>JABTXL010012406.1:9610480-9639059 GCA_025134845.1 Neodon shergylaensis
ATCCATTCATATCTGTCATAATCCATTCATATCTGTCATACATCCATTCATATCTGTCATACATCCATGCATATCTGTCATACATCCATGCATATCTGTCACACATACATACACATCTCCAGTGGTATTTTAGGTGTGCAAATGTTTTGAACGCACATTAATTACAGTGTGCTTCCTTTGCAGCTTTGCGAGGCTTCAGATTAAATTAAACTCTGGTGTTATTTTTCCAGCATGGTTTGCTCTATAGCTAAAAAATTTAGGTTAGTTTTTTGTTCATGTTTTTTTCTTTTTTTCCTTACTTTTATTTTCAAGGTATAATTTACACACACAAAGTTGACATGCAAAAAATTGCAGAGCTCGGTGTCCATTGTTGATATGCGAGCTTCGTGTCCATTTAGTGTGTGTGTGTGTGTGTGTGCGTGCGCGCCTCATAATGTAAGTTGTAACACTCTGGCAATCCACAATGCTTTCATGCCCCCCCCCCCGACATCATAAACCTTTCCTACCACTATAGCACAATTATTAGAATGCTATCCTATAAATTCATCAAATCTAAAAGTATTCATGGTTTATATTCTGTTTGCTTCTTTGTTTAAGACAGGGTTTGTAGCCCAGGTTTATCTTAAATTTGTAGTCATCCTCCTGTCTCCACCTTCCCTGCTTTAGCCTCCCAAGTGCCTGACTACATTTTAATATGTATTTCTATGATGGATGTGATGCTTAATTTGATCATCAGCTTTATTGGATGCGAGACAACTAACACATTAGCAACATACACTTCTGGGCATTCCCAGAGATGACTGCCACGTGGGACAACATCAGAATTGAGGTCCTGCCCTGAATATGTAGAGTACCATCCAGCATGCTGGAGGATGGGTGGAAAACACTAGAGGAAGAAGGGGAGTCATCCTGAGCATGCGCCTTCTTCCTAACGAGACCACGTGACCCCATGGATACCAGATTCCAGCTTCTTCTGTTGACTCCCCAGAGCACTTCTAGGCCTTGAGCCTTGGATGGGGAAAGCACCACTGTTTCCTCTTGCTCAGCCTTCCTCATTCAGCTCCTTGAATTGAGAAGCCGCCAGGTTCTCTGCCTCTCCTGCTGGAGACGGCCATTTCTGGACCACCCAGTCTCCAGTTCTGTAAGCCAATCTAATAAATCCCTCCCGGTCCCCGAGAGAACGCTAATGCCATGAATAACAGAAACTGCCTTTTTGTGTCCGTTTCTCCATTGTTTTAATCCTCGTGAAAAAGAGTTGGAGGACATTTTTAAAAATTGAGTTATATGAGGTTTATTTTTCTTAGGTTTGTAGGAATTCTTTTTAAATGTTTTAGTCTTTCCTTAACACTCCTTTGAGCTCAAAGGTCATGAGTGTACTTTTTGTTTGCTTGTTTTTTAGACAGGGTTTCTCTGTGTAGCCCTGGCTGTCCTGGAACTCTTTGTAGACCAGGCTGGCCTTGAACTCAGAGATCCACCTGCCTCTGCCTCCTGAGTGCTGGGGATAAAGGCGTGGGCTCACCATGCCCAGCATCCTTGTGTGTTTTTGTTTTGTTCTGTTTGGAGTTTTGTTGTTTGGATGAAGGGTTTCTCAAGAATTGGCTTTGTGGTATGGGGTGACGTAGGTCAGATTTGTCCCATGTTGTATACTCAATGGACCCAGCACCGGAACTGAGAGAGGACAGCTTGTATTTGGGCGTCCCTTTATACTTTTTGTTTTCATAGTGGTCCTTGAAGTGATGGGCAGATGATATGTGATATCCTTTTCTTTTACCAAGATTTTAAAATTGGAGTTGGAGAGATGGCTCAGAAGTTAAGATGACTAACTGTTGTTCCAGAGGACCCAGGTTCGATCCCGGCTCCCATATGATGTCTCACAGCCACCTGTAACTCCAGATCCAGGAGATCTGATGGCGCCCTCCTCTGGCATCTGAGGGCACAGCACACATGTGCTGCACATACATATGTACAGTCCAAACATCCATACGCATAAAAACAAAATAAATAAATCCAAGCCAATTGAAATGTATTTTTTTAAGAAAAAGACTTTAAAATTAGTTAAAACTAAACCACACTATAATTTTCCCAATTACTTTAGGAATCTGCATACTAATACTCCCACCTCTATGAGAGTCTCTGGGGTGTGACTAGGCACAAGGAGCATGGCCACCACCATTTATCTCTCCCTGATCCCTGATAGCAAATGCAAGATGACCTCCCTCCATGACACCCAAGAGCCTTTACAAATATGCAAGCTTAATTTAAAATCTGGCTGCTCAATGGACATATATAAATTTTACTCAACTCTTATGTCAAACATGCTGAGTTATGAAGACCTTTGGATTAAAAGCAAAGAGACCTTCTTCAGCAAGGTCTATGCTATTGATTGACTGTGAGGTGTCCCCTGCAGGCTCATGTGTATGAAAACTTCGTTCCCATCTGATTGGAAGATTTTTGTGGCCTTTAGGAGGTGGGCCTAGCTGACAGAAATGGGTCACTGAGGCATGGGCTTTGAGGATTATAGGGCAGCCCCACTTCCAATCTTCTGTTGATGTCCTGATTGACCCAGGTGTGGACAAGAAACCTCATGTCAGCCACTACAGCCAAGAACCATTCTTGTTACATCCCCCCACCACGGTCAATTGAACCCTCAAACTGCAAAAGAAAATAAGGTCTCTCCAATATTTGCTTCTTAATCATGTCACAGAGGTCTGAAAAGTAACTAAAATGACGTAGGGATGGTGGTCAGGACAGATGGGATCTCGGGAAAACATGATGAGTAGATAGCTTCAGAATCTGGAAGCTGCCCAAGATTGCTACGGGGATAGAACTGTGTCCTCACTGAGACTCCTGGTATTAAATACATGGCGATGATACCTCTACTTTTCTTCTTGTCTTTTATGGACGAATTTACCCTCAAAATTTCTAGATGGAAGGAAGATGGGTAGATGACACATACCTGTAATCCAAGCACTCCAGAGTTTGAGGCAGGAGGACTGCCATAAACTCAAGGCCAGCCTAGGCTACATAGTAAGTTCCAGGCTAGCTTAAGACACATGGTCTGAAATGAAAACAGAAACAACCCCCAGTAGATGGCCCATGGGCCATAGTTTACCAGGTCTTACTGGAAGGGATGCTGAAGAGATCCTTGTCCATTCTAAACCATCCTGTTTTGCTCACGGACCCTGCTTTCCTAGCAAGAGTCTCATTCCATGGCTCTTTATCACTGCTCACTGTCAGGCCTTAGGTGTGGCAGGGTTGCAAAAGCAAGACCTGGCTACAGTGGTTGGCTGGATTGTAGTGTCAGTTATGTGGGTTTCCCTTTCATCTTTCTTAAAGAAGGTATATAATTGTTGTGTGACAAAACTTTTCCTGGGAGACACAACACACACATCTCACCCCAGACAGGGAGCCCACAACAGACCAAAGTACAGATATCACCAATGGCCAGTGACTTTTATTGGGTTACTTACTGGAATGTGGGTGAGGGGTTACTCACAGAAGCGAAAATTACTCACAACAGCTGCATCTGACTAAAGCCCACTCTTAGCAAGGGTGACAGCCCACAAAGGTTGGAAAACCTGGAATACACTGCAGGCAGCTCAACATGTTGGAGAGAGTCCTTTCCAAGTGGCCCAAACCTCTTCCAGGAAACTCAGCCCATTTCTGCTTCTCCCAAGCAGGTGGTCTGGTCTCAGAGTCACCTTTGCAGCTTTTGCTCGTCTGAAGTCTTTGCAGCATGGCTTGTCTGAGAATCTTTCCAGACTCTCAGCTCCGCTTTCTGTCAGGGAGGGGCCTAGTGAATCTGATCAGTTTCAGGGACTTCCTGAAGCTATTTTGAGTTGTTTACCTTTTTGCTTAAGGCTCTTCTGCTGGGTGATGGTGCCAAATGCTTTTAATCCCAGCACTCAGGAGGCAGAGGCAGGTGGATCCCTGTGAGTTCGAGGTCAGCCTGGTCTACAGAGTGAGTTCTAGGACTGGCTCCATAGCTACTGAGAAACCCTGTCTTGGAGGGAAAAAAAGACACTTGTCTGAAGGACAAGTCAGAATGTTAGAATGTTTCAATGGCTGGAACTATTTCTCAAAAGGCACAGTGAGGAGATGAGCCTAGAGATGACAGAATCTTCTGTATGAACTTAAGAATGAAGCTGATTCTATAGAAGGCAGAGCCAAGAAATTTTTTTCACATTTTGGAGCTCCTGGATCAAGTTTGTTATGCCAAACACCCCCAACCAAGGCTTGAAAAAATGTTTGTTTTATTATTTGTAGTATGTGTGTGCTCCTAAAGACACATATAAATAACAATTTAAATAAAATAATTTTTTCTTTCCTGTGTTTAACAATGGCATCTTGAAATTTGCATGCAAATGGATGGAGCTAGGAAAAATCATACTGAGTAAGGTAAGTCAGGGCCAGATATACAAACATGTTATATACTCACTCATAAGTGGTTATTGCACATAAAGCAAAGGATAGCTAGCCTATAGTCTACAATCCCAGAGAAGCTAGGTAACAAGGAGAACCCTAAGACATACATAGATCCCCCTGGGAAGGGGAAACAGATAAGACCTCCTGAGAAAATTGGAAGGGGTGAAAAGGAAAGGGAGGAGGGGAGGGGAGAAGAGAAGGGTGGAGGAGAACATGAGGGAATGGGATGCTCAAGAAGGGGGAAGGACAGTGAGGGAGAGAAAGGAAAGAGATATCTTGATTGAGGAAACCATTAAAGGGCTATCAAGAAACATAGTACTAGCCGGGCGATGGTGGCGCATGCCTTTAATCCCAGCACTCGGGAGGCAGAGGCAGGCGGATCTCTGTGAGTTCGAGACCAGCCTGGTCTACAGAGCAAGTTCCAGGACAGGCTCCAAAGCCACAGAGAAACCCTGTCTCAAAAAAAAAAAAAACCAAAAAAAAAAAAAAACATAGCACTAGGACAATTCCCAGGAATCCTCAAGGATGACCCCAACTAAGACATTAAGCAACAGTGCAGAGGACTCTTAAATTGGTCTTCCCCTGTAATCAGACTGGTGACTACCTTAATTGTCATCATAAAATCTTCAACCAGCAAGTGGTGGAAGCAGATACAGAGATCTACAGAAGCACTGGGTTGAGCTACCTAAGACCAGCTCAAGAAAGGGAGGAGTGATATTGTGAGTAAAGGGGTCAAGACCATGATGGTGATACCCACAGTAATAGCTGATCTGAGCTAGTGAGAGCTCACTGACTCTGGGCTGATAGCAGGGAACCTGCATAGGTCCAAACTAGGCCCACTGAATTTGGGGGACAGTTGTGAGGCTTGGGCAGCCTGTGGGACCACTGGCAGTGCGACCAGGATTGACCCCTAGGGCTTGAACTGGTATCTTGGAGCACATTCTTTTTCAAGGGATACTTTATTCAGCCTAGATATAGGGGGGAGGGCCTTGTTCTTGCCTGGAAGTGAAGTGGTGTCAGACTTTGTTGACTCCCCATGGGAAGCCTTACCCTTTCTGAGGAGTGGATTGGGGGTGGGGTGGGGGAAGGTGGGGGAAGCGGGAAGAGGGGAGGGAATGGGAACAGGGATAATTATGCAAAATGAGAAAAGATTGTATTAAAAATTCTTAATAGAAAAAAGAAAAAAGTGTGTTTAAGTTGGGTTCTGTGTCACACAAAACAGAAGCAAAACCTCTTACATCATACATTGGTTATATTCACTAAAGGGCAAAAATCAGCATAGAGGGTGGAGACAGCCAGACTAACTAGTTGGCACCTGAGGAGTGGCACTTGCATACACTAGCTTGCACACACACAGAGATACAAATTCACACACACATACACACACAAAATTAGTTTTAAAAGGTGAAGGTTGGGTTTTAGAACATCTCATCAAGAGTCATGCATATAAAATAGAGTGGCAGGATCTTGGCACCAGAAGCAGCTTCCTGAAGAGCTGGAGGATGCTGGCAGCAAGGACCTCGTAAGAGATACTAAGTTTCAAAGTTCACCTCCTGTGTGAGTGTACCTTCATTGTTCTTGGCTCGGTAGACTTTGGCGAGTTGGCTCTGGCAATTCTGTTTCTTTAAGGAATTTGAGTTAAAAAAAATCTTATCACAGAAGATTCTTTGTTTATTTATATTTTATGTGTGTTGGTGTTTTGTCTGCATGTATATCTGTGTGAGGGTGTTGAATTCTCAGGAACTGAAGTTATAGATATGAGAGTCCTGGGAATTGAACCCAGGTACTTTAGAAGAGCAACCAGTGCTCTTAACTGCTGAGCCATCTCTCCAGCCCCACAGAAGATTCTTATCAACCATGGGTTGTAATAGATGCACAGTGGTGTGTGTTTGAGACCTTGGGTACTGCAAAAGGGGACAGTTTATAGTGACAAGGGATTTGTATGTGAAAATAGACATGGATTTATTTTAGCTTGTTTCATCCTAGCACAGTCCACAATTAGTGACAGACAGGAAGTCGGGGTCTTCAGTTACAGACACTTATGATGTGCCCATGGTTCCAGCTGGGAGTAAGCTTGACCTGGAAAATCTGTAGGAAAGGAGCAAAGTCCAAGTCTAGCAAGACAATGGAGCAACTGTGCATTCTTAGAATCTTCTGAAAATAAAATAAAACGCAAACCATTAATGAGACCTTTTACGACCTAACACAGCAAATGAGAAAAACATCAGGCCCACAAAACCTCATCATGTCAGCTGCTTAACATAATAAACGCCTTGTGGCTCTGAGCCAGAGCTGAAGAGCTTTGGCCAACATTCTAACTCTGTTTGGCCAACCAAGGTCATAAATAATCTCTCATGTGATGCTGCCTTTATAACTTTAAAACACATGTATTGTCCAGCACCGGAATAGAGGACCTATGTGTTCTATTGTGGGCATGCAGGGGTTAGAGGACCACTGTGGGAGTTGGTTCCACCATGTGCAGTCTTGGGATGGAACTCAGGTTCTCAAACTTGGCAATAAGCAGCTTTACCTGCTGAGTTGTCTTGTGCTCTCTCTGTGGCGGTATCTTTAAGAGGCAAATGAAAATCATAACATTAGCTTATACAATCTGGTCACTTTCCAACCTCTCAAGAGCGATTTTTACTTATGTGATCATCCTAGAGTTTGTAATCGGTAAAAACAGAGACACATTCTTTATTCACTAATCTACATGGATGAAAATGGTGTAGTGTATGCTGATATATCCCTGACTTTACATTGGGACGTGCAATGGCAAACCCTAAAAGGACCGTTATTTAGCTTAATAAAAGAAAACCCAAAGAGTTTCTACATAGACTACTCCAGATGACTTTACTTCTTTGATAATTTTTTATTTTTATCTATTTATTTATTGATTTGTTTGTTTCTCAAGACAGGGTTTCTCTGCAGCTTTGGAGCCTTTCCTGGAACTTGCTCTGTAGACCAGACCGGACTTAAGCTCACAGAGATCCGCCTGTCTCTGCGTCCTGAGTGCTGGGATTAAAGGCGTGCGCCACCACCACCCGATTTTTTTTTTATTGATAATTTTTTTTAAATACAGCAAAGGAGGCACTTCTCACATATGCCCAACCTACAGGACCAAGAAGTCACAATGGAGTTTGGGATCCCAAGGAAACTGTGAGAAAAAAACCTTAACACCTGCCCCTCCCCAATCGGCCAGAACCCCAAGAACACTGCGGCTACTGATGCCAACAGCTCCTACTTGACCCATCTGTGCCCAGCACCACGTAGAACTCGCCAGAGCCAGAGAGGTCTGAGAACTTCACCTTTCAACTCAGTAGAGCAGTGCCCACAATTCACCAGTCAGTGCTGCTCTCGACCTTGGCCAGAGGAGCTTCTGCAGTGGGCAGCGGTTCATGCCGAAGCTCTTCAATAGACGGAGGATAAGCGGCAAGTGGGTGCTCAGCCCTAAACAGGACATTTGTATGAATTCACCCAAGGCTGGAGGGGGTGGTATCACGGAAGATGAGAGCGAATGTAAGACCCGAGGATGGGAAGGAGGATGGGAAGGAGGGAGTCCTGTGAAACGCCATCTCCTGGATGTGACATTGACTGTTGCACTCACGAATTCACTGTGCTTATGGGACCTCCGCCAGTTCAAGCCAACAGGATCCGGTCACTGTTTCAGCAGGCGGCACTAAATGGACCCAGCAGGTTACAACAACAACAACAAAAAGGCAGGAGGGTGAGGGGACATGGGGGTATCAGGAGGGAGGGAGAGGAGAGGGGAAGAGATGGAATTACTCAACTTACATTGTTTCTATGTATGAGGTGGTCAGGAAAGAAATAAAGGATTTAAAAAGATAATTACAAAAATACAGGTCATTATTGCTACAATGTACAAAAATAAGCAGTTTGATTAACACAGCTATCAGGTTTGTTTTAAAATTTCAAAAGCCTGGGACCACAGTGATCTTCTCTTTAGGTTATAAGCGTCCTGAGATAGGAAGTAAGGTGATAGATTATGGAAGTGGGGGCCTAGCTGGAGGAAGAAATGGAGCTGGAGCCAGCTTAGGGTTGGAAAGGACAGTGTGGAAAGTGAAAGGTTGCAAGCAAGGCACAATGACATACATGTGACACATATGTATACGCCACAATGACACTCAAGTACTTCATCCATTAACATAAGAAAGCTAACTACAAAAATCAAAATGAAAGCATACAGTCCTTTCAGTATATCTTTTATTAAAGTTGTTTCCTTTAAAAGCTGCCGGGAAGGCAATGCCCAGGTTTCTTGTTTATGTGGGGCACAGTGCCTACAATACCAAACATGCAGCTTTTCAGACTTTTGCCATTTATGGTCATTTACACACATGATGCTTTGGTTGAAATGGTACATGATGGACAAGTCCCGTGGACGTGCGGGTGGGAAATTCATTTTGATCCTGTGGTATTGGTCACAAGGCCCCTATTGCAGTAACCACTGCTGCTTTATTTAACAATGTCTTATTTCTTTGTAGGCTTTAACATTTTGGAGTAAAGATTGTTTGCCCGTCCAACGATGAGCCACAGTATTTAAACTGACCAACCTAATATTACAGCTACTTTGAGGTAACCAAATGTAAACTAAAAGCCTCAATTAAGATGGGGCAATGTTGTTTAACTTAGCATCAGTAGTTCAGTAAATTTAGATTATTATGGAAAAATCCTTATAAAAACAACAACAACAAACTTTAGGGCTAGGGGCGTAGTTCATTTGACTAAGCGATTGCCTAGCATGCATAAAAGTTCTAAGTTCGAGTTCGATCCCAGTACTGCATATGCCAGACTCAAGCCTATAATACCATTATTTGTGAAATTGGAGTAGGAGAATAAGAATTTCAAACTCATCCTCTACTCTATATAGAGAGTTTGAGGCTGACCTGGGTTGCATGAGAACCTCCCAATACAAATACCAAAACAATTTAGATTCTAATGAAACGATGGAATCAAACAAGTTTAAATCAATTATAACACAGCAGGTGGTGTTCTACTCCTGAAGTCAAATTTCTCCCAGTGTGAATGCGGCTAATCTGTTGCAGGTCCTTCTTTCTGCTTTTGTGTCCTACACATAAGCTGTGTGTTGATTAATGCATCATTGGAAGCTGTCACAAAACCGCTACTCACAATGTTCCTTGTGTCAACATTTCGTCTAGTTCCTGGGGTGTGCTTGACATAAGTGTTCTTCTGGATCTTTCTCAGGAGCTCAACCAAAGACGAGCATCATTGTGCTTGCCCTTCAAATTCTGCTGCTATCAGGTTAAGGTACTCTTACATTAAATGACTCATGTCAAATGGTCTATGAGAACGCGCTCAGCTGTGAATAGAGAAAGAAGCTTAGTGTTCGTAAGAGGAAAAGAATTCTTGAGTGATGACTGTCCATTAGCTGTTGGGACATGCCAGCTCTCAGTAGTGTCATGGGCAAGGCTCTGACAGACGAGACTGTGCATTCAATGACAGCCTGTTTCTCTACTTTCTGCTACTCCCACCCATGTCTAGCCACTCTGCAACAGCGTGGTTCATTGCTTCTATTAGAGATGTGTGTGTGTGTGTGTTTCATACACACGAGTGTGCAAGTGCATGAGCCTGTATTCTGAACATTTAGAGGTCAGAACAAGTTATCAGGGGTCTTCTCCCATGACTCTATGCCTATTGCTTTGAGACAGTCTCTCACAGAACTGGCGGCTCTCCACTTTGTCTAGGCTGGTCAGGCAATGAGCTCTAGGATCCACCCATCTCTGTTTCCCAATACTGGGGTAATGAGCATGCATAGCCATGCATGACTTTTCGCATGGTTGCTGGAGGATTCTAATTCAGATTTTGGCTCCTCATGCTTACAGAGCAAGCATTCTCAACTATCTCCATAAGACTTCTGCTAGAAATTTTAACTAAACTGGATGGGGTGGTATTGGTCTGTAACCCTAGCTAAGCCGGAGACTGAAACAGGTTAAAAAGCTCAAAGGTCAACCTAGGTTACAGAGCTAATTCAAAGTCAGTCTGAACACCTTAGCTGAGGCTGTGTCTCAAAATTAAACACAAAAAGGATGGAGTGAGGATGGAGCTCAGCTATGAGCACCTGTTTGGCATACACAGATCTTAGGCTCCATCCTCAACACTGGAGGCAGGTAGGGTTAGATAGACAGTGTTGTCTGAGTTTTCTGATCCTGCCTGGTTCCCACAGTTGTTAAGTCCCAAAGAAATCAACAGTTGTTAAGTCCCAAAGAAATCATACAGAGGTTTACATTAGTTATAAACTGATCAGCCCATTAGCTCAGGCTTCTTATTAACTCTTATAACTTATATTAGCCCATTGTTCTTGTCTCTGTTAGCCACATGGCTTGGTACCTTATTTGGTGGGGCAGTCACATCTTGCTTCTTCTGTGATGGATAGGACTGCATCCTCTTTCCAGAATTCTCCTGTTCTCATTGACCCACCTCTACTTCCTGTTTGGGTGTTCTGCCTATACTTCCTGCCTGGCTACTAGCCAATCAGTGTTTATTTAAAATATAATTGACAGAATACAGACCAGTGTCTCATACCAAGTTAGTTAGATAGTTACATAGTAGGTAGATAGATAAGTAGGTAAATGGATAGATAGATGACAGGTAGAGAGATGATAGGAAGTCAGATAAGTAGGTAGATAGATAAATAGATAAGTAGGTACATAGGTAGATAGATAATAGAGCAATAGATTAGGAGGTAGATAGTTCAATGACTAATACAATGCAGAACTGGTTAGAATCTCTGTGTACAATTACATAAAGTCCTTGTAATTTATTGGTTGGTATAGCATAAACTGAACCTACTAATGTGAACACATGTGATATTTAAATTATTTATTAATTTAAATTATTTATTAATCATGCTTACAGTTCCCCCAAATCCTGAGCATATTTCAACACGAGTGACTTGTTCTTTTGCACACAGGCCTGCAGTCATCTGGGTCAGCTCTGTGTCATGAGACATGTCATCTTGGCTCTGTTTTAGTCTTTTGTCGGATGTAAGGCTGTCTATGTATATCTCATCTGGGGTCCAGGCTGAAGGGATGGCTGCTGGTTGGCACGAACTCTCTTCAGGGTAATTTCAGGATATTAGAGGTTGAGCCAAAGACGAGAGGACCTTTAAATCCTTTCTTTGTGTGTGTTATATTATCCTGCCCAGAGCAAGTTATGTGGGTCAACATCAGTGGAGGGGGAAGCATACCACATTACCCTTGTATTGTTAGATTTATGTGGCTGAGGGATGGGGAAATTAAATGTAGGCAATAATCCAATCTAGTCTACAGGGCTTCATTTTATATGAACTCTGTCTGTGCCCCTCCAGTCCTCTGACCTCATTTTCTGTTGCTAATATGCCCAGTGGGAATAAGAGTACTTTCCATAACAACTAAGACTCAAAGGAAGTAGACAACTTCCAGGGAGCTTGACAACCATAAATCTAGAAGCTGGTATAGCTGGTTTTCCATTTTGGCACAACTTCTGGCTTCTTTATTAGTTTATTTTTAAGATAAAATTAATGTTTTAACATACTTATTAGGGAACCCCCCCCCAGTAATGCTGGAGATCCAATCCAGGGCTTTTACATCTTGGAAAAGCACTCCACAGCTAAGTTACAGCCTCAGCTCAAACAATAGACTGAAATGTATTTTGCTTTGTGTTTTTGTAGTGCTGGGGTTAAACTCAATGCCTATACCTGCCAGGGAAATGCTTTACAACTGATTGGTACTTTCCAGACCAATTTTGTTGTGATATGGTGCATAGATATCATTCTCCATTTAATACTTAATGTAAATCTATAGCATAAGTGATAATAGGTAAGAGATTCTATTTATAGATAGATTTAGTTGACCCAGTACATTGCTGGGGATATATTGATATAGTCAAGAAATAATTGCTAGTTGAAGTATATTATGTTCTTATTTTCTAATAATTATAACCGATCAGCTCACAATAATGTGGAGATAAGCAGACTTTTGAAAATATGATGACATAGTGTTCTAGTTTTGTTTCTTTTGCTGTGATAAATAAAATACCCTGACCAGGGGCAGCTTAGGGGAGGAAAGGGTTATATGGCTTACACTTCCAGGTCATAATCCATCACTGACGGAAGTCAAGGCAGGAACTCAAAGGAAGAATATGAAGGCAAGCCTGGTAGCTGTTTTGTCCAGCATTACTTCTGACTAAGGAACTCACTTGACAGCCAAAGAAGTAGAGCAGGACCCTGGGAGAATTCTGCTTGCAGCTGGATCCCACGCTAGCTCATACTCAGCAAGCTCTCTCATACAATTCAGGACTACTCGACAACCCCCACAGACATGGTCTGATTTAGACCGTTCTTCGATTGAGACTTTCCTCTAGAAGGACTTTGTTCTGTATCAAGTTGACAGTTAAAGATAATTAGGATATATATATATGTTCATTGATATCCTCCGACTTCATTGGTATCCTGTTAGTGACACCATTTGTGATGGCATGCATCAGAGAGTGTTATTTCTGCTTGATCTCTTTTAGAATAAAAAAAATTGTAAAATGCTTTTTCAACAAGGAAAATCTGTTGGAAAACGATTTTTCCTCAGTTTTGGCTTAAAAGTTACTGCTTTTCTTGTTCTTGGGTAAAAGCTAGTGTTGTTTAGGCCAATCCAGAATTTCTAGGATCCAGTAACCCTTCTTAAATTAGCTATGACTCCTGACACACTGAGGCCTTCCATCCTTTCTATCTGGCAAAAGTCCCCCAGGGCAGTCTCTAAATGAGAGGTTAGAAAGTGTACAACCCAAACAAAGCCTACCGCGTTTCAGTACTATCAAGGCCGTCCAGGGAAAATAACCATTAAACTGATTTTTTTTTAAATTTTTTTTTAATTTATTTATTATGTGTACAGCCTTCCATGTGTGCCTGCATGCCAGAAGGGGGCGCCAGGTCTCATTATAGATGGCTGTGAGCCACCATGTGGTTGCTGGGAATTGAACTCAGGAACTCCGGAAGAGCAGTCAATGCTCTTAACCACTGAGCCATCTCTCCAGCCCCCCATTAAACTTATTTTTAAAAAGCATTCAAACTAAAATTTTATTTGCTAGTGAACTGTGGTGACCTACATCCTCCTGTAGTCCCAGTACTTAGGAAACCGAAGCAAGAGGGTCACAAGTCCAAGGCTAGCTTGACAGCACAGTAAGTCCTGTCTCAATAAACAGGTGAGTAAGGAGGGAAAATATGCACGCCATAGATGTTCAGGGGTGGGAGGTGACATAGATGTCCAGGGGCGGGAGGTGCCTGGGTGTCTCTGGAAAGAGTATTTCCTTCCTAAAAGGAAGTAGATGCGTCTGAGAGTCGATGTGATGAACGCATAAAGCAAAGAGGATGCAACTGAGAGATGGCTTTGTGATCTTTGTGGTGGCCTTCTGAGAAGAGCATGGCCGAACTCCTAACCGCCCACTGAGGTTTTCTTCACCGATTCTGGAACCTCACAGTAGATCTCAGTCTGTTTTTGTTTTTGTTAACTGTTTTGTTTTAGAATTGTTGTCTTTTGGTTTTGAGAGGATAGCCTCTCAAGTTGCCCAGGCTGGCCTTCAAATTGCCATGTGGCTAAGGGGGCTTTCCAGGAGTTTGCCACCACCATACCTGGCTTGTTTGGTTTGTGTGGTAAATGAATTCACCCTTCAGGAGAGAATGGAAAAATAGTTTGTTGAGTAGACTTTAGTAGCAGTGGGCTGGGCAGTAGGTAGAGTAACCGGGTCTTTTGTTTTTCATTTGTTTGTTTGTTTTGAGACAGCATCTTACCCTGTGACTCAGGCTAGAATGAGACATCTTGCTTTGCTTTCTTTTAAATTTTATTAGCATTATTTTCTCTCTTTCCTCTAGCTATTTCTTTGAAACTGTCTTACTCTGTAGCCCAGGTTTGACTCAAACTTGTCAAGTAGCTGAGGCTGGCCCTTAATTCCTGATCCCCTCAACTGGTGGGATTACAGGTATTCACCACCTGCTTGGTTCTATGTGGTGTTGGGAATCAAAGGCAAGACTTGGTTTGTTCTAGGAAGGCATTTTACCAGCTGGGCTACTTCTCCAGCCCTCTCCCTTCCTTCTTTTTTTCTTTCTTTTTTCTTTTTTTTTCTTTTTTAAAGATGAGGTCTCATTATGCAGCCCTGGCTGGCCTTACCACCGTCTCACCACCTTCTAAGTGCTGGGACTACAGTGGTTTGCCACATACTCTGTTGTTGCAAGTTTGAGCCTCTGAGATGATGTTATTTAGACTAAGGATTGAAGCACGAAACGGGTCTTCTATGCAGCCTGGCAGTGCTTAGGAGTCCAGTGCATACTCAGTTGTGACGGCGCATCTTTCTCTTATTATCAAGTTTTTAATTTTATGTGCATGGATGTTTTGCCTGCAGGCATGCATTTGTACCACATGCACACTGTGCTGGTGGAGGTTAGAAGATACGGTTGGATCCCTTGGAGCTGGAATTACATTCAGTTGGGAGCTGTCACGTAGGTGCTAGAGGCCTAACCCTCATCCTCTGCAAGAGCAGAGAGTGCTCTTAACTGCTGAGACATTTCTCCAGCCCCACTGGCTAATTTCGATTGTCACCGTGACAGATCTAGAATCATCTGGGTGACAAATCTTTGGGACTATCTAAAGGGGGTTTCTAGATTATTTAGTTGAAGAGGGAACACCCACTCTAGAAATACACCAATTGCATGGGCTGTTTTTCTGACTCAGACAGAATCTAAGAGTAAAGGAACACCAACATTCGTTCTTCTGCTTCCTGACCCTGATGCAATGTGACCACTCACCTCACATCCCTGCCACCGTGCATTCCTCACCATTATGCACTTTAAGCCAAAATAAACTTCTTCCTTCTTTAAGTTAGTTTTTCAAGTACATTTTTATAGCAACTAGAAACCTAATACATTGGTTAAAAAAGAGTATATATAATTATATATACTATATAATTGGGGATTTGCCAATGAAGTTTTTTTGTTTGTTTGTTTGTTTTTCAAGACAGGGTTTCTCTGTAGCCTTGGTGCCTATCCTGGTGCCTATCAGAGATCCACTGGCCTCTGCTTCCCTAGTGCTGGGATTAAAGGCGTGTGCCACCACTGCCCGGCTCCAAAAAAGTTTTGAACACTGCCCATCCTTCAGTTTTGTTTTCATCAATTTTTCCATATGTTAAAAATTCTTCAAAATTGTGATTAATTTTTTTTGAGACAAGTTTTCACTATGTACCCTTGGCTGGGCTGGAACTCACTATGTAGACCGAGTTGGCCTCGATCCCCTGTTTCTGTTGCCCCAAGAGCTGGGATTTCAGGCAAGTGCCACAACTCAGTTTAAAACTATAGTTCTTAGCCGGGCGGTGGTGGTGCACGCCTTTAATCCCAGCACTCGGGAGGCAGAGGCAGGCGGATCTCTGTGAGTTCGAGACCAGCCTGGTCTACAGAGCTAGTTCCAGGACAGGCTCCAAAACCACAGAGAAACCCTGTCTCGAAAAACAAAAAAACAAAAACAAACAAAAAAACTATAGTTCTTGAAGGCTGCATTTATAGTCTGTTTTCTCTTCAGACTGTAAAAGTCTTTTCTTTGTCTTTTTTGGAGTGCTTGGGGTTGGGGTGGGGATGGGGTTACAGAGTCTCAGGTAGATCTGGCTGGCCAGCTTAACAGTCTAACATTATTCAGCTAAGGATGAATGACCTTGAAATTGATCTATCTTGCCTCCATCTCTCAAGTTCTGAGGCCAAAGGCATGCAGCATCATAGCCATCCTTTCCTTGCTTCTATACAAGAGTTATCTATTATAGCTTAGACACATTCTAGTGTCCCGTGGGGTTATCATCTTGCCGGATATACTCAAGACATTAAAAAAAGGAGAGGGAAACAAATACTCATGACTTATCTACTCTATGTGGGCAACAGGGAACCCTGATTGCTCTTTGGGCTAATGAGGGAGGGGGACTTGATTGGGGGAGGGGGAGGGAAATGGGAGGCGGTGGCAGGGAAGAGTCAGAAATCTTTAATAAATAAGAAAAAAAAAAAAACAAAAAAACCTTGCTAAGATGAGAAAAAAATTACCGTCTCAGAAAGAGAAAACAGAACCAGAAAATGTAAGTTACAGTTTCTCTGTGAAATTCTTTGAGATGAGCCCAAACCAGGGAAAACAAAACAAAACCAAAACCAAGAAACTGTCCACTACGCTTGCAAGTCAATAATTGCAGTGTGGCGAAACCATGTTTTACTCGGAGATAAACAAACAACTGTGTCCAAAGGTTTTGCAGTGGACGAATCCAGCAGTCTGAAGTCCTGCCGTGGGTTATTTCCCCACGCCACATTAAGACGGCCCAGAGTAGAGGTTCAGGTTCACATCCATTGCTAATTGCTCTGAGGCTGAGTAGAGTTGACAAATGATCCCTCTGAGGCTGAAACCAGTCCTTGCGGGTATTCCCAGAGTCTGCAGCCCTGACCTTGCTCTTGGCCTCTGAAGTCCCTTCCTCCTGATGGTTTCTTTTCTTTATAGACTCGCTCTTCTGTGACGCCTCCAGACTTCATTCTTGGATGTCTCTTGACTTAGAAGAAGCCTCCAAATGCCTCCTAAGCCTGGCAGATAGGATCTCTTTTATCAAGAATATTTCAAAAAGGAGGTTCTTCTTGGGTGACCAGACAGAAACGTGTAGCAAGTGATTGCTGCCTTCACATCCTACTTCTGAGCAGTCGATCCTGCCCTTAAGGACGTTTCATAAGGAGAAAAGCTTTTGCTGTGAACACCCAGAGCCTGGGACTATTCAAATGCGAGGAGGCTTCCTGTGGGGAAGGGAAACTCCCCAGGTTCTGAGAGATTGAAGAGCAGCGCAGGCTTAGCAAGTGTGCTGACCACTGCCAGTCTGATATCGCTTTCTGGCCATGGTTAAATGACATAGCAAACAATTGAGGAACACTTGGGGCTGTCCTCGAACCAGAAGGTTCTCCTTTAGGCTGTGTCATCATCCCTCTGCCCACAGAACCTAGTGCTTGCTTCTTGGAATTGTGTCTTCATCCTCAGATTCCCGAGCTTGGGTGAAAAAACATTCTCGACTTTCTCTAGGCCTAACAGGAAGACATTCTTGGGACTTTTACCTTGTCTATCTGCCATGTTCAGCATGGTTCCTGGGACAGTGAAAGAATGAAGAAAAGACAAACAAAGTCCCGGACACACAGAAAAGCCAGGATCAGATGGAATGGGCTCTCTGATGGAGAAACTGTAGCATCCCAGAGCTCGGTGTGTTTTTTATATACCATGGAACTTGGTGTTGTTATTACTCACAGATAAACAAGGAAGCGGGGTTGATAGTAGACACCTGGATCAGAGTCTGGCTTAGCTAATCACTGCAGGAGATGTCTCTGTAGGGAAGCAATCTCCATACTGTGGATATCCAGGGCGAGTAAGCTATGGTGGAAATTCCCGGTACACACAGAGGAAGGCTTTGTCAGCCCTCTGAGCCTTGGGTGGATAAATGCGGAAGACTGCCATTTTCCCGTGAGTCTGAGGCTCAGGTGTTTGACATATCGTTCACTCGGGGCTTCTGCCGCTCCTCACGTCTACCTTCAGCCAAAAGAGTAAGAAATGAATATTCAGCACAAACTCCGGCCCGGGGAAAACAAATCCACATTTTCCTGGAGAAGGCTCTTGGATTGCAAAAGTGGATGGTTAAGGCTTTGAAGTGAACAGACCTGTAAAGTGTCCAGATGGCTACTGAGTAGTCAGTGAAAGTTGAGGAAGTCCCAGAAGGCTTTCTCATAGCCTAAGGGAATCTCAGGAAAAAATCTGATTGTCTTCTTTTTGCCTTAGGCTGGCTGGTCAGTGGCTTTCTGAGCTATTCTCACTTCCTATGTGGTCATGGAGACAACTGCCTGGGGCGGTAGCGACTCCTTTTTATGAATAACACAAGCATTCACATCCATGCAGCTATCGAGTGATGGATTAAACTCCTGCTGAAAGGTGAATGTACGTTCATGAGCTGTACTGTTAATTAATGCCCTTGAAGAATCAGCAGCCAGAGAGTCAGATAGTTTTAGATTCTTATTTACTCATTTACCTCCCAAGTGTTTACTGCTCTAATTTACTAACCCAAGTCAATTTTAATGTGTGTGAAGATGTTAATAGATTGATAACATGTTAACCACAAACTGAGCTGTATATTTGTATTTATAATTGGTGTGAGGAGATATCTTCTAAAATTATATTTACTTATTTACTTTATGTGTGTGTGTGTGCATAAGGGTTCCCTCAGACTAGGTGTGGGGCTGGTCAGAGGACAACCAGCAAGAGTTTCTTCTCTCCTGCCACCCTGTGAGTCCCAAGGATTGAACTTGGGATATCAAACTTGGTACCAAGGGCTCACCCGTTGCATCATCTTGCTGGCCCACGGGGATAGATCTTAGTATATAGTCACTTCTTCTTAGCTCTTCCTCAGAGCCATGCAAAGTTGCTACCATTGAACCCTTACCAAGAACCTCTTCACTGTACCTTCCCAGTACCTCAGATTCAAGTGCAGAGGTGGGGGGTGGGGCAGGAGAGGTGAGAGTCTTTCAAGGTCTTCCTGCAGGACTCCTGAAGGACCCTGTGCCCTAAACTATACCTATAATGTCCAGCCATGAGCCCAACACTCAGAGGGTGAGAACCCCAGTATGGCAGGTTTGCAGAGGCCCAACATTCAACATGTGATATTAAGTTTTCAAATGCCAGGTAAGCTTTGCTGGTAGCTAATAAAGCTTTTTCCTTTTAAGAAAATTAACTTAGGGACTGGAGAGATGGCTCATTGCCTGCTCTTCCAAAGGTCCTGAGTTCAATTCCCAGCAACCACATGGTGGCTCACAACCATCTGTAATGGGGTCTGGTGCCCTCTTCTGGCCTGCAGACATACAGACAGAATATTGTATACATAGTAAATAAATAAATATTTTAAAAAAATTAACTTAGTTTAGATAGCAGGGCTTTCCTTCCCAGTTTAAGATCCAGCCATGGCACTTTCTTTATAAATTTAGAAGAATCAAGAGCTTTCTTCCAAAATCTCCACCCTCTCAGGGTTGAAGGGAAGAGGAAGTGGGTGACAAAGCTCAGGCATTTCCTATATTTGTTCTAAGACATGTTCCCATTTTCTTAATCTTCCCACCCCACTCCTGGAATAAAATCAGTACGTGTTTGTTGTGCCTTGCTGTTTAAACCTAGCAGGAAAAGAACTAAAGCAGCCATGTGCTACAGTCTCACTGCTAATCCTCTCGAGACAATATATTTATTTTCTATGAAAAAGAAAAAAAATCTCAGTTTTGTTTTTTTTCCACAAGAGTTCAATATTGTTATAAACACAGCAAAAAAGGCAGTTCACGTTGCATATTTGTAAATCAGATTTCTCAGGCAGTCCTCATTCAATTTGAAAAAAAAATCTTTCTTTGGGTACTTTATAGTTTCTAGAATAAATTACTGTTATCAGAGAACAGCGAGCTTTCCCTCCGTTGCAAATGTGCTTGCTTACAAGCTGTTAATACCCAAGAAAGAGAGGCTCCACAAATAAAGAGTTTATCCGACTTATTTGGAGACAAACTCCCAGGGCCGAGATGATAACTAAGCCATACTTTCATGTAGGTGTTTACAGCGGTGAAAGACAGATTTACCTTGCTGTCCTATTATTGATCCAAATCAGAAGAGGAAGGAAGTACAAAATGGAAGGGAAGTGGCTAGTGCAGTCTTGTGTGTGTGCATATGTGTGTGTGGACTAGTGTACACGCATGTATGAGAAGGCCAGCTTGATCACCCTCCACCTTATTTTTTATTTAATTAAAAAAAATTTTAGGTATATGGGAGCTTTGTGTACCACATGTGTTGACAGAAACCACTTGTTTGTTCCCGGCTGCCCAGACTTGAAATAACCACACAGAAACTGTATTAATTAAGTCACTGCTTGGCCAATAGCTTTAGCATATTGCTAGCTAGCTCGTACATCTAGAATTAATCCATTTCCATTATTTTATATTTTACCATGAGGCTTGTGGCCTACCGGCAAGGTTCTAGCTGGCAGCTCACGTCTCTCCCCTCTAGCGGTTACATGGTGTCTGCCTTCTTTCTCCCAACATTCGCTTCAGTTCCCCCACCCCACCTAGCTCTACTCTGCCCTATCACAGATCAAGCCAGCTTCTTTATTCATTAACCAATAAAAGCAGCACATACACAGAAGGACCTCCCACACCACACATCTGTGCCTGGTGCCCTGAGAGACCAGGAGAGAGCATTGGATTCCCTGGAAGGTTATGAGCTGCCATGTAGGTTCTGGGAATTGAAACCCAGCTCTGCTAGAAGAACAAGTGCTTTTAACTTCTAAGCCATCTCCTTGGCATCTCTACCTTAGTTTTTAAGACAGGGTCTCTCGTTGGATCTCATCAACTTGGCTAGACTGGCTGGTCAACAAGGCCCTAGAACCCACCTGTCTAAGCATCCTGTAGCACTAAGGTCACCATGACTGCACATCTTCCTTTGATGTGGGTGCTTGGATTCCAAACCCAGGTCTTCATGCTTAAGCAGCAAGCACTTCACTGGCTGAGACCTGGCCCTGCTTTACTAGATGAGCATTTTTTTTTAAAGGTTTTCTGGAAGCCTCAAGCAGACATTTCTGTTTGGGCTTCATTGGCCAGACCCGGTCAGAGGGGTATCCTCCTTCCATTCCAGAGTGCACCCGAGAAAGCATCACTGCCCTGTGTACAGAAGAATGCTGGTTACAGAGGTGGTAAAAACACGTGCTCACAGAGCCAGCCTTTTAGGCCTGCCACCACTGACTGGGACTTTTTACTGAGGGCTTGTCATGTGGAATTGTTTTAAACAAACAAAAAGTTCCAGTTTAAGAATGCAATGTCCCCACCACTTATTTCCTCTTTGAAATGATAGATTTGGGCTGTCTTGTCTCTAAATAGCTACTTTCGTAGCTTGTGTTTTAAGAGCAGCATATCTTAGATCAAATGACAAAATGAAGGGAAACATCTTGTGACCTTTGGGGTTTCAGTCATTTGGGAAGCTTTTTTTTTTTTCCAAGACAGACAGTTGAGTATTTTGGAACATTCTGGTATTTATTTATTCAAGTCTATGGCAGAACCATCATGAATAATGGATATATGACAAAAAAAACAAAACATGGAATACACATTTCTGCAATTCACTTGCGCTTATTGAACAATAACTCAGTTGTAGTTGAAGAACTTTATTTCTTCGGAGGCAAGCATTTTAGTGATTGACATGGGAAAAATTTTTCATGGGTAGTTCCTAAAGACATATGAACATTGTTGATCCCCAAAATATCTAACTTGAGTAGCAGGTCTTTCTTTAATTTTAGCCACTGGGCAACTCAGGGCTTAAAACATATTTCTTTGTTATATATTTTTGAGAATTTCATATATGGATTTAATGTAACTGTCATATATATTCATGGCCCCATTCTGCCACTTAACTCTCCCCAGATCCATCCCCTACTCCCTAGCCTAGCCACAAATTTATGTACTCTTTTTTTTATATAACCCACTGGATCCCATTTGTGCTGCCTCTGTACTCATGGGCATGGAGCCATTCATTGGAATGTGGTCAACCCATCAGGGCTACACCCTTAAAGGAAACCAACTGTCTGTTTGGAAGAAGCTATCAGCTACAGTAACTCTTCAGCGAGGGGTGGAGCTTCAAGAGCCCCTCCCACCTCCATGCTGGGATGTTGGTGGGTTTACTCTTATACAGATCTTGTGCAGGTAGCCACAGCAGTGAGTGAGGTCACACGTGCGTGTAGTGGTCATGTCTTATCCAGGAGACTGTTTGACTGGTTCTCCCTGACCTCTGGCTTTTAGCTTCTTTCTCCCTCCTCTTCCATGATGGATCCTGAGCCTTGGGAACTAGGACATGATATAAATGTCCCATTTTGCCCGAGTCCTCTGCAGATACTTATTCTCTGCTCTTCGGCCAGATGTGAGTTTCTTTGTGAACCACAGCCTGGTGCACAGAGAAACTTCTATGATGAAGTCTGAGAGCTGCCTAATCTGTGGGCATGGAGATAGGAATTTAGAGGCAACTTGATGCTGTGTCTATACAGCAAAATAATAGCTGTAGATTCAACCTATAGGACCTATGAGTTTCCCCCACCATGGGTTCTTGGCCATATTTATAAGCAGCCTCTGCCAGAATGTTTCCTCCTGTGGGACAGGCTTAAGTTGGGACAGAAAGCAGATTGCTCTTCCCTCTGGTTCCATATTTCTTACGTTTTTATTTCCAGTGTTTCTGGTGCATCCTACCAAAGAACATGGACACAATAGATTTTTTAATACTCCTTCTGTGGGAAAATGTACCTAGTTCTCAACAGGGAAGCCACAAGTGAAACTCTTGAAAGTAATTCATAAGTCAGATAGACTCAAAAATCCAATACATGTATGTTCCTTGTGGTCTGTTTTACTTGACTCTGTCTACTGTTTCCTAGTATTCAGGTATTTTTTGTTTTTGTTTTTATTTTATGTACATAAATCCTTAATACAGTTTTTTGTACATTCTATCATTTACATCTGGCGAGAAACTCACTCATTTCATACGATATCTAATACCCCATTTAGGCTCAGCAGAATTATTCTCTGTTGTTTGGCAAGGTGCTCAGCGGGGAAGAGCCCTCAATGCTCTTGCAGAGAGCCCAAGTTCAGTTCCTACCACCCACACCGTTTGTTTCTGCAGTTACTCCTACTGGTTGTGGTACTGTATACCTGTAATTCAGGTGCTTGGACAAAAGAGGCAGGAAAATAAAGGTCATTGTGGTGGCTAGTTTTAATTGTCATCTTGATACACTCTACAATCACATGGGAAGAGAATCTCAATGAGAGACTGTGTAGACCGGGCTGGTCTGTGGGTGTTTCTGCGGCTGACTGTCTTGATTACATCAGTTGATGTGGGAAAACCTGAGCTGTGTAAGGGTGGAGAAAGCAAGCATGCTTGCATTCAATGTTCTAGGATTCTCTATATTATTATATTATAATATTTTCCTTATTAAGAGCAAGCATGCATGTATTGACATTATGTAGTAATAAGAGCGGCGGGGCTGCGTCCCCAGCACCTCGGCCGCCTGCTCGGCTAGCTTATGCCCCGAAATAACAACACACAAATTGTATTCCTTTTAACACTGCTTGGCCCATTTCTATCTAGCCTCTTCTAGGCTAATTCTCTCATATCAATTTAGCCCATTTCTAATCATCTGTGTAGCACCGCTAGGTGAGCTTACCAGGAAGATTCTAGCCTACGTCCATCCTGGGTCGGAGCTTCATCGCGTGTCTCCGAGAGGAGCTATGGAGTCTGTCTGAGGAGTCTTACCTCACTTCCTCTTCCTCCCAGCATTCTATTCTGTTTACTCCTCCCACCTATGTTTTAACCTATGAGGGCCAAGCAGTTCCTTTATTACTTAACCAATGAAATCAACAGATTGATATATGACACTCCCACATCAGACATATTATTCTATATTATATATTCCTTATTAAGGATCTCACTAACCAGTCCTTACTAGCTCCTGATGCTGTGACTTCCCTGCTGTGACGAACTGTGTCCTGTAATTGTGAACTAACAGATACTCTTTCTTCTCTAAGTTACTTTTACCAAGAGTATTTTATCATAGGACCAGGAAACAAAACTTGGTTATGCAGTCACTTTGAGGCTAGCCTGGACTAGGATCTTGTTTCAGAGCCTGGGGAGATGGCTCAGCAGTTAAGAGCACTTGCTGTTCCCAAGAGTAGTTATGGTGGCTCACAACCATCCATAACTCCAGATTCGGGAGAACTAATGCCCTCTTCTGCCTCTGTGGTCACTGGGCATAAGGGTCACGTGCATCCAAACATGTAGACAAGTTGGATGTGGTTGGCTATGCCTTTAATCCTAGTACTCAGGAGACTAGAGCTCTGTGAGTTCAAGAACAGCCTGATCTACATAGGAAGTTTTTCAGGCCAGCCAGGGCTATGTAGTGAGATCTTCTCTCAAATAAACAAAAATAAGAACCAGGCAGAGTGGCGCACGCCTTTAATCCCAGCACTCAGGAGGCAGAGGCAGGCGGATCTCTGAGTTCAAGGATAGCCTGGTCTACAGAGCAAGTTCCAGGACAGCCAGGGCTACACAGAAAAACCCTGTGTTGAAAAATCAAAAGAAAAAAAAGAGAGAGAAAAGAAAACAGAAAAGAAAAAGAAAGGAAGGAAGGAAGAGAACTCAAAGAAACAAAAATGATACAGCTAAAATACTTATACATATAAAACAAAATAAATCTTTAAGATCTTGTCTGAAAAAAAGATTTAATTTTGAAACAAATAATAGAAAATTTGCTTGAACTAGCTTAGACAGAAATCCTAATTCATTGTGCCTGTGACCATGTTGTGGTTGAAGGTCCTCAGCTAGCCACATCACAGGACACCAGAACGTAAGGTCAGAGCGCTGATGGGACTCACTGCTTCTCAGTTTCATTCTCTCACGGCAGGGCAACGTCTTCCTTCAAGAGGTCATTATCTTCTGGTGCAAGTCTTTTATCAGGCATATGGTATGCAAATATGTTCATTAAATTTGCAACTTGGTGGGTTTTTTTTTTCTTTCCTTTTCTTTTTAACCCCTGTAAACTTTTATTCAGAGCAGAATAATGGTGGCTCAGCTGTTCTGTGGCATGTACTTCACTGAGGGGACCCCAGGGGAGCCAGCTTCAGTCTGGTGAGGAGGGTCCGGGTAGGGAACAGCGTGGTCCCAGGCTGAGCTTTCTGATCTGCCCCACTGGTCTACAAGTGCTCATAGCACTAAAACAGCCACTGCAATGTAGCTGTGTCTGGAAGAGGGGCTCAGACAGTTTTAACATGAAGCACGCACAACTCAGAGGGAGTGCACGCAGCTTGAGTCTTGTAGCTCTGCTCACACTGAAGTGCTCTGCAAAGCTGAATGTTGGACCTGTGAAGGGGTGTCCTTGCTCTTCTTCCTACTCAGTGTCCCCACATCACTTAATGCTGTACCATCCAAAGAAGGGACAACAGACCTCCAGGTGACTTCATATGTCTCTCCCGAGGAACAGACAGACACACTCCTGTAACACGAATAGTAAAAACCCAGAGACAGAAACTGGGGTACAACCAGAGCGAGATCCTGTCTCCACGAATCCTGAAGACTCCACACCCCACACTCCACTGAGTTCCTGTCTCTTCCTGCTTATGTTCCTCTCTCCACCCAGCCATATCACTCCTGTCTCCATCTCCCTAGTGCTGGGATCACCTTTGTGTGAGCTCTGTTTCTCTTTTAGACAGATTCAATCTTGTGTAGCTCAGGGTGGCCTTGAACTCACAGAGATCTCTTTGCCTCTGTCTCCTGGGTCCTGGGATTAAGGTGTGTGCCAACACTCCCTGGGCTGTATGGCTGACTAGTATGGCTGCTTTGCCCTCTGATCTTCAGGCAAGCTTTATTTATTAAAACACAAATAATATACTACTCTACACTCCATACCTCTGGAGGTGGTGCTGTTCGTGGGCCAGTATATTCCATTTCCCACAACTCTGGGAATATGCTTTTTTTTTGTCTTTCTGTCTGTATTTCTCTCTCTCTCTTTCTTTCTTCTTCTCCTACTGCTTTTTGTTTCTTCATTTTTTTTCTTATTTTGGTTTTTTTTCAAGACAGGGTTTCTCTGTGGCCTTGGAGCCTGTCCTGGAACTAGCTCTGTAGACCAGGCTGGTCTCGAACTCACAGAGATCCGCCTGCCTCTGCCTCCCGAGTGCTGGGATTAAAGGCGTGCGCCACCACCGCCCGGCATTTCTTCATTTTTTTAATTTATTTAAATTTTCTTTCTTGGCTTTTTTTGTTTTAAGGAAAGGTCTTACTATAGCTTAGTTTGGCCTCAAATTCATGATCTTCAGTCTTAGCCTCCCAAGTGCTGAAAATCTGAGGGATGTGGCACCATACTTGGCACTCAGCAATGAAACAGCAACTGCAGTCACGATGCACAAAACCAAAAACAGACTAAAAATTAATATATTAGACTTAATCAACATGAGAAACTCCTAAAAATATACATATTAGATTTAATCAAAATGAGATACTCCTTGGGTGGGCATGCCTGTACCCTCAGTGTTTGGAAGACTAAGACAGTGAGTTTGAGGCCACTATGGGCTGCATAGAGAGATTTTTGTCTCAGAACCAAACAAGGACCTAGAATGTCGTCCAGTGACTGCATGCTTGCATAGCGTCTCAAAACCCAGTTACGCACGCTCTCAAAGATTTCGGCTTATGTTATCATTGAGAAACTTCATAGTTATAAGCCAGCAATCAACCCTGAGATAATTTTTGTAAATTGTACATTTTAGTCAGTTTTCCTTTGCCATAACAGAATTCTCAAGCCAGAGTTATCTCTAAAGAAAATAGGTGTGTTTAGTTACCGTTCTGGATGTTCAATAGCTTGGCTTTGACATCTGCTTGGTCTCTGATCAGGGCCTCATTTAGCTCAGTTCAGGGTGGCAAGAAAAAGGAGAGGCTGCAGTGTATGGAAGAGAAACGAGGATGAGGGGAGGTGTTGGTCTTGCGTGATCACCAACTCCCTCATGAACCATCCTGCCAGGAGGGCTCAACCTTCATGACCTGACTACCACTGAAAAGGCCAACCTCTCAAGACCTCTGTGTGTGAGCCATCAAGAGGACCGAGCACATGCGAGCCACAGAACAGTGTAGGATGTAGGCAGAAGTTCAAAAGTTATTATCTGCCTATGAATATGCAGTTATTCTAGTACTACCTGTTTGAAAAGAGGCCCTTTCTCCAGGGACACCTTTGTACCTTTTCTGAAGACTGGTTGTCCTTGTAGAGCTGGATCGATTTCTTATCCTTCTTTATTGCTTTGTTTATTGATCTTCATCAACACCACGCCCCTTGACTCCCACTCTTCCATGGTAAGTCAGAATCAGGCAGAGTTAGCCTTCCAATTTGCTGCATTTTTTTTCAAAGTTGTTTTAGCTATTTAGGTTCTTGGCATCTTCATGCCAACTTGTCAGTTACTATCAAAAGGACAGCTGAATTTTTTGATTGCTTCTTATTTGTTTGTTTGTTTTGAGACAGGGTCTCACCATGTAGCCCAGGCTGATGTGGAAGCTGGTTTAGCACCACCCAAGTGCTAAAGTCACAGGCATACACCGACCACAGGTCCCGTTCGGAGTTTTATTTTTAAATATAGGCGAAGTGGGAGTAGCACAGGCCCATGTATAATCTCTGCACCTGGTACATGAAGACCGGAGAATTGGAGGAGTTCAAGGTCATGCTCAACTAGGCAACTGAGACCCTGTCTCATATATACATGTGTGAGTGTGTGTGTGTGTGTGTGTGTGTGTGTGTGTGTGTGTGAAAAACGTTATATAACATCCAGGTGCCGTGGCATATACCTATAATCCCATCTACTCATGAAGCTGAGATGGGATATTGTAAAGTCAAGGCTAGTCCATCTCCAAAGATTTTCACATAATGTAAAACTCAACAATTTAGCTCTTCTTCCTTTTTTTTTTTTTCAAAACAGATTTCTCTGTGTAACATCCCTGGCTGTCCTCAAACTCTGTTTGTAGACCAGGCTGGCCTCACGCTCACAGACATCTTCCTGCCTCTGCCTCTGCCTCTTTAGTGCTGAGATTAAAGGCGTGCGCCACCATGCCCAGCTAATTTAGCTTTTCTTCAACACAAGTCAGTGAATTTGCTTACAAAGTGGTATGACCATCAGCATTATTTAATCCAGAGCATTTTCATCACACACATGCACGCACTCCGGAACATCCTTATGTCAATCAGCTGTCCCTTTCTAGACTCCGGTCACTCTCCCAGACCCCTTCCTGTGTCTGTGGATTTGACTCGTCTGGAGCTTTTCTGTAAAAGAAATCCAACGTGCTGGAAAGATGTCTCAATGGTTAAGAGTGCACACTGTACAAACATGACAAATAAGGTTTGGCTTCCAACACCCATGTACCAACAGAGTCCTCCATATGCCCTACACCAAGCAGCGTGGAAAAGATATAAGAGCTATATGCCAGCTAAGCAACACCCAGCCCTGAAAATGTTTGATGCCACTGTAAGTTGTGGGATTTTTCCTTCCTTCCTTCCTTCCTTCCTTCCTTCCTTCCTTCCTTCCTTC
>JABTXL010012406.1:9639069-9752321 GCA_025134845.1 Neodon shergylaensis
TTCCTTCCTTCCTTCCTTCCTTCCTTCCTTCCTTCCTTCCTTCCTTCCTTTCTTCCTTCCTTCCTAACAGCCTCTTTTTTATTGCAAATATATAGAAACACAAATTTTTGTATATTTTCCACTAGATTTTGATGTTTTTAAATTAATCAATTTTTATTTTACATATATGGATATTTTGCCTACACGCATGTCTATGCACTACCTTCACGCAGTGCCTGCAGAGGCCAGGAAAGGAATGGGATCTTCTGGAACCAGAAGTATAGGCTGTTGTGAGCCACTATGCAGCTGCAGGATCAAACTCTTCCTCTGGAAGAGCAGCCAGTACGCTAAGTCACTGAGCCATGGCCTAGCCCTTTGGTATTGTTTTAATTTCTATTTCCTCTTCTTCTTAATTATTTCCTTCCTCTGTTACTCTGGTTTTAATTTGCTTTCCTTCTTCTAATTCCTTAAAGTAGAAGATTTAACCAAATTAAAACTTTTTTTTCCTACTACAGGTCCTTAATATTATAATTTTCCTTCAAAATTGTGATTCAGTTTTCATTTAGCTCAAAACACTTTCCAATTTTCCTTTTGATTTGTCCATTGGTCCATGAATTACTGAGCAATGTGGTATTTTATTTCCAAATATTTGAGAATTTTTTTTTCAGAGAGCTTCTGTTATTGATTTCCAATTTAACTCTACTGTGCTCTGAAAGCCCATTGTGTGTGATTGGAATCCCGTTTCGTCTTATGAAGACATTTGAGTGGCCAAGAATAAAAATAAGTTGTCTTTGTACTTGGTAGGAAAAGAGAGTTGAAGAACGTTCAACAGAAATTTCTATCTAGGGTTGGGGGGTGTTGCTCAGTGGCAAACCATTTGCCTGGGCCTGAGACCCAGGGTTTGCCATCTTTACACAACACACTTAAAAGAGACAAATGATGCTCTCATGCATCAGGCAGCCCCTGTATACTAACTAGAATTTTAGAAACTGCGTACAATGACTAAAGCAACTTGGGTTGGGAAGAGTTTGTTTGGCTTAACCCTTTCAATCGCAGTCAATAAGTGAGGGAAGCCAAGACAAAACTCAAGGTAGGAACCGAAGCAGAGACCGTGGAGGAAATACTGCCCAACGACTTGCTCCCGTGACCTGCGCAGCCTTTCTCATACAACTCAGGAGCACCTGCCTAGAGGTGGCACTGCCTGAAACGGGATGAGCCCCACCCCCCCAAATCAACCACTCAAGAAAACGCTCCACAGACGTGCTCACAGGCCAGCCTGATGGAGGCAGTCCCTCAGTTGGGGCTCCCTCTCCCCAGGTGACTCTAGTCTGTGGCAAACTGACAAAGAACTAAATAGCCTAGGAACTGCTGGTGTTTTGTTTCTCTGTCCAGACTCCTGAGCCTGACAGACTACACTGAAACCTAGCCTGTCTGTCTTACGTGCTGTGTTTCTTGCCTGCGCGATGGCGGGATTGATAAAGTCTCCCTCGCAGTCCTGTCTGTGGATATTGAGATATATCTTGTGCAGCCCTTGGCATCTGGCCCAGTAGGATGTACGCCTTGAAAACATCAGCCATTTTTTAAAAAGGAAGTCACTGACTTATTCCGGGAGGACACTTCCGGCTTTTTTTTTTTTTTAAATCTCCCTACCCTCCAATTTGAGGCACTTGATGTATGTGGAGAGAGGAGCACAATTCAACTACAAACAGCTTTGTGGACAGAGCACAGTATTCGGTCCAGGTGGCATTATGAGCAAAGTTACCCAGGCTCTATGTAGTCTGTGCTGGCTCGATACCTGTCACGGTATCACCACACACAGTTATGTAGGAGGGGGCAGCACTCCGTGAGAGCTCTGGGAGCCCCGTGCTGGGTGGTTAAGTGAATTTGGAGCTGATGTCTGTTACACACTCCAAGGCGTAATTTGGAACCTGCAGATCTTGTAACTAAACCACGGCACTGCAGAGAGGCAGAAATACAAGGGTAAAATTACAGCTTCTCAAAACTATGCTCCACAGCTTACCAGGGCTGCCTGATTGGATCTCCCTGTAATTGCGCCTTGACTGTGGGCTACAGAATCTAGGTGGTTTGAGTATAAAGCTGTCTCATGAGCTACTTTTCTCTCTTGGAGGCGTTATGGTAGCCAAGATTGGCAAGCATGGCTAGGTTTTGATTTCTGGATTCAAACTACAGAGAAAGGGTTTTTTTTTGAGGATTATTAATAGATGTTATTTGACAAAGACTTAGTTTCCATACCAAAAGATTATAATGGACATGTAATTTTTATGGTTTCAACATATTGATTACTTTTTAGCATACTTTGTTGTGAGAAGCAAGATACTGAGGTGTTCTATATCAATTCATTAGAGGCAAAGTTTTTAAAAATGTTATGTTTATGACATCTTAATTGTATGTTGAATTGTTACCAGGTTTCTGTTGTCCATTAGGTAATGTGAATTATGGCTAAATTGTTAATAAAAGTTAAAACATAATTATTAAAATTACAGTTGGGCTTATATAATATTAAAAATACTTTATTCACATTTTATTTCCATATTGCTTTGATAATCATCTTACATAAAAGACCCAAATGGACATATTTTTCTTTTTCAGTCTAGCACAATTAAAGCAGGGAGTAGGAAGCTGGGGGGTTGACTTGTTCAGTGAAATGCTTGCTGCACAATCATGAGGCCCTGAGTTAGATTCCCCAAACCTGTGGAAAACAGTCCCGTGTGGTGTTATATTCCTCTAACCCTAGGTAAGGGAGATCCTTGGAACTGGCTGGCTAGCCAGTGAAGATGAATCGTGGATCTCCAATTTGAGTGGAAGACCCTGTCTCAAAAAGAAAGGTGGGCAATGACAGAGGAAGATACCAGGTATCTTTCTCTGGCCTACACACACACACACACACACGCACACATGTACGCAGGCATGCACACACGTGAATGCACATGCAAAACAGAGAGGGAACAAGAAAAGAGCAGAAGACAGCTGGTTCATTGACATCACAACACTGCTTTGCTAAATTGCTCTTTAGTTAGATGAGACACAGATCCAGGTTCTATGCAACCAGAAGCCTAAATCATTTTGGAACATCTCTTGCAGATAAAAGGAATACACATAAAGTTCATTTTTGCAAATTTTGCAAAAAAAAAAAAGGTGCGTGAAATACACCTTTTGAACACATCAGTAAAATTTCCTTACTGGATCTGAGAAAAGCAAAGGAGGGACCCTAAGGCTTCGACTTTATTCACAGTAATCCAATCCTGACTAAGATATATTTCGAGGGAATCGGTGAGCAAGCTCCAGCCCCCCAAATTAATGAAAAAATCTGGATCTGGTCCGTGGGGATGGGCAATAGTGCAGGCTGTCAGCTACCTGCACGGAATGATGAATTATTCTGTTTCTGATAGTGTTCCCTCATCAGATTTTATTTACTTGAGTATGATAATTTGAAACATTAACATTTTGCATTTTCCCAAAAGAAACAGCCAAAATTATAATTAGCCACTTTCATGAGGTGTGAGAAATGGATAAAAAAGGATTATATGTTTTCCAGAGTTTTTCTCGGTGGAAATTTTCCTCCTGAAAACTTAATAAGTTTGAAAATGATTCCCCATTCATATTTACTTTTGTGCTTGAAGAGTGTTATATGAAATATTAGGTTTAACTGCTAGGTTAATGCAAACAGGAAAGTAAGGATCCTAAATTTAAAAACAAGTTCTCTATAACTAGAAAAGAACATTTTTCAAGGCATGCTTAGAGCTTTTTGACCCAGAGAAGCAGACAATGAAGTCACTATTGCAGGTGGAAAAGACAAGCAGTCTCTATAGAACATTCTAGAATGCATGTTTCCAGAGTTCTGTGAAGATACTGTGACATGCATGGAGTGATACATTTGGGGCCTCTTTTCTGTAAGACTGATTAGCTTGTGCTAGCTGTACACAATCAAGGATTTCATTGTGACATTTTGATGTATTTACATAAGGCATTTTGATAATATTCACCCAGCATTGTCCTGTCTCCCCATCTTCCCATTCATCTCTTCCCAGCTAGCCCTGACTCTACCTTTGTGTTTTTTTTTTTTTTTTTTTTTTGGTGTGTGTGTGATCCAGTAAGTTCGGATAGGGTTGCTTACATAGCTCCGGATGAATCAGACGTCTCACTGTGTAAGCAGGCTGGCTTTGAACTTGCTTCTACCACTTGACTCCTGGGATTACAGATGTCCAGCCTCCTCCTCTTTTACCTCCTATCCTCAACCCCCCACTCCCACTCTGAAATGATCTTATTAGGTAGCTGTGGCTGGCCAGGATTTCACTGGTTTTGAACTCACAAAAATCTGCCTTCTTGATGGAGGTGGGTCTTGTATCTTATCTGTTGCTTTCATTGGTTAACTAATAAAGAAACTGCCTTGGCCCTCATAGGACAGAAAATTAGGTAGGTGGAGTAAACAGAACAGGATTCTGGGAGAAAGAAGCTGAGTCAGTTGAGTCGCCATAATTCTCCCACTCCAGACAGATGCAGGTTAAGATCCTCCCTGGTAAGCCACCTCGTGGGCTACACAGAATATTAGAAATGGGTTAGAACAATATGTAAGAGCTAGCCAATAAGAAGCTAGAGCTAATGGGCCAAGCAGTATTTAAATGAATACAGTTTCTGTGTAATTATTTCGGGCATAAGCTAGCCATGTGGGTGGCGGGGTGCCAGGGACGCAGCCCCGCTGCTCCTACTACAACACCTTCTTCTGCTTCCTGAGTGCTGGGACTAAAGGCATGGATTGCCATACTTGGCCTAGCCTGTCCCAATTTAACATCTCAATGGATGTCCCTCATCTGAAACATGGATGGATCCTGGGAAAGGAAGAGAGGCCTCCTGTGTCCCTGAGATGATTTGACATGGCCAGGTGGAACCGGACTGACTGAGGGACTTGCTTGGTCTCTTCAGTCTGGGCTCTAGGGCAGTCACTGCACTCCTCAGGGGGACTTAACTGGTTCAGTGCCTTCTCTTGATATCACATTAAGAATGTGTGCAACCTTAAAACGGTGAAAAGCAGAAAGAAGAACAAGGTGTGTTGTTGTACGCCTGTAACCTCAGCACTCAGGAGACCGAGGTAGAGGGTCAGGAGGAAGAGGCCAGCCTGTGCAATGTAATAAAACTGGCCTTAAAATCCAAAACACACAGAAACGCAATGAGGGGTTCATGGGGAATAATGAGGTTTATATTAAATAATCCACTGTTTATCAAATTTAGTGTACTCCTCATTTCTTCCACCACGAGTTTGAAGCAGTTCACCATGTTTTAAAGCACACTGTAATGCACGTGGCAAAGAGAAACAGAACAGGAAGTGATTGTGCTGAGAAAAGGGCACAGATAGAACACAAAGCCCATCCTGATGCTGTTCTCTAAGGATTTAGCTCAGAAACCAACTCTGGCTGGGCTTGGGATGTGGCTCATTTGGTAGATTGCTTGTCTAGCCTGCTCAGAACCCTGAGTTCAGTCCCAGAACAGCATAAGCCAGGCTTGGTAGCAAATGCTGTAATCCCAACACTCATTCTTGGCTCCAGAGTGAGGGAGAGGACGGCCTGTACCACGAGACCCTGTATCAAAATCACACACACACACACAGACATGTGCACACACACGCATGCACACACAGGCACACACACAGAGACATGTGCACACACACACACGTATACACACACACAGAAAATTGACATATAAAGAAAACCAGAATTTATAAAAAAATACATAATTAACCATGAAAGAAAATACTTTGTTTCTTTCGAAAGCAGTAGTTCCTAACATCAGTTTTAAAATTAAATTTCTCAAATGAAACTGTCGTAAATAGAATCTGTCCCAAGTAGAGTAACAGACTTTTCCTTTTTATCTTTCTTTCTTTGCCTCCCCACCCCCCACCCCCCACGCCGGAGACAGAGCTCTCTGTGTGACAGATCTGGCTGCCCTGGAACTTGCTTTGTAGATCAGCTGGCCTCAAACTCACAGAGACCTGCCTGCCTCTGCCCCCCAAGTGCTGGGATTAAAGGCGTGCGCCACCACTGCTGGGTGAGTAACCGGTTGCTAAGCTGTTTGTTGTATTGTCCATTGACAAGTGCTGGTTTATCAGGCGAATCCTGGGAGACGCCATGAAATGACCCAGATATAGTTGGCTAGCAGCTAAGCAAAGCACAGGCCTGAAATGAACAGGCTAAAAAGTTGTGTGGCGCAAGGTCCCTGTCCCTCTGACTTGGAAGATGTTTCTGCCCCTGGTTCTGGTTCAAGCTCTGCCTTGTTCTTTGCAAACTTTATGAATGATAGTTGGAGATCTGGGGAGAACTTATTTTCAGTTACTATGTTTGAGATTTTGTTATCTTCTTTCTTTTTACTTTTAAAGTCAGCATACAAAGCTTTAGAGTTAGTATTCTGGTTCTGTTTTAAAACAGGATCTTGTTAATGGAGCCCACACTGGCACCAAGCCGACAGTCCCCCTGCTTCAGCTTCTTGTGTGATATCCCCACTTTGATCCCGGAGTACATGTTCTTAGTTAGGGTGCACGTGTGTGAAGTTTCCAAGTTGCAATGCCTGTCGGCTGAATGTATGGTACGGACTTGGAGAGGGAGGGGGAGGCAGAGTGGGATAGTAGCATTGCTTATGTACATCCCCTTTCTGATGGTTATACTTCCTAGTTTCTGAAGAGAGGAGAGCAGGAGGAAGAGGAACATGATGGAATTCTGGGGACAAAATTTGGAGAACGTGGGACTTGTCAGAACATGTGACACGGCAATCACCCAAGGGCTAGAGCAAGAGGCAGGTGCCCGAGCCACCAGAAGAATCATTTCAAAGGGACGAGGGTGAGACAGCAGGTTGCGGATAAGGTTTGTGTACCAGAGACCTAAAGCAGATCCCTCTAGAAGCCTAAATATAAAGGAAAAGTGGGGAAATGATTATAACTAATTAATTAGACAAGGACAAAGAAATGTTTTAATCTTCTAATGACGGAGACAAATACAATCTCTCCCTCTCTCTCTCTCTATCTCTCTCTATATCTATCTATCTATCTATCTATCTATCTATCTATCTATCTATCTAAATATATTCAAGTAATTCTAGCCCAGGTTTTCCTCAAATACAGAATTCTCCTTCCTTAGCCTCTCAAGGTCTAGGGTTGTAAGCGTGAGCCACCACTCCTTACTTGGTGTATTTCTGCTTTTTAAAAGACAGGTTCTCACGTGTCCCAGACCGGGTTGAATTCTTGGTGTAGCTGAGAATGGAATTAAAGTTCTTATCATCCTGCCTGTGCCTCCCAAGTGAAGTATAAGTGTGTGTGACCGTGAGCCTAGTCTGGTTTTAGGTGGTTGTGGAGATTTAACTCAGGCCTTCACCCGTACTAGGCATGCCCTCTACTAACCAACCTACACCCTCAGTCCTTGCGTACATGTTAAATGTTAGAGTGGAGAAGTTTGGGTTGGAGAGATGGCTCAGTGGTTAAGAGCACTTCTTGCTCTTTCAGAGGATCCTGGTTCAATTCCCAGCACCCACATGGTGGCTCACAACCTTCTGTAACTCCAGGGGACTTGAGGCCTTTGTCTGAGTTCCGTGTGCACCAGACATGCATGGATGCACATACATACATACATGCATGCAGGCTAAACAATAAAACAATAATATAAATAATAATAATTCAATAATATAAATAAATCTAAAAATCAAAACAAATAAAAGTCCCCCCCTACAAAACAAACAAACATACATAGTATGTGGTTGCACACATCTGTAATCCTAGCACTTGGAGACAGAGGCAGGAGGATGAATACATTTATATCATCCTTAGCTACATATCAAGTTTGGCAGTAACCTTGGCTACATGAGTCTCTGTCTCAAACACAGAACAAAAAGTGTGGAGACAGTTCTGTTTGCTGCCCCGAGTGGCTGTGAAGCTGGGAGGGACTGTGAGGAAGTCTCCTGATGTGTGGCTAATTGGTCTTTTTGACTCTGAGCCGCATCTGCTTCCTGAGTTCCTCCTGTCCACCTGTCCATCCCTCCCCCATGTGCATTTTCCGTCTGTTCTTTCTTGTTTCTATTGGCTGAGCAGGTGGGCATTGCCGCTGGGCTCTGGGACTACCCGACTCTCCCTGACTCCTTTCGCATCCTTCTGGGATTGCTAGTCTCTGGGGGGCCTGGTATCTGTGAGTTCTGCATTCAGTCCTCACAACTGAATGGGAGTAGTTTGCTTCCTTTCATAACTCAAATACAGACATTAGCCTTCAATCACACATATGTGCAAATAGAAGCTCTCACATGTTGGGAAGTTCAGTGGCCCACGATAGCAAGGCCTGACTGGGAGTTGAGGGCATGCATGTTTTGCCAAGGAAGTGACATTTGAGCCCAGATCCAAAGCTCCAACTGAACAAAGAAGATAAGGAGGAGGGAGGATGGTCAGAGTGGAGAAAGCAGAGGCTCTGAGGCTTGTGTTACTCAGTGGCAGTGAGAGAAGGAAGGAAAGCAGGAAATGGGGCTGACAATATGGCAGGGCTTACGTCCCTGGGCTCATTGTGGTCCTCCTAGATAATCCTAAAGATAATTGTTGAAAAGCCTCAAGGCTTTCGGCCAGGGAGGGAAGCAATCACATTTGCCCCCTTGAGAAAGTTCTCTGGCTAATTGAAGACCAGGCTTGATTTCTATCTGCAGGAAAATGACCACGTGTCTGTGTCTGCAACCAGGTTTGCTGAAGTTTCCTGATGGGCGAAGGTTACAGTTTCTTAGCTGATTCCATTTCTAGGCCACAGGATCTCATGGACCGTATCTCATGGACCATATCCCAAAGGGCCTGCTGAAGCTTTCTTCCATCAAGATGGTTTGTTGCTTTCCTTTTGGCTAGTGATGTTCAAAACACACCAAAAGTTAGACTTGACGCAGAACCAGTGTTTACTGTGTAACGAAGGGTCTATATGTGTTAGTCATACACACACCATACACACACACTTGCGCGCGCACACATGCATGTGCACACACGCACACCCCTACAACTTCAGTGTTATAACGAGCATCTGGATTTTCCCTTTCCCTTCTCTTCAGATGAGTAGGAAACACTGATGAGTGCTAGCCACCTTCTTACAGATGCTGTGTCCGAGGATCTCAGGAGTCCTTTCTTCTGATGACTATTGAGTCCAGATCTACAGTGTCACAACCACTTAACCATCAGTGGCATTAAATTACCCAAGAAACGCATCGGTAGTATGGTTTCCCTCTGCTGTATTTACTACTTACCAAGTAGGAAGCTGGGACTAATGCTCACGAAAAATAACATTTAAAGTCAAGGGTTGAAGGTCAGCTAGACACTATAATTAAAAAGAGTACAAAGACGTCAAGTGACTGGAGATTGAGAGGTTAAGTGTATGTGTTCATGTGTGTGTGCATGCATGTGTGCTGGTGCATGTGGGCACATGATTGTGGCTGGCTAGAAGTTGACATCTGAACTGAGGTCTTCCTCAGTGGCTTTCCACCATAACATTATTATTTTGAGACAAGGTCTCTCACTGAACCTGGAGATCATGGCTGGGCTGGCTAGCCTGACAGCTGTAGGAATCCTCCTGCCTCCGTCTTTCCTAAACTGGGATTTATAGGCATGCTCCACTATGTAGTTTTTTTTTTTTCTGTTGGTTTTAGAGGATTTATTTAATGTGGCTCACAGTTTCAGATCTTTCCGTCCTTGACTGCTCTGCTCCACTGCTTCTGGGCTGTGGCAAGGCAGAGACACAATGTCGGGAGGGGGCATGGCAGAAAAATGGCCTATGGGAAGGAGACAGGAAGTGGCAACGGCAGACATCCCCTCCAAACTATGCCCCCAGTGACCTACTTCTCCAGCCAGACCCCAAACTCTATTTTTAGTACCTCCCAATAATGCCATCACAATAAGAAGCCACCAGTGGGATTAATCTAGTTAATTAATCTCTGTTGTTGGGGGAGGCTTCTGTCCTGCCCGGTCCCGCAATAAACACACAGAAACTATATTATTTGTAATATTATTTGGCCAATAGCTTAAGTGTATTTCTGGCCAACTCTTCTATCTGAGATTAACCAATTTCTATTAATCTGTGTATTGCCACATGGCTGTGGCCTACCAGCAAGGTTCCGGTGGGCTCCAGTGGAGGCTTCTGTCGCTGGCAGGCAGCTACATGGCTCCTCTCTGATTCTGCCTATCTGAAAAGTCTTAGTGAAGGTAGAAAAGACCTAAACAAGAGACTTTTTGAAGTGGAAGGAAGGAACGCCACGCTTGGGGTAGATGAAGCTCTCAGGATTCATCCACGGCCCATGTAGGTAGCATGGCCTCACTTGCAGTGAGGGCCCAGACATGTTCAGAGAAGAGCACATTCCAACAGTGCCCGCCTAAGCAGAGTGTGACGTGAGCCCCATCCCAGGACTGCAGCCCAGCCTCCCCTGCTCTCCACCACTCTTCCTACCCTGTAGCATGGTTGCCAGCTGGCTGGGGGAGTGGGAACACAGCTCCTATAATTCTGCTCACAAAGGGCTCCTGCTGGGAATTGGGAAAGGTTTTAATTACAGAAAGCAAGCCTTTCATTCCCAGCCCCCTCCAAGCTCCCTGCTTTCTTCCCGCCTTCTTCTAAAGCAGGGTTTTGCTGTGTAGTCCAGGCTGGCCTTGAACTCAATGACACCTCACCCTCCTGAGTGCTGGGATCTCATTACCACATTTCGCTTCTAAAAAAAAAAAGTTCTGATAAAATGACGTCACCGGCTGAGAAGCGGAACTTAAATTCTAGACACAACCAAAACGTGGAATAAACAGAATTCGTGGCCTATATTCAGAAAGTAATTTAAATGTTGGCTTTCATCACCCATTTAAAAATCTGCTTAAAGGCTGGGTATAATGGCACATGCCTTTAATTCCAGCACTCAGGAGGCATAGGCAGGGGAATCTCTGAGTTCAAGGCCAGCGTGGTCTACAAAGTGAGTTGCAGGACAGCAAAGGCCACACAGAGAAACCTTGTCTCAAAACACACACACACATACACCTGAACACAGTGGGTTTACACCTGTAATCCTGGCACTTAGAAAACTGAAGCATGATTGTTGTGACCTTAAGGCCAGCTTGGATTACAGCATGAAACCTGTCTCAAAAATACAAAACGAAACAACAACAACAACAAAACACCCTCCCAAAAGTGCTGGAGAGATAATGCAGACAGAAAAACCTCTTGCTACTGAAGGCTGGCAACCCGAGTTCAAACCCTACACCAATGTAAAAGACCGGACGTGGCAGCACACATGTGTTATCCTGGTATTCCTACGACAAGATGGAGAGACTCATCCCGAAGCTCGCAGGCCAATAGCCTAGGGTCTGCATTGCAGCTGATGGAGTAGGAGAACCCCTGTCCCTAAAGGCTGCCCTCTGACGTCCACACTTGTGCAGTGGCACATCCATGCCTAAGTAACTAATCACCTAATTAAAAAGATTTTAAATACAACAAGAGGGGATGTAACTCGGAGGTAGAGTACTTGCCTGGCATCCTTGAGACCCTGAGTTCAAGCCCCATCACTGACCAAAGATGGAGGGGCTAGGGTTCTAACTCGGTGATAGAAAATTTTGCCTAGCATATTGGAGGCTCTGGATTTGATACTCAGCTGGGGAAAAAAAAAGTTGGGATCGCTCCAGGATTACAAACTCACAAAAATATCTTTGCTCTCTTATTAAGTTATATGGGAACACAGCTGAACCGTATTTTCCAATTAAGGGATAAGACAATATGCTTAATTAAACTAAATAACAATGATCAATTTAGTCTCAATAGAATTTAGTAAGTAAATGTTGTATATAAGGGATTTAGATATAAATATATATAAAGACCTGTTACATCATAATGATGGCAGTCATCCAGTTAAGAAAGGGGTGGGAGCCAAAGATTTGGGTCAGCGATAGAGCGCTGAAAAATCTCTGGGTTCAGTTCTGAGCACCACAGAAACAAAACTCAAAAAATCAGAGTAAAAACCTGAACAGATTTTTTTCCCCAGCATTATCTTTTCCCAGAGATAAACAAGTGGCCAATAAAACACAAGAAGAGATGTCCAGTATCACTGGCTCTCAGGGAAACACAGACCAGGACCCATCCAGTAGACCGGCTGGAATGGTATGAGCGATAATAACAAAGGTTAGTGAAGAGGTGGAATCCTCAGTCACTGGCGGTGGGAATGCAAAATGGTGCCACTGCCTGGGAACACAGCCCATAATTCCTCAGAGGACTAAACACAGAGCTCCCATATGACCCTGCAATTCCACTCCCAGTTATGTATACCTGAGAGACAGGAAAGTGGACGTCTACGCCGAAGCCCGGAGGTGAGTGTTTATGCCATTACTCATAGCAGTCAGTAGGCAGAGACCTGGATGCTCGTTAACTGAGTGGATCCACACAGCACAGCCTATCCACAACAATGGGATATTATTTAGCCATAAAAAGGAACCGAGGGGCTATAACATGAATAAACCTTGAAAACATTACACCATGAGAAAGACGCCAGCTACAAAAGACCACAGATTGATTCCCTCCATCTGAAATAGCCGGAGTAGGTCAGTCGGTAAAAAACACAGGAGCAATGGTTGCTTGCGACTATGGGCTTGGGGAGCAAAGAGAACCATTTGTGAGGAGTGACTACTTGCTCCAAAGAGACCGTGGTGCGTTGGCAGGTTCTTCAATATCCTATATACTATATACTATCAGCAGGGATATAATGCTGTATAGAATTTTAGTATTGTTTTGGGGCAGTCTCACGATATAGGTCAGCTGCAGCTGGCCTTGAATTCCTGATGGGTGCTCTCGCCTGATTACAGATGTGTGCCATGAGTAGACCGGCTTACACTGATGTTTAAACTGTTATTCATGGTCTCATGATGTCAGGGAAGAGGTGGTGGGAACATCGCCTTTCACTTCAACACCTTTATAGTATTTCATATCAAGACTTTTAAAAAAAAGGACAGCAACTGTCACCTTTGCTCTCAACCCTGTAGGTGGCCCAACTAGGTGATCTGAGATCATTAATGTTATATATTGTAAAAAAAAAACCCAACAAAACAAACTGTTGAACAACACGGGGAAGGTGGAAAAAGTTTGTCTACTAAATATTTTGTTTTCCTTTTTTCTTTTTTCCTTTTGGGTTTTTGAGACAGAGTTTCCCTGTATAGTTCTGGCTGTCCTGGAACTCGATCTATAGACCAGGTTGGCTCAGGGATCCGACTGTCTCGGCCTCCTGAGTGCTCCTATTAAAACTGTGAGCCTCCACCTCCTCCTGGGCTTGTCTAGTAAGTTTCAACCAAGACGCTCTCTTTTCAGGCTGCCTGCTTGCTCTGCTTCTGTCCTGCAGAGGGGCGAACCAACACCACTTTGGAGACTGCTGCAATGTGGGACAACTTGGCGACAGAATTAAAGGACAAGATTCCTTTTCAGAGCAAACACAGCGATGAGGCTAACGTGATCTTGAGTTTAGGGATATTGGACCCAGTCTTCTCAGAAGCTTCTTAGCAGGTTTGAGTTAGTTAGGTGTCTCATGATTATAATCTTCCAGGCCCTGGAATCCGGCTTCGAGGTTCTAGTAACCTAACTCAAACGTTTGAGGGAATGGATGAAAGAGGCAACTGTCTGCCCATTTGACAGGACAGGATAGGTAGCCACTAGGGAAACACCTAGAAAAACTCTTGAACCATTCTGGAGGTCTTCGGAGTTTGTTTGTTTTTTCCGTTCCCTCCTCTGTACCTCATATTCCTAGTTGGCAGCCCAACTCCTAGCTACTCGGTGACAGATTGAGGTCTTCTTCTAACTCCACCAAAGCATCCCAGAAATCTTGGCAGCCTTGCAGGGAGAGACCATGGGGACCCAGACAGGCCGCCCGGCATTCCCGGGGTAGCAAGACAGAGACTCAGCCGCCACCGCGGCAGCACAGGTGAGCAGCCGGATCCGGGTTGGCCCCGTTGTCCCGGCGCCTCCGCCTCCGCGGCGCCCTGCTGCGCCCCACTCGGGCCTGGGATGCGGGCGGGGACTGGGCCCCGGCGCCCCGGGGCTCGGCTGGGGGCGTGGGCGGCGTCCCAGGAGCTCGGGGACTGCGCGATCGCCCCAGCAGAGTGCGCTGGGGCGCCGGGTGGCCGCCGGCCTGGGCGCGGGGCGCGGCGGGCGCGGGAGCCGCAGGTGGTTCCCGGCCGGCCTTTCTCCTCCCCCTTCCCTTTCTCCCGCCGCCCTCCCTCGCGCCCGTGTCGGCGGCACTTCCCCCGCTTCCTCCTCCCTCTCCAATCCGGAGGGAGGGAAGGAGCGGCGGCGCTTTCCTGCCTGCAAACTTCCAGCGGGACCCACCGCGGCCGCCCGGGAACTGCTCCGGGAACTTCCTCGGCCGCGCTGCTCCCGAGCCCTGGAGGAGGCACGTCGCCGCACGGCACCCAGCTAGGGTCTCCGAGCTGTCCCCGCGCCTCCTCGCCGCCCGGCCTCGTCCCCGCAGCAACTGCCCCAGGATTCTCCTTTGTGTTGGATGCGGACCCGCGCCCATCGCCCTCGGGGCCCGGCGTGAACGCCGTGATCGCCGGTCCCCCGGCGCCCCGCGTGCCCAGCCATGCCCTTCCACCAACGGAGCGTGGAACCCGCGCGGCTGCGCCGGCCCGAGGAGACGGCGGTGGCTCGGGCTGCGGGCGCGCCGCTCTTCCGCTCCCTGGAGCAGGTCAGCTCGCACACTCTGGTCTGCCTGCTCGCCCAGCTGGCCGACCTGTCGCGCTGCGCCGGGGACATCTTCGGGGAACTCGAGGGCCAGGCGGCCGCGCTGGGTCACCGCACCGCCGAGCTGCACCGCCGCCTAGACGCCCTGCATGCCGCCACCGCGCGCCTGGACCACCGGCGAGTGAAAATCCGTGAGTGGCTGATGGCCCCGGGGAGGGCACCGCGGCACCGAGGCGCTTGGCCAGCTGCTGCCTCCCGCCCCCTGGCGGCCCAGGCTCAGCTCTCAGGCCTCTTTGGGAGCCCATAGGTGTCGGGGGACTTGGATGGGAGGCAGTGCAGGTGGCAGGAGCGTGTGGCGATTCTGGCTTCCTTAGGTTGCCTTGGTGGAGTGGGTGCGGAGTGTGGCTTTTTGGGATAGCTCATCCCACTGCTCTGTCGGTGGGAAATTGACAGCAGTCACTCTAAACGTAATGGTATCCCGTCGGAGATGTCAGGGGATGTAGGATGGTTATAGCGCAGTTTCACACTTTAGGAGGATCTGTTTGTGGTCAGTCTCTGGGGACTGCAGTGAGCATTGGGGTGGCTTGTCACCGCTGCCTGCTGCATACTGTACAAGTGGTCTTACCTACTAAAGAAAAGCGTGCTAACTTGAAGATTTTTTTCTTTTGGCCTTGAAGTTTATTTCCTCCCAGACTGACCATCCGCTCTTTATTATTTTTTAAGACCTTGACCTTGAGCTGGGATTCTGTCTTTGTTTGACCCTCTTCACCCCCCCCCCCCCAATTAAGCCTATGTCCTGACATAGTAATCTCCAAGTGCGCATTTCATTTCAGCGGCTTTAACTGGCTCTGATGAATGAAGCGACTGGAATTTCCTGCTGGCCCAAACAGAGAAACTTTCAGTATGATGTCTGGGTGGTTTCTCCCTTTTCAGTACGTGGCCTCGGTCATAACACTTAGTGCAAGGAGTAAATTGGGGATGGTTGATGGATTGCAGGGTGGGAGGGGAGATACTGCTGTAACAGCCCACGCCTAGGTGTCGGCAGCTCTGCATGAAAAATGGCCTCACTTAGAATCACTCCAGACGTAATCCGGAGTAGCTTGTTTTCCAGCTTGCTAGAGAACCTGAGTCAGGTTTAACTATCTTGCAGCCTAGGAGTTCAGATTTTCACTAATTTAAACGTACTGTGTGCCCCTGAAATGCGTCTTTCCAGGTTGTGCATTTATATGATAGCTTTACATTTTTGGTTGGCTCTATTTAGAGTGTGTTAAAAACACATCCATGGACAGCTTCTAACTCAGGAGAGTAGGAGGGGCTGAGGGGGGTCAGGGAGTCAAGGTGATCTAATAATTTGTTGGGGACAAAATCAGATATATTTTGCCCATGTGAATGAGGACCTTGTGCATACGGATATTGTGTCCTAGGGGCCCTTCACTGTCTACCTGGTAATCCTGTTGGTTTCTGTGCCCTTTCCTTGTAGGGTGTGTGTACCTGGGTGAAGGAGAATTTCATCCCTGACGTGCAATGTGGTGAGGCAGATCTAGCTGCTGGGTGAACAAGTCTAAGGGAAGTAAACAAACCAAGGGGACACACTCTAGTGCAGGGAATGGAGTGTTGCCCCATCATGCAGTTGCTAAATAAGGCCAGTTACAATTTTTAAACTAATTTTTAAGAAAAATAAACAACATTCCTTGATGTTAAAACTTTCTTTGCTAGTTTTGTTTTGTACTTAAATATATTTTCTCCTCCCTCTCCTCATCTTCCTCCTTCCACACCTCCTTCCTCTTCTAGATGAAATCTCCCATAGTCCAGACTGGCCTTGAACTTGCTTTGTGGCATCAGCGGGCCTTGAGCTCTCGATTATTCTGCCTCCAACTCTCAAATGTTGTTACACGCAAAGATGTCGCCTCCAGCTCCCTTTCTTTTCTTTGAATATGTGTGTATTCCAGTGAGCTATATTGCCCAGCAGTCCCCTGAATTCTCCCTAAAGTTGTCCTCGAAGTGACTGAAATAACTCTCTTCAAAGTGTTCGTGAACATGTTGATCTTAAATGGCTTTAATTTCTCACCAGTAATCCTGGTTGAACATCTTCATAGGCTTTAACAAAAAAATAATTACTCCTGAGACCATAGGTGTGCATACATACAAAAAGACGCCTTATTAAAGACATCATTAGATTTGGCCCCATCTTTGTATAAAACTTTTTTGTATGCTAATAAGCCATGAGTCACCTATACATTCATTCAATTTAGCATCTGCAGGAGAATTTGAAAACAATGCCTTGCCTAACACAGTGGCTCATACCTGCAGTTCCAGCCTTGGAGAGTGACTGGCCTTGAACCTACAAGGATCAAAGGCTCGGACTACTATGCCTGTCCTTGAACTCTGAGCGCTAGGATTAAAGGTGTGCACCGCTGTGTGCCTGACTTCTTGGTCCTTTTAAACCAGGTCTTCCAAGTCACATCCTCCACTGTGGGCCTTTGCACTGGGAGTTGACTGTAGATGCCCCCGATTTCATAATCTCATACCCAGAGAAGAATTCCAGGCCCAAAGTCTTGAAGCCATTTGTCCCGGCTGAGGGCTAGAGCCCATACCTCTGATTGACTTGCCTGCTGTCCAGTGTGTTTGTTTGGAAACAGAGATTAAAGTGTAGACACATTCCACGAACTGTCTTTGGGCTGCCTGTGAACCTTAATTTCATCCCTCTGGTAAGACAAACCTGTTAACGAGTCTCCCGTGCAGAAAGTAGCAGTCTCCCAGTGCACAAACGCTAAGAGGGCCCGGGAGCCAGTGCATTTATGGCTGCCGGTGTCTGCCAGCATATGAGATGGCAGTGGAACAGTCCGAACAACACAGACTGTTTGGAGCACTAGATAGTGTGTTAGGCCCTTGGGCCAGCCCTGCCAGCTCTAAGGGTTAGGAAGAGGATTTCTTCAGGCTTGCCTTTCTTCAGATGTCATAGGTCCTACAAAGCTCAAGTTAGGAAAAGCACATATTCCTGCTCCTCCATGTCCAGTGAAGACGCCTCTGATGCTATCTGATGATCCTGTGTTGGGGAAAGTGGCCCCACAGATCCTGTATGGACCCTGTAATGGTTACTCTCTGTTGTCAGCTTGACTTCATGTGCAATTAACTAAACCCAAGTGGCTGGCTATACCTACGAGACTTTTTTTTTTTTTAATTAAATCATTTGAAGTGGGAAGACCCCCTTTTAATCCAGATCTTTGGAGGTGGGAAGATCCACCTTTAATCTGGGCCACACCTTCTGTCCTATATAAAGGACAAGGTTAGAAGGAAACTCTTCGTCTTTGCTTGCTTGTTCATGCTCTTCACTGGCGAGTCCATCCCTTCACCAGCTTTAGAGCCTACTTCATTGGGATTCAGGCATCTGAGACATTCAGCCTAGTGGACTGAGTAACTACCGCATCCCTGGACTTTCTATGGGTAAACAGTCATTGTTAGACTAGCTGGAACACAGCCTACACACTAGTCTAATAAGCCCTGTGTGTGTGTGTGTGTGTGTGTGTGTGTGTGTGTTCATTCTTAACACTGCATTTATGAGGGACCGAAGTTGGGTCTTTTACACCTACTCCCTTCAGCCACCCAACAAGTTGCTCAAAGTCAAGGATGGCAGCCTGTCTGTTTTTATAGAGAGAGCTTGGTGCAGTGACTAGAATGTGATATTAATGCATATATATTTAAATTTTTAAAACTGACATTTAACGTGTGATTTCGTGTGTGGGTGTGTTTGTGCGTGCACATGCATGTGTGTGCACGTGGCCATGGCACCTGTGTGGAAGTCAGAGGACAACTTACAACAGTGTTTTCTCCTTTCACCTTGTGGGACCCAGGGATCAAACTCAAGGATTGGCAGCAAGTCTCCTTTACCCATTGGACCTTCTCACTGGTTCTGTTTCTGTGATGTAAAACTTAATTAGTTTTGCTGCTGACTAAATACGGCTTTATTGAAAATAGGAACAACAGGCAGAAATATGAATTGTTATGTCTGGGCTCTGTTACCAATCAAGAGACTTTACTGGGCAGAGGTCAACAGGTACTCCTTTAGCGGCCTTGTCTTGTTAAGGTCTGTCTCCTCCACCCCCTGAACTCTGGATTTGACTTAGCGCATGTTAGGAAGTGTTCTACCACTGAGTTGGATCCCCGGACCACCACCCCTTTTTATTTTTAAATTCCGAGACAGCGTTTTTACAGGTTGTTCATGGCCTTCAGTCACTCTGTAGCCCAGACAACCTTTGAACTCAGTGATTCTCAAGGCTCAGACTCCCAAGTCGCTGGAATTATAGGCCTGTGGCTTTGCCTCAAAAATAGTCTAACTGGGATACAATTCCCTGGATTCACCCCTTTACAGCACATAGGCCAGTGGTTTTTGAGCACTCAGAGATGTGCGGCCTGGCCACAGTCTATATTATCACATTTCCATGGTCCTGAAAGAAGCCCATCACCGGGAGCCATTGTCCCTCTCCTCTCGACCTTCCTCCCTCCGGGCCACCGCAAATACACTTTCTGCCGCTGTAGACTTGATTGCTCTGAACATTCCAGACAAGTGTACTCATGCTGTCTGTCATCTTTGTCCAGCTTCCTTTAAGAAGCACAGCGTTCCCCAGGCTCACCATTTGCTGCTTTCCGTAACCAACAGTCACCGTCCCGTGGAGTATGCCTGTGTCTTAGAAACCTGTCGTTCGGATTTCTTATGTGCTTCCAAAACCACGTGAAATAGAAAGGCGAGGCTGTATCTTAAAGCCCATTTTATAGATGAAGAAATGAAAGTTCTCGGACTCGTAAAAGGCGCTAATAAATAGGAGAGAGTAAGTTTCGTGATTTCTGCTCTGAGCTTTTTTCAGGTTGTCTTAAAAGTCCTTACTGGGACTGGGCATGTAGCTCAGGGGTAGCTTGCTTGCCCAGCGTGCATGAAACTGGTTTAGTCCCTAACACTGAATGTAGTGGCACATGCCTGAGATTCAGCCCCTGAGAGACAGAAGGAGGAAGATCAGAAAGTGAAGGGCCTTCCAGGCTACATAGTGAGTTTGAGGCCAGCCCCTGAAACCCGGTCTCGGCAACCACAAAGAACTTCTTGGGTGAATATGAAGGCCTGTTTAAAGAGAATAGGAAAAAGGCAATTTGTTAGCCTGTTAAAGTAACAGTTCTAGAGTGACAGCTCTTCCCCCACCTTCACTGAGAGGGCTTTGCTGTGCTGCCTGTGCTCACACAGTGGACCTGGTTTACTCTGTATCGTTTTTAGAACCGAGATGATGGATGGCGTTGAAGATAGACGGTGAGGTGGGGGGTAGCTCAGTGGTGGAGCATGCACTTAGCATGCACAAGGCTCTTCCTGTCTCTAGCAGTTGGCTTCCCTCTGAAAAGGGTAGCTCTTTGGCAGAAAGATTGGATAGGCATCGTCTTTGCATAAACAGGTCTAAGAATCTGGTAGACGGTGTGGGCTAATACATGAGCAGCGTTCTAGGTGGTAGTTGCACCATCCCACACTCTCGACTGACCGTCGTCCTCTGACCTTACCAGAGTGTCTGGTCTCGGGATGACTGCCTTCCCTTCTTAATCAGGATGAGTCGCTATAGGGTATGTGGCAGTGTACTAAAGACAGCGGAGATGTAGACGTCACTGAACTTCTAAGAACAGGTGCTGGCTCACTCTTAAATGTATGTCCTGTAAACTTGGCATAAGCCTTGCTTTCACTGAAGCATGCCACATACTAGAGCGGTGTTGGTGGGAGTAGGGTCTCCACCCACCTTTATCCCAGGAGAGTTCTTAAATTTATTAGCAGAAACTGATGGTAGCAGAGTGGGCAGACTGTGCCATTAGGTTGAGCAGCCTGTGTCAGATCAAGCATTTTTTTTTTCTATGTGTTTGTCCTTAAGAATTGCCTGCCTATGCCTAGTGTCGTGTTGGGGAATATTATTTTCAGGTGTGTGACTTTTGTTTACGCTGCATTTGTGTAACTCTGTGAAGCTGTGTTACTGTGCCTGTCTAAATCGCCTGACGGTTCTAATAAAGAGCTGAATGGCCAATAGTGCGGCAGGAGCAAGTGTAGGTGGGGCGGGCGGGCAGAGAGGATAAATAGAAGGAGAAACGAGGTGAAAGAAGAGCAAGAGAACAAGGAGAGGAGGACAGCAGGGGTCCGCTACACAGCCAACCAGCTAGTCACGGAGTAAGAAGTAAAGAAAGGTACACAGAGACAGAGAAAGATAAAAGCCCAGAGGCAAAAGGTAGTCGGGATAATTTAAGAAAAGTTGGCAAGAAACAAGCCAAACTAAGGCTGGGCATTCATAACTAAGAAGAAGCCTCCGTGTGTGATTTGATTGTTTGGTGGTGGGCCTCCCAAAAAGCCAAAAGAGCGAAACATCGCACAGTAGTGTGGTGGTACACGCCCTTAATTCCAACATTTGGGTGGCAGAGGCTGGCAGAGCTCTGCAAGTTCAAGGCCAGCCTGGCCCACGTAGTAAGTTCCAGGACAGCCAGAACTATGTAGAGAGACCCTGTCTCAAAAATTAATAAGAATTAATAAAATTAATAAAAATTAATAAGAATTGTCTAGTAGCTCACACCTGCTGGGGGTATAGATAAGACCCTGTCTTAGAAGAAGAGGAGGAGGAGGAGGAGGAAGAAATCTCTTTTTAGATTCTTATGCTAAAAAGATTGAGTATTTATGATTAAAAGGACCCTTTTTAATCAATATTTTATTCATTTGTTTTTATTTTCAGTAAGAGAAACCCAGGGCCTTCTAAGCTACCGTTGGGATGTGTTTTGTTGACGTGTTGGCATGTGGATGTGTGGATTCACACGCCGGGGAGTTAGTCATTTTCCAAGCATCAGGCAGGTACTTGTTTTAAGTTCGTGCGTACTCTGCCCACAGCACACTCATGCTCTCGTCCTCAGACTTAAAAAGCGCCAGTGTCATTACGGAAAGAGGCCTGTGTTTAAATGCATTTGCCATATGCTCAGATTAGTAAAAAGGGAGTTAAGTTTTGAGTTAGGAGGGTGTATCCTTTGTTGCAAGACTGTGGTCTACTTGCTGATTTCTTGGGACGCAATGCCTGGGAAGTATACAAAGCCTCCTGCGTCGATGTTATATGATAATGTAGAGACAAATCTCACATTAATTTCGTCTGCATTGTATTGTTTTAGGATGGTAGTAAATGAAGACATTTTAAACATTAATTTAAGAAAGTTATTTTTGTTTGTTTTTCAAGAAAGGGTTTCTCGAGTAGCCTTGGCTGTCCTGGGACTTACTCTATAGACCAGACTGACCTAGAAACTTATGGAGATCTACCTGCCTCTTCCTCCTGAGTTCTGGGTTTACAGGCATATGCCACCATTGCCTGGGTTTATTTTTAATTCTATATAAATATATATAAAGTGTGTGTGTGTGTGTGTGTGTGTGTGCACGCCCACGAGTGCAGCACCCATGGAGACCGGAGGCATCAGACACTTAAGCTGGGCTTAGAGAGTTGTGAGCCTCCTGACGTGAAAGCTAGGAACTGAGGCATCTCTCCAACCCCTGGGGGAAAATGTAATAAAAAAGGAAATAGTTGCGTTCCTTAATATTTTGGAAGAAGATTTGAAAGCAGAAAAGTAAGGCACTATCTCCCATATGAGTGGGTACCTGCACTGTCCAGAAGTCCTGGATGCCCTGAAACTAGAATTACACGAGGTTGTGAGCCACCTGACCTGGGTGTTGGGAATGGAACTTCAGGTTTTTGGAAGAACAGCCACTTCTGCAGACTTTAAAGACCTTAAAAATATTAATTTTTTGATGGGTGGTGTGGTGGTGCATGCCTACAGTACTAGTCCTTAGGCCGGATCAAGGATCACTGCATATTGGAGCCAGCCTTGCTGCATAAGGAGACCCTGTTTCAAAAAAGGGTTTTTTGTTTGTTTGTTTGTTTGTTTGTTTTTGTTTTGAGACAGTTTCACACATCCTTAGGCTGGCCTCACACTCCACATACAGCAGAGAACCTTGAACTTCTGATTTCCACGCCTCTACCTCCCAAGTACTGGAATTACGGGCCTGTGCCGTTATGCATGGTTTTATTTGACACTGGGATTGAGCCCAAGGCTTTGTGCATGCCAGACTAATCCTCTACCATCTCAGCTACTCTATCACCCTACCCTGAAAAAAAAAAGTCAAATTGTAAGTAAAATATAAGACGTCTTGCCTCTAACTCAGAGGCCGAGGAACTTACTTAATTTTGTCTCTGCTCAAATTAGTTTGTACCCTGGCACAAATGAATTCTGCAGAAATTGAAATTCAGAATCAACTGAAGTGTGCTGATGGCCCTGCCACTTCTGTGTATTGCTTTCATTCATTGGTGTTCTCTCTCTCTCTCTCCCTCTCTCCCTCTCTCCCTTTTCCCCTCTCCCCCTCTCTCTTCCTCTCTCTCCCTCCCTCTCCCTCCCTCTCTCTTTTCCAACCCCATTTCTTTCTTGATGGGGTCTTAAGTAGTTTTAGGCTGGCCTTGAATTCTTGATCCTCCTGCCTCCGCTTTCCACGGGCTGGGATCTCAGGCATGCACCGCCACGCCTGGCTCCCGGTGGTCCACATTTCTCAGTGTTCCCCGTGGCAGTGTTTTGGAAAACTGTGGCTGTGGAGCTTGTCTTTCAGTGAACTCCCAAGGAGAGGGCATGGAGGTCCTGGGCTTTATTCCTTTTCCTTGTGGAATTGTGACATGTTCCCACAATAGGAGGAAATAGAGGCTAAAGGGCTTGTGAAAGAAAGAGGACAGCCCCATGGAGGCCCTACGAGGAGGACTGGCAGCCTAGGCCGAGGCTAAACCCATATGAGACACAGGAAATCCAAGCCCTTCAGGCAGGGTGCATCTCGGGTCAGCCTGCCCTCACATCGTGTGGTACATTGTCAATACTACCTGAGCCAACTGCAAATGATGACATTCCTTTTTTCGGGGAAGAGAAACTAGAGAGGGAAACGTATCTAAATCAGCATGCTTGCTTAGCGGACTGCAGCCCCTGCGTTCCCGCCCCAGCTCTGCAGAGTGGCTGAAGGCTATAATCCAGCACTCGAGAGGTGAGGAAGGTGAGGAATTCAAGGCCATCATCAACTACAGAAAGGGTTAGAGGCCAGCCTGGTTTACAAAAGACCCTATCTAAAAAAGAAAAAGTTCGTCATGTATTTTTGAAGTTAAAAAAAAAATCACGAAGTCTGAAAAGGTGTGGTGGCATAGTCTGAGCAACATAGAAATGTCTTACAAAAGGTCCTTTTGGACTCTACCCTTTAAAAAAAAGGTGTGTGTATGTGCGTGCACACATGCATGCATGCACACCAAGCATGCGCAAATGCACACACACATACACCATACACATACACACACCTCTAGGAGCCTGTTCTCTCCTGCCCCAGAGTTCCAGTTCCAGAGGTCAGGTTGCAATTTGGGTAGAAACTGCTTTCACTTGCTAAGCCATCTTGCCGTACCCCCCCCCCCCCAAACCCAGTAAAGTCCTAGCAGATGGACAGATGCGAGACCAGTATGCATGGTTCAGTGAGAACCCTGCACACACTGGACACCCCATTTGCCGCTGTTGCCTTAATGATGGGACAACTGAGGTAGCACCTGTGTGCACGTTCGTGGCCCTCTGTCCCACTGATGGTTGGTCCAGGAGGTTGGGCTACCGTCTCTCAGAAGACGAGAGCTGACCAAATCCAGAGGAGAACCGTTGGGAGAGATAAATGTGAAAATATTACCGATGGGAAATCCAAACATCCTGCCCAAATTCTGGAAGCATCTGTAGTCCATGACAGGAGTGGGGGTAGGGCTTCCTTTCTGTCTTGTGAGCTTGGGGGCTGGGACTGCCAGCCCTTCTGGGACCCTCATGTGGATGTCCTTTTTCTTTCTCAAGCCCTTTCTCCGTTTCCTCCCATTGTGGGAACTGGGAAGCCAGCTCAGTTCTCACTGAACCTCATAGCAGTGGGAGAACCCCCTCTCGGCCATTCCTCCACTGCCTGGGTGGTGGCTGGTCCTGGGTTTTTCTTGAGTCCTCTGCGCAAGCCCTATTCCCTGGTTCCACTCAGCACTGACTGCTCAGCTCTCTGCTCTTCTGGGGCCTTTTGGAACCACGAGGGCCGTTTCATTCATCTCCTTGTTTCCCACATGGTCTGAGTCATGAGCAATCACCCGGGCTCTGTTAAAAAAAAAACAGATTCTCAGACCCCGCCCCTGGAGAGTCTGAATCAGAGGCTGGTGCGAGGCCAGGAACAGCCTGGGCCAACAAGGTCCCCAGGTGACTGTGATACACCAAGTTTGGGAAATACCAGGCTGTTGTGTATTAGGAATCGGTCCAGGTGGTGGAGCGGCTACCCATTCACAGAGTGCAGGGTGGGGCTAGCGCCTTCTTGATCCCCAAGTCAGTTGGACAGTAGCCTTTTGTTGTTGTTTTCTGTTTTTGAGCTGCAGTCTGGCTAAGCAGTTCAGTCTTCCCAGAAACTCAAGACCTGCCTCCCTGCAAATGCAAGTCTTATACTAGCTCTAGAAAATCTGTTCTGAGTTAGAACATTTTTAGGGGACACTTGCCTCGAAAGACCTGTTTAGGTTGTGGGATGGCGACACGCCCACGAATATGAAGTTGTGACTTGAAACATTTACAGTTTATCTTCTTCTAAAAATTATGTTTTATAAACAAGCAGAAGCGAGATATGTTGGCAGATACCTGTAATCCTGGAATCTGGGAGGTAGAGCTGGAGGACCGGGGTTCAAGGACATCCGGCAATAGTGGATGTCCTTTCTACAACAAGACAAAGAGAACCTCTCTGGTATGAGACACCCCCACCAGGAGTAGTGGTGATTTTGTCCCCTGTTCTAGATTGCTTTCACAGACATAGACATGTTTTACTTTGAGAGGACAGACCACTATTTTAGATCGTTCCCATGGGGAAATCGTTTATCATACTTCCCCATTTTGATTGGAAGACAACAAAAAATGGTGTGTTATCAGCAACCCGCAAAAGCTGAGCCGGGATGAGTTTGGTACTTCTCTCTGGCTAAGTTAGGTGTCTGAGAAAAATGCTCCGAGGGCACAGACTGAGAGTTGGAGGAATTGAGTTTAGTGGGCGTTGGTCTGTGTAATTGGATTACGCGTGATCACACAGAAGCCTGAGTATCACAGTTGAGGTGTTCCGGAGTTTTCCCCGCGGATGCTCCCAGCTGACGATCTGGCTGCTGGACTATATACAGATGAGGAAACTAGCCTGTACTTCTCAGGATATCCGCTGTACTAATTAATCAGCTGGCGGACTCCGGAGCCCAGGGCTGCATTCATTACTCCTACTTCACGAGGGCTGAGCTCTGTGGCTATCAGTGTGCAGCTCGGATGGACAGAGCATGCATTTTCATTGAGTTTATTGAGTAGGAAACATATTTGCAATGTCCAAAAAACATACTTCAAAGGGCGTTTGGAGAAAAGTATCACTCCTGCTGATGGCCTTCTGCCTTGACCCTCCAGCCCTCTGCCAACTCTTCGCTCTTTTTCTTCACCCAAACAGAATTTCAGGGTTTGCTCTGTCGTCTTCACTGTTCTTCTCTATGTCTTTTTTGTTGATTTCTAAAATTAACCACTTGTAAACCATACTTGTGAATTTCAGGTCAATCTTATTGTTGTTACAGTAGTCAATTGAATTGGGGGGAAAAAGATAGAATTCAGATAGATTGCTAAATCCCTTATTAAAATTTTAAAAATGGTTAATGCTTTTGCTTTCAGGTCTATTTATACACGAGCTTTCTCAAGAGATGCTTGAGCATTTCCTGCATTAAGAAAGGATGTGGGGGTGGGGCTGAGGGACTAACTGGGTCGGTAGAGTGCTTGCCAGCATGCCTTCTAGCTGGATACCCTGATGTTGAGCCTGAATGTCTCCTGTGGAATGGAGGGATGCTGATCTAGGTAGGCGTGCATTCGGATTTGGTGGGGAGGGTTTTACTATGAGATAGTGACCTACAGTCTGAAACATAAACACAATGGCTCCCAAGGTCTGCCTGTTGGCTGTGGTGTCTTAGGTGGTTCTGTCACAGTGACGCGTGACAGGCACAGGGAGGAATTGTGGTCGTTGGAGTTACTTTTCTTTAGTCATTAACCTGAGATCCAGCCTCAGATCAAAAGGCGGTGCTGATTTTGTTCAGAAGTGGCTGGTGAAAACGTTATCAGTGGTGGCACAAAGCTTTAATCCCAGCACTCGGCAAACAGAGGCAGGGGGATCTCTTGAGTTTGAGGCCAGCCTGGTCTACAGAGTGAGTTCCAGGACAGCCAGGCTTCACAGAGAAACCCTGTCTTGAAAACCCAAAACAACAAACAAACAAACAAAAAGATTGTCAATAAGTGTGGATCCAGAAACAACTTATGGTTACACAGTCTACTTTTTATAAATAAAAAGAAAACTGAGGTCAGCTATGATGGGCATGTCTGTCAGCCCAGCCTTCAGGAGTCTGATGCAGGAGGATCATGAGTTGGAGGCCACCTTTGCCTACATGGTGAGATCATGTCTCAAAAAAAAAAAAAAAAAAAGACAAAGTTAATGTAAAAGCTTTTGGTCTTAGGAGGTACATTTCTGAATTGAACATTAATGTATATTCATCCTAAATGTCAAACCAGTTAAACAGAAGAAACAAAGAATACAAAAAAATTTGTGTTGAACAATATTGCTTTTTGTACACATATACATATGTATCTTCATATTTATTGAAGTATAGCAATTGATAGTATGTATCTCTGTCTGTCTGTCTGTCTGTCTGTCTGTCTGTGGTATCCACGGCCTTGCACATGCCAGACACTCTTATCACTGAGCATCACCAGTGGCCCAATTGGTCACATTCTCTGTACATAGTGTTCAGTTCTGACTGTCCACCCCAGCCTATATTGTAAGAATTTCTTCATGTCACAAGCACCCAGAGCCTGTCTTAAACAGGAGAGGCTCTGGGGTGTGTTCCTGACAATCTTATTGTGCATTGGCCATTTGATGTTCTGGGGAGAGCCTATGTGTTCATCCTGGAACTAGGGAGAAGCTGCGACCGTCCTGGTGACGTCTGGTGACGTCCGGTGACGTCCTGGTGACGTCTGGTGACGTCTGGTGTTCCAGGCCGTTGGTTCTTTGTAATCCGCTAAATTGCGCTCACGATACGGTGTCTAGGAGGACGCACGCTCGAGAACCATCAGTAGACTCTTCGCTAAGTCTCGGAATTTATTTCTGTCTTCTGGAAAAACCAACCATTTTTTATGTCTAGGTTCACCTTCTCAGAAGAACAGTACTGTTCTTTACAGCTGATCACCGTTTGGAGACGGTTAGCAATGGCTGTTTCTCATTCCTTTTGGGTCCAGTGGAGGAGTATGTCTATAGGACGAACATGTTATAATGTCGCCTCTTATTTCTGGTTAGCTTTCTCCTTTTCCCTTACAAAGGAAATAAACTCTCCTAGGACTGTCCGTGAGTGGGAGGGTGCTGGACAGACTCGGATAAGACACTGGGCCCCAAACAAAACAACAACAACAAAAGGACTGAAAAGAAAAGGCAAATACACATTCCCGTGCTCCCATCAGCAGAGTGGCGATTAGCCTTCTGTCTCCCGTTTGCTCACCTTGGTGGGCGCCTCGTTTGTCAACATGCGTGCGTGTTTATTTTAATTTAGTCCAAGAAGATTTGTAAAACAGACGGCTGTCAACTATCTCCTGTCTTCAGCTTTGGGTCTTGTTTTCTTGATAACCTTAGATCTCTTAAATGCAGAAGAGCTTAACGGAAAAATACTGGGTAAAGAGGGATGGGGGAGTATGGGCTAATTACCATGGTAAAGGTAGCTGAGGATGAAGCTGTGTAAATGGGTTGGGAGAGATGTCTGTCTATCCTGCTAGTACTTCTTAGATAATCTGAACATATTTACAAAGTGTGAAGCCCAATTATAATGTTAATGTGTTTTAGTGTTTGTAAGGTAGCATCTATAACTAATATTGATAACATGTCTATTACAACGCCATTTCATTTAGCTTTCATAACATTTCATAAGAAGGCACACACTAACATCCTGCCGTTTACTGATGACGAAATGGTGGCACAGAAATGTCAGTTTGTCCACAGGTGACTTGCCTTGTCTGGAGAGCTGAGTTCTTAGATCTGTAATATGATTAGACATTTTATTTGGATGTGTGTGTCCATTGGTACCTGTGGGAGACTGACTCCATCCCAAGATGCTCTAGTCTCAAAAACAAAATGGAACTTTTCCCTCCAAACTTACTTTCAGTGGTCGAACATTTGATCCTCCTGCCTCTGCCTCTCAAGCGCTAGCATCACAGGGTTGCCAGGCCTGCTATTTTTGGTGTCTTTAAACAGGGTCTTACTGTATAGCCTGGGTAGCCTTGAATTTAGCATGTAACTCTGGCTGGCTTTAAACTTCTGGCGGCCTCCTGCCTCAACTTCCCAAGTGCTGGGATTATAGACATACACTACTATGCCCAACTTCTGTTTATTTTTTTTTCCCGAACTTCTCAATTCACTGTGATAGTGAGAAGCATCTTACTAAGCTAGGGCGTAATAAGTATTTTCTATTTTGTTTTGAATCTTTGAAATGATTGTACCATTTGCCCAATATCATATGGCCCTCGGACAAATCAGTAGCCCGTGTGACCATGCCACCGTTGTGAAGCTACAGAGAGCGAACCAAGTTTGTCTGGTTCTTTGCCCTGCACTGGAAGACAGTCTAGCCTCTGAACACGGAGTCTTTGTTAGTGCTTCCCGTTCTGGCCTCTTTTCCTCTGCCAGGCATTCATGGTCAGGGTCAGAAGACAGGAGTCACAGGAACAAATCCAATTTCAGGCTTGTTTTTGGTTAAGTGATATGCTAAAGAATTCTCTCTTCTCTCTCCCCAGACTCACTACATTCTGGTGTATGTACACTGTGATTCTGGTTTTACTTGGTAGTGAGTGGAGGGCCAGAAACAATGATAAATCTAGCTCTCCAGTGTCTCCCCCATTCTGCCTCCTCCCTTTCCTTCCTCTTCTCTCCTCCTCCTCCTCCTCCTCCTCTTCTTCTTCTCCCCCCCCCCTCCTCAGACAGTGTTGCCTGTAGCCCAGGCTGACTTCAAACTTGCTGTATAGCCATGATGACCTTGAACTTCAGATCCTCTTTATTCATCTCTGGACTGCTGGGTTACAGGCATATTCCAACATACCCAAGTTTATGCATTGCCGGGGATCAAATCCAGGACCTTTCGAATGTTAGGCAAGCACTCCGCTAACCGAGCTATAATCTGTTCCCCGTTTCTTTTACTGGTGAAAAATACCATTAACTGCTTGGTTAAGAGAATTGTGACCCATGACCCTTGAATGAGCAGTCCCCAAGCGTGACCCTGGAGCCTGCAGGTGTCTGCACCTTCTGGGTATCTATTACACCCCGTCCACCGCCGAGGCACTGATCTGAATCTCAGGTCTGGACCCTGCCGGCTTTCTTTCTGCCCGCAGCCACCCAGGTGCTGTGAGTCCATCCTGGATTTGAAAATGGTGCCTGCAGATGGCCCAAGACTGGAGGAACCAATCAGCTTAGAGATCTTAGCATGCAGAGAGGCTGTGCTTGGGGTGGGCTGGAGCTACCAGTACTCAATTCCCAGCGGCTTCTCAAAGGAGCTGCTCACTGGTCAGCAGGATATGGGCTTGAGAAGGAACAGTGGGAGCTTTGCTGGACAGTAAGAGGTGCAGCTGGTGGCCTCTCTGTTTGGGCATTAGTAACCTGGCCTCAGGCTTGCCCTTTAGTCTGGGAGCTAGGGTAATTTCTCTTTTCCCAGGAACTTCAAACATTGTCTAGGAGTAGGGAGGTGATTCACTCCAACCACAGGGCAGGGATGGACTTTTGGAACAAAACCCCAGGAGGGAGGGTTATTGTTTTTGAATACTGGTTACATAAAAATTCATTTTGAGATGTCAAGTAGAGATTGTATATTTTAGTGCTACTAGAAAAAGGTAAGAAACTTAAGGGGAATTTTTACATAGGGATGAGCCGGATATGAATAAACATGAGGCAGTTTTATAAGTGTGAATTAGTGTGGTGCTTTTTTGCTTGTAGTTTTACTTTAATCCATTATAACTCAACTTTTCAATGTATTCTTATTTCTATTATCTGTCTATAAATTATCTCTTAGTGTGGCATAAGCTACTGCAGTTTGGGGAGATTAAAGAGAAGTAAAATGGTTTGGCAAAGGGCGGTGGGGAATAATGGCTAAGAAATGAGATTTATTAGCTGGTGTTTCTGAGAAAGTGACTCAACCTCTCTGTGCCGGGTTTTCTCCTCTGCAATAGGCCTTGCACCAACACTGTAGCCCGTTAATTTGGATAAAATTATGTACCTACATAGGTGCCTGGCCTAAATGATGAAACTGCCAATGACGAGTAGTAATTATCAGCTGGTGCTTTGCTCCGGTCGATTTTTCCTTCCGTTTCTGAGCATTTAAATGTTTGAGTTTAGCTGGGCATGGTAGACCAGCCTGGTCTACAGAGTGAGTTCTAGGATAGCCAGGACTAACCCTGTCTTGGGGGTTGAGGGAACTGAGGTGCTAGAATGAAGGACTGGACTTCATTGTTTGACTGGACTTTAATAATATGATGTTTATGTTCTGGCTAGTTGAGTTTTCTAGCGACCTGATGGGTAGGTTTGATATTATTTGGGGGTTCAAGGATTTTTTAAAGATAATGTGACCATTGGTATGCAGGTATAGAATCGTAAGTTGAAATATTCAGTATGTTCTCAAAAAGGCATTTTGAGGATGACTCTGATAGGAGCTTGTTTTATGTCCCTTTTCCTCTTCTCAGGTTGGGATGACATCGGTGAGTTTTTATTTGGGGGAGTTCCAGCAAGTTGGGTTTATTATTTGCAGAAAATGTCTAATTTAGAAACCTGCTAAGTGACAGCATTTAATTTGTGAGCAGCTGCTGGGCTTCTATTTTCTTCAATAAAGCCCAAGTATCAGTTTCCATCCCCATGACAAAATTCCTAAGGAAATAGCATAGCAATGAAGACAGGTTTGTGTGTGCTTAGCATTTCAGAGGCTGCAGCCCAATGTTGCAGAGCCTCACCTCTTTGGCTCTGTGATGACCCCGAGGGGGATGAGCAGAGAGAGCACATGCAAGGTGCCTGGGAATAAGGATGAGAGAGAGAGGAAGCATCCAGAACAAAATGTGCCCTTCAAACGGTGTCACACTGGGGCTGGGGAGGTGGCTCAGTCAGTGAAGTGCTTGCTGTGTGATCACAAATATCTGTGTTTGGATCGCCAGCAACTGTGTAAGAGCTGGGTGAGGCAACAGCATTGGGGAGGTGAGGACAGGGGCGGGGGCAGCTGACCAAAGGAGTGAGGGCCAGGTTCTGTGGGAGAGCCTGTTTCTAAACATAAGACCTAGAGCAACTTGAGGAAGGCTCTGATGTAGATCTCTGGTTTCCACATGGATGTAGACACACACACACATACACACACACACACACGAGAGAGAGAGAGAGAGAGAGAGAGAGAGAGAGAGACAGACAGACAGACAGACAGACATAGCAACCTACCTGTCCACATCAGGCCCCAACCCCTGTTGATTCCACCACCTTCAGAAAGGACTATTAGGGTAGGCTGAGTCTTCTTAAAGTTGTCTTTTCAGAGACATTCTAGATCCTAACTGTAACATCACTCTGTCCTCACCCACTCCTCCACCCCACTCCACCCAAGCCTGTTTGTCATCATGTAAGAATGTGCACTGGGGAGACCGAGAGATGGCTCAGCTTTAGAGCACTGACTGCTCTTCCCAAACACCCAGGTCAGATTCCCAGCACCTACATGGCAGCTCACAACCTTCTCTAACTCTGGTTCCAAGGGATCATGTGCCCTCTTCTGGCCTCTGTGGGCATTGCACAAGCAGGATGGACACATGCATTCAGGCAAAATACCTATAAATATTAGAATAAATTTTCTGGTGGGAAAATGACAAGCAGGATGCAAACATGACACCCCTTCCCCGACTAAGTGGTATGATTTAAGGGCATTATTTATAATATGCCTCATTTGGATCAGGCCTCTGGGTTCCATTTTAGAGGGCAGCAGGGATGTGTTCGTGTATGTGTGTGGGGGAGGGTGTGTCTTTATGAGATTATAGCATATGTGTGGGTACAAGTCTTTGGAAGCAGGGATAAAATCATCAGCAAGGTGCTTGGATGTATGGGATTGAGAACATAGGCCTTGTGCTCTCCGAATCTGGTATTACGTCAGAGCACCAGGGCAGGGGTGGAAGGTGAGCCACCAGGCATTGCAGAGTCAGTGTGGAGTGATGGGCAGCTCTATGTAGAACATTTAGGTCTGAGTGCTTGTAATCTACTAGCTACGGAAGTGACTCTGTGGTTTTCTAGGACTGGCAAGATAGCTCAGTGGGTAGAGGTGTCTGCCACCAGACCCGATGGTCTGAACTTGATCCCACACGGTGAGGGAGAGCACTGATTCCTGAGAGCTTCGGTGCACACCATGGCATTCATAGGTGGGCCCACACTCAGACACACCCTGTGTGCATTATCAACATATACATAAATGGAATACATTTTTTAAATAAAACTGTTTTCTAGGGAACTTTAAACAGATGACGAACAGCTGTTTCAATAGCTCGCCTAAGCCAGTCGTGGTGCATGCCTCTAAACCGAGCATATGGGAGGCTGAGGCAGGAGAGTGTCGTTTTTGAGGGGAGCCTAGAATAAACCATGAGACTCCCCTTCAAACAGGAGAAAAGCCTGTTTAAATTTTATTTTTGTTGACGAAAATTATTTTTGTGTCTACATAGTTAATCCTTTTCTTGAAGACCATACGTGATGGTTTATGATTTAGTATCTTGAAATTCTATCTGCACATGAAATACAAGAAAACATTCATTTGTTTTTCTGTAGGAATACATTTGGGTTGAATTTTTGTTCAGAGACTGCAGGGTGCAAAACGCTGAAGAACCCTCTGGCTTCACTGTTTGTTCTTTGTAAAAGGAACTGAATTGTTTACAGAATCCAAAGAACTTTGGTAAAGTACACACCTTTAAATCATGCTGAGCTTGTTAAAAAGGACCCCTGTCAAGTCTCAGGTAGCTTTACATGTCAAACATGACTTGGAAATGTTTCCCCCCGTGACTGTGTCTCAACAATTTATGTTCTTGAGGGGGATCACTGGGAAGGAATTAAATTCTTGAAGGTCACAGTTTACTTTCAACTAGGCATTCCAAAGTGAAAATGAACTTCTGTTTTTTAAGTTGAAGTTGGAAAAAAGTTGCAATGAAGGGTTTTCGAACTGTGCGGCGATTGTATTAAATGGAATTGGGCTTCCCCGTCTCTGGGAACTGGGCAGCGATTGTATTAACTAGGACTGGGTTTCCCCATCTCTGCAGACAGAAATGGAACTTGACAGTTCTTACACTGTCTTCTTTCTTTGGCAGACTTTCTCACTGGTAACATGAATAGGTAAAAAATGAATCTTAAAGAGCATGGGAAGATGTCACACACTCACTGCAGTACCGTTTAAGCCGGGCAGTCGGAGTCTAGGTGTGGAATGCCAACTGTCTTCTCATCTTTTCTTGCTAATGGATCTGATAGAAGATGGAGATTGGAGTAATCTAGAACGATTTTTTTCTATATTAAGTCCTTAAAAAGGAATACAATTTAGCCGGGGTGTGGTGGTGGCGCACACCTTTAATCCCAGCACTTGGGAGGGAGAGGCTGGTGGGTCGCTGAGTTCAAGGCCAGCCAGGTCTACAGAGCAAGCTCCAGGACAGCCAACCAAGGCTACACAGAGAAACCTCGATTCAAAAAAAAAAAAAAAAAAAAAACAAACAAACAAAAAACCACCCTTCTCCCAAGAAAAAAACCATAAACCAATCAACCAAAGGACTATAGTTCATGTTTTGGGAGTTACTATTTATTTATTTTACCTTTTTGAGTCTCACTTTGTTGTTTGTCATAGAACTCACTATGCAGCTCAGGCTGGCCTTGAACTTGTAGCAATCCTCTTGCCTCAGCCTCCTGGGATTACAGTTGTGAACCCATGTTCTTGTGGTATTTTGGTGACACGGGACAGAACCAGGAGCCTTGCACTACAGTGTGCCCTCTACCACTTAGCTGCACCCCAGCCCCCAAGTAGTGCTTAAAATAGAATCATGCCTGTTTTAGAAAGGATAGGGCTGTTCTGAATTCCCTGTCAAGTCCCTTTTGTTCGGATATTTCTATTTTACTTTAGTAAATACTAGAACGTTCCCTCATGCCGATTCCCTTCTTTTTTTTTGGAGATTTCAGTCTATGATTTCTGGATCCTTTGCTTTGGGCCCAAGACAAGGCAGAAACTTTATGATAGAAGAGAATTGTTCATCTCCCGGCATCTGGTAAAAGGGGGGGAGGGGAGGGGAAAGGAAGGGGAAGGGATGAGAGAGGGGCAGAGGGATGGACTTGAGAGGCATTGTCTCAAGTTCCACCTCCTCCCAGTTGGGCCCTACCTCTCACCCCTTCTACTCCTCTCAGTAGCCCACTCAAGTATAAATTCATCAGTGGATGAATTCACTGCTTTGGGGACCAAGCCTTGCTCTATGTGTTTTTGGGGGACTATTTTGTATCTCAAGCACAGCAGTGGATCCCTGCCTCTGGAAGCCTCCTGGGAAAGGTTAGTTGGAGCATTAGTTTTGCATGTCTCCCGGCTCCTGTAATTAGCGATTTTGCCAGGCTGAAGCCCCCACTCTTTGTATTTTCGAGATGTTCCTCTGCCAAGCTCTTTAATCTTCTCCATCCCAGCATTGCTATTGAGAAGCCCAGTCCTTGGCGTCTGATCCTTTGAGTAGCTGCTTTCCCCTCTAAAAGCTTTTGTGGTCAGCTCTGTGATCCCCCACTGCTTTCAGAACTCTCACCCTTTGGAATGCATAGATGTCTTAATTAATACCTGTTGGCTACCTGATAAGTATTTTTTTCTAAATTCTGGAAAAAGTTACTAAATTATTTTTTAAATCCCTCATATTTTTTTTCTATTTTTTTTGTACCCCGATTTTGAATCACACTCGAGTACTTTTCCTGAGATGGCTAGGCGTCTTCCCTGTCTGTCCCTTGAGAGTGGGGGAGGGCAGAGGCTGTTGAGATGGAGGCTGGTCCTCTGGATGGGCAGAAGCCTCCTGTTAGTAATGAGGCCATCATAGGCTACAGTGATTCTCCAGAAATGACCCTTCTAATCTCTTTGCTATAAAAACGAGACCTAGCTGTCGGTTCCCTTGGGGCTGCGAGGAGGGCAGGCTGGAGCCTGAGCATGCAGAACTTTCTTCATCTGACCCCTGGATTTTGGTATGTCTCTACTGTGTATTCTCACCCCAGAAAGCCTGTATTAACATCTTCTGAGGATCAACGTCCAAGCTTCTGCCAGGATGGGAAGAGAGGATTCAAGCTGCCTCAGCAACTTGGTTGTTCTTAGAGACGGTGTTTCATATAGCCCAAGCTACCTCAGACTTTCTATAAGCTGGTGCTGGCTTTGAATTCCTCATCATCCTGCCCTTGCCTCCCAAGTGTTACAACGACAGCCATGTACTACCGTGCCATTATTGGGGTGAGTTTTAACCAAGTCAAACTCAGGCTCTTCCCCCATCCCAGTCAGTTCACTTCTTCTCCCAACAGTCAGTCTCACCAGCATCCACACCTGAGCTCCGTGAACCAGCAATATAAATATGTGGGTCCACCGTGGCCCCAGGCTGGCTCACATCGGCTGTGTCAAGGGAATATTCCGCTGGTCACTGCTCAACCTTTGGTTTTCCAGCTTCCCCAAAGCCTTCTTTCCTTCTGGTGCCTCAGCCTCCATCTTCTGAAGACAGTCTCAGCTCCGGTGCTGGGGGGATGGAGAGATCTAGACTCAGTTCAGGTCGTTAGAGCTCTGGGGATACATCTTACCCTTGCTTTCTCCTTTCCTCAAATACAGCAGATTTCTCCCATGCTTTCCATAGCTTCCTTGTTCCCCTAGGGATGAAACCATTCTGCTAGCCGTCCTAAGGGATACCCTTGAGACATATAAACCATGTACCTTTCCTTTTTTCTTTTCTAGAATGTCTGAGTTTATCTTTTCCTATGCCCCCCCACTTACACACATTTTTTTTTCCTGTTCCTTTGAAAATTCTTAGTTTCATCTCGGCATCCTAACACGTAGCAGTAATCCTGCAACTTGAGGCAAGAACATCACCATGAGTTCAAGGTCACCCTGGGTTCTAGCATAGCAGTCTACAGGGCAATATTCTATAGCGAAAAGCCCTCATTTCATTTCTGGCTTTAATTCTATTTTAAATTGACAAATGATGATGATATGTAATATGGAGCACAATGTGACATTTTGATACACGTGTCTGTTGTGGAAGTATCAAATCATTCATTCAGTTCTTCCTTGCTCTTTTGGTATTTACCCAACCCCTTTTGAGGAATTACCCCAAGATAATAATGAACAGTTAACACTTAATTGATTCAAGATAGCCTGGCATGGTGGTGCATGCCTTTGATACCAGCACTATGGAGGCAGAGGCAGGTGAATCTCTGAGCTCAAGGCCAGCCTCGTCTACAGATTGGTTTCCAGGACAGCCAGGGCTACATAAAGAAACCCTGTGTCTTAGTTAGGATTTCTGTTGCTGTGAAGAGACACCATGACCATGTCGATTCTTATAAAGAAAGCATTTAATTGTGGTGGCTTGCTTCCAGTTTCAGAGGCTCAGTTCAGTCTGTTATCATCATGGTGGGGAACATGGCTGTATGCAGACAGACGTGGCGCTGGAGGAGTAGCTGAGAGTCATATATCTTGCAGGCAACAGGAAGTCAACTGACTCATTGGGCGGTATTCCTAGTCTAGGATACCCCACAGCCTGGCCCCACCGTGACACACTTCCTCCAACAAGGCCATACCCACTCCAACAAAGCCACACCTCCTAATGGTACTACTTCTTATTAGATTATGGGGGCCAATTACATTCAAACTATCATACCCTGTTTTGAAAAACCAAAACCAAAAAAATAAAAATAAAAAATAAAGGAATTAGCTTTTCTTAGTTTGGACTGAGACATCATATTTTTAAATATCACATTTACCCTTTACATCAGTTTGTGATTTTTGCAGAGCACATTGTTTATCATGGCGGGAATAGGCCTGGAGTCTGGACCTTCCTTCACCTCTGCTTGCTGGAATGCCTGCAGAAAACAGTTTGATCTATTTGTGTCCTACTGGAGGTTCAGCCCAGGGCCTCTTGAATTCTAGGCAAATGCTCTATACCACTAAGCTCTGCCTACCACCCATAAATTTTTTTCTAGCAATGAAGCTGGTGAATTGCTCAGTGGTTAAGAGCATTGGCTGCTTTCAGAGGACCTGGGTTGAGTCCCAGCACCCACATGGCAGCTTACACGTTTCTGTACGTGTAGTTCCAGGGGATCTGCTGCCCTTTCCTGACCTTGGAGGGCATTTCATGCACATTGTTCAAAGATGTGCATGTTGGCAAAGCACGCAAACACATAAAAAGTACAACAACAACAACACACACACACACATATTGCAATAGAGCCTTGCTAAGTTTCCTAGGCTGACCTCGAACTTGTGATCTCTGTCTCAGCCTCCTGGGTGGTTGGGATTATAGGTGTGTGTCAAGATGCCTAGCTTCTTTTTCTTTTTGAAACAGGGTCTTTCTATGTACCCCAGGTTAGCCTCAAGCTCAATATGTAGCCCAGGCTGTGTTAGCTGCTTGAGTATTAGGATCATAACTGCCACCAAACCTATCAAAACAATTTCTTTGCTCTGTCTCACTTTGTCTTTCTCGCTCTTTCTCCTCATTTTTTGAGATTTATTTTTATATGTTTGGGTGTTTTTGCTTGCATGTATGTTTGTGCATGATTTATGTGCGCAGGCACGATGCACAGCAGAGGCCAGAGGAGGTTGTCAGATCTCCTGGAACTGGAGTTATAGATGGTTCTTAGTTGCCGTATGGGTATTAGGAACCAAACCTGGGTCCTCTGGGAGAGCAGTCAGTGCTCTTAACTGCTGAGCCATCTTTAGCCCCTCTTCTGTTCTTACTTTGACACAGAGTTTCCCTTTGTAGCCCAGGCTTGCCTCAGCCTTGACTAGGCAATTAAAGGGTCTGGAATCCTCTCCTTCCTTCAGCAGTTCCCTGTTCTGACTCCTGGGGATTTGACGATTGATTGAAATCGAAGAAGAGAGCTGAAAACAGTGTGGTTGAAGGAGCCCTGACACTCTATCCTCCCCCCCAGAATAATGTCTCAAGTGCGGGAGTTTCCATTTAGTCGTTCCTGAGAGGAATTGCGTTGTGCTGAGTGATGCTCATGCCATGCTTCTTAGTTTTTGTAATTACGGCTGGATAGAAATTTCGCTTGTTTCTTATCTGAGATGATAGAATTTGAAAACCCAGCGTTTTTGGCGTAAACTAAAGAGCAGTTGTTAGTAACAAAACTTTGTCATTTTGTGCTTTAAACAGTGTGGCTCCATTATCTCCCCCCCCCCCCCTTGGGCTGAAGATGTAGCTCATTTGGTAGGGTGCTTGCCTGGCATACAACAAGCTGTGGGTTCATTCTCTAGCACTGTATGAAGCAGCCTTGGAGGCACGTGCCTGCAGTTTCTGCATCAGAATGGAGGGCTAGATGGAGAGCAGAAGTTCGAGGTCATTCTTTTAACTATGTAGGGAGGTTGAGGCTGACCTGGACTACTTAAGACCCTGCTAAAAATAAAAATTAATTATATCCCTTTTTTTTGTACTGACCAATTATAGAAGGAAATAGTTTTTAATTACAAAGATGTTATTATATTAAAATATGCCTTAAAATGCCTTCAACTGAAGAGGTAATGTAATTTGTTATTGAACTTTGAACTCCACATTGGTGAGGCAGTTTAACATTCTACTTTGTTCTTTAACCTTCTGCTCATGCATTTAGTTAAATCCTGCTTCCCTGGTCTTCCACTGAGAGCTCCAACTAGCCTAGGCCTTTGCCTTTCTAGGGAATTACCATAGTACAGGGATGTTGACAGGGCCTTACTGAGGACCTGGATCCTGTGGAGCAGAGCTTTATAATGCTCATGGTTGCAGAGGCAAGGATGTAGTTTGATCTTTAAGAACTTGACAAGATACTGTTCTGTCCAGCTCAGAGAGGGCATTCTCTATCTACCAGTAACACTAGGGGAGTGTGGCTTTAATGAAGTACTGCTAAAGACATGCCTGGGGTTAAAAAGGGAAAGTAATCTGGAATCTGTTAGTTCTTCTATGAACCATATTTTTGGTTTGCACTTATATTAGGCATGATCAAATTCCCATTGAGAACATTCTAGTGTTACGGTCTACTTCTCTCCGCAGAGAGGGTCACTGTCAGCACTTTGGTATACAGCCTCTCCCCCTGGGGGTGCCCCCCCCAACATCAGCATGCTCACACACTTCTCTCTTTACGAACACGATGGGGTCATATAACACACAGAGTGCAGCTTGAGTAGCTTCTCCACTACAACAATATAGTTTGCAGTTTTCATACCCATATACATTTTCTTTCGCAATTGCTGGTTTCTCATTGCATGGGTCTTACATAAGTCTGTTTTGTTGTTCTCCAGCTGGTAGACATGTGGGTTGCATTGCAGTTCTGACCATCTCCAGTCGGGCTGCAGGGAGCATTCTTGCATGTATACTCTGAAACCCACCACCTAGAACTGTTGGAGAGCTGCCCTTTGATGAGAGTGGGGTTAACTGGGGAGCACAGAAGATTGCTTGATGGAAAATATGGTGCTCAATTTTGGTCCACATAATGAGTTTCTTTTTATTTTGTTTTATTCTATGTGTGTGAGTGCTTTGCCTGCATGTATATTTGTGCACCATGTGTATGCCTAGTGCTCATGGAGCCGGGAGGAGGCGTCAGATCCCTTGGTACCGGTTGGGAGCCACCAAGAGTGCTGGGAATCAAACCCAGGTCCTCTAGAAAAGCAGCAAATGCTCTTAACCACTGCGGCCTCACTCCAGCCACCCCGCCCCAAGGATCTGAGCATTTGAGTCAAACCGTGAACTATTTTCTGATTCCTTGGTCCCCTCCCTCATTTTCGTGGCCCATGTATTTGCTGCTCTTACAACATCCGAAGTGTCTGCTGTGGTACTTTGTTAGGTGGTGTTGTCTTGTGGACCCCTTTACTTCCAGTCAGACCCTGGTGTTGATTAAATACGTGGTCAACTACAGTAGTAGGGAGAACTGCAGGGGAGTCGGGGTTTCGCCTGGGGAGAAACTTAATCACTGAGGGGAGAGACCTAGGCTGAATTCTATAGAATAGGGGTTGAGGGTGTAACACAGTGGTAGAGTCCTTGACAAGTATGGTAAGACTCTAGGTTCCTTCCTCAGCATGGCCAAACAAAACCAGTCCATTCTCTCTATCTGTTGTCTGTCTCTCTGTCATCATCTCTCTGTGTATCTATCATCTATCTACCTGTCAATCATCTGTCTCTCCGTGTCTGTCATCTATGTGACTCCAGCTAAATGGTGATGTATACAGCCTATTGTTTCTGTTTCTCCAAAGGACCCCAATGTAAACACTACATTTTCTGTTTACTGAACTTGTTTTTTTAGGGTTCAGATCCATTCCCACTCTCTGAGTTGACAGACCCCGTCCCCTGTCCTGAAAGTCACCGATTCTGCTCTTGCTCCCCAAGTCCCTGTATATTCCTAGAGTTGTCACCATCTGTACGCATTTCCTCAAACGAAGCAGCACTTGTTCCTACTTGCTTGTAGAGCCAGGTTCCCAGCCCACTTGGGCGAATTTGGCCCTGAGTTTGTATTGAGGGAAGGACTTGAGCTCTGGCTTGACTGTTGAGTGTGGTCTGCGGGGGTGGGGTGGGGAGGTGCGGGGGGGGGGTGGGGTGGGAGTGGGTGAAGCAAACGGAGAAGCACTAGAAGAGACACACTGGAGAACATGTGTGACCCAGATGCTAGGGAGGACGCGAGGGCAGGGTCGGTGTCTTCTGGTTTAGACCTTGCACTGGATGGCAGGTGTAATGTGCCTTAGGATTTTGAACACCCCCAGGTACCTCACTTTAAGCCACTGTGAATTTGTTTTTTTTTTAACCTTTTAAATATTTATGATTTAATTTTACTCATACAAAGCCAAACTGGAAAATAATTCATAGAGACATTTAAGATGAAACAAAAGGAAATTCTTGTGAGCTCATCACCTACGTTAACTGTGAATATTATTTGTGGATGTCTATCTAGCATCATTTCTGTGAGTAACTGTGCATTGTATTGTGAAACAGATTGACTTAGTTGTATTTTACGTATGTGTTTTGCCTGCATGAATATGTGTACAGCATGTGCGTACCTAGTGCATTTTGGAGTCCAGAAGCAGGTTTTGGATCCCTTGGACCTGGAGTTACAGAAGGTTATTATGAGCCACCATGTGGGCTTGGGGACTCAAACCCGGGTCCTCTGCAGGAGCAGTGAGTGCTCTTAACTGCTGAGTCATCTCTCCAGCTCCACGTGTGTTGTTTTTAAGACCTGCGTAGGTTTCTACGAGAGAATAATGTGTGTTGTTTAATCAGTTTCCTCATCATATGTGCATACAGAACCCTCTCTCATTCTGAGCAGGGGTTCTGTGTGAGCAGATGTCTGTGTACTTGGTTGTTCTCCAGAGGTGAACTGCGGGACTAGGCATCCTGTAAGTTGAGGGACCGCCCGGCTTGTTTCTCAGTATACATTGGTTCCAGCAGTGTAGGATAACTGAAGTACAGTCTGTATTTAAGATGGGCTTTTGTTATGTATCTCAGGTTGCCCATGAGCTCACTATATAGCCCAAAGTGGCCTCAATCTCTCAGCAAATCCTCTTGCCTTAGCCTCTCTCCTCTGAGTGTTGGGATTACAGGTGTGTGCCACTACGCCCAGCTTAAAGAGACAGAGTACAAGACTGACTTTTGCCCCTCCTCTTTTCCTCCCTCCTCCCTTTCTTCCATCTCTCATTACCCAACCTCCCTGTCATTTCTGCATCAGTCCATGCCTCCAGAGGACCGCAGGTTTGCTGGGCAAGCAGCGCTCTACCACTGAGCTCCACTCCAAGCCCAGTCGGCTTTTTCTCAGCTGTTGACTATTCTGTATAAACTCTCGTTCAACCTGTTCAGCCATTAGTGGTTCCACTGGGATAAGCTAATAGGCATTCTAGACCCGAGCTTGTCTGAACAAAAAGCTTAAGGATCTAACACCTGAGCAGCCAGTTTCGCAGCATTCACGAGTGACTCACTTACTTGCCTGACACGAGAAAGTGGGAGGAGGCAAAGCAATCGATTGAATTTCCTGTAAAGGAGCCGTACTGTGGCCTGGAAGACGACTGCCCCCGTCCTGCCTTCTGGCGGATATAGACAGGACGACTACGTATTGTCCGAAGATTCTGAACTGTGGTAAATGACAGGGCTGCCTACTAAAACAGTGTGGTCACTTATCATAGTTCAGAATCTTATGATCCGCTCCTTTTGTATCTTAGTGTGTCTTTAGGAAGAAATGATTAAATATCAATAGTTAGATTGTTTTCTTATAATGATTATGATTAAGTTATAGTTGTCATGTGATGATGTCAGGAATTCTCCAAAAGGAAGAACTGGTGAAAGCTACCATGTTTATTTCAGCTTATTTTTCTCAGGAAGTTTTTTCTTCCCTCCCTATTTATATTGTGTGTGTGTCTGTGTGTGTGTGTGTCCGTGTCCTCTGCACACAGAGGGTAACTTGCAGGAGTTGGTTCCCTCCTTCTAGCCTGTGGGTCCTAAGGACTAAACTCGGGTCATCAGACTTTACCCACTGAGCCATCTCTTCAGCCCCAGGAAGGTTTTTTGTTGCCGATAAAGATACATTTACTTAACTAAAGAGTTACCATTTATTCCAAGTTTTTTTTTTCTTTTGGAAGCCAGGTTTATTCTGGGAATACATTTGTGTCATTTTAATTATTCCAGGCTCTTTGCCTCTAGTTTCCTCCATTTTCCATGTAGCTCCGGGGACGTTTGTGAAATGTAAGATCCTCTATGACAGAGTTAGTTTTAGTGGTTCTTATTTCTGCTTTCTGCCACGAATCAGTGGAATGGAGGCAGATCCATGATGAGAGAAATGGAATTGGAATGTTTTCATGCTCAACATTTTTTGTTTTGACTAAATATCATTGTGTAGTTGTTGGAACTTTGAAGATGTGTGGTGACTTGAAGTTATTCCTCCGTACCAATAAACACAGTCTTGGGGGACTTGAATGTTGTTTTCTGTGCTGTCATTAAACTTCTGTATTTTTCTCTCCAAAATTCCAGGGGAGGGATACTTTTTCTTGTAACTTTCTCCCCCAAGTAGTGAGGTTAGTGAGGTCACAATCTAAAAAGTTCGGAAGTAGGAAGGAATGTTAACCTGAAGTTTTCTGTGCCTGGACTACCCTGAGGATCATTGGAGCCTTAGCCATCATCCTGGCTTCACTTGGCAGTAGAGGAAATAGAAAGAATCCCTGACATGCCTCGGTACTGCAGGAAAAGTGCCATGGCGGTTGCACGTCAGAGAGAGAGAGTACAGGTTGTTAGGGGTCTTCAGCTGCATAAATCTCTGGTAGAGATGCAGAGGAGTAGGAGGGGGTGGGGCGTTGTGGGGAGAAGACCTCATACGACTTGTATGTTTCAGAAAGGGCGTGGTGGAGAAAGTGACACTCCCTCTCTTAATTGCTGGACTTCACATTATGGTCAATTAATGTAATAAGTAAAATGTCATAATGTATCTGCCGCCACGTGTTCAAATTCCTGTGTTTTTAGTCCACTGGAGCCAGTCGTTACATGTCATGCTCAGCATTAACCTTGGCTTTCCTTCAGTTGTTGGGAAATATTCATTCTTATTTACAGCCACCGTTGCAAAAGGTCTTAAATTTATTCTTCCTTTCACTAGTAGCTAAATGTCTTAGTTGCTTCTTTTATTGCTGTGATAAAATACTTCGGCAAGCAGTTAAAGCGAGCCAGGATTTATTTTGCAGCTCCAGAAGGAGAGAGGCTATAGTGGCAGAGAAGACAGAGTGGCCAGCAGGGAAAGCATGGTAGCAGGATCAGGTGGCCGGCTGGTCACATTGCGTCTACGCTCAGGAAGCAGGCATGTGTGGCTGGGTTACAGAGCATCAAGGCCCAGGCCCAGGCCCAGGCCCAGGGACTCACTCCTCCAGCTAGACTCCACATCTTAAAGGTTCTACAACCCCTTCAAGCCATATCGCCAGATGTGGACCAATTATTCAAGCGTGTGAGCCTCTGGGGGACTTTTCCCATTCAAACCTCCGCACCAAGAGAAGTATGGCGGTGATTATTCCATAAACTAAGCATCATGAGCATCATCTCAGCTTACTGTGCCTTTGCCAGGACTTTCACCCTTTGTCCGTCTCTGTCAATCTGGGGCCATGCTCTGGTCTTCTCTGGTGGAGTACAGATCAGATAAGTAGGCTGGGAGACCCAATAGGCATGGGAAGAGAAGGGTCTTTGAAACACTAGAAATTCAAAAGAAACCAGTTGTTCTCCTCATTCCCTCTAAGCTCCAAGAAGTTCCTTTTATTATGGATTTTGTCAAATGATTTCAAATTTGAAGTAGCTGGCAGTCTGCTGTGTGGACCCAGATGGTGGTTATCTCTGTGAAGGAAATGCAGCCACTATCTCATCCGCATGTCTGTATTCATTTCTGTATTTATTTACAGTGGCCAGGACAAGTGACAAGGAAAAACGGAAAAAGAGAATGTGACATGTACACACGCACACACACACACAAACACACACACACAATGAACTTGAAAGACATACTTAGTGAAATCAGCTAATACACTATGCAAAAAACAGCCATTGTGCCGTATTACTTATATGATCTGTAGACGTTAAAGAGGTTAACTTCATGGAATCAGGATAGAATGGTGGTTATGGGAACTGGAAGTGTCAGAAGGTACCTAGTGACATACACTTTTGGAGGGTAAGTTAGGGAGAGCTAATGTTTGCGGTGTGCAACTGATGGGTGAAATTTGCTAAGACAGTGAGTCCAAAGGGCTTCCGTCACACAAAGCCCCCCGGAAGAGTGCAGGGGAAAATATGTTAATTAGGGTGATTGTGGTAATTGCCTTCTTCTGTATGTATGTGTTCAGCTGTCCTGCTACACACCTGCTATAGTTTGGATCTAGAATGTGTTGTAGAGGTTTGGTCACAGTTGACATCACCGGTAGGTGGTTGAGCCTCTCGCAGAAAGGACTTCAGTTCTTTGGACGTTTGCCTTTGAACAGTGAAGTGAGGCCCTAGCTTCTCCTTCCTTTCCTTTTACTTTGTGTGTGTGTGCACATGTGTGTGTAGGGGTATGCACATGACATGTGTGTGTAGGGGTGTGCACACACAGGCATGTGTGCGGAGGCCAGAGGGCAACAACAGGTGCCTTCTTCAATCACCCTCTACCTTGTGTTTGGAGGCCGGGTCTCTCCCTGAAACTGGAGCTCTCTGGTGGAGCTGGACTGCCTGCTAAGTGTGTTCTGTCATGTTGATGGCTCTGCTTCCCCAGAGCTTCGCTTTGCAGGTACACACCACCATATGGGGCTTCTATAGGGGTGCTGGGGATCCGAACTTGGGTCCTTATGCTCGCATGCAAACGCTATAGGCCTCAAAGCAACGGGACCAAATGATCCTGCACGCCAAGAGAAAACCAAGCCTTCTCTTTACATACTGACTTGTCTTAGGTATTTTGTTGTTGTAGCAGTAATGGAAAACTGAGATACAGCTTTTTGTCAATTATACCTCAGTGAGGGTGGGGGTGGAGGGCAGTTAGAAGGACTCAGACCAGCTCATTCATGGACTGTAATAAAACTCTGTGAGAAGCAGAGGCTTCACCTTTAGATAACTGCAGATAGCTCATTTTTCCCATGGTAGGGTTATGATTTTCTCATCAGATATCCTTTCTTAAATGAGAAACATGTGTTCAGGGATTTTTAAAATGTTTTCAGGTATTGTATCCCAAAGCTTTTTTTTTTTTTATTAACACAATTGTTTTCTCATTTTTTGGTCTCTCTTTTGTTTAGTTATGTCTCAGATGCTTCGGGAAAATTCTGGCAGAATCTTGTGTTATAGGAATAGAAGGTATGCTTTCTCAGAGGCAGTAGGCAGGTCTACTGTCCGTTTCATTAACACTTTAGATTTTCAAGTTTGCACATTCAGTATTCTAAAAGGATTAATGTTGACTTCAGGGCTGACAGGCAGCTAGCAATTTTGTATCCTCTGCAATGACTGACCCTCAGCCCTTGTGATGTGTGGAAGCCCCATCTCCCTTTCTTTCCCTTTTTTTTTTTTTATTTATTGATTTGTGTTTGAGACTGGCCTCCCGAGTGTTAGGTATTACAATCCTGAAGCCCTATGCATGGCTGCAAATGAGGCCTTCTGCTGTCTCCATAAAAAACGTTCTTTAGTCTCGAGTTTCTAATGTCACCCAGGAACACTGGGAGCTTGCTTATAAAGCCTTTCAGAACATGTTTGAGTTTCTCTAAGAAGTCCTGGATAATTACAAACATAAATTACAAATAATTAAAATGCAAGCCATGCCCTCATTAACTCCAGTTCTGTGAAATCTCGGCTATCCGGCTGCACAAACATTGTGCCCATCCCTCATGCTCCTTGGGGCAGCAGCCCTCCTGTCAAGGATCTTGCTTTGACCGTAAATCATGCAGCCTTCTCAGAGGGACACATCTGTGTGTGATTGCCTTGTTATGCATGAACTTGGTCAGCAGGGAGATCCTGTGTGTGTGTGCGTGCATGCATGCGTGCATGTTTTCTGGGAGGGATGACTGCTAAGATACATTAAAGGAGTGCTGTGTCCGTTTTTAATCTTGTATAAATGACTGTTGATTATTACACCTGGTAAGAATGGAAGAGGGCATGTAAGGAGGCTTGTTTCCCTCGTGGTTGTTGTCTTAAGAAAATTGGTGGCGTTGAGAACCTGCCTGCCGGAGATTTCTTCATGTTTCCTTAGCTGGCAAATTAGGATGTATTTACTGTTATGATTCAAAGAAGGTTCACCTCCACAAGAGCTGCCAAAGGCAGGGGAGCCAAGGTATATTCAAGCCGGGAACTAGAACCCAGCTTTTCTGTAGGGGTGTATGGCATAAACCATGTGTTGTGGACGTGGATGCATTGTGTGCTAGCAGTTTGTGTTTCTTCTCGTTCCTCGTGAGTCTATCTCGTTGGCCTTCTGTTTCTCCATTGTCCCAGATCCTCTTCGCCGCAGGACCAGTGCTGAGTGTGTCTCTCCATTGGTGGTCAACATCTGGAATGCTTTCCGTGGCTCAGAGACACACACACTGGGGGTAGACAAATAGACAGATAGACGGATGACGTTCCTTTTCTTCCCGACAGAAGATCTAACGGTTGTTTGCGGTTACTCAGCTGGTCATTGCATTAGTCACAAGGCTCCTCTGGTATTTGTGTGTGAAGTGGAGGAGGGGGCCCTTTCTCATAAGTGTTCCTTAAAGTCACAACTTGACTACTGTGTGTGTGTGCGCGCGTGCGTGTGTGTGCTGAGCTCATGGGTACTCTTGTATACGTCTACCACATTTGGGCATCACTCCTCAGAAGCCATTGCCCCTCTATTTTCTTGAGATAGGGCCTCCCAGTTTCTGGAGCTCACCCAGTAGGCTAGGCTGCGTGGGGGTCCTCTGCAATTCTCCACCTCTGCCTTCTCAGCATTGGGCCTACAAATGGGGACTACTGAGCTAACTTTTTTCACGTGCATTTTGGGGCTTGAAATCAAGTCCTCAAGGCCAGTGCTTGACCACTGAACTCTCTCCCCAGATCCACACCTCCAGGATTTACTCAAGCTGGCTAAAGCAAAGAAGGGAGGGCTTTCTTCTACCCAGCGTGTCTTTGGGTAAGGCGATCTCTTCCTGATGCCTTCTGCCCACGCCGCCATGGCGAAAACTGTGTATGGCCACCGTTGTCTGCCAGGGCATCTTGTGATTTCCTCTGCGCACATGGTGGCTAGGGGATACAGTTGGTGCTCTGTTAGCGGGAGGGTGAGTGGAGTCGTCCTGGCTTGACAACACAGAGCACATCACAGAGTGCCACTCTTCCTGTTCTGGCTGTATTTGGTTACAGTCCTTCTGAAATAATTGGACACATAAAACTATAAGTACCCCATCTGGCCTTACTTAATTCTTTTCAGTTTCAGTTATTAAGATGATAAAGAACAGGATTTATTGTGTTAGAAAAGAGAGACTGGTTGTAGTTCTGTTTCCAGTGATTGCCGTCGAGTATTGTCTGTTCATCTCAGTGTTTTCAGTCAGGTAAAAGCCTTGTTAAGTTGGCTTCACACATGGTTAAAAGAAATAAGAATAAAAGACCACAACCCAAAACAAAGAGCTGCCATTCCACAGATTCTTTTGTAGTCGATGGACCGTGGTCAGTGAGGGAGCTTGCGGTCTATCGGACCAGATCAGAAGCTGGGAGAGCAGGGCACGTGGAATACGAGTTGGGTGTGGAGTCCAGGGCTTTACCTGGAGGGTGACAGCGGAGAGGAGAGTGACAGTGGAGAGGACCCATGCACTGTTATTGTTTAATTTTCATGTTTCTAATTGTCTATTTTGTTGTTGTTGTCAGGATTTGTTTTTATTTATGTATGTGACTGTATGAGCATGGGTGATTGCCCACAGAGAGTGCATTGTGTCCCCTGGACCTGGAGTTACAGGCTGATGTAAGCCACCTGATATGGGTGTGGGAACCCCCAAACACCTTTAACCTTTGAGTGAGCTCTCCAGCCCCTTGGTTTTGTTTTTTAAAGACAGGTGAACTCAAGCGGTGAGAGAACTCACTGTGTACCCAAGGAGGGTGTTGAACTCTTGATCTTCCTGTCTCTAACTTCCAAAATCTGGGGTTGGAGGGGTGTGCCACCCAACCAGTTTTGAACTACATTTTATGATGTCAAATTGGTATATTCAGGGAAGATCTTATCACTTTAATGAGGAAGGAAAAAGACTTTACTATTCAAGTCACTTAGAAACGTGTTAATTCCTGCATCTCTTTCCCTCTGGTTTTGCTTTTTTGAGTGTTAAGATTTTTTGCCTGCTAACCATACACCTTAGCACTGTGTCATACCTCCAGACTAGTCCTTTTTAAAAATACCTGCATCATAGGTGCCCCAGAATCCCAGTTCTCAAAATAAACAGTATTTTCCTTAATTTGCCAAATGTAAGTGTACTAAATATTGTAACTATAATTCTTGCTTTATAAATGGTTTGTTATATGTAATTTTACTATGTTAAAATTAAAACCTTCCTTTTTATTTGAACAGAAAAGGGGAGATGATATAGGAAGTCCTGTATATGTGTTGCTTTTATTGCTTAATGAATAAAGAAGCAGCTTTGGCCTGTGATAGGACAGAATTGATCTAGGTTGGAAAACTAAACTGAATGCTGGGAGAAAGAATGCAGAGTCAGTGGGACACCTGCGGAGACAGACGCAGGAACTTTGCCTGGTAAGCCACAGCCATGTGGTGATACACAGATAATAGAAATGGGTTAATTTAAGATGTAAGAGTTAGCCATGAATACTCTTAAGCTTTTGGTCAAACAGTATTGCAATTTAGTATAGTTTCTGTGTGGTTATTTTGGGTTGGAGTAGCCGGGAAACAAATGAGTGGTTTCCGACTACACACCCAAGCATAGGATCATGTCTGAGGGACCGATGAGCTTTTTACTAACATCTCTCAGCTCAGCCAACCCCTAGCAAACATGCCCAGAGTGTGGTCTCGTTCTTCTCCCATAATTAGAATCATATCTGTCTTGTTCTGCAGCTGGGATGGCACCCCCAGTGTAACATATTTTTGTGATTCTCTCCTCAGCACACAGGGATTGTGTTTTGTTTTCTTCTAGGATGGCGCCACCCTCTTCCAAGGATTTTCACTTTATTTTTATCTTTGTTTACTTATGTTTTGTGTGTCTGTGTGCCACTGTGCCACAGCACACATGTGGAGATCAGAGGACAAGTTGCGGGAGTCCCTTCTCTTCTACCACATGGGTCCCAGAGCATGGACTTAGCTCATCAGGCTTAGAGGCACGAGCCATGACCCACTGAGTCATTCCCTCCAGAGTAGAGAGATGTACAGGTGTGTATATATTGGGGGCATATGAAGACATAGCCTTCTGATTGTATTTTCACATCTACTTCAGCAGCAGTGGACGTACCAGGTCTTTTATAACGTTCTTTTTATAGCTACGCAATGTGATTGGACTGCAGCTGCTTCCTCGCCTGTGGTCACTGAGTTCTGGGCGTGTTCCAGAGCAGCGCCTCCTTAAGGCGGTGGCGCGTTGCTGACGTCGTGCGTCTGTTTGTTTATGTTTGTATGTACCTGCTGCACTGTGATGTCACACGTGTCCCTGGCCTGGGGAATGCTCTCACAGAGAAATCGCTCACAGCACCTCTGCAGCACACTTGATTTCTGACCCGACGGAAGCAACAATTGATAACTGATAATAGCATTTAAAAGGTAGATCGATGTAGCATCGGTACTTTGCAAAAGGTTAGGAACTAAAGGGCCTCTTTATAAATGGCGTTTTATTCATTTCCTTTCGTATTGTTTGCATACGGATGTGTGTGGTTGTTCCACGAGCCATGGCATGCAGGTGGAAGTCAGAGGACAGCTTCCAAGAGCCAGTTCTTCCCTTCTCTAACACAGATCCCTGTGGTCAATCTTCAGGCTTGGTAGCAAGTGCCTCTAACCACTGAGCCATCTCGCTGGCCCAAGACCGATGATCATTAAAGAGACACCTAAGTGCTTAATGATGGATGTCTCCTGATTGGACCTGGGGTAGCTTGTCAGGAAAGCCCTGTTGTTGTGGGCACAGAGTGACCGTTCTACCCTCCAGGAAGAATTGCACCAAGCCATCTAATGGTCCTGTGTGGATACTTGGGACAGCAAGGGTGGTGGAAACCCTTGGATCCCAGATGTTACTCCCCAGGGCCAGGCGCTGATCATCTGGCAGCCGATGCTGGGAAGTCTTAGCTCAGCACCATTGTGATGCCGCTCTCACTTGGCTTAGGAAATGACCTGTTGGTGATCATTATTATAAATGGTGGCAATTAAACATTTCGGAAAGTGGAACATTCTGCACGTGGGTGTGTAATGATCTGGCGGGTGTTCCTGTTTCGAGAGTGTGAAGCCTATGGATAAACAATGGCCTTTCTGTTAGAAAGCCTACCCCCGCTTTTTGTCTGTTCCTTTAGAGGTGGGTGTTCCATCCCTGGCAGAGTAAAGCAATGCAATTAATATGTGTTGTCCTGTGTGCTTCCTAATACTTTAAAAAGCTGTCTAATTTGTTAGTATTAATATTCCCCTGTGTGTGTAAGTATGTGTGTGTGCGTACAGGCACACGGGTACCATGGCATGCATGTGGAGGGCAGAGTTGGTTTTTTCCTTCCACTTTATGGTCTGACTGCTACGTAAACTGTTGTCCTAGCTCAACAACTTGCAGGCCTACGCTTTGAGAAACCTCCACTGTTACATAAGAGGCACAGTTACCCACATGGAGAGATCACAATGCGTGTAGGGAGGCCTTCGTTTACAGAGTACGAGGGGAGCCTGTCAGTCCGTGTCTTCTAGCTAAGTCTAGCCACACGATGACCACGGAACAGAAGAAAAAGGAGCTACCAAACTGAGCCTAGCCTGGTTTGCAGAATTGTATGGAAACAACTTTTTTTTTTTAAGTCTCAACTTGAGAGTGGGTTGCTATTACAGCAACAGATAAATGAAGATTCTCCTGGACCAATGGTCACTTAAGTAGCCATTTGGCAACAGCTTGTCTAAGCATGCTGTCACTGTATTATGCACTGTTGACTAACATGGTTACATCACAGGGCAAGGAAAGAAATGACCCAGCCACCAGAGGCTTGGGCGTCGCTGGATGTTATAATGAAGTATCAGCTTTGTCACCATAACCCCGGTGACTTCTTAGGAATAATGGTGGGTGTTTCAACCTAGAGAAGGCGACAGTTGAAATTGGGAAGCTGAGAGAAATGCAGGCAAGAAATAGCCTGCTTTTTCGGTTGGTTGAGCGTTCATCCCTCCCTCCCTCAGTCTTCCCTGTAGGATGTTTGAAGCAGAGTGCCTGGGGCAGTCCACTGGTCCAAATGTTTTGCCTCAAGCACACCATTTCCCAAATCTGCCCGTAAGCTGCTTTCTTAAAAAAATGAATAAGCTTAGAGAATAATTATTCCTCAAAGTCCACACAACTCTCAGGCAGGCCTTTGTTCTGCAGACAGAGCTGATTCATTAAGTGGCATCAAGATAATTGTCACGATTTAAAAATTTAAAAGAGACCCCGGAGCCTTTGGCTCCGGTGTAAAACTTTCTGTTGCTTTCCTGGCGCTGTGCCTCTGGCTGAATATTTCGTGCTGTACATTGCTCCATTTTGGGGATTTGTTTTGTATTTTTGTCCCCAGGACAGGAAACTGCAGAACAAAATATATTCACTTTGGTAACCAGTGCTGGCCTGGTGGTGACCCCCTCTTTTTAAGTGTTTATTAACGAAAAGGACCCGACACTTGGAGACGGTGCTCTGATGGATGCCAGGGACCGGCCAGGGCTTTATTCTCCCGTCACAAAGACATTGTAAAGCTAGGAATCACTATTTTGACACAAGGAGAGCAACATTCACATTAACAGTTGCATAATGTATTTCTTTCAGGAAACACTGTGCTCGGTTTTAATTAAAATTCTTGAAGAGTACCGTCTTCATTGGGACACACCCGGCTTTGCTCCCTCTTGGGATTAATCCATGATTGTGCAAAAGTCATTTTATAGAGAAGTGTTTTCTCACTAGAATGTCACAGCAGGCAGGCTTCTGCCTCCGACTGCTGAATTAAAGGTGTGTGATATCAATGGTCTCTCTCTCTCTTTTTTAAAATCATTGTTTCATATCTCATAGTCCCAATTCATTTATATCAAACTAAATTTGAGATAATATATTTTTAACAATGTTTTGTGTCCTTCCTTCCTTCCTCCCTTCCTCCCTCCCTCCTTTTCTTTTTCCCTCCTTCTCCCCCCCCCCCACCTTTTCTTCATGCTAGGCCCTTTCTGTTGCTGTACCACGACATCTCCCCATCATGTACAAATTTGTGTGTGTGAGTGTGTGTGTGTGTGCAGGTTAGAGGACAACCATGGTGTGGTGATACTTTGCTTGGGTTTTAACAAATAAAGCTTGTTTTGAAGATCAGCGTGAAGAGCTAAACCACAAGAGGCCAGGCAGTGGTGGCACACACCTTTAATCTCTAGACTTGGGGGACAGAGGGATCTCTGTTAGTTCAAGGCCAACCTGGACAACTCAAAATTGATCCAGTCTAAAAGAGAAACAGAGTGCACACAAAGTTATCCCAGCACTTGGGATCACACACCTTTAATCCCAGCACTAGGGAGGTGGAGAGAGGAGTGATGGCTGGGTGGAGAGAGGAATATAAGGTGGGAGGAGACAGGAACACAATGCAGTCTAAGGCAGTTAGTCTGAAGATGGAGCCTGAGGATGCAGTCTGAGGATGCAGTCTGAGGACAGGATCGCCCTTTGGTCTGAGCACTGGTGGAGGTAAAAGGTCTCTCTAGTGACTGCACTGCTTCTCTGACCCTTCAGCTTTCACCCCCTGATAGCTGACTCTTAATTTTTATTAAACGAATTAGAATTCATGCTACGCTTAGGTGTCATCTTCAAGAGTGCCACCCACCTCCTTTGAGACAAGGTCTCTCATTGGCCTGGAGGTCACCAGTTAGGCCAGCTGGCTGATCAGCAAGCCCCCAAGGGTCTCCCGTCCTCACTTCCATATCCTCAGGCTTGTGAGGCGCACAGTCTACTAAACGGAGCGGTCTCCCCTGCCCCAGAGAATCTTTGCACTGACCATTTGGTATGTCAGAAGAAGTTGCTCATTGAATATCCTAACTGTAAAATGAAGGGTTTTGAAACTCTTTTCTGCACTTTTCCTTGTTCTAAGATTTCTGTTTTCAATTGACTAACAGAAATTTGAGAAACAAGTTTTGTTCGTAGTAAAAAGGTAAAAGTAGCTGAAATACCTCTTGGAATCTCAAACAGGCTCTGCCTTCCTTCTCTTGAACCCCAGGGAACCGGCTGGTGCCGACCAAGTCCAGCAGGCAATGCCTGCACCCAGCAGCCTTCCTAGCCAAAGTCCCTGCTGATGGCCCTCACCTTACCTCTGGGCTATGGATTTGGCTCAGTTTGTTTCTGTCCCTGATGTCTTCTGCTTGGTTTTGCATCTCTCCTGGCTGAGCCCTTTGAAAATAAAGCCGTCGATGTTGATGAACAAATTAAGGAGGCAGACCCAACATTTTAAGCCATCTTAGAGTATTATCCTTGGGAGTGAGTACCCTTTCATTACACTGCCTTCCTCGGAACTCTTAATTTCCTTCCTGTAGCTTCCCTTCAGTAGCCACAGCCTTTCTCTCCTTGCGCCTCGATAGCTGTCTTAGCCTCCCGTTGTGTCTCCTCACTAATTATCCCTCGTCCACATTTCTGTTCTACTTTTCACACTGTAGCCAGTTTCAACTTTCTAAAGCACCATGGTACAATGGACAGGGTTTAGTGTATCCAGAGTTGACCTGGAACTACCTGTGTGGTTAAGAATGACTTCCAACCTTTGATTCTCCTTTTCCACTTCCCAAGTCCTGAGATTATAAGTGTGCTGCCCTGCCCAGTTTATCCAGTGCTAGGACTTGAACTCAGGGCTTTGTGCTTACTAGGTGGGCATCCTATCAGCTGAGCTACATCTCCAACCCCACATTTTCCTGTGTAAGATTTATTTCTATTGCCCCGTTGGTGTAAAATCTGAACCCTTTGCCTAAACTTCAAATTTCACTGTAATTTCTGAGTCTCTGTGCTGTTATTTGGGAGAGCTGGTGGGTCAGAGTTGACCGATGGGCCCCACAAAATACTCTGCCCACAAGATCCTTACTGTTTCCTATTGTTTGATCATCACAGTCCCAAAACCATGCAGTGTGCACTGCCCACTGACCCTGTCTGCGTCACGAGACCCGACGTGGGAGCGTTTGTGTGTGTGAGCCCTTCTTCCAACGTAGGTTGTTCTTCGTCTTCCGCTACTCAGACCCATTTGTAAGCATGTAGCCAAGCTCTCCATTCTCTTCCAAGTTTTCCCCTCACTCATGCAGATATGTTTCTATTTTTCATTAAATGCAAATTAAATTAGAGAATGTCTTTATAAGGTACTAAGTGTTTTCTTAGTCTTAAATTTGAAGTGTATGTATCTTTCTGTCCGTCCGTCCGTCCATCCATCCATCCATCCATCCATCCATCCATCCATCCATCCATCCATCCATCTATCTATCTATCTATCTATCTATCTATCTATCTATCATCTTCTTGAAACACACATAAAGTAAATTCCGATTGAATTAGGTTGCCTGCGAATCTACTCAAGTATTTAGTCGTCAGGAAAGAGTTCAGCGCCTCTCTAATAACCTCCTCAGTTATTAAGTTGATTTCTAAATGAAGTTAGGAGTCCAGTATGGTTCATATGGGAAGATTTAATCAGGTGCCACAACAGCGGACTATTTTTTAAAAAACATTAACTATTAACGTGACTGGCAATGTAGCGCAATGGTAGAACATTCTCAGACTTGTATGAGGCACGCAGTTCAATTTCTAGGATGGAAAAAAAAAGGCAAAAAGCCTCCCCCCATATGTAAAACATGATATCTTTCAGAGAACATGGGGTTGTTTCTGGCGCTGATTGTGGGTGTCGATGGAGAACCAGGAGATGTTTCTCAGGTGTGGTACAGTTACTTTGGGTCCTCTCATACAAACATGAAAAGGGGGAGGGATGAAATGAAAGGAAAAGAGGGAAAAGAGATGGAGGGAGTGGAGCGGGGAGGGGCAGCAGGGAGATGTAACTGACGATGTAAGCTCTCTCTAGCTGCCTTCACTGCACCTTCCTCTCAAAGCACCAGGATGTAACTGGTTGGTATGCTTGCTCAGCATACACAAAGCCCTGAGTTCCATCTGCAGCACCACACCAAGTGGACATCTGTGAATGCCTGTAATTCCAGCACTCAGGAAGCAGAGGAAGAAAGATCAGAAATTCAGGATTGTGTTTTTAGCGACATACAGAGTCTGAAGTCATCTGAGCTACATGAAACCCAGTCATTAAAAAAAAAAAAAAGACCTTGTCCAAGCAGCCACCAGTGCCAAGAAATGCAAGAAATGGGATGAGCCTAGCTGGAGGATTGTGTCCCGGCTCAAATGATGTGCTCTCTTTACACTCCCGTTTATAGCTAGCGGGGGTTGGTGCCCAGCATCTCACTGGCCAGCCTGCTTTTGTGCGGTACTAAAATATATCTTAGAACAAATAAAAATCATACAGACTTTACAAATTATTTAGTCTCTAAACATATGTATTCTCTGCTCTCCTCCTCCTCCTCTTCTTCTTCTCCTCCTTCTCTTTCTCCTCCTCCTCTTCTTCTTCTCCTCCTCTTCCTTCTCCCCCCTCCAGAGCTGAGGACCAAATCCAGACCCTTGTGCTTGCTAGACTCTACCACTGAGCTAAGTTCCCAGCCCCAGAAATATGTATTCTCAAACAACAAATTGTGTGCCGTTCTGAGTGACAGAACCTCATGCCACTCCCTTCTGTATATATCTATGTTGTGTGCCATCCTGCCACCAGTCACGTACCTGCCGGGGTCATTAGATTGCCTGCTATGGCCTCACAGTTCTTATGTTTAAGTAACCCTTATGTAGGAGTCTAACACTATGCCATATTGCCTGTGATTCACTGAGAGCCATCTTACTAGGTAAGTGTCATCTTACATCATCACAAGGATAAGGCTGGGGACAGTACAGTAGGTGTTTTGAAAGCTGGGTGCACCTGTAGTTCCAGTTACTTGGGATGCTGAATGAAGAAGGAACAGCATTTGGACCCAGAAGTTTAGGGTCAGGCTGATAAACAGTGAGACCCCATTCCATTAAAAAATCTTTTTGGAAGCACTAGAGAGATGAGTCAGTGGCTAAGAGCACTTGTAGCTCTTGCAGAAGACCCAGGTTCAGTTCCCAGCACCCACATGGCAATAGTAACTTCAGGTCCAGGGGATCTGATACCCTGAGCACCTCTGAGGACAGTATATGCACATGGTACACATCCCTATATATACATAAAGTTAAAAATAAATACACAAAGCATTTCTGATCTATATAGTGAAGCTACACTCCCATAACTGCTATTTCAATGTATTGTTGTAATTGTTTTGGTCCTTAGCTGTTGCTGTGCCTAATACATAAGTCAAACTTTATCACAGCTGCGTGTATATGGGAAGAAAATATATACATACACATACATACATACATACATACATACATACAGGAATTGGTGCCTGCAGTGATTTTAGGCATCTCCTGGTGGTTATAGGAATTCATCCCTTGTTTTTCTTTTCCTCCTTGCTTCCTTTTCCCTCTCTTTTTTGTCTGCTTCCTGCTTCTTCTTAAATGTTTCCCGTGCTGCTCTTCATTTTACAATCCCCCGTCTCAGTCTCTCCAATGGCCATTATTACGGGCGAGTGCCACCATACCTGGCAGAAGCAGACAGTTTGTGTACGTTTGAATAATTCGATCTGATAATTCATTAGCTCGTGTGCACGGATGGGGTCAGTGTTGAAGATGCCTTCAGTCTTACCCCGGTAAGTGGACTTGTGTCTCCCTCGTGGTAGGGATGCTGACAGGTGTTGTGAAAGGATTGAGAAGTCCTGTGACATTATGGAAGAAGTTTGGCTGCCCTGGCTTAGCTAAAGATGAGCATGCCAGCTTCCTTCCTTGTACCAGGTCTGCCACTGTGTAAGCCAGTGAACTTGCTCAGCAATTCCGTGACTGCCAGGGAAGGTACAAGGGGAGAGGGAAGAAATAGGAGATAATATATTATGGATGGCGGGACCTGAGGCTGTTCAGAACAGGAGAGGACCATAAAGTTTGTGGTGCTGCAACAATTGGCATGGTAGCCCAGAAAGCTGGAACACGGGGTGCTGGCAGCTCTGCCGTCTGCGCACCACTCGTGAGGAACCAGGAAAGGCGGGTGAAGCTCTCCCGGGTTTTCCTGGTGAGATGTAGCCTTTTGGACAAAAAGCCCAGTTGCTTAGTAAGAAAAGTTAGTTTGTCTGTAAAGTTGTTTATAAGGATGTAAACCACTGATCTCAGGGGTGTCCCTGTGTTTTAATTGTTTATAAGTAAAGTCATTCTGTGGGGATTTATTTTGTGGTAAGTGAGATATACTATATCCCCTGTTTTCAAAGGCTTTAGACAGTGCATTTTGTCTTTTAGATATTTTCTAAGATTTTCCTAATTGCTCCCAGGTGGAGAATAATCTGGTAGTTTCCAGATGGCCACTTAAAAATAAATGAGTAAATACACAAATTTCCTCTAGGTTCTTGATTGCCCACCCTGGGGTCTCTCCGCATCTCCAGGCAGATCAGCCATTCCGACATGAGCGTGAATGAGCTTTAGCCCAGATTTAGCTTTCTGAAAACAGATGGTCCAAAAGAGGAAGGGAAGCCTCTTGCCATCCCCTCGGGCCGAGCCTGAGAGTGTTTGTCCTCATGCAGAGGCAGTTTGTCTCTGTTTTGGCCTGACTTCTGGGAGCCCAGAACTCTCAAAAAGATGTTTTCTTGAAAATAGGGAATCCTTTTCTTGTTTGTCCGTGTATTCTTGGCTGAGTTCCTTATATTCTGGCTGCTTTGGCTCATTGGTACCCAGCTGGGTCCGCAGTGGCGGAGAAGGCAGCGAGGGGTGGGGGTTGGCGCAACGGAAGGCCAGCCTGGGCCTCTGAGGAGAGATGCCCATCTCCCGAGGAATAGCGGAACCCGGTTCGCTTTGTCCATCAGCTGGCTACTTAAAGCTTTCAGCTGATTTAAGTAGGTTTCCTGTCTCTCCCTTTTTAAAAATGTAGATTCAGTTGGACTGGAACTCTTTTGCCTCCTTGACGGTCCACATGCTTTTCTCATTGAAAGTAAAATGGTTGATCAAGTTCAGCAGTATTGTTTTTTTTTCTTTTTTTAGCTCAAGCATGTTTCACAGTTGAACAGATATTAAATTGTTTTTTAAGAATTTCTGTCAGCAATATGGCCAAAGTGAAATTGATTATAAAAATGGAAGTGGTTACAACCTCAAATGAGTTGTTTCCCTTTTAGCATATTGAAAACACACATTGAGATACGCATCCAAGATTATAATTATTTCTTTGAAAGATGGCTTTGAAAAGAGTAATCAACATGTGCAGTTTATAGGGCGTTTGCAGTTTTAGGATCTCTTAACAGAAACTTGTTTATTTTGGAACGAAGAAATTGTGTTCCACTAAAGCAAACTGGGAAAACATCTAATTGAAGAGCGTGTTCGTTTTTTTTTTTTTTTTTTTCTGTTGTAGTGGTAGTTAGGAAGCCGGGTCTCACACAACTCATTTTCTTATTATGGTCTCTTTGCCTGACTTGAGGCTTTTCACATTGTTAGAAAGAAATCCTATTATCACGATAGCATTTGTAACAATTACCCCCACAAGTAAGTATGCATAGATAGTTCTGTCCAGGGGCTGGGGAGATGGCCCGGCCAGTACAGCGGTTGCTGTGCGCATGCGCGCAAGAATCCTCGCCCCCTCACAGAAAAGCCAGTGCTGGGAGACAGAGACAGGCGAACCCGGGGAGTCACGAGCCATCCAGTCTAGGTGAAATGATGAATTTCAAGTTCAGTGAGAGACGTTGTCTCAAACAAATGAAGAACAACAACAAAACAAGTAGAGAATAGATTGAAGAATACATCCCAGGGCCAGCCTTTGGACTCGACATGTACCTTCATAGCAAGCAAGCGCCCCCCTACCCCTCGTGTGTGTTTGTGTGTGTGTCTGGAAATTGCTTCTCTTTAAGCAGTGTTGGGGAACAACAAATGATTTTTGGTCTTTTCAGGTCATAATTGTATTTGCCTTTCTCTGAAACATATCTGATGGTTTAAAAAATCAATTATTAACAGGGAAAATCAATTCTGCATATTAACTTTGATTATATAAGCAGTGTTAATGAATGCTGACAATTTGGAAGATGATAGTGTTTTAGCACACGGAGCTGGATCATCAGTCCCAACAGGCAAGGAGAGGCGGTTTAAAATTTTCGGCACTCCGTTAAAGCCTTTCCCTTACCTAGCAACATCACGTGTGCCTTGTGACTTAGCCAGACTTACAGTCTACAGACTCAGCGCATCTGCCAGTACCAAGTGTGAGGAAATGACTGAGCTGGTTTTTGGTTTTATCCCGAGATGGAAGGGATTCTTACACTGACATTCTCCACGAGCTGACTGTAGAGTAGAATTAATTTAAGCAGACCCATCGGGGGGTTTTAGATGGTACCGTACAGGTGTTTCGTCCCCGGATCAACAGGCGTTTATTTGTGGGTTACAGGATCAGATGAAATGATTGGAACACCTCGGTGCCAGGGATCATGTGAGCACTCAAAACCTGAGAAGACAGTTTCTGACCTGTTCTCCATTCCAACAAAGGGTGGTTGTTGCCACTGGCTGTTAGGTGTGCAGGGATGGGTGGCTAGGCCAGGGCTGGGGGTGGGAGGAAGGGAACGGGCCTCAACTGTGTTGTCCTCTGAGGAACCACATTCATGCTGCAGATACCATTGAGCCAAACCGAATTCATGGTGCTAGCCTATTCTCAAAGAATTGGAGACAAAGAAGAGAAACACTCTGACCCAGAGGGAGTTCCCGTTCTAGAAAGAATACCGAGCAGTTAGTCAGAAAGACTCAAGTAAGTCCTAGACTGAAGTGTGGGAAAGCCCCAACCGGGCTGGAGAGATGGCTCAGCCATGGAGAGCACTGACTGCTCTTCCAGAGGTCCTGAGTTCAATTCCCAGCAACCACATGGTGGCTCACAACCATCTGTAATGAGATCTGGTGCCCTCTACTGGCCTGCAGGTATGCATGAAGGCAGAAACTGTATACATAATAAATAAATAAATTTAAATATAAGGAAAAAAAAAAGAAATTCAATTCTGATAAAGAATCCTTCCAGGGACCTGCTGCAGTTTTGTAGACACTACCTCCGCGGCAGTGCAGGGCCCTCAGAAATGACCTTCACCCTGCCATTTCCTTCCATAGGAGAGAAATGCTAGACAGGGTTTGGATTGTATTTAGTCCAGGAGAGAGAAATGGGAAGGGGAGGTCATTTCATTTCTCTTTCTTTTGAAAGATTTTTTTTTGATTTCTTTAACTTTATTTTATGTGCATTGGTGTGAAGGTGTCTTTGAGATTGCCCTGGAACTGGATTTGCAGACAGTTGTGAGCTGCCATGTGGGTGCTGGGAATTGAACCTGGGTCCTCTAGAAGAGCAGTCAGTGCTTTCAACCGCCGAGCCATCTCTCCAGACACTTAGGGGACCGTTTCCAAGCAGGGCAGAGGCTGAGTAGCTCTTAGCATGGGGTCCTATGATATATTAATTGCCCACTTAGGAAGAAGGGGATGCTCATCATGTCCCCGGTGTGACATGATTTTTCTAGAAATCTGCTTTACTCGGTCTTTTCTCTCCATCCCCACAGTGTACATACAAATCACTCTCAAGCCAGTGGCACCAGGAAGGGATCCCCGATCTCACCACCCAGCTCTTGTGGTCCAGGATTGTCTTAGCCTTGGACTCTTACCTTTGCACCTTTTCCTTCCCAGTGACACCATAAATATGTACACTAGTCAATTACAACGAGGGAGGGCTTGGATGTAGGTAAGTAGTAGGAACGTGCATGACTCTGGGTTCAGTTCTTAACACTGTAAAAATGAAAGGCTGAGCAGCAAGCACAAGCCAGTCAGGAGCTTGGGAAGACCAAAGCACTTAGCATCCCTGTTGCAGATGTAGGCCCAGGCACCCTTGATGTCCTCCGTCACCTTTGGTCCTCGACCTTCCTGTTAACCTTGGCCATGGCTGAGTATCTTGCCCTGTCTGTCTGCCCTCCACTACACCCATTTAGGCTGTTATTTTCTTAGTCTGAGTGACGATCAGGACCTTTCAGCGGGCCTTTTGCCTGCATCTTCATCTCTTTTCTCCTAGCTCCACCTACCTCTTAAGCTCTGTAAAACCAGACCACACTTTCTCTGGAAGTCTTGGGTGGCTTCTCTTGACCAACTTTATTTACTCCCTGAAGCCCCTGCTGTTGCTAACACTAACACTGTAGACAGACTTTCCTACTAAATTTCTTTCCTCACTCTGTGGCTCTGCAAGTCTGGGCAGCATGATCATCCCTTTGTTATTGACTTTGTTAGGCAGTGTGCCGTGTACAGGTGTGGTACTTACACTGAATAGTCGATACACATTATTCGACTCAGATTGCGCACATTGACTGACTTCAAGTTTGATTTGCTTTCTTGGAATTATTAACAGGCAACTGAGTCTTATTTTTCCTGCGCATCATGGGTACATTCTGGCTTCCCTTTGTTTTATTTATTTGAGAATGAAACACACACAAATACCCAGCAGACAAGGGTATGTCACTGTCAACTTTACCTGTGTCTTCAGTCCTCTTTTCTTACTCTTGATGGCTTATTCTCTGTAGCCATGTGTGAGACTTGAAAATGAGTGAACTCGTTTCTTTTGAACCCACTCCATCCCGTTATAATTTCATGATGTTGTTGGGATCAAACTCAGTTCACAAGTGTGGCAGCAAGGACCTTCATCCACTGAACTATCTTGCTGGGCCAGTAACAATTTCATTTGTGGAGGGCATGGACCTCATTTATAGGAATTTCTGCTCATAGCGTTTGTTGTGACCACCTATGCTGGTCTTGTGATGTGATCTGTTTCAGTCATTTAGGTCATGAATTACTTTTCTTGTGTCCTCGATAAAATCACAGTTTGCTTATGTCCTGGGCCTGTGATGACACTTCCTTCGTGTCGGTTTGCTCTCAGGCCCTTGTGTCCCATATATCATGGTGAGGGATCCCTTTTGCTTGCATTGTGTTTTCTTTTTCTGTTACTTTGGCAGACACTACATTCTTGATCTCAATCCTCCATCAGCCCCGCCTCCCCTCTCATCAGCATAGATGGGGGTGGGTTCACAAAGCTGAGGAGCTTTGACCATTGAAGACCATGGCTTTTCACCAACTTTTGACTGTGTCAGAAGCCTGCTGGGGGAACATTTTCCAAACCTGCGTGTCAGAGCAGGACTCTCATCCCACTGAGTCAGAAGGACCTCCAGAGCCTGGGGCTGAGTATGTCATTCTTGAGCAGATCTCTTTAGGTACAGTGAGGGGAAACTCATCCATCGGGTGTTCTTCCTACGTCATGTGGATGTCTACAGACGTTGTCAGTACAAGGCCACCTGTTTTTATCAGGGACTAATTGTTAAATAGTGGCGTGTAAAGTCAAGATCAGTGTAGACCTAAGTAGTGGTGAATTTGCTGGTGGGGTTTCCTCCTCCCTCTCCTTTCCCTTTTTCCCTTCTCCTAGTTTCTCTCTCTCTTTTTCTCTTTCTCTTTGAGATGAGTTCTCCCTATGTAGCCCAAGCTGGCCTCAGATGTGCAATCCTCCTGCCTCAGTGTCCCAGGCTCTGTAATTCACAGACATTCGTCACCGCAGCTGAGCCTCTTTATTCTTTTTAACAAGCAGTGTTGAATTATGTTGTCTAGACTGATCCTGGACTCCAGCCACCCAGCTGCCTCTGCTTGCCTAGTAGCTAGAATGACTGTCTTATCCCAGTGTCTTTGGTGGTACTTTCTCTTTTTGATGATTTTCTTTTATTTTCCCAGCTCTGTATCTCCATAGTTTTAGTCAGAGCCCTGGAGTGGGTTGAAGGTGCTGATGGTCAGGTTCAGGGCCTGAGAATGAGTGTTAGCTGTAGATGTGTGAGTGCCTCCATCATCGCCGTGTGCTTCATTGTGCCCCACCGACCACAGGTCACTTGCTGAGAGCCAATGTAGGGCACACACTTTCCTATGTTGCTATTCTGGAACAAAGGAAGCAGATCACCGCAGCTCTGCAATATCCCTGACAGGTTCAGAGCTGTCAGCCTTAGCTCCTAATAGTCTATTATCTTACTTCGTGTGGTGTTTCCCACAGTCTGCTTGCTTCACAAACGCGCCATCCGCCCCTCACCTGTTCTCGACTCAGGACTTGGGGTCTAGAAAACAGTGCTTGTTCTGTATTAAATATGGAAGGGGGAGGATAATAATAGGTGGTTGAGCCAGTGAGATATGTTTGCTGCCTTTGAATGGCAATGGTGACTTGGGTATATGTGTGTGTGCGTGTATGTGTGGATGCGCATGCGTGTGTGTAGTGTGTGTGTGGGGGGGTTAGGGAGTGTGTGAGGGACAAGGGATTTCCGGAGCAGTTGCAGAGTGTAGCTGGTCTATGTCCTGTGAGGTTCTCCTGGAGCTAGCAAGAACACCAAGGTGGCTGACTTCACTTACCTGTTTCTAGTGTGCTTTCCCCTGCTGGCTTCATTCTTTTTTTTTTTTTTTCTGTGATTCACCAGTATTCCCCAGGACATGTTAGCCATGCTCACCTCTGTGGCCCTGTGCACCCTTCCCAGCCTCCAGGCTTTCCTCTCTCCTCCCCCAAGGTACTGCAATACTTAGCTTACCCTACCTACTTTTCTATTTCATTATGATTTGCATATTGATTTTCTTGTGTGTGAGAGGTCATTTGTCTTCCCAAACAGCTGGCTACACACTGGCAGCCTTGCTTTTCTGCCCCTCCTGCACCCAGGGGAGCTGGACTGGTGCTTGTGGTCCTGCCGTAGCCACAACAAGCTCCTGGAAAGTGCCCTGGTTTCACCAGAGCCTTTCCTGGCCTCCCAGCTGGCTGTCAGATTAACCTCTGCCCTCGACTGACTCACCACAGAGAGCTGTGGGTTGTCTCTTTGACCTGCTTCTACCAGCCCGGGCTGTTTTCCTAAACCATTCTAATAGTGGTAGGAGGAGGGGATGCAGGCTTCTTTGAGGCATTCCAGAGATCTAGTGAGACTTGTTTGGGGCCTCTAGCCTCTGGTTCTGGTGTTGTCTGTGGGCCTTGTAGGCTGGTTTATCCAGAATGGCAGGAGTGCCCTGCACTGCTAAATGCTCACCTGAATACTTGGGAAGGGAAGTTAAACTAAATGAACTTTTCTCCTCACCCCCTCCCTCACCCTGATGCTCTCTCATCAGGGGGTGGAGCATCGTTATCCCTTCTCAGGAGATAAGACACGCTTCTTGACTTCACTGTGTTTCACGGAATTCTCCGTGCTCAAGAAATACATGTCAGGCTGGGGCTGTAGCTCAGTTAGTAGAAGGCCGCCTGCCTAGCATGCATGGATTTTGTTGCATAACCATTTTGTTTTGTTTTGTTTTGTTTTGTTTTGTTTTATTTATTTATTTATTTATTTATTTATTTATTTATTTGGTCTGAAAGGCTTGATGTCAAGCTTCCTTGGCTGGAAAGAAAGTGTAATTGTCCAACATTGTCCTGTCCAAGCCCGGGGACTTGAGGGCCCTCTGGTGGGAGGAGGGCTGGGCTGGCATTCCCTCTCAGCGCTGGTAATCAAGCTCAGTGACCTCAAATCCTAGTTTGGTGGCCTAGGATGTGGTAGTTGAATTTACCGTGGCTCAGTTTCTTGAGTGATCAAGAGATGCCTGATGGGGCCTCGGAGGGGCCTCAGAGGATGAAGGGGCCCCCCAGGAATAAGGCTTGCCGCCCAACAAGCCCTTGTTTCCGTCACTGGCTCCAAGCGACACAGATCCCAAACACGGCTGATTCAGACTTTCCTGATATAGTGAGACATTCGGAAGCAGGCAGCGCTCAGGTTTCAAGCGGCCATCACCAGATTCTAGTATTTTCTGGCTTATCACTAACGTATCTCTGTCACTTCCAGTTACGAGAAGACTCGTCACATTAAGCAGCACTCTTGGCTTCTAGGCAGGAAGGAGAAAGTCAAAGGAGCGAGCCAGCTGATTCTCAGTCCTTGGAAGGAGTCTCCTTCCCTCCATTTCCGCTGCTTTGTTGGTCAAACTGAGGCACACACACCGGCTTATCTACAAAGGAGGAGAGGGCTTGCAAATTTTAGAGTAGGCATAACACACACACACACACACTCCTACACCAAGGAAGAGTTAGGAAAGAAGTGATGGCCAGCAAACCAGCCGGTTATAATACCCACAGCGGTCCCTATTGTACCTGTTTTGCTGACCTTGAGTGTAGCTGTATGGGATCACAATTAGCAGACACTGGAATGGGAAGCCCCGCTGGGAGCTCATTCCTAGAAGGAAGCCACAGTTTGCTTTCCTGGGCCATCCTTGTTCATTCTCTGTTCACCCATTCTCTGTCCTCCTCCTGCCTGCTCAGTTTTATCCTCTCCTCTGGCTGCCGAGGCCTTTAAGGAAGCACTCGGGCAGTGACAGTGAGGGCCCCATCCACTCTAAGCTTAGATGTAAGACAGCCCATCATCCATGCTGGGAACACAGATTGTGGGGGACTCTGTGGTGTTTCCAGGCCTCCCCCTTGTTGTCCTTCCTCCTCTAAAGAAATTCTTAGGCCCACATGTCTCCCAGCTTTTCTGGCATTCCATTCCCATTCTGAGTTAATGAGATAGAAGGGCTCCCATGCCTGGAGCTGTCTGCAGGGAAAACTAGCTCATCCTCCTGGACTCAGGCACTGGATTTCCCATCAGCGGTGGCCATCACAGCAGTGATGTGCTCAGAGCTTACCATAGTCCCTGTGACTGTGGGGAAGGCCAGGAGGCTGGATGACATCATCTAGAACTCCACCTCACCCAGAAACAAGGAGAACTTTCTCGGGATGGGAACAGGTACTGGAAACACAGGCTGGGCCTTGTTGTGGGCTGGAGATGAGCAGCAGGAAGTGTTAGCCCCATTGATGTGGCTTATTATACTTGCTGAGAGCAGGCTCCTACCCTTCTATTTTGGCTGCATTGGCTCAGTACTGAATGAATGCAGGTGTAACCCAGGTTAGCTCCCTTGGCTTGGTTAAGATTGAAAGTGGTATCTCTGAGCCCACCCTAAAATAGGACCCCCTCTTCAAATGAGTGGCTTCTAAATACAGCTAATCAGCAAGGAAGATATTTAAATACAACAAACCGGCTCGTTTATATACAGATCTTTATTTTTGAGATGGTGTCCTGGTGTAGTCAGACTCATCTTAAACTCATCATTATCTTGCTTCACCTTCCTAATTGCTGGGATTACAGGCATGCCCCACCTTGTCTGCTGGTCCTGTGTAATGTATTTTTGAAGTTCACCTATAAAAGGTAAATGCTAATGTGTGAGGCTAGTTAAAAGGGACAGTGATTGGAAAGTTAATGTGATATGTGATTATCTATCTATGTCTGTCTCTGTGTGTATATGTGATTATCTATCTATCTATCTATCTATCTATCTATCTATCTATCTATCTCATCCATCCACCTATCATCTACTATCTATGTCTGTCTCTGTGTGTATATGTGTGCATGTTAAAATCTTCTTCTAGGTATGTAACTTCATGGGAGAGCCCATGGGTAGCATGTGGCAGGTCCTGGTCCCTTCATATCCCCCTTCTCAAAGGTAACATCTTTTTTGTCATGTATCTTTCCAGACATTTTTCTGTGCATTTGTATTTACCCATGATGCTATGATGCTATAACTTTCTGCTTTTACAAGATCATTTTATATATTTTACATATTAAAAAATATATTATCAACATGAAATATTAAGACATTAATACTTCCTTTAAAAACATTTTCTTTGTTGTTAAAATAAGAATATATTATAAATAATATAAATTATAAATAAAAGTCTTCTCTTTCTTCCATCCAGTTCTTTCCACGTGTCTCAGATATTGTTCTCTCAAATCCATGGCCTTTATTTCTTTGCTGTCACATGTATGTGTATTGATGCTCATGCTTTAGTTATTGTATAGTTTCTATATCAGGAACATACTTAAGTCTTGTCCCCTTTTGTCAAACATTTAGTTTTTCATTGCTATAGTTCACATATGTTCATGAAACAATTTGTATATAGTTTCATGGACTTCTTAAAACTACGGGTTTTTTTTTACATGCCTAATATTTTCTAGTATCTGCTAGAGTTCATGTAGGAGGCTGTGGCATTGAGGAAATATTGTCAGGAGAATGTCTTATCCATGTTCCACGTTTCTTCCTCTCCTGGAAGGAGGGGCATTGTCAATTCATCTGTATTGCATTTTGTTTAGATTTTAAGTTTGTTTTTATTACACTTGTGTGTGTGTGTGTGTGTGTGCGTGTGTGTGTGTGTGTGTGTACGTGCATGTGTGTAGGAGAGTGCATGCAATGGCCCGTGTGCAGATCAGAGGACAGCTTGTGGAGGTGACTTTCTCCTTTTACCCTGTGAATTCTGGGGATTGAATTAGTTCTTCAAACTTGGTGACAAGAGCCTTTATCTGCTGAGCCATCTCACTGGCCCTGTATTATATTTTGATGAAATAAGTTCTGGGTTATTATCTGTCTATCTATCTGTCTGTGTGTCTGTCTATCTAATAAATTGCAGAATTTGGACTCCAGTGGCATTTAAAGGGAGATTCTTCTTGGGTTTTGGCCCAGTTGCCCCTTTCCAAGTAGTACCTGCAGTTTGTGGCACTCAGAGGCAGGTTAGGAGTTTTCTAATGGGACGTTAGCTAGACCAAGTACGAGTGGGAGTTTCAGTATAGAGAATAAGTTGCATCAAGCTTGGTAGATGCAAGAAATGACTGCCACAGATCTACCACTTTATAAGGGTGCCTATTTCAGAGAGAAGGCCAACTCTTCTGGGTTTGTTTTATTGAAGCATATTCATTTTGCTTTTTAAGACTGTAAGTCCATTGGCACATATGGAACTTGAAAATGAGATATTCTTTTAAGGTCCAAAATTTCTACATCTGTGCATTAACAGCTTCTGTGTTTAGGGTTTTTGGCACTAAGATGGAAAGCCTTCAGACTGTTTTGTTGTTGAAAACTGGCTGCCTTTATCTCAGAAATTGCTTGGTAGGAAAAACATGTCATTCAAAGTAGTTTTCATGGCTTTTTGATGGACAGACATGGTAGTGCCTTTCAAACAGTCTAAAGCCCCGTTAAGAAGCTCTCTTTTCTCCTGAGCTAAAATATGTGCTTACACAAAGCAGTTTCTCTGTCTGGAGTTCCTTTGTTGGGATTCAGTGGTGCAGAACCATGTACCCTGCTGAGTGGTCATGCTGGGTCCCATGGCTAGACAGGGAAGGAGGCTGAGGGGGTTGAAGATCAACTTCTCAGTGCCTTAGGAGAGCAGGGGCTCTTCTGTTAGGATGCTTGGGAATGTCTCCAGCTCCCAGGGGGACCTCCAGGGAGACTGTACCTCCTAGGTGGAGAGGAGGCATCCTATGTCTAAGTCTCCATTGTGTGATGTTATAACTGGTTTTGTAGCATTGTGAAAGACGCTACAAAGTTTCCATTTGGCCTCCTAAATATGTTCCCTTTGAGTATCTGTCCTGAAACACCTTGGCTTTTAGCTCTAAAGGTGCAAGGGTGGAAAGGGTCTAGCCAGAACCTCCACCGTGCAGTGGTGGCCCCTGCCGGTCCAGCGCTGTCACAGCACGTGATGCCTACTGCTTCCCTCTAGCTTTGTTCGTTTCATGCCAGCCACCTTGGGTCACACACCCCCACCACCCGAGTTCCCCAAGCTTTGATGCACTGTAGAAAAACTCAGAGCAGAGCAGCAGCATTTTAATCCTGGCAGTTGCCATCCTCCTTTCGGTTCCGCTTCAGAGGTGCTCGGCCAACATTAAGGTACAGTTTGCAAACCCAGATCTCGTGTTGCTCTTAGGTTTATGTGGACTCTTTTGCTTGTGGATTAGGAAAGTGGCTTGTTGCCAGGCTTGTTTTAGTGCTGCTCTGTATAAATAATTCTATTTTCTTTCTTTCTTTCTTAGATATTTCCATCTTCCTTTGGTGTGTTATATCAGTTGCTGGTATATTTAGAAATAATCCCCAGAGCATTGGTGTCAGACACTTGTGAGAGGGAAACTCCGGCTGACCCATCCTTGTTCATTATGTTACGCCGTGGCTTGCACTCAATGAATGAATGAATGGATGGATGTATTACTTGAGTGTCAGGCATGGGATTAGCTCTTGGAGATATACAGCAGAATGAGATGGGAGAGAGTTAAAGAGGGAAGCCTTTGACAGTGTAGCACACTCTGTAAGAACATATGGATCATAATGGAGAGCCCGGGGCACGTGCTCCTGGAGGAGATCCTCTCTTGGCTCATGAAAACATGAGGTGACTCAGCCAGATGCAAGTGTGGTGGGATTCTGCTAGTCACAGAAGGTATAGGGGCAATAAATGGTATGACGTGAGCTGGGGTAGACAGATACTGGGGACGCTGGGCTAAATGGTTGGTGTCCAGGATCTGTGAAATGGACCAAGCTCTTACATGGAGGGTTTTGTAGAGCGTCTGACCATCCAGTTCCTAGCTGCGGGACTGATGTGGACTAGCATGTTGGGTGTGTTGATTTACTTGGCGGACCTGTAGACTCGCCAGATGAAAAGACATTTTAAAAAAAATCACCACGGATGCTGTGGGATTTCATATCCCTTTGTTTTGCAATTTTACAAAGATGGCTGATGAAATTAATTAATAGTAGCCTGCAGCAGACAGACATGAGGCAGTGGTAACAGTTCCTTTTCTCTGGGGGAGAAAGGTTTCAGTGGTCAGGATGTGTCTGGCCACAAACTGATGGTAAGGCCCTGTTGCTGAAAACAGCGCCCACACAGCTCATTGGGCATAGAGAAGTTGAGCTGGTGTCTACTAGAGCCTTCACTGCTACTAACTTGTGTTCATGGTACTGGAAGGTACTCTGCTTGCTACCAAAGGAGAGAAGTAACCACCAACCATGCTATAAAACCCCTTCTTCTACAAGATTGACCCACCTGCAAGATACGCTGGTGCAATGGTGCGCAGGTTTGTTGTTTGTGGGAGTAACCAACTCATATCTGATTTGAGTTCAGGTGACTCCATGAGATGGGACCCATACTCAGTGCTGCTTGGGTGGCCAAGAAGAGACTGGCTAGCCCTGGGACCTAGGAGAAAACCAAATACTACTGTTCTGCTGAAGGAATCTAGCAACAAAATAACCCTTAATGATATTCTGCCATATACTCATAGATCAGTGTCTTGCTCAGCCATCATCAGAGAAGCTTCCTCCTGCAGCAAATGGGAACAGACGTCATGCAGAGAGTGAGAGACCTTGAACACTCAGCTTTAAAAGGGTGTTTCCATCAAATCCTGTTCCCCGGGACTCAGGAAGCTCAATGCAAAAGTGGGCAGAGAGAGTGTAAGAGCCAGAGGGGATGGAGGACAGCAAGGAACCCAAGGTCTTCTAGACAGCAGGGCTGGCACAGATGTGAACTCGGAGACTGTGGCAGCGTCCACAGAGCCTGACAGTCTGCACCAGATGGGGGTCCCGGACACAAGCCCCACCCATCGCTTACCCAGGGGATATCTCCCATTCATAGCCACGTGCAAATGAAAAACTAGTTTTCTCTAAGGGAGTCGGTCTCATTGGAGAAACAGACTGCTCTTAAGGGTAGGTCCTGTGCTCAGCAGTAGATGATCAATCCAAGACAAATTCCGCAGCATCTTTAGAGTTTCTTTGTCTCATAAGGTTAAGTCAAAACATTTTTTTAAACCTTAGTGGTACTTTGCATATATTATCGCTTTAGGTTTTGAATTTTTATAGGATTCCTGTGTCAAACGTGTGTTTCTTGTTTGGTTGTTTTATCACATTCATTTTCTTTCTCTCTTTCTTTCTTTGAGACAAGAGGGTCTCTCTGTGGAGTCCTATTTGTCTTGGAACTCACTATGTAGAACAGGCTGGCCTTGAACTCTCTGCCATGCCCACCTGATTTTTTTTGTTTGTTTTTGTTTTTCTAGGCAGGGTTTCTTTGAATTCACAGAGATCTACCTGTCTCTGCTCAGCATGGCACATGCTGGGATTAAAGCATGTGCCACTACCACCCAACCAATTTGTTTGTTTTTTAAATTTATCTATTTCATTTTATTATTTCTTAGGTGCCTGTTGTTTTCTAAGGAGAGACAGAAAGGGTGTGTATCCAGATGGGAAGGGAAGTATATGAGGGGAGGGGCGGGAAACTAGGAATAGAGGGAGGGGAATCCATAATTACTATATATATATATTTTTTAAGATTTATTTATTATGTGTACAGTATTCTGCCTGCATGTCTGCTTGTAGACCAGAAGAGGGCACCAGATCTCATTACTGATGGTTATGAGCCATCCTGTGATTGCTGGGAATTGAACTCAGGACTTCTGGAAGACCAGCCAGTGCTCTTAACCGTGGAACCATCTCCTCAGCTCCTAGAATATGTTTTATGGGGGAAAAGTCTGTTTACAGTAAAAGAACAAGAAGAAGTGTGTGGGCTCTGTGGATAGCTGTCAGTAGTAAAACGCTTTCCTAGCATGTGCAGGGTTCTGGGTTCAGTCTCCATACTGGAGCAGAGAAGGAATGGAGGGAAGCTTCAGGACATTCTGGTGTTCTTTTTGCACCCGCTCTTGGCATGAGCAGCACACGTGCTCCGATTCATAGGTGCTTGTCCTGTGGCAGCTGGCACAGTGTGGGACTTTGGGAACGGTCATGGCTTGGATACGTGAGATTCTTTGCCCACTTGTGAAGTCCCTGCCTCTGTGGTCAGTACTTTGAGCTCACAGAGATCCCAGTTTTGGGAAGAAGCACGGGTAACTCTCCGAGTATTCCACAGTGGAAGTTCAGAGAAGGAGGTGGAAGGATGGGCAGAATGCAATTAGGAAAGGTCTGGTCAGCAAGAGGCACAATGACAACAATAAAATTACAAGTATATGAGACACTTGTCTTGAGCTGCCTTTTTTTTACACCTCTGAAACCTGGACAATGAAACACTCCTCGTAACAGTGACTGAATGTATTTGAGATGGCATGTCTCAGAGAATTTTAGATGTCACACGAAGAGATAGGCTGCGGGATGATGGCATTAAGAAACATCTCCATCTACAGAAGGAAGTAAACTACAGGATACGGCAACGGTGCTTGAGATCCTTCAGCCATGTTTTGAGAATGAATGACGGCAGATACCTGAAGATAGCACTGCCTGGAGGAGTGCATGGGATAAGGTGAAGAGGAAGGTCCTAAAAAACACTGGATAGACAGCATAAAGGAAGACTGTGGGGCCTTGGGTATGACAATAACACAAGCATCTAGGACTGCCCAGGATAGGAACTGGAGAACCGCCATAAAGGGGCTGCCTGTGCATGCTTCAGCATTGCCGGGGCATAAATGGTGATGATGAGTAACACTTTGGCACTTGGCGACTTCTCTCGTTTGGGGAATGGCTGATGCTGTTCTTTCCATAAGTGGAAACTGAGTCCAGCGGACGACAATGTATGCTAAGCTAATGGCATCCACATTGTCATCTCTGCTAGTTGATTTAGAGAGCTCTTTCTGAGGATGCTTTGCTTATTTGCCCTGAAATATCCATTTCCGGTTTATGGCCTGTCTCTAGGAAGGAATTCTATGTTAATCTCTCAACAGTATTTTGAATGAGTGTGATGATGACCGTGATTCTAAACACTTGAGAGCTGTGATGGCTGAAAACACAAACCAGAAAGTCTTGTCCTATGCACTTCCGTGTTGATTCTCTTTCTGCGTTATTTGTAGGACATGGTAAATGCCTTCAATTTTTGTCTAAAATTTAAAAAGTAAAATTAGGTGAAATGAAGGACAAGAATAATCCCAGCACCTGGCAGGTGTAGGCAGAGGGATCGGGAGCCTAAGGCCATCCTCCTCAGCTACAGAGTGAGTTTGAGGGAGACATGAGATCTGTCTCAACAAATCAATCAGTCAGTCAGTCAATCAGTCCCGGACTTGAAGAAGGTGATTAGCAGGTAAGGGTACTTGTTGTGGAAGTAAGTAGACCTGAGTTCAAATCCCCAGCACCCATGTGAAAACTGGGCATGACTTGATGCAGCTGTAAACCCAGGTGGTAGGGCAGACAGAGACAAGTAGGTCCTGAGAGCTGACTGGTCCACTGCTCTGACTGGAGCAATGAGCTTCCGTTTCCAGGAGAGACTCTGCCCACAAAGTAAGGTGAAGGGGCTGGAGAGATGTCTCAGCACTTCAAAACACTTCCTGCTCCTGTGGAAGACGATTCTTCAGTTTCTGTCACCTATGTGATGACTCACAGCTGCCTCTGTCTCCAGATCCAGGGGTTCCAGTGCCCTCTTCTGACCTCCTCAGGATCCTGTGTGTGTCCACAGGACATAAACCTAATGTAACCCCACCCTCCAAACATAATAAATAAATACACTGATTAAAAAGTAAGGTTGCTGGGTGTGGTGGCACACGCCTTTAATTGCAGCACTTGGGGAGGCAGAGGCAGGCAGATCTTTGTGAGTTTTAAGGTAGCCTGGTCTATAAGACAAGGAGAGGGCCAGGGCTATGCAGAGAAACCCCCATCTTGAAAAACCAAAAAAGAAAAGAAAAGAAAGAGAGAAAGTTAAAGAGCAACGGAAGACTCCTGGACTATACTCTTCTGGCCTCCACACGTGTGTGCATGGGTGTCTACACAGACCAAACACTATAGTGTTGGATCTGTGTGTGTAATATTAGCAAATACAGATAGGAGAAACTCAAGCTGTACGGATTTCAGGAGTCACACACCATGGTCACCAGATGGAAGACTCCCAGGTAGATTGTAAGTGCAATGTCACCCCCACCCATATCTCAGCAGGTTTGTTTTTAGAATAAATTATTCAACAATGAAGAATGGGCTTTGCCCTAAATGATGCTCCTCTGATTGGTTAGCTATAGACAGAAAATGAACCATCGCCTGAGCCTTGGACTTTATACAAAAACCAGCTCAAAAAGGACGACACACAAGTGTGAACTCGGGGAAGATCTAGGCAAAGATTTGTAGGAGGTTTTAGAACTGATGTCAGAACATAATCTAATTGCAAGGCAGGTAAAAGACATGAATGCTGTTTTTCTCAAGAGGATAGGCAGATGATGGATGTGAAGATAGTGTTTGTTTTGTTCTTTGGCGTCATGAGAACGGAAGCTACAATGCTCTGTCACACCTCACCGATGTGAGCCTCTAAATGTTGGCCCTGCGTATTGAGAGGCCAGGCCACCCCTGCATTTTGGTATAACATTCTGGAAATGGTTTGGCATTTTTTACTTAAAATTGACAAGGGACTGTTGAAATAGAAGCGGCCGGGGTTGCGTCCCTAGTACCCCAGCCGCCTGCTAGCCTAGCTTATGCCCCGAAATAACAACACACAAACTGTATTCATTTAAATACTGCTTGGCCCATTTCTATCTAGCCTCTTCTGGGCTAACTCTCGCACCTGGACTAGCCCATTTCTAATAATGTGTGTAAGCACCCCAAGGTGCGCTTACCGGGAAGATTCTAGCCTACGTCCATGCTGGGTCGGAGCTTCATCGCATGTCTGTCCGGGAGACTGGAGCATGGCTTCTCTGCTCCAGAGAGCAGAGCTTGTCGAGTCCGAGCTCACTTCCTCTTCCTCCCAGTATGCTATTCTGTTTATTCCTCCCACCTATGTTTTAACCTATGAGGGCCAAGCAGTTTCTTTATTGCTTAGCCAATGAAATCAACAGATTGATATATGACACTCCTACATCACTTCCCCTTTTTCTGTTTAAACAAAAAAAGGAATAGCAAAATTACATATAACAAAACAGTTATCAGTAAAAATTACAATAATCTCTATCATAACTAAGGAAAACTATAACTATAACTAACTATTCTTAACTAGGAGTGTCATATATCAATCTGTTGATTTCATTGGTTAAGCAATAAAGAAACTGCTTGGCCCTCATAGGTTAAAACATAGGTGGGAGGAATAAACAGAATAGCATACTGGGAGGAAGAGGAAGTGAGCTCGGTCTCGACAGCTCTGTGCTCTGGAGCAGAGACGCCATGCAGCTCTCTCCAGGGCAGACATGCAGCCAGCCACCAGGTCAGACATGCTGAATCTTTCCCGGTAAGACCGGTGCTACACTTTATTAGAGATGGGTTGATCGGGATATCAGAATTAGCCAGTAAGGACTAAAGCTAATGGGCCAAGCAGTATTTAAATGAATACAGTTTGTGTGTTGTTATTTCGGGGCATAAGCTAAGCTAGCAGGCAGCTGGGGTGCTGGGGACGCAGCCCCGGCCGCCCTTATTTCAACAAGGGACTTGCTGTGTGACCTTGAGTTTGTTTTCATGTCTTCTCTCTGTAGGTGAAAACTTGTATTTGACACTTATAGTGGCAGTGTGTGTAATTTCCAGACTCTGGAAAATACCTATGTGTCCTTTGTTTGAACAAATAATGGCTCATTCACGTCCAGAATAATTCTCACTAATAAAAAGTACCGTGGTTCCTAAGACACCTCAGAAGAACCTTAAGGAAAGAACGCTGGATGAAGGGAGGAGCCAGTGTCTAAAGAAAGTGTACTTCGTGATTTCATTTCTGTGACATTCTCGGCCTAATGTAATTACAGGGTAGGGTGCAGCCAGTGTTTGTCAGAAGTTAGTTATGGGCTCTAAAAGAATAACATGAAGGAGTCTTGCTGTGAGATTGTGTTGATGGTGGTGGTAGTTCCAAAAGTGATGGGGTGAAATTACACACACACACACACACACACACACACACACACTCTTATTTATAATTGGTAAAAGGAATAAAAAGCATGAGTTGCACCGTTGGGAATTTCCTGGTTTTGCTTTATACTCAGGTTAAGTTCTTCAGGGTCACAGGGTGGATGAAACATGCATGGGATTTCCCTGTATATTTCTTTTAAGTCAATGATACATAAAATGTATATATTTTAATTATATATTGTATGTGTGGAGGGGGTAGGGCACCTCATATGTGGATGTCAGGACATCGTTTAGGAGTTGGTCCTTTCCCTCCAGTGTGGGTTCTGAGTATTGAACTCGGGTCAGGCTTTCGCGGCAAGTGCGTTTACCAACTGAGCCACTTTGTTGGCCCTTATCAATTATTTTAAAGCAACAAGCTTAAAAAGAAACTTGCTATTTTCTCATTGTATTTTTAAAACCCTTAATTCTCAGGTGCCGTCTTTCAGTATATGCAAAGTGTATTTTTGTAGTTCTGAGAAGTCGCGATACCCTTCTTGTGCTTTGGGGACTTGTCACCTGGCATTGCTTCTCAGAAAAAAAAGTTACACATTTATATTTCCTTCCTTAACCCTCATTTCTCTGTTTGTCCTTGAGCTCCTATGGTACTGCTGTCCAGTAAGAAGACAGTGCCTGTTCGTGACCTTAGTCGTCAATTCCGATTTGCCTAGGGCCGATTTCATCGGTATTCCTCTCCACCAGGTGCGGTAGAGCAATAGCAGGTCCCTTCATGGTACTGAAAGCTCACAGAAGGTTAAAGGGCTCCCTATGGACCGTCAAGAATGTTCTCCATATCCTCGGTGATCCAGGGTGGTTTAGCTTGGCATTCAGGACATAAAACCAGAGAACATAACTGAACAGATTCTTAAAATAACAACGGATATGGTTTCTGTGTAGAACAAGTTCCTTAAAGGTCAGGTGAGGAGCGCAAGTGGCCAGCAGGGCTGGGGTGTGAGAGGTCCTGAATTCCACGCTCAGCTCCAGGAAGGGGGCGGGGGTTGCCCAGCCATCCTGGCGAGTGTTCCTGTGGGTTAATGTCATTCAGACTGGCTGATTCTGTATTCGTTCCTTACAGTTCGTTTGACTTCTATTTTGTAACAGGTTTCTTTAAAAAGTAATCAAGGGCAGCATAGAACACACACACACGAGAACAACAACAAAAACCAAACCAAACCCTTTGTTTTCTGCTGTATCATGTAAACATAGAAGATGGTGATTTATGATTCACTGAGATGTGCAGGTAGCCAGCCCTCTCCAAGTAGGTTTGTATCCTGACGTGGTACACCCAGGGCTAGGGCTAAGGGGTTAGGGTTAGGGCTAGAGTCAGGGCTAGGGTTAAGGGTTAGGGCTAGGATTAGGTGTTAGGACTAGGGTTAGTTTAGGTGGTAGGGTTAGGGTTAATGTTAGGGCTCGGGTTAGAGGAGAGTGTAGGGTATGCCATATTATACAAAAATAAAATGTTCATTTTTTACCAAGGGAGTCTTGTTATATAGTCCACATTGGCCCTTCAACTTCTTATCTCTTCTGTTTCAGACTGCCGAGTGCTAGGATTACAGGCACCTGCCATCACAGTCAGAACTGGTGTGTTCTCTCTTCTCTATCCTAAAAAAATGTAAATGTGGGACTGGGGCGGTAACTCAGCGGCTAAGAACCCTGTCTGTTCTTCCAGAGGACCTGGATTCTGTTCTAGCATCCACCTGGCCTTTCACAAGTTCCTGTGGATCCACTGCTCACCCTCTGTTGGCCTCTGAGGGCAATGCATATGCACAGTGCCTCATACCTATGAGCAGATCACCCACACGGGTAATAAGAATAGGACAGGTGAGGTGGATAAAGGTGTTTGCTTTCATGCAACACAGAATGCCTGTCTGCACTCTATGCGCTACCATACAGTTCGCGAGCTGTGGGCAAGGGGCTGGAGATTGAAACACACAAAGACTCACAGAGACAGAGAGACAAGAGACACGGACCTCTAGTCACTGGTAAGAAACCCTTTATTCAATAGCACCACAGAGGCTTATATACCCAACACGGCCAGGTGAGCCAACAGGTGAAAACCTCATCCTCTGATCCTCAAGGCCAAGGCAACACGTGCTCGTGAAGCAGAGCTGGTAAACAGCTTTGACACAGCTTTCAGTAACTCAAATCAGAAGGAAAGTAAAGATCTCTAGCAGGGAAGAGCAGCTGGAGGCCAGGACTCCAAATAGTCCCAGCACTTCCATGCCCAGTAACTCAAGTTCAATCTCTGGGACCGGCTTGGTGGATAGAGAGAATCATCTCTCTTAAGTTGCCCTCTGACCTCTCCATGTGCGCCTTAGCACACGTGCACACACGTGCACATAAGAAACGTAACTAAAGTAAACAAATGGAGAAGTGTAAATGTCTAAAAGCCGTTGGAAAGTCCTTTGTTTTTGTTACTCTGCATCCAAGAACTCAGCCGTCCCGTGTAGTGCTGATAGACCTGTCATCTCTTGCTGTTGGCAATGCTGATTGGAACTGAAGGAAAGCAAACTCTATTGCTTCATTATTTCACTCCGTTCTCCGAGTATCCTGAACGCTCTTGGGACTGACTGAAGAGAAAGACATGCAGATAGTACTGGAAATTTACTTTCTGGTGCCTTCACAGATACTGACCTTATCCAGCTAGGGCCCTTCCATTGAAATCAGATTGGAGCCGGTTGAAGGTTGTCATTTGATCATCTCAAGACAGTCAGTGAGAAGCTAGAGGTTTCTCAAGTATCCAGGTTACGCTGTTGGGTAGATAAGCCAATTCTAATTTCCCCAGCACCATGATTCCTGAATATGTTATCGAAGGAAAAAAATGGCTCCAGGTATAGATGAACATAAAATACTATGTTGTTCAGTCTTTGTCTTGAAAAAGCATAAAATTCATACAGTTCCACATATCGGAGTGTTTTTTGAGTCCGTACTCCATGCTGGTGTGGAACAGTGGCAGGCATTGTATCTTGTCTTTACAGCTGAAGTTGGCCGCAGACTCCGGGCGAGTTACTAATGACCTGAGAGGGCACTGGAGGGAAGGCCAGGCCCTGAGTTCACACCTTAGATGCCTTCTTTACAGGCAGCAGTGGAGATGCAGGAGTGACCTGAATTAGAAAGAAGTGTATATCCAGTCATTGGCTGTAATTTCATCTTTGCCTTGCTGCAAGGGGTGTAGGTACGATTCAGGCACCTTACTCCAGAGGGGAAGAGAAGACAGGCAGGCATCATTTGTGTGCCTGGTGGAGAGATCATTCCACAATCACGGTGGAGAGAAGGCCCATGCCCCCCCCCCCGCCACACACACACACTGGAAGCATTTAGAGAAGTTTTTGGAACACAAGATAACTTCACACGCACCAGCCATTGCGAATTTCCAGCAAGATTTGGACTAAGGAGGGCAGGCAGATGGCTCTGCTCAAGTATGAGAACCCTTAGGGCAGTGCTTCTCATCCACAGTAAATATTTTGTAGATTCTTTTCTGTCTCAGACCTGGACTTTAATAAGTAGTTAGAACGAGGAATGCAAATGTTTCAGTGTTAGGGATCAAACCCAGGGCAACACGCTCGCCAGGCAAGCGCGCTACCTCTGAACCACACAGCCGCCTCTGGAATGGGGATTTTCTGGGTGATGTAACACTCCGGTACCTTCAGATTGGAACCCTTTGTCCACTGCCCTGCGTCTACTGTGAGGAAAAGTTACAGGAAAGTCCCTCATGGATTTTCGTCATTCACTGCTCAGGCGAAACCACACGAATTCGAGAGTTGTGACCAGTCCTTTGGGGACGCACATGGATGTGTAATTAGCATGGCGGGAATGCTGTATGCCATGCCATAGGCAGTGATGAAGTTTTCACATGTAATGAAAGTGGCCGATAAGATTCTAAACTCAGTCAGGAAAGTTGTTTTTCTAGTCAGTGTATTCCTGGAAAATTTGATGTTCCCTAAAAGCAAGCGCAGATGTAATGTTTCTGTAAAACAAAAATGTGCTTGTATGAAAACTGTTTGAAGTTTTTTTGTGTATCTATCTATGTGTGTACATGTGTATGTGCTCGAAGGTGTGTGCGTACGTGTGTGCGTATGTGTGTGTGTGTGTGTGTTTTGAGGGGAAGAAGAGGGGCAGCCTTTGGTTTTCTTCCTTAGGTGCTCTCCACTTTGGTTTTGGGGACAGGGTCTCCCGCTAGCCTGGAACTTGCCATGTATCTGGTTTGGCCGGCTTGTGAGCCTCACAGACCTACATGGTTCTGCTTCTCAGGTGCTGGGATTACAAGGTCGCGGCACCATACCTGACTCTTTTTATGTAGTTCTGGGGATCAAATGCAGGTCCTCAGGCACCTTCCTGACTGAGCACCCATCCCCCAATTTTTACAAAAGCAGCTGTAACAATTAATCTAGATCACAACACCTCAGTATCCCTGCTGCCTGGCTACCAATGTCACCTGATCAGTATAACAATCCCAAATGCCCACTCTTTCCCAGGATGCCTCCCCGGGGAGGGACATCACTCCTGGGAACTCATGTTCATGTCTTACTGCATCCTGAGGACTTGCTTTTCAAAGTGGGAGCTTCGTCTTACCTTCTGATGTCTCCGTAGCTCATGGGGTGTAGTATTCGAAGACTGGGTGGTGGAGGTGGAGATTGTACTCTGGGAATTTAGGCAAAGACGCTAGGGAGTGTCTGGAAGATGTGCATTAATTCATAAATGCGAAGTCACTGTGTGATGGGAGACAAGAACTTGCTTGCCCTTTTCCTGATCATTTGTGTGGCCCTCACTTTTTCCATAGTCTTGAAGATCACGGTAAACACCTTTGTGAAAGGATTGTTACTGGCATTTCTCTTGGGAACACCTAACCGCTCAATATTATTGACTGTACCCCTTGGCAACCACCTAGTTGAGGCCATCACAGAGGAATCAGTCACTGGGTGACTCAGGGCCTTACCTGCATGCTAATGACCACTGTGTGCCAGCAGTCACAGCAGGACAGAAACGGCCTTTGCCGAATTTATGATAGTGGTTTGTTCTAATGTTATCTCAAATAGTATTATTTGTGTTGCATTTCCAAGAATGTGATTCTGAACACACTCCCGAGAATGTACTTCTCTGCATGGCCTGTCCCTAACCCTGCTGCTGCAAAACCTTGTTTGCTCGGGTAACCTGCCTCTTGGCTTCTTCGTTTGTCGGGACTAGCTAAACACCAATCCTCCATGGCAGAGTGCCCTCCTGGGAACCGCGGGAAGGGAGGGAATGAGGGAGAGAGGGAGGGAGGGAATGAGGGAGAGGAAGGGGGGAGAATAAGAGACTATGAGAATGACGGGTCCTATTGATTAGCTGGCTTGAATGCTGGGCTCACCAATGTTCCAGGGCAGCTGGCTTTTCTACACTGGTTTTTGATATTGAACTCAGGTCCATATGTTTGCAAGGCAGGCACTTTACCCACTAAACTATCTCCCAGACTCAGAAAGGGTCTTATTTAAACTCTGTAAAGATCCTGCCCTACTTGCCTGTCTTTCTCTTGAGTCGGGGAATGTAGTTCCTAAGAATTCTAGACGCCTCCCCCTCTAGCGGTGTGGACTGTGGGTCACAGGAGATGCTCTGCAGAGAGGAAGGCACACATCTGATAGATTCTTGAGCTGTCACTTCCAGTGTTTTCTGGAGGTCTCTTGAAGTCTGTTGGGGTCAGGCGTGTGCCAGCTCTTGAATTCCGTGAGTGACTTCCAGTGTGGCTTTCCAGTGTGTTTCCTTTGTCTAAACTTGTTTAAGCTGGCGGTGTTATTTTTACCTGAGGAATGCTGCTGGTGAGTCAGAGTGTGACAGATATCATGTCCGTTACTCTCATGTGACTCGATGGCATCCTTGGTTAGATGGCCCGGAGGAGAGAAACCCACTATCATAGCATCCTAAGGAGATTCAGGGCAAGGTGGGATGGATGGAACTCATGGTCCCTCTCAAAGTACCTGTTACTACTCAGGTGCTTTCCTTTAGTTAGGTGTTGTGAATGCCTACTATTCAGGTGCCTTCCTTTAGTTAGGTGTCGTGAATGCCATAGATGAGAGAGGTGTAAAGAAACCGTGAGAGTCAGTTGTCCATGTTTACTCTCAGCTCTCTTTTGCATAGAAGAATTGCATTTGAGGGAAGACCATGCATTCTGATTGACATGCTGAGTTTGAGGGTCTTGGTGGGAGTGGCTCTAGTGACTGGAATATGTGTGCCGGGGGCTTGTTTGGGAAGTCACTACTCTGTGACTGTGGTAGAAGATATGCCAGCTGGAAAAAAGCGCCAGAGAGAAAAAGAGAACCATAGAAAAGGTCATGCATGAATATCACGTCTCTCTCCCCATCTGTGTATGCGTGTATGTAAGTGTGCAATATATGTATCATGCATGCACACATCTGTTCGAGCATGTGGAAGTCAGGGGAAGATGTTGGCTGTCCTTCTCTGCCCCTCATCACTTTATTCCTTTGAGACAGGCTCTTTCACTGAACGTGGGGCTTGGCCTGAGGCCAGAGAGCCCACCTTCCTCCTGCCTCCACCTCTACCCACTGCAGCAGTGTGGTAAAGACATGTGACCTTGCCTGGTCATCTTTACATGGGTACTGAGCTGAGTTGTGTGGTGTTACAGATGGAGGTAAGAACTGCGCTGTGGGGCTGGAGAGATGGCTCAGAGGTTAAGAGCATTGCCTGCTCTTCCAAGGGTCCTGAGTTCAATTCCCAGCAACCACATGGTGGCTCACAACCATCTGTAATGAGGTCTGGCGCCCTCTTCTGGCCTTCAGGCATACACACAGACAGAATGTTGTATACATAATAAATAAATAAATATTAAAAAAAAAAAAAGAACTGCGCTGTGAAAGCGGAGGTGGCCGCTGGCAGTGGTCCTTGCAAGATTGTAGGGGACTGGAACGAGTGCATAAGAGAAGTGATATCCCCATAGGAAGGGGTGTCCACACTCCTGCATGTGATAGGCAGCATCCATAGGTCACGCTTTATCCCTGCCACTGGCCACATGCTCTGTGGATGCCATTTGTTGGCTCCTTCCTTCAACTATGAATAATTTTTGTTTTTGTTTTTTTTTTTTTAAGACAGGGTTTCTCTGTGTAACAGCAGTCTTGGCTGTCCTGGAAATGGCTCTGTAGACCAGGCTGGCCTCAAACTCACAAAGATCTGCCTGCCTCTGCCTCCCAAGTGCTGGGCTTAAAGGCATGTGCTATCACCACCCGGGCGAGAGAGACTCTGAGTTTTAACAGAGAAGAGTTCTCAAATCTTTCTGTGAATCTAAATCTACACAGTTCGTCCACAGTAGGTGCAGTGAAGGGCTCAAGTGTGCCTGATTCTGAAGTACCCGGCCCCATACCCATCTCCCTGAGAGGTCTCTGTATGATAGCATGGATTCAAAGCATTGCTAAACACAGTAAGCACAAGAAAGTGCAGGAACAGAGTGCAGGGCATATTTTGCATTTTAAAAGTCTGTTTGCCAAGCAGTGGGCATTAGTGAGTTAAGTGAATGTTAATAGGTTAAAACATTGTAACTGTCTGTAAGGGGGACAGAGGTCTTGTTTATGACCATGGAAGTTGGTCTAGGGTTCGTTGTGGACCAGGAAAGATGAGCAGAAACTTAACTCACAGGAGGGCAGGAAAAGAGAACAAATAGAAGCCAGATGGGCAGTTTCTGTAAGGTCGCCGAAGTTTGGCCAGCACTAAGGTAAAACAGTTAACTTGCGGAGAGTGGAGTACAAGAATCAGAGGGCACGAGAAGCTTGAAACCATAGTGATGAGAATGTCAAAGGTTAATCCAGGAAGAGAGGAGGCCCCTCCCTGTCCAGAGAGAAAGTATGCAGAGAGATGAGAAAGAACTCCGTACGTTGACTACTGAATTCTGCCGCTTAGGTTTCTGCTGGGCAACTCTAATGCACGTCTCATTTTGCAGAGCAAAACTATGCAGCCTGCGAAAGTTCAAGCTTGCTTGGCGTTTATGAGGGAGAGCCTGTCAGCCTGTACCCCTGTCCCAGCTTTCCTGACTGCTAACAGTGGCAGCTCAAACTACTTGTCGTCTTGCTTTATCGAATGCCCTGGGTATTTCCCACTCTACCTGGTACACAGTGGCCTTTACTAGACGCATGCTCATCTTATGTGCTTTTCCTTTTCCATGCAACGCCAGGCAATCAAGGCCTTCCGATGTAGGGACCTCATCCGTTCCCTGGCTTGTTATCATAGATCCTTCGTTTCCACATCTGGAGTTGAAACTAAGAAATCAGCAGTTTGTATTGATTGCATTTTTAGAAATGGTATGTGTCACTCTGTCACTTTTGATTACAAAACTGAATTTCTGTTGATTATCTAGTATTAAACCTAGGATAACTTAGTGGCAAACCTAGTATATACTTTTTATTTGATATTAAATGTGGCTTTGTCAGATTGATATGTTACATAGAAAGTACTATTTTATATTTTCTTGATTTTTGTTTCTTCTAAAGAAAGTGCATGCACTCAGTTGTTTTTGCTTTCCATAGATCCACTTAAAATTAAACTAAATTAAAATTTATATATATGAGTATGTACCATAGAGATGTCTGGTGTCTGTGGAAGCCAGAAAAGAGTGTTGGCTCCTTGGGACTGTAGTTACAAACAGTTGTGAGCTGCCATTTGGGTGCCGGGAATTGAACTTGGGTCCTCTGGAAGAGCAGCCAATGCTCGTAACTGCTATGTCAGTTCAGGCTCCTTGAATATACAGTTTTATGGAGAGTGGATTGGCTTGTCCTGTTTCTCCCACTGACTCATATTGCAGTGTTCAAACAGAAGTAAGAAGGGCAGTGTCTGCACTAAAATAACTGTGTAAAACTGGAATGCTGTCTGGGTAAGACCTGCCAGAGGTGAGACGTGGTGATGTTCGCTTTGGTTTTGAATTAACGTTCTGGGATAACCGGTAGCACATCTGAGCCTGGGCACGGTGTTACAGATCTGTAATCCAGGGACTGGGAGGCTAAGAAAGGGAGATTGTGAGTTCAAGGTCAGCCTGAGAACAGCAAGAACTTGTCTCAGAAGACCAGGAGTTGGGTACAGTTGCTCCGTGAGAGAGTGCTTGCCGAGCACATGCAAGGCCCTGGGATGAATCGTTAGCACCACACAATCAGTCGAACTGATCTATCTGAAGGAGAAATTGTCTAGTGGTCATTTCAATAAAATAACTCACATCACCGAATTTCGTTGTTCTTTATGGTCTATGTTGAAAATTTCAGAAACATCCTTAGCTATGTTTATTCAACAGATGCCAGTGCGTTTTGTACTAAGCCCAGTATTTCCATGGGGATCTGCCATCTTAAGTCGTAGCGTGCTCACCTAGCATATGTGAAGAAGCCTGGCTTTGATCCCCAGCACCACATAAACTGGGCATGGTGGTATGGCACTCTGGAGGTGGAGGCAGGGGGACCAGAAGTAAGGTTGGCTAATGAGATTGTTTAGTAGATAAACACACGCATGCGCACACACACATGCGCGCGCGCGCGCGAGAGAGAGAGAGAGAGAGAGAGAGAGAGAGAGAGAGAATAAACAAAAGGACTATCTGAAAAAAAACAAAGCCAAAAATATTAAAAATTAAAATCTTCAAGGTCATCTTTGACTACATAACAGGTTCAGACCAGCCAGACCTGTGTGAGACCCTGTCTCCACACAATGGAGAAGTGACCGAAACACAAGTTTTATTTTAGGATTGTAAGGTGGTAATCCTGAGCATTTCAAATTGGCTTCTTAGGTTTCTTATGGGGCTCAGGCAAGTTAGGATGCCTGCCTTTCCCTGTTGCTACTGCCTCTAGGACCTCCCCTGACCCCCATCTTCCCTACAACCCCCCACCTCAAGCCCTCTGTTGAATGTGGGTGAGAAGTGGGTGTGAATTTAAAGCTTAGCCCGGCTTTGTTAACTTCCCGGCAGCAGCTCTGCTGTTCACTGTGGCAGGCAGCCTGGGCTGCCTTTGGTGCTGCCGATTCCTTCAGGGTCTTTGGTGATCTTGCCAAGCGGGTTCCCCCCCTTTATAACTTTAAGTGGCTCCCTGAATGAAACGCTTAGTTCCCTGGCATAGTTTTGACTATGTCATGGCAGCTTGGCACCCCATCTTGTCCATCGAAATCATATTTCTATTTGTTCACATAACCCCTTAAGCCTATTTTTAGATTTTTAAAGTGCCTTCCATGTACTGGGTGGAAAAGCCTTGATTTTCAAAAATTATTTCCACATGACCCTGGAGGCCCCGATTGTACTTGAACAGTGGGGTGGGGGATTGCATTGTTTATTCCTTGAATACATTGTCTTGAGTTCTGTCTAATGCTGGTGGTCAGGAGCACAGCTGGGACAGCCCTCAGGGTGGCGATGTAAGCCCTTCATTATTGCAGTTGCTGGACCCAAGAGCTCCTGGCTTATCCCACTGGCCAGGCAGGGAGAATCCAGACTCCCAGCCTTCTCCTTAAGCCTTCAGGACCGTCCCTTCAGTACCTGATGGCATTCAGATCAGTCCCAAGAAATCTTTTTCCAGTTGATTTGTGTGAGACCTGCAAAGGAAAAGACGCTTTATCGTGGATACTTGGACACTTTTTCTTTACAGTTTCTGAAGACAGGTTTAGGACGCCCCCTTTCTTTCGCCTCCTTGGATGTGAGGGAAAGGATAGTGCTCAAAAGGGAGGGATCCAGACGCCCTGCCATGCTAACAGGCACAAGGAGAAAGAGAGACTTAGGCTGTATTGGAGCTCCCTCTGCCTGTCCATCATAGTTCTCTTCCCTTACCCGGGGGATTCCTTTCCACAATGGCAGTTATATGATGTCAGCTGTAGCCTAGAAATACCAATAGAATACGTCAAAAATAAGTTTTTCTTTTTCGTTGCGCACCCATCAGTAGGATGTTGTCATTTGCTACTATGCCGCTGCATTCCGGCTATCGCACACTGATCTGTCTGTCTGTCCAGTGTATCCACCCCTATATACTACCTCCCTGTCAACCACCTAGTGGACTCTTTGGGTAGCAGTTTGATTGTTGCATATTGCTTGTATTTAGGCCACTTTTATTTTACTTAACGGCTCGAAAGCGTCAGAGTATTGATGCTGATATTGTGGATAATAACAATGAAATTCTCCTCAGTGATGGGCAGAGAAAAAGGATGACATCACATGACCATTACTACTCTCCTGTAAACTTCATAGTTGCTCCTTTATCACCTTTGATCTACTCCTGGGCATCATTTGTGAATGAGGCTTTGTCATAGGTGTCTGTATAGTTCAATACTGTTGATGGTTTCCCGTAGCCGCAGACCATTCGGGAGGCTGCACACGGAGGCTGCGTGTGATACAGAATATAGATTCTGCAACACACACGCGCAGAGAAGGAATCGGACCCTCACTTACTACTTTCTTATCAGGGTACTTCTCCTGCTTCCCTAGCAGTCTCTCGGCTCTGCCGCCAGATTTGTGCTGGACCATTTTCACTCTTTCCTTCTGTGTAGCTGTGTCTTGTGAAGACTAAGACATCGGCATAGGAGAAACTTCCTTTATAATCTAGCCCAGTTCTTCCCATTGTGTGCAGGCTGATTCTTAAAACTTTAAGTATTTTTAAAATTTTAACTATTCCCTTCTTTTTGTGCCAATCTAGTCTCTCTGACGTAATGTTGCATCAAAAATGCACATACAATGACTTAAGTAGTTGTTTAGCAAGCAACTAGTTTCTACTTATCGATGACTGACTGACTGACTTACAAGACCCACAGCAGGGGCTGGAGAGATGGCTCAGAGGTTAAGATCACTGGCTGCTCTTCCAGAGGTCCTGAGTTCAAGCTTCAGCAACCACGTGGTGGCTCACAACCATCTGTAATGAGATCTGGTGCCCTCTTCTGGCATGTGGATGCATAATAAATAAATAAGTTTTAAAAAAATACACTTCACACAATAGCATTGGTGTTGGCACCGGGGGCAACTTTTTACTTGTGAAACTTTAGCTGTAAATTGACCTCTCAAAGCCCAAGAAACACTGAATTTCTCGTTCTCTGAATAAGGTCAGCTCTGTGTGTGTCAGGGTTTGTCTGGCCGCTTGGGCACTCACGGAAAGCTTTCTATGTAGCCCGTAGGCCCTTGTTAGTGTCAGCGGGCTCAATCGCTGTACATGCCCTATCAATTCCATGTGTATTGTCTCTATCGTCTGGGGAAGCAGAAGTGATTTCAGCTCTGCTGCTGTTCTTTCGGATTCTGTGCCCTTGGCATTAAGCCCACACATCTGTAGAGTTAAAACTCCTATACGCAGCCATGGTTGGAGAATACCAACACAGACTTGTGCACTCGGATCAAAGCAATGCACTCAGAAAATGCACCACACGCCCATCCCGCGCCTCAGAACAGGTAACTAAGGCTGGTTTTGCTCGGAGCCAGGGAGTTTGAGAAGCCCAGGGAAACTGGCATCCCTGTTGGCGGTGGGAAGTTAGGCTGTCAGGGATTTGGCTCTCTCTTCAACTTTTCTCCCCCGATGCTTTCCTGGACTGAGCTAGCCCTGAAATAGCTGTGAATGGAAGCCCGATTGTTCTGTGCCGTGAGCGACCCAACAACCCGGCAATTTCCAGAAGTCTTTTTCTCTCGCCTGCAGGGCCCACTTCCTCCACCCCCAATAATTAATGTGATCAAATACCCCCACATCTTTAGAAACCCTTGGCGTAATCAGCATATCAAAGGGTGGGAAGGTCCCGCAGTTGGAGCAGGCCAGCAGTCCTTAACAAAACCTTGTCTGAGGTAAACAAAACTTCTTTGCATAGGAAGAGACTTTCTCCCTTTACCTACAGCTGAGCAGTTTCCCCTTCGCACCAGTTTTGGTTAGAGAATCGGCCAATTCACTTTTTTATTTACATTTCTGAAGGTTCATTCTGGACAGCTTGAAGCCCGGCTCAAACGCCGCTTTGAAGTTGGGCTGAATTAACAACTGGAAGTCTTGGCAGTTTACTAATTCCTGGCTGGATCCCCCTCCTTTCTTTGGGAGGCTAAATACTAAATACTAAATATTTACCAACAAGTAAATATTTAAAAGGCCCCGTGAAGTATAATGTGTGTGAGCTTGCGCCCGGGGAGTCCGTCTGCTGGATCAAAAGGAATGACTCCCTTCTCATCTGCCAATGAAAGGGAGGTGGTTGCTATACTGTAGGGCTGACAGGAAATACTTTTAAAGTGCTAAGGGTTGGAGTTCTCTTTATTTTTAGGTTCAGCTAGCCGCCAATGTGAGTGTTGCCTGGTAAGTCGTTATCCCCCAGAGTGTAAGTATTCAACATGACCGAGTTTGCACGATGGTGAATGAATGAACTCTGTGCCACCGAGGACTACTTGGAACCCTGAGAGGAGGTGGAAGTGTGACTCACGGATGCACTTGAACTGTGGGTCCAGGTGTGTGTGCGGTGGGGGGGTAGAGTGTGTGTGTGAGGGGGGTACTAACTTCAGAGCCAGTCCTGAGCCCTGGCTGAAAGAAAGAGCTGGGATTGGAGTAGGGAGAGCACTCCTCGGCTTACGGTGCTGCTGGCCACCTCCAAGGGCCCAGTCCCACTGTGCAGAATATCAGATGTGCATCACCTCTCGGGGATTTCCATCGTCTTCGAGGCTTGGCCTGTCTGGACGGCACTCGCTGTTTGTACAGAGTAGATGTGTTTGTTCTTCAGGCCTTCAGATGAGATTCATCCAGACATCTCAGGTTTAAGATTTGAACCGGATTGCTTAAAAAGAAGGATTTGGTTAGGGAAGCCCATAAGAGAAGGGGAGGGGGTGGGAGGCAGTGAACTTCTTACCAAGGGAACCATTGGTAACAAAGGTGTGGGCAGCTCGCGACCTGTGGAACATGCTGCCCTGGGTCGGTGCTCTTGGAGACATCGTTGTCCCCAGAACTCTGAAATTTTCTCCAGAATTCTTAGAAACTGGAAGGAGCTCCTTGCTACCTTGCTCGGTATGCCATAGTGTATTTAGAAAATGTTTGGACCAGCCTGTTAAGATGTGTTCATATTTGCCTTAAAAGCAGCTATTAACCACTCGCCACTGACCAGTGTTTAGTTCCGGTAACATAGTTTTTACGGTTTGTTTGTATTAAGGACACTGACCCTCAAGTCCTGTAATTTTTATTCCATTATTTTCTTTCAGTCGGGCTAGATTGACAGGTACTTTGGAATGTCAGCTCTAGGCCTGTTAGAAATGACTTTGAAAACTTTTCAAAAGGTGATTCTCTAGTTTAGAGACCCTGTCTCACGCATCCAGGACTGCACCAAACTTGTTGCATAGCCAATCGTGGCCTCTGATCTATGTCTGCCTCCACAGTGTTGGATTGCAAGCAGGCACCACCACGCCTAGTTTCTGGTCCTGTTTATGCCGTGCTGTGGCCCGAATCCAGGGCTTTGTGCACGCCAAGCCAGAACTCGAGCAACTGTGCTGCATCCCCAACTTACTACGTTTGGATCAGTGGGTGATGCAGTTTCCTTAAAGGTTATGTACAAATTAGTTTTAATGTCTTACGTGAATAATTATGCTCAAAATCAATGTTATCTGGAGATAAGGCTAAATAGTTAAATATTTCTTCTTGCCTTTACAGCTAAGATCAAGTGAAGTTAAATAGTATTTGGAGCCGGGCGATGGTGGCGCACGCCTTTAATCCCAGCACTCGGGAGGCAGAGGCAGGCGGATCTCTGTGAGTTCGAGACCAGCCTGGTCTACAGAGCTAGTTCCAGGACAGGCTCCAAAGCCACAGAGAAACCCTGTCTCGAAAAACCAAAAAAAAAAAAATAGTATTTGGAACTTTGTATGATTTTATTTCTTCATCTATTCACCTTAAGACTGCAGTGTAGTACTATCTTCCAGTGCTCTTGCTCCTTGGAGATCTGGTATTACTAGTTCCTTACCCGTTCTCTGGTTGATTATAGTCTGCAAGTTCTCAAAAAGATGCTTCTGAAAATGGGAGTGATTTCTTTGGGTAGGGATTGCCTCTCAAGAGTTTTGTGTGGTTGACACCTCTCCCACTAGGTGGCGCCATTGCTGTGCTTTGGAGAGGCCTGCGTGAGCTGCGGCTGTCCGTGACCGTAAATGTTGAGATCAAGGTCCAGTTCTGCCTAATGTAAATATTTATGATGTCTGCCACTCTGTGTTATCCCGGCATGTTTCTAAAAGGGGAAAGGAAAATACTAAAAATCTTCCCTCCCACGTCAGCCAACGAATGTTTATTGTGACCTCGCGAAGTTAAAATTTGCTCATCGCTGGAGTCAGGAAGGGGGCGATGCAGAGACTGGATTCTAAGAAACTAGGCAAAACCAGGGACTTCTGTGTGCGCAATTTCTGAGGATGGAGAGAACAGCCACTTGGGAGGCTCAGAGGTTATGCTTCCAGGAGACGATAAAAGAGACTAGACTCCGTCACGACCAAGTTGTAGTATGGGTGTGATCGCCAAGCTGGCTGGGTAGTGAACGCTAGGGATGGATCCGCCTGTCTCAGACACTCCAGTCTTCCACAGGGTTGGGGATCTAGGCACAGATACATCTTAGCCAGGTCCGGCCCGGCTGTGTCTCTAGTCTTGGAGTGGTGCCAGACTATCAGGCATTGGGTCTGCTGCTGCCCTGGGCACTGACCAGTGGGCACCCATCAATCGTCCTCGCTGCCCCACCCCTCCCTCACCCCTAGGAGCCTACTGGATAAACATTGGATTCCACTATTGATTTCTCTCCTGAGAGGCTGCAGCCTTTTCCGAGCCTCCATTGTAATCTCATTTGGTAGAGGAAGTCTCATCTGGCTTTGGCCAAATAATAGACTTACGTATTAATTTTTAAGCGACACTTTGGTGGCTCGTGAGTAATGTCATTTTCTCAAGCTACATCTGGCCTGATCCGCCATGCCTGTTCTACTTGACTGTGGCTGCCTGTGTGCCGACACAGTGTTTCGGTGAACAAAAGATTTGGTTGGTATCACTAACTTTTCCCTTTTAAATCTATGTTGAACCAGGTGTGTTTTTCTTAGCGACTGTAACCTAGAATGTTACGTATCTTGCAGAGGGACCAGAGCGACTGGTACCTATTATTGTCAGTATTAGTTATATTTGTTTGCTTTTTGAGGCGGACTCTCATTCAGCTGTGTGGCCCAGACTGGCCTCTCATTCATGGCAATCTTCTTGCCCCAGCCTCCCAAGTTCCGAGCTCCCAGGGATGCACACTCTCCTCTTCTTATTTACTTCTTTTTTAAAGCTAAACTGGCATTCCTCAGTTTAGGCAGGGTTGGCCTTTGCAGTTTTTAATTTTTTTTTTTTTGGTAGTAATTTCTATTGATTTGCCAGGATTTTGCACTTTTCTGTAAACCTTTCATTGCGTCACATCGTTTTGGGCGAAGAAATACGTCTTCTAACAGCTAGGCAAGATGGCAAGGAGAGCAGCTGACGGGCCTCAGTGTCCACCGAATCCCCATTCTTTAACAGGCCTGATGTAATTGTGCGCCCTGCTCCTGGCCTTAGCCACCATCTTTTTTTTTTTTTTTTTAAAAAAACTGTATGAAATATTTTAATTGAAAAAGGGCATGCATATTCACATACATACACTTGTTCATTTTCTGCATCCCAACTCCCTCAAACACATGCCCCTGTAGAGTCAAGGCATTAATCGGAGTATGACTCAGTTCCCCAGAGCTCTGAGCATCTTTCACACAAGTTGCACTAAAATCACAGTGTCTTCGGGTATTTATTTCTGTTGTCAATAAAATGAATTGTAAGCTCGCAACTCACTGTAAAGATAATGAAATGAAATTCTTCTAAGAATTTAAACTTATTTTCCCAGAAATAATGACTTTTCCCCATTTTTGTTTATGTTTATATTTATATTGTTTTATTGACCAGGGTTTCCTTTAAGATAGGCTGTCTTTAAATTCTCTATGTAGCTAAGGATGACTTTGAACTTCTGATCAGCCTGTCTCTGTCTCTCAAATGCTGGGATTATAGGCAGGTGCTACCATTCCTGTTTTTTTTTTTTTCATGGCTTATTTTGTCTTTACTCTTTTTTTTTTATTTATTTATTAAAGACTTCTGTCTCTTCCCCACCGCCGCCTCCCCTTTCCCTCCCCCTCCCCCAATCAAGTTCCCCTCCCTCATCAGCACAAAGAGCAAACAGGGTTCCCTGTCCTGTGGGAAGTCCAGGGACCACCCACCTCCCTCCAGGTCTAGTAAGGTGAGCATCCAAACTGCCTAGGCTCCCACAAAGCCAATACGTGCAGTAGGATCAAAACCCATTGCCATTGTTCTTGAGGTCTCAGTAGTCCTCATTGTCCACTATGTTCAGCGAGACCAGTTTTAACCCAGGCTTTTTCAGACCCAGGCCAGCTGGTCTTGGTGAGATCCCGATAGAACATCCCCATTGTCTCAGTGTGTGGGTGCACCCCTCGCGGTCCTGAGTTCCTTGCTCGTGCTCGCTCTCCTTCTGCTTCTGTTTTTGACCTTGAGGTTTCAGTCTGGTGCTCCAATGTGGGTCTCTGTCTCTGTCTCCTTTCATCGCCTGATGAAGGTTAATGTTCAGGAGGATGCCTATATGTTTTTCTTTGGGTTCTCCTTCTTATTTAGCTTCTCTAAGATCCCGAATTATAGGCTCAATGTCCTTTATTTATGGCTAGAAACCAAATATGAGTGAGTACATCCCATGTTCCTCTTTTTGGGTCTGGCTTACCTCACTCAGGATAGTGTTTTCTATTTCCATCCATTTGCCTGCAAACTTCAAGAAGTCCTTGTTTTTTACTGCTGAGTAGTACTCTAATATGTATATATTCCATACTTTCTTCATCCATTCTTCAATTGAAGGGCATCTAGGTTGTTTCCAGGTTCTGGCTATTACAAACAATGCTGCTATGAACATAGTAGAGCATATACTTTTGTTGTAAGATAAGGCCTCTCTTGGATATATTCCCAAGAGTTTAGCCACCATCTTTTGTCTAGTAGCCTATATCTGCTTAGAGCACTTTGAGATGCCGGGCTGCTGGGTTCCCTCTATTGCTGAAAAGAACTTGGCAGCACTCAGGCACTGTGGGGCCGGCAGGTTCCTATTAGCCTTCCTCATGGTGGAGCGATGAGACCCTTGATGTCCAGTGCACAGTGGTCCCAGTAGGGACAGGAGACCCATGTGAGTGTCCTTGTGATCTCCATAGCTCTGTGTTCACGTCGGGGCTTTGGGAGACAGCGCTGTCCTTGTTACTGAGTCTCAGTAGGTGACAGCATTGCTGGGCTAGTGAGGAAAATCTCCCAGGGAGAATACTGTAAGGCTGGCCTTAGCTTTTGCTTGCCCGGCTCCACACAGCCCCACCCGCCGTCAGTGGAGAGGACCCTGGTGTTTGTTTTGTGGAAGCCGCTCGTCGTCTCCTGACGTTCCTTTTTGAACACACGCATTCTTTTTGAGCGCATGTCCGGGGAGCAGCGCAATCCAGTAACAGATGTTCCCTCAATTTAGGGTCTCCATTTTTGACCGTGGGGAGCAAGTGTTGGGAGTGTCTTAAGTGCTCTTTGGGCCTTTCTGTTTTCGGCTCAGGGGCCGAGTTTACCACTTTCAGGCTGGGACGCATGTGGCTGCAAAGGGGACAACTGAGGCAGTCAATATCAATTGGGATCCTCTTTTCTAAATCGTCTTTCTCACTGGGAGATCTTTGAAACCGGTTAGGCAAGTTGCCAGTGTGCGTGATGACAAAAATTGTTCTGTGAAGAGGAAAACGTCAAAACAAAGCCATGGAAGCCACAAGTTCCACAGCCGGAAAGTTATTTTGTGTTCTTCATGCTATGTGTATGTGGGGGGAAGAAAAGGGTCTCCCTTCATTTCCTGTGTTCTGAGGCTGAGCTACTCGTCGAGTTGATAGGCCACCACAGTTAGCAGCAGGAAGGTTGTTGAAGTATGCACAGAGATTCTATATAAAGTGAGACTCATAGAAGTGACGAATGACGGCAGCTTCGGTAACCAGAACTTCAGAGAGGGAGCATTTGGGCTTTGGAGGGGCGTGGTGGTACTCCTCGTGGGAGGGGCAGGAGGAGCTTCTGGCGAGTATGGTGGTGTTGTATAGATGCATTCTCTCCATATTAAAGGCCTTTTGGAGCAGCTCTTGGCCTGGCACACATTCTGAAACGTTGACTTCCTTGCTAGATACAAATCGCTGTGACAAACGGCCTGATTTTCAGAACGACTCCTGTGTCAGCTCAGGTACACCAAAGACGTGTATTTTGGAAGTGGCATATTCTAGTCTACTACGTTTATAGTTTCGGATGGTGTGTCCCAACCCTCAATGTTTCCATGTGCCCATTTGGGAATTTCTATGTGTCCATATTTCCAATTCCATTTCAATTTTAAGGTTGTTAAACTAAAAGCAAATTCTTATAGACCAAGTGTGATTCTTATAGACTTAGTGCATGAGAAAAACACAAACACTGTGCCAGTCGGCAAAGTTTTGATATATTCAGCTGTGGGGTAGCTTTTTAGTTATCCAAAGGAAGGTGCAGGGAGAGGATCAGGTCCATAGGTCATGAGAGGAGTCAAGACTGTGAGCCCTTTCTGTGCAGAGTGGAAAGTGTAAGATATTATTTAGAAAAATAACCTAGAAAGTATCCGGGCAGTTTAATTCTGTTTATGAACCACAAGCAAACGAGCTACTCCTTCATTTCAGTAACCACGCAGATGCGTAGAAAGAGAACGGAGAGACAGGTTTGGGAATAATACACACCAAAATAAAAACTTGCCACAGAGTCATAGGGCAGAGGCGGGGTGCGGATGTGGAGCACTTTCTGTTTTATGAAAAGCTGAAGCAGGGCTGGGGGGATCGCCCAGTTGGAACAGTCTTGCTGTGCAGGCACGAGGACCTGGGTTCGGTCCCCGGCACCCATGTAGACGCGGTATGTGCTTGTAGCCCTAGCGTTGGGAAGGCAGAGGAATGGGGATCTCTGAGACTCCCTAGCCAGCAGGCCTCGTCCACTCAGCAAACTTCAGGCCCGTGAGTGGCAATTTCTTTATGAATCCAGGTAGACAGCTCCTGAAGAATGACAGGCAAGTCTGATGATTGTGCCTCCTTTCTGGACCGTTTTCCTGCTACTGGGTTGCCTCTCCCATCGTTAATATGAGGATGTGCCTATATGCCTGGTCTTAGTTTAACTTGATTTGCCATGTTTGGTTGATGTCCCTGGGAGGCCTGCTTTACTGAAAAGAAAGGAGGAGGAGTGGATGTGGGGAGGAGGGACTGGGAGGAGAAGAGGAAGGGGAAACTGCAGGCAGGATGTAATGTATGAGAGAAGAATAAATAAAAAAGAAAAAATTGGTGGTGGGGGAGATGAGAATCAAAAGGGAACTCTGGCTCCACGTGGACATGCTCACATGGTTTTGTGCACCCAGAAAAACACATACCCTGCACACACACGAGGAAACCGAAATAGAGAAAAGTAAACAAAGAAAACTGAAGTGTTAAATGTGGAAATTTTGACTAGTATACTTTTGAATGAAAACTAAAACTAGATGATTAGAGTATTTATACTCTGTATTTACCATAAAACTTGCAGGAAATACAGAAGCAGAAAATAAAACATGATGAACCACCCGTTACACCACTCCCCTGTACTCCCTCCGATCTCCGTTCACTCGACACCATGTCCCCGATTGTTCTATACAGCTTGTGTTTTATTTGTGAAATGGTTAAGTAGTGACTTCAACTCTGCCTATTTACTTGAAGTTATGGTTTAACAGTTTAAAAGTTGTGAATCTGAAACTTTAACAAGTTGGGACCCATTGTGGAAGCCTGTTTAAATGTGAGTTTCCAGATTGTGCTAAATAAGATACAGATATACAGATTTCTCTTTTTAGATACCCTATGTCCGTTCCTCTCCATAACCTCAAGCGATCTGTTATAGGTTCTGAAATACGACGTGACATGTTCTGGCTGCATAGACGCTTAAGTTTTGATGGGCAGAAAGGAGTTTTTGTTTTGAAAGTATTTTAACTAGATGGTACTGTGAAGATACAGTAGCAAGGGCAATTTAAAATGTCTCTGATTACTATGGGGCATCTAATGAAAATGTTCAGGTTTGACTTTATTTCAGAACATAAATAATTTCAGTACTGCACTTGAGTTGGCCATGAATGAACAAGAAAGTTCTTGATTTCTCCAATTCTGACTCTGTATTTAAGAAGGTGTTAGCAAGGGTTGGCTTAGACCAGTGTGACCAGAAGATGTTGGTCATTATGACTGACGTTCACTGGTGCCATGATTTCTGATTTTCTTAGGCTCATATTCATTCATTCATTCATTCATTCATTCATTTGTTTAGTTTCCATTCATCAAGCTGGAGAGATGGATCAGTGGTTAAAAATACTTGCTGCTTTTTTCTTTATAGAGGAGCTGGGTTTAGTACCCAGCACATGCATAATGGCTCACCTCTGATGCCGTCATCTGGTTTCCATAGGTACCGGATGTATGTATGATGCCTGTGTGTGTATATATGCATACAGGCAAACACTCATACACATCACATAAAAATAAATCAAACTTTAAATTCTCGTTGATTTTTTTTTTTTAAAAACACAGTTGTTTCCAAAAGGAAAAAGGCTTTGTGGGCTATAGGAAATTTAATCAGAAATAATAAAATTTCTTACTAGGGCCTGGAAAAGTAGCCCATGGGTCTAAAGAGATCTTCTGCAGGATCCTGGTTCAGTTCTCAACTCCCATGTGGCTCCACAAACATCTGTAGCTGAGTCCCAGTGCCTCCAAAGGTACCAAGGCATCTGGTGCACAGATAGATTATACATCCTGGCAAAATACCAATACCCTTAAGAAAAATAAATGCATTTAAAAAGATTTCTTTCTGCATTACATCTATATGGTCTCAATTTATAAATTACTATTCAAATTGGAACGATTTGCACTAAAAATGTGGCATTTTAACATTATCTTGATTTACCTCACGAATACTATAAAGCAGGCATTATTGACTAAACATTGAATTTTTAGTAGAATCTCAAACTGAAAATATTTTAAGGTGTATCCCCCCCTTATTATTCATGGCATTTATATGTAACAGAGGTGAAAAATTACAAAAAGTGAGTACTTCCGGTCCCTCTGTAAGTCACCAGCTTAGTGTCAGGTGGGTTTAGAACACTGAGTACATGCACTTTTGATGTTTTTTTTGTCAAACTTTATGAATTGAAATGAAAGTTGAAAAATCCAGCTTCAGAGAACTCTCTCAAGATTTTTGCATTTTACAAATACCTTGAAGTAGAATGTTGAAAAGAAATTAGAAAACTCGGAATGTATAAGACTGCAAAAAACAGCCGGGCGATGGTGGCGCACGCCTTTAATCCCAGCACTCGGGAGGCAGAGGCAGGTGGATCTCTGTGAGTTCGAGACCAGCCTGCCCTGCCTCGACAAACCAAAAAAAAAAAAAAAAAACCAAAACAGAATTCCAGTTTCTTTGTATAGAGATGGGTAGAGATGGTACGGTTGTAGGACCCGCCCCCTCCCACTTCCTTGTATTGCTCTCTGACGTCACTGTATGCTTCTCCCTCACTCTTGGCTTAACACACAGCCCTGTACTCTCTGCTAGTCCTGGAGGTATGAGGACTGTACTTTCTGTAATGCCTCCAGCAAGCTCCAGCAAGCTCCAGCTCCCTGGTCCATCAGCCAGATGGATTCCCTTCATCTCACTCTCCATCCTCGCCTTCACCTGCCTCTTCTTCTTCAGTCCTTATCTCCCTCTCTTACATGGAAAGGATGCCTGAGATTTCATTAAGCACTCTTCCTAGAGAACCCTTAATAGCCTCATCTCAAGATTTGTTTTTTATTAAAGGTCTATTTGTTTCATTTATGTCATGGGTATGTATGTGTGGCTGGGTGTATATATGTGTAACATTGTGTACAGGTACCTGCAGAAGCCAGAGGAAGGAGTTGAAGCCTCTGGAACAAGAGTTACATAATCCAATCACAAATGCATACCCTCTCCGCATATGAGGTCATGCAGGCACTGCCTCCTACCTATACTACAACAAAACCGAGCTGTGGTCCTATTGTTTATGTTCTACCGTGGCACCGCTTGTGCTAAAGTATATGCTGGCAAAATCCAGTGGCGTGATAGCCAGTTCTTGGATTTTCGGGGTTTTAGCAGCTGATTGTAAATTACTGCCAACTTGAAATTGGCCTTGGTGGGAGTCCTTACACCAGGAGAACTGGCAAATACTGCAAATCCAGGCTTCCTCCATGCCTCAACTCCCACATCAGAGAGTCGCTTTTCCAAGACAGCACCCATGGATCAAATTTCTCTGATCCTGAGAATCTCAGCCTGGAGTATTTCTCATCGCAATAACTAAACTCGAGCCCTGATTCAAGGCACTGCCGTCTTTTCTTGCTGTTATGTTACAAGTAACTGGATATTTGTGACCTACAATAAACATTATTTTCCTCCTGAGCTAGCACCCATCTTTTGTATTTTATAGCCTGGCTCAGTTCCTAGGAGGGGATCAATACATATTTGAACTGATTCCTTTATCTGGGCTCCTGTCCTCCTCTGGAGATGACTCTCAAACTGATAGAAACTGAGGCCTAGGCAGCTGCTCTCTCCCGCCCACCCTGTACACATAGATATTTGTATTTACTTATATTTACTTATTTGGAGACGAACTTGAACTTAGGTTCTTTTCCTTTGTGTCTTGAGTCAACGTCTCACTGTGTAGCTCAGGCTGGCCTCATGTTCCAGGTCCTTCTGCCTCAGTCTCTAGAATGCCGTGATCGTGAGCCCTGACAAGAATTTGGGTTCCGAGTGACACCAATCCAGAGCATTTTAAGCACTTTGTACCCAGTTCTGTTAACTGGCGTTGTTCAAAGACTCATCTAGCTTGCCAGAATCGCTGCTGCTGGTGTTCAGATGGGCGTGGGCTTCTGACTTGGACTGGCAGTGTAGTGAAAGCTGGTTGGCTTGAAAACAAGCCTGGGGGGTGGGGGGAACCAGCTCACCCCAGTGTGCGGTGTAAGGCAAGCTGAGTGTAGCGGGGAAGCTAGAGCCAAACGGAACGAATGCTTTGGGAGGTCGCCTGGGTTGACTTGAAAACATTTTTGTCATAAACATCTACCAGGAAAAAAATTGACGAAAACCAAAATGTCTTTCCACTGCTTCTGACCGCTTAGGTTCATCTGACAGGGCCTCAGGGGCCCCAGCCCATCTCTCTGGAGAACCATGAAGGACGAGGGGCTGTTCCTCTGATTCTGATTTAGTGTTCATTGCAACAGTGGGATAGATCACTGAGATTATGGTGTTCTGGGAGACGAGAGCAAGTATTAATGTCTGGGCAAATTAAGAAGGGCACGGAGTCTTTCCTAAAACGAAGCCGTTTGACAGTGTGAGCGGTGAGATTTTGTTAGTCACTTCTTAATTCAGATTGTGTTTCTATTATCAGCTTCAGTTTTGATTTGGGGGATTTGGTGGTAAAGGAATGATCACCTTGAAGAAGGTCTAGTTATGTCCTTATCTTGAAACAGAAGCTCAAAAGAAAAGCTGTACAGGGAAACGAACGGATGGCTCCATTGTTCACTCCTTCACGGGGAATCCCTGTCCTGGGGGACAATGTTGGCTCAGAGGTGAACCGTGCACCGCTATCAGCTGACTGCTTTTGGAGTTCAGAATTTCGAGCCCTTGCTCAGATCTGAATCAGACTCCGTGCTTTAATAAGATCCCCTGGGATTTATGTGTTTAACAAGCCTTATAAAGGCCTGATTGAGGAAACATTAATAACCATAGCAGTCACTGCGGAGGCCACCAGAAAGGTGTTAACAGCCTTGAAGTCAAGATTTTCCAAGATTGTTTGGTGCTTCTTTTCAGGGTTTTCCCCTTGTTCCTTTTGTATCTGAAAAATTGCACTGTTGATCCTCGGGAATTTTCTGACCTGAACCTCTTAGATGGGGGTTAAAGTGGGCGCAGACCTCTTCTTTTGGGCCATTGACTGCTTCACAACTTCCGATGGTCTCTGTGCTCTGGCGCCATCTTTCTGTGTACCGCTGCTGGCGATATTCCTCGGCGTGTGCCTCACCTCAGGGGACCCTGGGTACTGCTGCTGCCATATTGCTCCTGTATCAAGTGATCCCTCGGGGGCTGAGGCGTGGGGTGTCAGATCTTCATGGAGGCCTTCTCCGACTCACTGATGTGTAACGGTAGACAAATGCGTGTGTTTCGTCTCGTCATCTGAGGAGAACAATATTACTCATTCATGGAGAGGGACAAATGACAAAAAGCCAGACCTTTCAGCCCAAGTTGACACAGAAGTCATGATGATCCTGCCTCACTCCCCGGAACGTCAGGGTTACCAATGTACATGCCCATGCCAGACACTTTGCATTTTTAAGATAGGTTCTCCTGTAACCAAGGCTTGTCTCAAGCGCCTTCCACCACCAGGGATGGCCTTGATCTTCTGATCCACCTTGCCTGTGTCTTCCAAACCCCCTCCCCACTCCCTGAGCTAATATTTCTTCCTGTTGAACATTGGTGCAATGGTAGCTGAGATTTTAGTGTATCGAGGAAGAATTTGGTTGTGGTTATGGGAGCAACATGGCCTTGCTTTTGTGGGGTTTGATTTGCTTTGTTTCTTAGATACAAAAATAACTTGGGCTAACTCAGAGCCTGGGAGGTCCAGACAGGAGGATCAGAAGTTCAAGGTCAGTCTTGGCTTCATAGAGAGTCTGAATCCAACCTGAACAACTTGGAACCCTGCCTCAACCAAACACCAAACTAACCAAGCAACAAAACAACCTCCCCACACCCCAAATAAGACAAGCAGTAACTATCTCACACCGTTTACTTTTGTATGGGGAGAGAGACACTTTTAATTATTAGTGTGTACAAATTACATAGAAAGATTTCCACTTAACTCTGTCCTTAAATTATTCATAAGAAGTGACAGTTGGGAAACCGACTGCACCCTGTCCCAGAAGTAAAAGCTGCCTGAGGGTTGTCTGGGAGATTTGGATGGTAATGTGATAAGGGCCACATTGCACTGCTTTCCCCCTCCCCCATAGGGTTCAAGCTGCCAGTAGCTGTGCGTGCCTCCCGCCCCCACCCCTTTGTCTCTGTTCAGAAGTCTTCACTTTGGCTCCCCACTACCCCCCAGGGTGACCAGGCCACCCACTCAGCAGCCCCGCACTGTTCTCTATTGGCCTCTCCCCTTCTCTCTTCCCTTCCTCCTTCGAAAGAGCAGATGAGGTACACATGGAAATTAGAAGTCACAGCTCTTGCTTGCTTGCATGAGGGTGTAGAGGCCAAAAGAACTCACAGCACTTGAAACGAATCCCTGCTCTTGGCTGGCATTTTACGCAGATGGCAAGTGGAGTAATTTCACGCCTGACTGGTGGAGGGGCTTGTCTCCTCGTATATCCTGTCATGTTTAACAATTTTTATTAGATGGAAAACTTTGACTTGACTACTGTCGGTTTTCAGGATGCTGGTACAACACGCAAGGCTTCTCAATGTATCCAATCTACCCGCTGACTTGGGTAGAAAGCAAATCTCTTCTAATTCATGGGCACTGACTCAGGAAGATGGTTCTAGAACTTTCCCTAATCACATAGTTCAGTGCCTCTCAGTTTCCATAGACAACTTTTAATTAATTTATTATTTAACTTATTCCTAAAATAATGCATTTTCTTCTAATGTCGGTAGTAGTTATTGGTAAGTGACCCCAAAGGGCCAAGGCTTAATATAAAAGGGGCAGTCGGCCATCCTGGTGTCATCATCCAGCCATTCTGACCCTTGGGCTGCAGTCACACAAGTAAAGGACAAGGGTACTAGTGGGAGGCAGCTGTGACAAAGCCCTTGTATTAAAGCCACGCATTTCATTCTGCGAGGCCGCACAGGCTCCATCCCGCTAAACATGTAATTTCAGCAAGCTTGTTTATCTGCTCTCTCTCTGCTTGAAGCAGAGCCATGCCGCGTGGTAGGAGGGAGCGGGATTGGCACAGGGGATGGCAGCAGAAGTTGCAGTGTGACAGCCTGATGGCAGGAGGGGACAGGGGAAAACCCATCACAGTGAGGAGTGGGATCACATTTTCTCAGCAGGTCTGTTGACAAGATCCGAGAGGGGCGTGTTCTCCTTAGCTTTCCGTGTGGGGGGGGGGGATGGTTGAATTATGACATTTTGAGATTTTTGAAGATGATTGAAGTTATTTGAGAAAACCATCGATACTCTAAAGCTCATACTACTTCCCAGTAGCAGTTTTTATGAAGAGTACAGCATTTCCAAAGTGCACACTGGCTCCACAGCCCTGGCTGAGAGCCCATTGGTTAAGGTGTGTGTCTGTGCAGTTGCTCAGTGAATGCAGTTTGAATGAACGTCGTAGCTGAGGCAGCCCACTTAGGCTCTTCCGGAGCCCATGTGGCGCATGAATAAAACTGAATCCTTCAGGGCTGACTAGAAGTGTTGCATTGGCCAAACAGCAAGTTTGACCCAATAGTAAACTCACTTGAAGTATGTGGCTTTCTTTGTATTAGCAAATATGCAATCATCTAGGCCAGCGGTTCTCAACCTTCCCAATGCTGTGACCCTTGACTACAGTTCCTCATGTTCCGGTGACTGCACCCCCCACAACTCTAAAATTATTTAATGGCTACTTCATAATTGTAATTTTGTTACTGTTATGAATCATAATGTAAATATCTGATATGTGACCCCAAAGGGGTCGCAACCCACAGGTTAAGAACTGCTGATTTAGACCATAGCCTAGATAGTACACGGAGGATTGGTTCATCAGTTCTGTTGTATGGTTTGGTGGAACAGTATCTCTAAATCCAGTTTCTTCGTTTATCTACATCTAGGATAAAATTATATTTTACAAATAACTTCGGCCCATATAAATATAAGTGACTTTAAGAGCGAGTCTTGAGTCTTGGCTCTAAATAGGCCCATTATCATTCTTGGTGGCTTGAAGTGAGTTTTCTTCTTGCCCCTGCATTAGCTTCTTGCTGGACGTGTGCGAGGCTGGGGATGTGTGAGGAGCAGGCCTTGAGTACTGGCTCGGGTGCACCCAGACTGTGCCCGTACTCGAAGAGGCCCGCAGAAGAGAACCCAGCTGTTCCTCTGGTGCAGGGAACAGCAAGGGGTTTATCACAAAGCTTAGATAGCTGTAAATTGCAACCCTAACATGTGGACAGCAAGTTGGAGAGATCTGTGCTCAATGTTTGGGGCCCACAGGTTCTTAGAGGGCAGGAGTCCCACGAAACTCTGTAATGCTGAACAGCACTTAAGGCGCATGCACTTTTCTATAGTGCTTTTAAAGATTCCTTATATTTTTAATTCTTTTCGCTTCTTGTTTTCTGGAGGCAGGATATCATGTAGCCCAGGCTGTCTGCTTTACATTTAGAGGATGACCTTGACCTCTTGGTCCTCTTGCCTCTACCTCTTCACTACTAGGAGGATGGGTGTACACACCACTGCGTCTGATGGTGTCATTCATTGTCTTTGCACTGGCGATAATGGTCAGCATAGACAGATCATTGCAAACTAAGAGCTGAAGCAGACCCAGTACACCTGGTAGGGTGAACCTCTGACCCGGTGATGTCTGCTATAACTCACTCTACATCCCTCACCGCTGCTCTGCCATGGCATATGCTTCTATGCCTCAGTTTCCCTGTCTGTCACTTGAGGGGTTTAAGCTACAGGATCTCTTGAATCCTATTAGCTATGAACTCCTCATCAGTGCTAACTAGGCTGTTTTGTTGCTTGGCTTTTCAGTCCCAGTGTCTTCCTCTGGTATAGCACGGGAAGTGACTGTTATAGGGACACTTTGCGCTGTAACTTCTTCACCGAACATCCCGGTCCTGGTATGCCGGAAGAGAACCTCTTTTGTAGCCTTGGAGAGTTGGAATAGACTTTGTCATGCAAAGTTTGCTTTTTAGAACTTTTGGTTTGTTTTTTCCAGACAGAGCTTCCCAGTGTTTCCATGGCTGTCTTAGTACTTACTCTGTTGATCAGGCTGGCCTCAAACTCAGAGATCCCTCTGCTTCTGCCTCAGTGCTTGGATCAAAGCAGGTGCTGCCTCTGGCGCCACCACCACCAGGCTGCTTTTAGAACTTTTAGTCAGTTTATTTTCAGCCAACTAGTTAGTGTTGATATGACTAATTCTCTGATTGTTGCTGTCTGCCACACTCTGAGCATCGCTCTGGGGCAGGGAATGCTTACATTCAGGACTAAGGCATCACAGGGACCTAGGGGAGGGGTTGTATACACTTTAGTGCATTGCAGGGTAGCTTCTAGGCGCTTTGATTTAGCTTGCAACCAACCGATTGCTCTAGCATTGTTTTCAAATAAGTTTCTCTCTGATAGGGTGGCCAGTGAAAGGTTTCCGGGGCCAGGCTGAAGAGGGGTGCTGTGCCCCACATTCTGCCTACGGGTGGCAGGAGGGGAAGCAGGGACAGGTGCACACGTGGCTGCTTTTCACCTTGGCTGGAAGCAGGAAGTGAAACCGCTTACCTTATCCTTGAGAATGGCATTCCTAACCCCCCATTAGGAAAAGGGCTTCTGGTGATCACACCTTTTCAGACAAGTGGGTCCATTGATTGCCAATCCAGTTCTTTTTTGTGATCTGCAGGCGACTACGTTCGTCACAGGCTTGCATTGCCATTGCTTTGCAGGAGTTCAGAAGTTTGAGCTACCACAGAAGTGTGGTCTGTGGAGGGGCGGGGCTCTCCGTCGCCAATGAGGTGCCTTCAGTCCTGGGCAAGCCTATCATCTTTCGCAGGAGTGCTTACTCTGTAATCCAAGCGATAGCCACGCAGCCTGTTTTATTGTTTGTGGAGTCCTGCGGCTAGGAGCGCTTCCCAGACGGGAAGGAGGGCAAGTGGGCGGTTTATGATTCTGCCCTGTGCCGAGACGACAGAGCCGAACCCTTTGATTTCTCCCAAGTAACCTGTGTGGGTGAACTTTAAACTGGGGACCTGCTTGATTCTGGATCTTTTTCTGCCGGGTGGGGAGTTAGCTCCTCCACCAGAAGCTGGCTTTCTGCCTTCAAAAGGAAGGATGCCCTGGAGAGGCGTAGGATTACATTTAGGGATGCTAGCCGAACAGCCAAGTGTCGGGGTACCTTGGCTCTTCTTTGCAAAGTCTTGGCAAGTGTGTCTTAAATGACCACAGCGTTTCTTTTTTAAAAGCTTGTACTTCTCTTTATTTTTAATTTTTGCCTGTGGACCTCTCTCCAGAAATTGGTGCTGCAATGTGGCTAGAGTAAACCATTTTTTTAAAATATATTTTTAATCCTTCCTTTTCCTTTTTCTTTTAATTGGGCACACAGAGGCACAATGCCAGCCCGACTCTCAGCGTTGTCTGGATAAGTGGGAAGGGGCAGGCTCCTTTCAAGGACCCGGGCCAATTCGGAAAAAGCCAGCTTTTTGTTTGTTGGGCTGCCCTTTGTCTCTGGAGGATTTTGATGCGAAAGAAGATGAAAAAGGAAGGCGCCTCAGGTTCCTTCAGACTCAAGGCAAACCCAGGCTCTCTCTCACGTGCTGTGAGTTGGATAAATTTCTCCTCCCTGTCCAGGCAGACAAAGAGGCTGTTTCGCAGTGACGGAGAGCTGTCTGTTTGTGGGCAGCAGGTGGAAGCAGATGATGAGAACTGGATATACAGAACCAGAAAAGGTGACTTGGTTTCTGCTGTTGTTATTTTAAATTTAAACATCTTTAAATTTTTTTCTTCTATAGACTTCTTTGTTCCTATCAATGATTTCTTGTCATGTGCCCCCTCCCCCCCTAGTTAGGAGTTTCTTGTTTGTTTTTGTGTTTGAATTCAGAATTCGGCATCATTCATTTGTTTACATGTCTAAAATAAAAACTCCCTCAACAAGATTCGGCTTGTGACTATAGCCTCCGGAGAAGGTTAAATGGCTGTTGTTTGCTGTGGGCGCTCTCTCTTCCCTCCCCAGTCTGTGTTGTCCTGTGACTTGGGTAGAGTGAGCGAGAAGACATCACTCCGGATGGGATCTTCTAGCCTGGCCGTCCTGGATCAGTCATGAGCTCCTGTTCTGCAACCGCTTGGAGAAAACTTGGGGGTCTGTGGACGGTCTTTTGGCAGCTGTCTCCTGAGAAGAGGCATGACTTGTGACCTGTGCTTGAATTAGACAGGTGCTGAGTGTGACACGGACACACAGGGGAGTCCCTTTCAGACCAGTGTTAGTGTCTGTTCTCAGGATTAGCATGTTAGCCACCCCCCCCCCGAAGGGAAGGGAACAGGGGGGGGTTTTGGTTTTTCAAAAACCCCCCCCCCCCGTTTTCTGTATAGAATTCCTGGCATCTGTCTATTAGGATATAGGCTGTAAGACCTGGATTGTTTCTCTCTGTGATGGTCTCTGCTTTGGGTGTTGTCCAAAGTCCAGCAGGGAAGCACTCCTGTGTGTTACAAAGGAGCCCGGTCCAGACATTGCTGGGACTGTGTGGGACTTGTTTACTGTGTTCTCTCTCTGTCAAGAGAAGCCTTGCTAGAACCTCTCAGGGACCCATTCTTGCCCCTCTTCTGGGAATCCAAACTGCAGGAATGTGAGTTAACTAACCTGGGTCCATGATCATTCTGAGTGCTCTGGGAATTAAACACAGCACTTCTATAGGGACAGTGGTATTAACCTGCTTCTGTCTGTCTGTTGAACTTGTCGGTGTCAGAGGAAGGACTGGTTACTATTCTTTAAGACATGGGTTGCTTATTGCACTAAGGAAGTGGTCATCAGTGGTCCCCCATCCTGAGCTTTCATATTCAAGTTTTGAGTCCACCCTGTGTCGAAACAGGCATTTGTCTTCTGGCTGCAACTGCCTATTTAAGTCTGGGAGCTGCTTCTCTAAATCAGGAATAAGCTGTGGTTTGGTAAGTGGCTGGCCCATCATGTTTGAACCAAACATGCTTGCAGGGTGGACCCCATAGGGCTGTGGTTGCGAGGGAGTGCACTTTTGACTCCTCTGGCCTGTGCCAAAGTTGCTTCTCAGGACTTATTTTGCTTCAAATCAACCACTGCCAAGTTTCTGTTGAAGACAGTGTGTGTGTGTGAGCATGTGGCTTTAGTACTTCAGTGTCCGTGGTTCATCCAGATTGCATTAAAGAGAGAGAGAGAGAGGCGGAATTTGTATGTGTTGCGTTGATTTGGAAATCGAAGCGAATACTGTACACTTGACTTGTAGAGTATAAAGAAGTCATTGTGAAGAGCGGGGGCAAGTTCTGAAGGAAGGGAAGACTTGTATATTTCCAACACAAAACTCCGTGCCTTTTATCCCTTCATGTCACAGGGGGCACTGTCGCTTCCTCCGTGTAAACGGGGTCCACCACAGCGTGCGCATTTGTAGGTTCTTAGAAATAATTGGCCCAGAATAAATATTATCATTTGGACATACGGGGTGCAGGGAAGTCTGTTAAACGCTGCCTGTATATTACAAATCGTAGACATACAGTCTGTTTCCATATTTAGCTTGCAAAGGAAAATTGGCTCTCTTCCTTGACACACTGTCTCAGGGGCATGTACTAACAGTTGGGCTTTATTCCTCATAATTCTTCCTCTTGCAGAGATGTAGAAGTGACATTTGTTTACATTAGCAGATCAGAAGAGGAACCGTCTTTAAGGCAAATCAGGCAAGGCTTTGGGCTTTCTTCTGATGGGCATGAGTATATAGCAGGGATTTCCAGTCACCGCAGAGGTGCCCAGTGGCCATGTTAAGATTGGGTTACATATAAAAAAAAAGCACATAAGACCTACTGATCTGATGGGAGTAGGGGGCGTCTCCTGTATCTAACTCCTAGAATGTGAACAAGTCTTTGGACTCATATATGCTTCTGATAAACTTCCGTCCTCCCCTCCCCCACTACCTTCAGTCCTGGCAGGCAGGGTGGGCAGTAGTTACCTGGAAAGTCAACCTTCCTTGCATTCTGTGGGGTGTGGGGAGGCTGGTTCTGCCACTGCCTCTGCCCGCCCGCTCCCAGCTGCTTCAAGGCCAGACTGTTGTTCCTGCCCTCTGTCGCCAGGTAACACCTTACAGCACAGCCAACCCCTCGGATCCTTGGTGAATAGTAAGCTGTAGAACACATCCATTCCTTTCGCAAAGTAGAAGGCCTTGTCATGGTGAATCTCCAGGCTGAGGAGTAACAGTTACAATGCCAGTGTTTACATGATTACTTTTGAGGGGAGTTTATTTATTTACTGATATATTTCTTGAGACAGAGTCTTTTTACATAGCCTTGGCTGTTCTAGAACTCATTTTGTAGACCGGGGTGCCCTCAGACTCACAGAGATCCGCCCGCCTCTGCTTCCTGAGTGCTGGGATTAAAGATGGGCGTCACCATCGCCTGGCTTTACATGGTTACTTTTGAAGATGACTATCAGGGCCTTAGCCTTTGATTTTGTTATTTATATCCCAGAAACTAAGGTAAAATGATCGCTTCAGATTTCCATGGATTCTTTTCATAATGTTAGAGGTGACCAACAGGCATCTTTCTGCTCCATGACTTTTCCCTGTGTATCCGTGTATTGAATGTTGCCCGAAGTCGGACTGGAGAAAGAGCTCAGAGGTTAAGAGTCCCTGCTGCTCTTGCAAAGGGCCCGAATTCCATTCCCATGACCCAGGTCAGGTGGCTCACAACTGCCTGTCACTACAGCTCTAGGGGATCTGACACTTAGAGGCCATCTGCACTCACGTGCAGGTCTCTCCTTTGCCTAGAGACGTATGATTGAACAGTAGGCTACCAGAAGATTCAGATAAATAGGCTTAAAGCCATCACCAGCGAGTGACCACGTGGACTTATCTTGTCACAGCACATAAGGAGTTAGAATGGTATCGTACTGACGTTTGTGTTCAGGGAGCTAAGAGCGAGTGCTTAGCACAGTGATCAGTTCTTTTGTTCTCACTGCGATGTGAGCCACTTCAGCAGATTCTGCTTCAACTTTATTAACTGTAGAAGCCAGAACGTGAAGCCGTGAGAGGCACTGACTCAGGAGAAAGCGGGGAGTGTGGTGTCACTGGGCCTTGGGTGTAGCTTTCTTAGCGGTGATGGGGAGGAAGGTTGGTGAGAGGAACCTCGCTTACTGAGTTCTGGGGAGTGTATGCTTCCGTGGAAAAGCACAGGGAGGTGTCTGAGGGGCAATTAAAAAAAACCGTGGAAAAGTACAGTGTGAAGGTTAGAGAAGGCCCGGACAAGGGATTTTTGTCTGAGACCTTTCCATGATTTCTGTGTTCTTCTGGCTGTTAGCATGGAATTAACCAGCGTTTAATTAGTGATTCCTCACCACGGCCACTGAAGGTTCTCAAGGAAAGCTAATGACCCGTGTTCGTCCTATGCTTCCCCTTTCCTGCTCACTGCAATAGAATAAAAGAGGTGGGGTAACCATGGAGGCCATGGGGGTGTCTTCTCATTGGGCAGAGCACATTTTGCTTCACCCGGTTCTCTTTTGGCTGGGTAGAGGCATGATTGATGACCCTGGAATTGACAGATCTACCAATAGAGAGGGTAACCCTTGTTTTAAATAACGTTTGTATTATTCCCTGTGGATTTTATCATCATCTGAACTTAGTGACATGACCAAATCTGACTTGTCTATATTTCAGTGTCTCCCCACCAACCAGCCCGTAACTTCAAACACGGGACTAGTGGGACAGCTCCTGTAGAATGCCTCACAGAAGTGAGGTCCTGGATTCAATCCTTAGCACCTCCTGTTTTATACCCCCCCCCAAACCAGAGGGCAGCCTTTGTGGACACCAGGGATTTGTACCCTAGGTCATCAGTTCTTGAGTGTAGGAGCTGTATGTAAATTGTATGTAGGAGCGATGTGTTACTGCATCCCAGTACCCCTCCTCATCAGAAGAGTTGCGGAGAACAGCCCCACTGGCCATAATTGGATTAGTAATGACTAGATACCATAATGGAGAAAAATGGCTTGCCAAGACCCAATGCAGCAAGTTCAAGTTCCTATTTATATAATGTTATCTGGATTCTTTTTTAAAAAAAAAATAGTAAAACACCTTTAAAATTGTGAGACTTGAGAAGAGCACAGAGGTTAAGGAAGCCTAAATATTGTTAAAGGGACATCACAAATTTGTGCTTTGAACTAAGCAAGCATTACTTATTCTGATGGTCACTCTGTTTATCAGGAAGGTGGTTAAATGGATTTTCATCTTAACAGAAGCACCAAGACAGATGGCCTCAGAGCATGATGTCCTTCTTAAATTCCCACTGAAGCTGGCATTCTGTGGAAGAGACAGCGACAGCCACTTGGTATTTTCTCTGGTCCACTAAGACTGCCCTTTATTTTATTTATTTTTTTTTTTAAAGATTTATTTATTATGTATACAGCATTCTGCCTCGATGTATGCCCGCACGCCAGAGGAGGGCGCCAGATCTTAGTACAGATGGTTGTGAGCCACTATGTGGTTGCTGGGAATTGAACTCAGGACCTCTGGAAGAGCAGCCAGTGCTCTTAACCTCTGAGCCATCTCTCCAGCCCCCAAGACTGCCCTTTATTGACCTTTGATTATTTCTTTTTACTTTGAGGTTGGCAGCCTCTGTTGCTTTACTACCTTGCTTTATAGCCAAAAAAGGGGGGGGGGCCTTTTTGGTCATTAAATTGTGGTAGTTTTGTTGAAATGATGTTCTTGGTCTAATATACTCCCTTCATTAACTTTAAAAATTTTGTGGGCTTGTTTGAGAATTAGAGACTTCCTCAAATGACTGGAAGTGTGTTAGTATTCAAAAAAGGGGGCTTTCCGCCAGGACTTCAGTTGAAAGTGAATAATTTTGCCTTTCTTCTGTTGTTGAAATGTCTTTACTAAATGAAGAAAGACATTTGAAATGGCATTATCGATCATATCTATCTATCTATCTATCTATCTATCTATCTATCTATCTATCTATC
>JABTXL010012406.1:9752331-9773760 GCA_025134845.1 Neodon shergylaensis
ATCTATCTATCTATCTATCTATCTATCTATCTATCTATCTATCTATCATGAGACAGGTTCCTACTAGGTAGCCCAGGCTGGCCTAGGACTTGCTATATAAACTAGATGGCCGACCTTGTTCCCCTGCTTCTGGAGTGCCAAGATTAAAGGTGTATCCAATTCTAAAACCCAGCTTTTTTGAAAGTTTTGTTTTTAAACAAATAGTTGGGTTTTTTTTAGAAATCCTATTATTTATAAGTATTCAGTATTGTTTCTTATTGTTTTAGAATACACTGTGTTTCTATGTAATTCTAAGGGTTTTCTTTGACTATAATATTTTCAATCAAACTAAAGGGTTTTTGTTGTTTTCTTTTCTCTTTTTTGAGACAAGATCTTATACTGTAGCTCTGGTTGTCCTGGAACTCACTGTGTAGACCAGGCTGATCTGGAACTCATAGAGATCTGCCTGCCTCTGCCTCCCAAGTGCTGGGATTAAAGATAAAGATGTACACCACCATGCCCGTGAGAGATTTTTTTTTAATGATTGTATTTTCTACCAAATACTTCAACTCAGTACGGTCTAACTAGTTTTACCTTCTAAGGGTCTGTTGTGCTTGCAGTCACCCTACCTGTCCTGATCAAGCTACATCTTCAGTCCTTTCCCTGGCCTCTCTCCTTGCCCCTGCCCTCTGCTCTCATTCCATTTTGATGCATCCTTGAGCCCACACTACTTCCAGAGGGATTTTTAAAAATGCGCATTTACTCGGATTAAGCCTTTGGGGCTCACCACTGTCTATAGAAAGCAGCCTTCTCGCTTTAGAGCACAAAACCTCTGTGCTCTGACATGCGTGTGCCCTAACTCTTATGTCGGGACTAGGGATAAGCTTACTGCTCGCTCTCAGATCCAGGAGTTGTATCGCTTCACTTCCTCTTCCCATTCCCAGAATGCCACAGGCTCCTCCCGTGCCTGTCGACTTCCTATTCAACCTACCAAACTCACTGTTAAACCCTGGGTAGTCTTCCCTAATCCCCTCCACGCCAAGTTGATTACTTCCTTTCCTGCTCTTTCTCTGCCTTCCTCATCCCCCGTAATTGCCTTCATCATACAGTGGGGTATACTTATTTGTCTAAGTCTTGAACTTGACAGCCAAGACTTTGAGGACAGAAATTTTCCCCTCCTCCCTCCCTACAAGGCTGGGTGCTTAGTAAACTATGGCTAAATGGGGGGAACTGTAACCTATTTGGATTCTATGACAGTGCTGTTTTCCTATGCCAGGCACTGCCCGCTTGTGACTTTGGCCGAAGCACCAGCAGGTTAGAAGTAGCTCTCTGTGTTTAGTAGCTGAACTCAGAGTGCAACAGAAGCCAAGGTTGGCTTTGCAGAAACAGAACGTTGGCAGCAGGCTGCTGTTTGCTGTTGCTGCTCTTAGGCTATGAACACATCAGGTACCTTGTAGAAACATCTGATTGTTTTGACTGATGAGTAAAGTTGACTTTAGTGAGCAGAGATGAGGCTTGAGGTAAGGAGAGGCTGGGTGTTGTTATTGTGGTCTACTCTGAACCATTTTCCTTTTGCTTTCGCTGCGGTGAAGGCCGGGCTTATTCTCCCACAGCATCAGTAATTCCAAGTATCCAATCCAGTGCAAGTTCCGACTGAGAACCCCTTGGTAGTTTTCCTTTTCAGACAGTTTAATGGCTGTGTCTTTGATGTATTCTCTAAGACCCATGCCATGTGTTTCCTGCTTGTCACCGAGCCTCCCCTCCTCTGCTTGGACACTAAGCTTCTCACTGTTCACTGTACGCAGTGGCATTTGGCCTCCCCTTTTCTAGAGCATCTTTGCACCTGCTTCTCCTTCTCTGTCACCTCTGTCAGTCCTCACTCAGCAGTCATCTCTGTCTTTAGATGCTTGAGATGGTCACAGTAGGCTCTCCTCCTAACCGTTACGTCTCCTGTCTCTTCCCACCTTGAAAACATTCACCACCGTCTAAAATATTATGCATTTTATGTGTTTATGTTCAGTGTTAACTATCTCCTCCAAGTAGAATTTAGCCTCCCAAACAGGAGAGATGTGTCTCAGCTTGGTAGCCTGATACTTAGTAGGTATTCAGTTTTCTCAGCTTGCTAGCCTGATATTTCTTAGTAGGTGTTCCGTTATTTTTACTGAAATAGTAAGTGGGTGGGATATATAATTTGTGACCCCTGTGAAAAGGTCATTCGGCCCCCCAAAGGGGTCACAACCCATAGGTTGAGACCTGTTGCCTTAGAGATTGGATGTGGCTGGATTTAATGGTACTGGCAGTTGGGTTGTATCTCTTCACTCTCAACAGTGAAGTGAGTTAGAACATACTTTGCAAGAAGTTTCAGTGTAGAAACAAGTGTCTTTAGAGTGGTTGTATAACCAGGTGTAAGCTATGTCTTCTTTTACATAGTCCTCCAAAGAACTTATACTTCAGATTTTTGGTCAAATCCCAAGATAAATAAAATATTAAATTGTAAGCCATGTCTGCATCGGTCAGTTCACCCCTAGTTACTAGCCTTAGCATCTATCTGGTGAGAGCTTATCAGGCTAAACACTACCTAACAACACTTTACGTGAGTTAACTCATTTAAAAGATAACCAGGTATCACAGATGGTCATTAAAAGTAACAACTGATTTGATAATCAGAAAAGGGTCAGATCATTAGAACGAAACTGGTTGGGACATTTATTCAGACAGAGAAGTGATGTCGGCAGTAACTATGGATGTTTTGGGGTAATGGACTCAGTAGTTTGGTTTTGGGGGTATGTGCTTCCTACGTCTTCGAAGTTTCATCTGTGTCTTACCCGGTGTCATTTACTTTGTACATTATAGTGGTGTATTATTTGTGTTTTAATAAATAAAGCTTGCCTGAAGATCAGAGGGCAAAGCAGCCACACTAGTCAGGCATACAGCCCAGGGAGTGGTGCACACCTTTAATCCTAGGACTCAGAGATGGGGCAGACGGTTCTCTGTGAGTTCAAAGCCATCCTGGGCCACACAAGATTGAATCTGTCTAAAAGAGAAACAGAGCTCACACAAAGGTGACCCCAGCACTTGGGATCACATGCCCCTTTAATCCCAGCAGAAAGGAGGTGGAGGCAGGATATGGCTGGGTAGAGAGAGGAATATAAAGGGGAAGAGACAGGAACTCAGTGGAGGGTGGAGTTTGAGGTCGGTAGAGAGCATTGCAGGATCTCCCTTTCCGTCTGAAGATTTGGTAAAGGTAAAAGTTCTCTCTAGTGGTTGACTGTTTTGCTTTTCTTTTTCTTTTTTGTTTTGTTTAATTTGTTTTTGTTTTTGTTTTTCGAGACAGGGTTTCTCTGTGGTTTTGGAGCCTGTCCTGGAACTAGCTCTTGTAAACCAGGCTGGTCTCGAACTCACAGAGATCTGCCTGCTTCTGCCTCCCAAGTGCTGGGATTAAAGGCGTGCGCCACCACTGCCCGGCGCCTGTTTTGCTTTTCTAATCTTCAACTTGAACCCCAATATCTGCCTCTGGGTTTTTATTATTTGTGCCACAGTACGTCAGTGTGCAGGCATGGTGGGAATATCAGTAGACCATGGGGTTGTGGCAGGCTAAATGGAACAGGATTAGAACCAGGCCGTTTGGGAACTATGTCATGAGAAGAGACTTTTAAATACTCACACAGAGAAAGCAGTTACGGAACTACAGGTTTCCCAGTTAGACTCTCTTTATTAGGGTTCCTCATAGATTTATAGTGACATGTTCCTGGAGGTAGTGACACCTGAGTTTTTTTTTTAAAGATTTATTTGTTTATTTTGTATACAGTGTTCTGTCTGTCTGTATGCTTGCAGGTCAGAACAGGGCATCAGATCTCATTACAGATGGCTGTGAGCCACCATGTGGTTGCTGGGAATTGAACTCAGGACCTCTGGAAGAGCAGTCAGTGCTCTTAACCTCTGAGCCATCTCTCCAGTCCGACACCCAAGTTTTAAAAGTACTTTTAAATGTCTTTTAAGCTGTATGAAAGGCAGTTGGTTGTTGCCTTAGGTTTTGACTCTCATTAAAGGTGATGGTAGATGGAGGCTGCTCTTTAGTTTCTTGGCCGCCCAGACCTGAATAATCACACAAAACTATATTAATTATAACACTGTTTGGCCAATGGCTTGGGTGCATTCCTAGCTAGCTCTTACATCTTAAATTAACCCATTTCTATTAATCTGCATATCATCATGAGGCTGTGGCCTACTGGTAAGGTTTTCGGCATTTTTCTCCTTCAGCAGCTATGTGATGTCTCCCTACTTTGCCTTCTTTCTCCCTGCATTCAGTTTAGTTTTCCTGCCTAGTTCTATTCTGCCCTGCCATAGGCCAAAGCAGCTTCTTTATTAACCAATGGTAACAAAACATAACCACAGCATACAGAGGGGAATTCCATGTCAGGTGACATTTGTGGCGATCACTGCCTTATTGCATTGGATTGGAAAAGTGCTTTAATAACTGACTCCCCTACTGCTTGCACACATGCACACGAGGCTGGAGAAACCCGGAGCTGGACAGCTATGTGTCTCTGGTCAGACTTGGACACTCCGTACCACTCTTCTCCTCCATGCCCTCAAACTCGGCATTGGCAGAACAGTCCCGGTCATTTCATGGCTATCTGACAATTGACTAGTTATGATGGGCGGTAAGCAAACAGTTATTTGGCTCTTGCCCAGTCACACTTGAATGTTTAAACATGGCTGGTATGTGGCGAGCGCCCGTCCAGTGCAGCAGAGGGGTCCTGGTGAAAGCTGTCTTCCGTAGAACTAGGAGTTTGTTAGTTCCGCTTCCCAGTTGGGTTGTGAGGCTAAGTTCCCACCACTTACCCTCATGGTCCTGTGAATGGCAGATAGTGGGGCCTTGTGTTTTAAAAGCCGCTCTTGCTTGCTTCTGAGAAAGCCACACTCAGGAGCAAGCCTATTCCAGGGGCAGGACAAGAATGCCTTGAATTGGGAGGTTACCCGGAGTGGCGCGTCCCTTGGAGTTTCCTGTAGGAGGCACTCAGGAGGGTGGGAGTCCACCTTGCCATTTTCCTGCCGCCCTCTCAGTTTCGAAAAAGACTACACTGAGAGCCGGAATGAGTGGACGATAATGGGAAAGGATGGTCATAAAGTCGAAGGAATGGGCTATGAGTAGAGGTGCCCATCTCTGATGACTCGGTTCCATTTCTCAGTTTGTTTCCTGCATGACTACTTGTTTTAGATGCGTTTTAAGCCACAGCTTAACATTTCTTAAAGAGGTTGAAAAGAATATGGAGGGAGATTAAGACTTCAGCCGGTCACTGGTTAACAAATTCTAGTTGTGCAAGGAAGCCATCAGGTGTGAGTTCGATGGTCCGTCCTTCCTGCGGGACAGCTTAAAGTAACAACCACAAGCAACTGAAATTTCTGTAAACCGTATCGTGTGGTTTTTGTCTAGTCCCTCGCCTCTGTCCCCCTGGGATTCTCTCTCATTTCGTAACAAGAAACTCCTTGGCTCAGGCAGAAACTGGGTTTCCAGTGTTCCTGGGGTGCATTTTGAGATAAGCTGGAGTCCTTCCCGAACACAGGTTGAGTATTGCTTTAGTTTTGATTTGCCAGGGATCCTTTTACAAAGCACACAGTACAGTTGGCAAGTTCACCTTCATGGCTGGTTGTGGCTGGAGCTTGGTTTGGTTGCTGGGATCACCTTGCCTGATGGTTTCTTATTTACATAATCTCCCACCCTGCTCCCGGCAATAGAAAGTACAGAGCTCTGATTTCCTGGAGAAAGAGATTAGGTTTCTACTTTAAAGCAATTGTATTGCTTAGTTAGTTAACACACTCTACTCCTAGTATAAAAAGATGGTTGAAATGTTTCTCTTCTTTCTTTCTTTATTAGCTACCTTAGTGTGTTTGCCTGAATGTTGCCCCATCTGAGAATTCTGTCTGTCTGACTTATAAGTCGATTTGAGATGGTATTCCTGTTTTGTGTACCTCTTTGGTTGTGAGGCTGGAGTGTTTTGGAGTGTCTGAGGAGATGTCTTGCCCTGAGTATTCCTTCTGATCATCTGATCTTGATCACATTCTACTGTCTGAAACCTGTGTTGGTTTATTAAGTCACTATAGTCAGGGAATGCCAGCACCACTTCCTGGAGAAACACTGCTGCTTGTGTTCTTGTTTCAACCACTAATACCCTGAACAAAAATATGACTAGAAGTTTTTTTTTTTTTAACTGGTTTCTGTAAATTAAGCTGTCTCTTCCCCCCACACTGCTCAAGAAATAAATGCTCATTTTAGAAGAGGGAAGAATCTTCTAGAATGGAGCCATGGTGTGAATATTTGGTTCTTAGTCACCAAAATGTTGCTTGTCAGTCTGGTATGTTCTGATGTTTAACTTGTGTCTGAATTAATGTCCTTCACCAGTTTCCTAGCCCTCATGTGGTTCGCCTGTGTGCATGAACACAGGCTTCATGAGACTGCCGACCTGCCCTGCATGTCTACATGGGATACCCCTGGTTTCCACTTATTCTCCCTTACTAAGACTGAAATGTTAGTCCTGACAGAGTTAGTTGTATTATTACTCATTGGATCACAGTCCTGAGTCAGTAAAATGATACCTTGTGTCAGCATCAATTTTCAGTGGTGTCTCCTCTGTGTCCAGGACAACTCCTCCCTGCTAAGTAGATGTGACAACTCTCAGGCAGCTTGTTGCTGCAGAAAGGTCCAGAAAGCCTCAGGTACTTCGAGATCTAGCATGGGTTAGGCCTGCACCTCAGAAAACCAGCTTGTGACGGTGAATACGGAAGGAAGCATTTCCTCACCTCTGAAATTCCTCCTCTGGGTTCCCTCTGTGCCAGGAGCCCAGGACCAAGTGAGCGTGCAAAAAGCAGCTCTTGAAAAATGGCAGCAGGCCGAGTATTTTCCACTGTGAGCCTCATTGCCTGCCTCGGCGTGACATCCCGTGACATTGAAGGGGCTGCTAATCATGCCGGCTGATTTCTTGCACCTGCTGGCTGACCCTAGGGGAAGTCTGTGAATAGTAATGTCTGGCCAGTGTCTGCCTTATTCATTATGCTTGTTGTCCAGTCCCCAGAAGGGAAGAATTAGTGGAGATATTATATTCACTTAAATTTCCGTATGCGTGTGCGCGTATTCATGCGTGTACATGTATATATGTGTGCATGTGCAGGCCAGAGGCCAATGTTGAGTGTTTTACTCTGTTGCTATCTACCTTTTCTTTTGAGACAGTGTCTCTCATCGTATCTGGATATCAGCAATTAAGCTAGAATCGCCGGCCAGTGAGCTCCTGAGGCCTTCTGGTCGCCATACAAGCCCCGCCCTGCACAGTGGTGGGGTGACAGAGCTGCCACACCAGTATTTTATGTGCTTGTCGGGGATAAAACACAGGTCCTTGTGCCTGTACGGTGGGCACCTTACGCACCAAGCCACACCCTAGCTACTTAAATCCACCCCTGGAATTGTTAAATCCTAGCCTGTCTGGAGGGAAGAGACTGTTTAACTAGAAGCAACATTTTCTTAGCAACATCAAGTATTTGATTAAGCCGGTGGCTGGTCGGAGATAATCACATTGACACTGTGCTAGCCTGAGTCAGACAGGAAAGCACTTTTTGTTGTCCTTGGGATTTTTATGAGCATTCTTCCTTAAGGAAATTTACCGTGTGGAAAGCTGAAACGGCTTGAAATGTTTGGTCCCGAACGTCGCTCTGTATTGTTCTGTGTGTAGAGCCTGTTTGCAGATCAGAGTTTACACAGGACCCGCACACAGGTGATCTCATTTCACTGTGATGACAGCCCTGTCCGATGGGCAGGACAGGTGGCATTATCCCTTCTGTAGTGAGAAGGCAGGTCCTGGAAGATTAAATGATTGATCTGTAGCCAGCCAGGAAAGGAAAGAGATAGAGGGGATTTGAACCCACTTCTTGCGGTTTAGTTTGAACCTTCCTGCGTGACACTGCAACTCTGCAGTTCAGGGATGCAGTTTAATTTTTTTGTGCGGGGGTAGGGGGTCTTTAGTGTATCTGTGAATAGTCGCCATCTGGCATGGTCCCGACGGGCAATGGGCTTGGGAGCATCTTTGTCTTGACAGGAACTGAATCTCCACTGTGTTGTCCCTTAGTATTGTGACTACTTCGCGTTTCTCCTTCACCGTTAGGCTTTCTTTTTTTACCTGTGTATTTGATTCCGTTTTTGGGTCGCCATGCCATGTACTTTGGTGTTTCGAATTTGTGATCTTATGGGAGGGTCTGGGCAGTCCAGTTTATCCCAACTGTATTGATCTAGAGACTTCTGAGATCCCGAGCTACAATCCTGAGTACCCTGGTCAGAGGCCAATGTGATTCCGGCTTCCTGATCTCATTTCCAATGCTTGAGTTTGTCAGAAAAGTGTTCCTGTAATACACAATTGTTTCTTATGTAATTATCTGCTGTTGGCCTTTCTTTTCTGGTCCTGTTGAATTGGTGTATGTTTACATCACTGTGCAGTCCTATGGCTGCATGTAGGCATCCCAGTTCTTTCTGTAAACATTGAAGTTTAAGCACGCCTGTAATCCCTCTGTGTTAAATTGGATCACCCATCCCAGCATCATTTACTTTGAAAGCGAGTTTAACTTCTTAAGCCTCACCGTTAACCACCGCCCCCGACAGCGCTGAGGTTTCTTTCCCCCATGACTTTTCTCATTCCTGCTTGCAGCTGGTATTGGGTTGGTCACGTATATCCATCTAGTAGACATCCCTCCCTCAGACTTGCTTCTCCTTTCTCCCTTCCTTCTTCCTGTTTTTGAGCTGAGGACTCATGTCCTCGGTGGCGTGTTTACATTTGTGGTCCTCCTGCCTCTGCTGCCCTGGGGCTGGCATTGCAGGGGAGCGCCAGAGTACTCAGCCACAATTTCTGCTTCATCCCTTGTTTCACATCCTTTGATTCTTACAAATAGAGAAAGGGGGAAGAAAGGTAGCCTCTGTTCCTGACAGCCACGTCTCCGATGAACATTTTTGATCCCAAGCTTCAGATAACGGTTGACCCTCATGAATACAGATGGGAAATTACATGGAGTAAGACTGAGAAAGTTGATTATTACTATTTTTTTTCCTCTGTGAACTGCTAATAACCCCTTGGAGTGTTTTATTAAGTAGTTGTATGTAATAACTGAATCAGGAATGGGAGGGACTCCTGTCAGACTTACCTTCCCAGCAGGCATAGGGGCCGAGGCTCTTAGAGCTTTGTGCTATTCCTTGTCCGACAGACAAACAACAAGGAGCAGACAGGTGAGTTAGATGCCTCAAGACCCAGGACTAGCACGGGCCCCTGGCCTTGTGTTCTTTCTCCCGTCTTAAATGGTATTGAGAGTGTGCTCTGTTCTATTACTTTCTTTGGCTTTTGACGTTCCTGACTGATGTGTGGGGGTCAAATGATGGATTTCTCTTCTGACCTCCCAGGGCTTGCTTTGCGAGTTTATTCTGTGTCCCCCAGAAGGCTTTCTAAGCAAACATGCCTGGGACAAGCGACTTAGCATTGCAAAGGCAGAGGGGGAGAAGCCTGGTCCTGGAAACAGGCTCTCAGTGTCAATTTTATTTCACTCAAAGACAAAATGCATTCATTCCGTGGCAACATGGGAAGGGGTGGGGAGAGCAAACCCATGTGCCCCGAGCTGCTGCCTCTCTTTTGTTTGAGCTGAAGTCCCTGAAGACAGTCCAGTGACTTTCACAGAGCCTTCAGAGTCGCACCTGCCTCCGAAGGCACAAACACATTCTTCAGCTTTCGATGTGGCTTTCTGTGTTTGACAGATACCTTTTCTCCTCTTGAGTGATTATAGATTTATTATAGTTAATAGTTACATTTGTAGGTACACAGAATAACAATAGAACACAAGGCAATTTCAGCCTTTTTTCCCATAACAGAATTGTAAACCACTTGGGTTAAAATTTAACTTTACTGATGCTAAGCCAGAGAGAGCCGGGGGAGGGGGAGGGGAACAGCAGGGAGGAAAAGTAAAGAGGCGCTGGCCGTGTTCCACCTGATCCGAGCAGAAGACTGTGTTGTGGGATGTCGGGTGTTCTGCAGACCAGGGGACGACCCTGTGATCATCCCCAGCCGCAGCATGCATTCCACCCCTGAAATCGCCCTACCAATTTTCAGAATCATTTTTTGTGCCTAATTTTAAACTCCTGAGGACAGAGGAAAAGACTCAAGAAGGCCAACTGCGGTAGTTTCCTCAAACCATTATTGTGACCAAATCCTACGGGTCCTGAAATAACTTTCCCATTTCAAACTGCCCCGCTCCTTAGGAGACTTGGCAGCTGGGAGGGAAATGATTAGTTTCTTCCTTGAAGTGTGGTCACTCTGGTTAAAGTGGGTCAAAAGTTGGCGAGTGCGGGGATTTCAGAAATAAGCTACCCTTTAATAGAAATTCTGTAGGTTTTATTTGTTTGTTGTTTGTTTTAGAGACAGGCTCTCCCTTCCCCACAGTTCTGCCTCTCTCTCCCCTGACCGTTGGGATGAGAGGAGTGAGCTACTACATCCCCTGAAATTCTGTAGTTTTCTTCATATCTTTGAGTTTTCAAGATATATAAATATTTTTTAAAAAAACTATCTTAAATTTCTAAGTCACAAGGCACTTAAATATTAGAACAATATACTTAGTTCTCTAGATAAAAATCATCATAGAATTTAGTTTACTATATCCTGCTAATCAGGATCTTAGCGTGTCTATTATTCCTTTAACCTTTCTGCTTGATTGTAAGTGGTGATAGCTCGACATTCTCTTTGGTTTTGAATTTGCTTTATGTCGTGCAGAACTTGGGGCTCTCGTGACTGGCTGCCGCATGAAGCAATAGCTCTGATCTGTGTCAGTCCCTAAGTTTCAGAAGGTGTCTTCTCAGGGGGAAGAGGAGAGAGTCAGAAGTTCACCTTTAATTCCTGAGGTTATCCAGATACCTAGGGAAAACACAATGAACACGTTCTCAGTGGTTCAGTTTGGAGGGGTCCATTTTTTCTGAGATCAGCCCCCCAGGGAGTACATTGATGAAGTGTAGAGAAGAGAGCCCAGGATGCTGGGGCGGCCCTGTGCATATTTTTCTGTCCTTTAACCTGCCCCCTTCACAATATGATGTGTGTGTCATAGCCACCCTGACAGCGGCAGAGCTCTGAGAGGAAAGTATTAGAGACGCTGGCAGTTCTGTTTCTCCCTCCTGTTACAGACCTCATTGTGACTTTCCTAAGAAGTGGGATTTGAGGTCATTATTGTGACATAGTTGGGCCTCCTCCCTCCAGCTGGACATGCCAGCCTTAATATTCTTGTAATACACACTTCCAGAAAGATCATTTTCTTCCTTTCCCACTTTTGTCATCATCCTCCAGATATTTAATTAGTGCAGAAGGAGGGTGGGGACGACTGCTTTCCAAGCTGGTGATGGACTTGCCTTAGGAAAGAATCTGTGTTAGCAAATGAGCCCAAAGAAGTGATTGTCCCTAAAAATGCTATCATTAAATCAAATTATTAATAGTCATCAACTGAGTCCTCAAGAGGCTGTTGTTATTTGATTGTAGGAACTTATGGGTTATGTTGTGGCATTGTGACTTGTGTGTGAATAGTGTCAGGGACTTATTTAATAACAACTTTACTTTTGTTCTTGAGACAGGGTCTATGTAGACCAGACTGACCTCAAACTCACAGAGACGCTCCTGCCCCTGCCTCCCAATGCTGGGATGAAAGGTGTGAGCCACCAGGCCCCACCAATAAGGAGTTTTAATAAAGGCATGCAGAGGGAGAAAATCACTCCCATTTATTTGATTTTTAAGAAATGCATTAAATATTTACACTTTTTAAAATAGAAATACCAGTAGGGTTGGATATGTCTCATCTGGGTTTTGTATCTTTCTGTTATTCCTTGCTTTTGCAGAGACTAGTGAAGTATGAGTAGCACAGATTGTATGTGGTTATGTTCCAAGTATCTGCTCACCTGGGCTGTCGTGTTCCAGGGACCCTTCATGGGCAAAGGAACAGGGCCTTGCCTTGAGGAACTCTGATTTTAGGCGAGCCATGGGTAGCTGGATGAGTGAGGTATGGTTGAGAGACCCAGGGGAATGAGTTCTTTCTGGAGAGGGAGCTGCTCACAGAAGTCTTTACTGAAGTGAGAAAGCTGAGTGGGAGCGGGGCTGCATTCCAGACAAAGCAAATGACAGACTCACCAGAGATGCCAAGGTGGGAGACCCTGTGGACGGACGTGAAGCTTACCGAAGTTGCCACTTAAGAGGAGGTGTGGCCAAAAGAGTTGACAAAATGAGTTGAGTCTAATTCTAGAGGCATTTTTATTGCTAGATGAGGAGTGTGAGATTTGTCCTTTGTGTGTATATGAGTATGCGTATGTATATGTGTATGTTGTATATATGTATATGTCTGTGTGTTCATATGCATGTATGAATGCGTGTACGCTTGTGTGCATGTGATATATGTGTATGTATGTGTGTATCCAGGTATATATATGTTTATATGCATGTATGATATATGTGGTATGTATGTGCATGTTTATTACATAAGTGGAGAAATAACTTTCTCCCTAAGGGAGAAAGAACACTTAGAGTCCTTTTAAAAGGATGTAATAGGAATGAAAGTGGATTGGGGTCAGATTTAGTAAGAGAAGAAAGCTAAATGACTGGAAAGGTATGAAGGAGGCTCTAGCTTGAAGCAAAATAGCCATTTGGGTTTTCTCTTTAAAAAACGAAAGATTTATTCTGCCTTGTGACAATAGAGGTTATCAGCAGGTTCCAACGTTCTTTGGCCGGGGGCAGAGTAGAACCATGGCCGAAGGGGACCATTGCTCACCTTGTGGCAGCCAGGACTTAGGGAGTCTTCTCCAGAGACCCGTGTGCTCCACCTAGGCCCACTTCCCCAGAGCGCACTCAGCTGTGAACGCATCACCCGCTCATCCGTTGATGGAGTTAATTTCTCATGATCTAATCACTGTTCAGTAGCCCGCCAGCTGGGAACCAGACATTCCACACACAAGCCTTTTCCTGGGGATGCGGTATCCAAGCCATAACAAATCCTGCCCCTGGCCTTGTGCCTGTTTCCCAGTGCAAAATACATTTTACTGAACCACAATTCCTGCCAAACTCCCCACGGTCCCCACGTTATTCAAGAGTTTTAACCTAAAGTCTCTTCTGAGACTCAAGCTATGAACCCCTTGTCTCTGTTGTTTTCTCTCGTTGTTGCTATTGTTATTTTACTTAAATAAAATTGTTGCCTGTACAATGGCCCACGGTAGGCTTTCCCATTTCAAGCAGAATACATGCAGACATAGAAAGGAAGGATATAGCTAAGCAAGAACAAACCCCAGCAGGGGAAATGTTCAGTCCTATAGTTCCAAGCCTGCCAGCTGGGGGTGGTTCAAGATCCCGCATCCTTGCAGGCTGCAGCCCACGTGACTTCCTTCCTGGCCCATGTCTGCTTGTGTCCTGCAGCTTTCCTTGGCAAGAGTTCCACCTTGCTGATGCCTTCAACTTCTAGAATCTTCTCTTGCGGCTCCAGCTTCCCTCGCACAGCTTTTAGAAGGTGAAGCAGGGGCACTCCTCACACAGGCAGGCACCAAAGGTCTTTCCTGAGTAGCCTGCCTCAGGTGAGGCTGCGCTGATTCCCTGGTCGTCCTCAAGGCTCTGTCCTCACCCCAGCGGGGCACCTAGCTCCCTTTTGAAAGCATAGGTCTTTTCAGCGACGGTGACCCCCAGACTTACCGCTTTAACGCACTCCTTTTCCTTGGCCCACTCCCAAGCTTTCCAAATCTCTCCGATCTGTTCTTAAGTTCATATTTTCACTGTAATTATGGCTAAAAGTAGCCAGCAGTACTCATGCCACAGCCTGAAGGTTGTCCTCCCTAGATTAAGTAGTTCACCAAATTTAAATTTGGCCTGATGTCAGTACAAACGTCTTAGGACACGGCAGAAAATGTGACCATATTCTCTGTCAGAATCTGACACGCACAGGGCGGTTGGTGGCGCACGCCTTTAATCCCAGCACTCGGGAGGCAGAGGCAGGCGGAGCTCTGTGAGTTCGAGACCAGCCTGGTCTACAAGAGCTAGTTCCAGGACCGGAGCCAAAAAAGCTACGGAGAAACCCTGTCTTGAAAATTAAAAAAAAAAAAAATAAATAAAAAAGAATCTGACATGCGTGGGCCCTAGTGCAAGGCCCAGTAGAGTTCTTGTTCCCATGTAAGGCTGTATGACCATAGTTTACTGTTGGTGGCATTTTTGTTGGCATTCTAGTCTTTGGGGGCTCCCACCCCAATCACCTGTGCCGCATTCCAGGTACTCTCTAATCTCCATCTCCAGACTTTTCCAAATTGTTCGCCCAAACCAGTTCTAAAGGCTGAACCCCATGGTTAGGTATATTGTCACAACAAGGACCCTGCTTGCTGGTACTGAGTTTTTGTCTTAGCCTTTTTTTCTTTTAAATCACTCTAATGTATATTATATTGGTAGATTGTCATGAGTTGCTTGAGTTCACTGAGAAGTTGGCCCTGGAAGCAGGGTTCTCTCCCCATACACACACACACACACACACACACACACACACACACCACACACACACACACTTCAGACCCAAGCATGCTTGTCTCAAGTGTCCTCCAAGGCTGCTTTCCTGGGGATCCAGGCTCAGATCATGTTAGGAGGAGCTGGCTTTCAGGCCAAAAATCTGTTCTGTCTGCAGGGGTGGCCAGCCTAGGATCACCACAGTGATGGGCTAGTTTAACCTATTCAGCAGGTGCTAAGAGTCTACTTAACACACGAGGACCTCAATCCAATCCCTAGTGTTTCAGTGATGGAGAGCCTGTTTAATATGTTAAAAACAAAACAAAAACCTAAATTTAATTCTAGGAGGAATGAATGGATGAACTAACTAACTGGGAGAAAAGTGAAATTAGCTAATTTAAAGTTATAATGTTATAATTCTATGTCTTCTTCCTCTCGTATCTGTAGGTGTAACAGGTGATGGGCAAGGCCTGACTGGGTTCCTCTCTGACAGAGTCTGAGTGCTGATGAAGTCACATGTACAGTGGTAGGGTGGGCTTGAACTTGGGGCCACATGCTTGTGTAACACACTATCCCCTTCCTTGTTTTTGAGGCAAGGTTTCTCCCATTGTTTCTGAGGCTGTGCATAGGACCTCCCTGTTGATTCTACTTTTTCTGGCTTCAGTTTTTATAGTAAAAGTGTGGGATTACAGATACAAACTGGTGTCTGACCTATTGGGTGGTGTCCAGGATTTAACTAGGGTCAGCATGCCTCTTTGGCTTCTTTTTTAAGTTTTATGTATCTGTCTATTTAATGTGCATTGGTGTTTTGCATGTATATATGTCTGTAGTCGGAGGCTTTTCATTCATTCCTGGCTTCCCTGACCCGAAATATTCACACAGAAACTGTATTAATTACAACACTGCTTGGCTATTGACTCCAGCTTATTCCTAGCTAGCTCTTACATCTTAAATTAACCTATTTCTATTATTCTATATTTAACCACAAGGCTCATGGCCTACCCTACAAAGTTACAGTTGGCAGCTCACGTGTTTCTCCTCTGGTGGCTCCATGGCGTCTCACTGACTCTGCTTACTTTCTCCCAGCATTCAGTTTAGTTTTCCCACCTAGCTCTACTCTGCCCTATCACAGGCAAAAGCAACTTTTTTATTCATTAACCAATAAAAGCAACACATATACAGAAGGACTTCCCACATCATATATCTGTGTTAGGATATCAGATTCCCTGGAACTGGAGTTGCAGACAGTTGTGAGCTGGAATTGAATCAAGGTCCTCTGGAAGAGCAGTCAGTTTTCCCAACTGCTGAGCCATCCCTTCAACTCCCTCTTTGGCTTTTTTGATAAGAGGAAATTTTTCTTCCATAATTTTATTATTTTTTTTCAGGAATGAAATAAGAGTTAATCTTTAGTCACTTTTTCTGTGTGTTATGCAAATTCATCCCTAATTTATCCTCATCACACTGATGAAATCAAAATTCATGTATCCAAGCTACTATCACTGGAGTGCTTGGAAGATAACTCTCAGCAAAGTTGGCTGTGTGTTGGCTACCACTCTGTCTGGTAGAGGTAATGCTAAAGTTTAACATGAGGCTGGATGTTGTAATCCTACAAGGGAACAAGAGGTTGCCGCCCTGACTTTAGTGTTGGCAGGGAAGACCTTTGTTTTGTCCAAAGGACTCTGAATTCTGTACCTTGTGCATCATTCCAGCCTGCACCTCTGTACTGGAGTTTGGACAATTATTTATTTTCTGCCTCAGGAATAGTGATCAGTAGTGGCAAAATAATTTTAATTCATAGTCCTTAATTTTTTTTCAACGTTTGAACATTGTATTTTACATGTTTTATTCTTAGCTATGTTCACAGTTGGATAGTCAGAAATAAGGGATCCATCCATCCTCCCTCCCTCCCTCCCCCCCCCCCCCCCTCCTCCTTTCTCTCTCTCTCTCCAAGACGGGGCTCCTCTTTGTAGCCCTGAATGTCCTGGAACTAGCTCTTGTAGACCAAGCTGGCCTCTGACTCATAGAGATCCACCTGCCTCTGCCTCCTGCATGCTGGTGTTAAAGCTGTGAGCAATTACAGCAGGCTTAAAAGAAGGGAGTTTGAGCATGTTAATCTGCAGTAACGGAAGGCCGCTCGTGACTTGAGGCACGCTGTGCAGGTAGTGATATCTGTAGTTTCACGAATTTTATAAAAGATGGTGTTGGTATCATTTGGGGGTGTTATATTAAAAAGGACCCCCCTTTTTAAAAATCCAAGTAAAGGTATAGGCCCAGAAATAAAGGGGCACTGAAAGAAAGGACATTTTAGTCCTCTCTTTAAGCATACATTGAAGATAATTTTTAAAAATGTCTTTTTCTCCATAATTTTTGCCCTGTTAAATATAAGGCTTCTTTATTGAGTTACCCCAAATGCAGCGCCTTGTGATGTCACAGTTCAAGAGAATATATGTTGAAACCAGGGGGGAGCAGGCTACATTGTTTTTTGAAAGCTTAGGGGGTGTTCTTTGCCTGCCTTTCGCGGACTCTGGTGGTTGGGTGCGTTTCTTGCCTGTGGGAACATCGTGCTACTGTCTGACATTATGTCACAACCCTTCTCCATTTCTGCATGTCTCTCTCGGAATAGGATACTCTCATTGGATACAGGGGCCAGCTATCCAATCTGTTATCACATCATCTGGATCCTGAGTCTAGTCACATCTGTTCAAAATGACCTTGTTCAAAGTGATGTCACATCGTGAACGATGATGTCACATCGTGAAGATAGAAGAGGATTTTGGGTGGGTACTATTGACCGTTGCACAAAATTATGCTGCCTCCCTTTTTCTCTTTGAGACAGAATCTTGTGTATCCTGCACTAGATAACATTCAAATTGAGTGTGTAGCTAGGGATGACCTTGAACTTTGGGTTCTCCTGTCCGTTCCACCATGCCCAGTTAATATGATGTTGGAGGTAGAATCCAGTGCTTTGTGCATCCAAACCAGTACAGTCATTCTGTGAACTGAACCCTAAGTTATACTTACTTTATTGTGAATGGCTCACAAGATCAAGTAAATTAAATGCCAATAGGCAAGAACCTATCATTGATCGTTATGAGTTTGGGCTTCTATTGCTTAGTTTTACTTGAATTGACTTCTAATTTTTTGTTCAAGTTATCTCCCCCTTTCTGCCCTCCCCCCAACATTCGCAGTGTTGGGGTTATGCCCACCACTGAAATACAGCCTCTGCTCCTATTCCACTAAACCACAAAAAGTCAAACTGTTTCTTTCTTTCTTTCAAACTGGCATGGTATACTTAACAGCATGCATCTGTGTGTTATACCAGGAGATTGTTGGAGCAGGCTGGAATCTTAGGTGTGCCAGTGCTTACTTCATTGTCTTCGCATTTACAGGCAGTGAACTGCTTAGACACCGTCTCTTTGCTTTCTACCACAGTATACGTTCCTGTATATAAAGTCATGTATAACAGAAGAAAGGCTTAAAATATAGGTATCTGTGGATAGTCATAAAGTATATTTATTTATTTTTTGGCTTGTCTTTTAATTTTCTTTCTCAAAGTTTATTTTAAGTGACTTAAAAATTACACATGCCATTCGGGGAATCTTGTATTTGTTTTGATACATATATATATAGTATAATGTTTATATATGTATATACAGTATGTACTATAACAGCATAGATACTATACATCATATGCATATATATGCAAACACAATACTATATGATATATCATAAAGTATATTTAAATACATAGGACACCCCACTTCCCTGACCACTTGTCTGAGCCTGTGTTCAAGAGCCTTAACTCTCCGAGGTAAGAATTCTGCTGTGCCATTTAAAAAGTTGAGCCTGGAGCTAGAAGAGATGGTTCGGTTATTAACAGCACTGGCTGCTCTTCCAGAGGATCTGGGTTTGGTTCCCAGCACCCACAAAGCCATTAACAGTGGCCTGTAACTTCAGTTCTGTTAGATCCAATGCCCCCTTCTGGCCTTTGTGGGTACAGCGCATATATACTACACAGGCATAACATGTAGGGAAAACACGCATACATATAAAGCAGAGATAAATACATGTATATTTTTGAAAAGTTGAATCTCACCTACAAGAATATTTTAGGAGAACCTCTGCAGTCCACACATCACACGGAAGACCACTCAAGATACAGTGACCCCCAACGCATCAAGTAAGGGTCATAGGATGACATGGAAGAGCAGCCCAGTGTGGTTTTTAATTTGATGCTGCTGCTGCTTAGGTAAATAGATTGTCTCCTAGTTTTCGGGACTAACTGACCCTGAAGGCTCTTGCTTCTCCAGCCTATCATTTCACATCCAAGTTCTTTGTGTCTTAACTCCTTCTGGCCAGAGACCTTGTCTTCTATTTGCTTCAGATCATAGGAAGTATGATGACTTCCCCGGGATAGGCAACTTATTGGCTAGCTGATGTCGGTGATACAGGATAGCGAGGAGCAATTCAACAAGGATCTACTGATGCCGAAAGGCAAAGGCACACAGAGCATCTACACAGGGCAGCCAGGGCTGCAATTGGCACCCAGTACACAGATAGACAGATAGAGCGGGTCTGTGAATCAGTTTCCTGTATCCTGTGGTGTCCGGAGAAAGACCCGCCACCAGCAGCTGGCCCGTGAACAATGGCCGCTTCCTGAAGTCGGGACTTTACGGTGTATGTGGGAAGGGACTCCCAGGACCACTCAGGGTTCAGATGGAACTCTCAGAGTACTCCGGAGCCAGTGTCTGTAAGACTATTTCTTTTCTTTCGTTTATAACCCTCTGAGGGAGAGTTTGCCAGGGTGCCTTTAGCCTTCCATTGTAAGTGAAGAGATTGAACGACCCAGTTGTGCCGTAATAATACTCTATTACTGTACATGTACACACCCTAATACTGACTTCCCCTTTTGTCTGAAAAAGTGGCAGTGTCATAGACGTGTGACATAGTTCACATTTCTCTCCTAACACGCTTATCCATAGCACTAGTAGACTGTGAGAATGAGAGTCCTCGTGTGCACGGGGTTTACTATTTGGTGTGATACGAATGTTGGGTACATTTTCACTGGTTTATGTATATTCAGCTATGCGGAGTGTTTAGTATTCTAATGTTTAGTGTTAATTGCATGCTAGTATTGGATTGTTCCACATCAGAGAAGAGAGGCGAGCCTGTGACAAAAGAGGAAGAGGGACGGCAGGGTGGGAAGTGGTAATTAATAGCGAACAGTTACACGGAATCTGTGTGGCTGGTCCCGGGAAGAGCCGATCGGCTGCGGTGAAAAATGCTGAGCGATAAACACAAACAAATGGGCTCTCCGTGGTCGTGGGCAGCTTTGCACAGGATGGACTGTGACTGCTGACCCTGGGCTCCCCTCGCTTCTCTAGAAGATCCCGGGCTGGTTCCTGGCGTGAAATAACGGACAGATAGGGAGGTGTCAGCAGCGGGGCCAGAAAGCTGGGATTGGGCAGTGGTTTCCTGTAGTAACAGGCGCTGGCTGCCTGCCTGAGCTCTCTGGCGGTGGCTGCTGAAGAGGTGGGTGGGAGACAGCTGTGCCTAGCACTGCAGGCCACATCGGCTCCTACAACACCAGCCCCTCCATGGAACTGCGGAAGAATGTTCTGCCTGAAAGGTGAGGGGGCTTTACGTCCCTCTGGTAAAACTGTCATTCAAGCCACAGGGGTGGGTCTACTGCAGTTAGAATTTGAGGGAGTTTAGTAAGTATGAAAGTCTTTTTTTTTTTAAGTCATTGTTCTTTTTTTTTTTTTTTGTCGCAAACAGGAAGAAAGACCTCCTGCTGGAGAGATGGAATTCTTTTAGAAAGATTTCTCCCTTTAAATGTGTTTTGTGTGTGTTCTGTCATAGACGAAAGTGGTTAAAAGTTGAAGATGGTAGTTTTTGTTGTTGTTGTTTTAAATAAGTTCCATAATGTAAGAATTGTTTAGTGATGTTCTGTGAGTCTTGGAAGAGATGTTTTCCTGTTAGGAGTTACTCACACACAGTTAGAGCAGGGTAGAGGGGGAGAAGGAGTCCATTGCTTTCAGCCTTAACGTGTGAGTTCAGGATTGAAACCGATTGTGCTGTAGGAGACTCTTCTTTTTTCTGGCTACATGTGAGTCGTAAGAGTTCCCAAGTATCCTGCATGAGGAATAACTGAGTATTTGTAGTGATTCATGGGTAACTGATGGTTTTGTTAAGCGATCATTTTATTCCTTGAATTATTCTTCTTCCAGGTCTTGTCATGTCTTTACTTGGGGCATGAGAAACTGTGCTGTTTCTGTGAGATTGTTGAGATGAGGGAGTTAGCGATGAATTTCCTTGGAACTGAAGCAAGCTAAGTCGCTCATATCTTTCTGTGTATGTCATTCTGGTGATGTTAAACTCATGACAGCTTTTCAGTTTGGGGAAAGAAAGTGTCCCTGGTTTATTTGCTGTGCAGACCACTCCTTTGTTCTCGGTCTGTTAATAGGGTGTAGACATGGCTCATGGGAGTTCTTTCTGTCTTTGTCCAGCTTAATTTTAATAGCTTCAGACGTGTCAGAGTCTTTAATGTTCTGCTTTAAGCTGGAGATAATTGTTGATGGACAAGGTACAGAGCTGACCAAATGAATGGAAAGAATAGGGGCTGGAGAGATGGCTCAGTGGTTAAGAGCACTGCCTGCTCTTCCAAAGGTCCTGAGTTCAATTCCCGGCAACCACATGGTGGCTCACAACCATCTGTAATGAGGTCTGGTGCCTCTTCTGGCCTGCAGACATACACACAGATGGAATATTGTATAAATAAATAAATATTTAAAAAAAAAGAATGAAAAGAACATCACATTTTTTTTCTTCTTAAACATTTAATTCGTATTATTATTGGCTTTTTCTTCCCTTCCCCTTCCTTCCTTCCTTCCTTCCTTCCTTCCTTCCTTCCTTCCTTCCTTCCTTC
>JABTXL010012406.1:9773770-9784441 GCA_025134845.1 Neodon shergylaensis
TTCCTTCCTTCCTTCCTTCCTTCCTTCCTTCCTTCCTTCCTTCCTTCTCTTTTCTTTTGTAGGTTTTCTCTGTGTAGCTCTGGCTGTCCTAGAACTTCCTCAGTAGACCAGGCCAGCCTCAAACTCTCAGTTCCGCCTGCCTATGCCTCACAAGTGCTGGGATTGAAGGCTTGCACCACCACTGCCCAGCCTCAATTAATTCTTGCAATAGAGATTTGTTACAAATCTCTTGGGAGACTTAATCTAAATGAATTTGAAATATTCCTAAAAAGTAGTTTTTGATGAAAGGGATTATAAAATCATTTCATTTAAACTGATTTTTTTCTTGTGGAATAAAGGTGTAGGACATCAACAATGTTATTGGATAAAGTAACATGCTATCTAGTGTGATTTCCACAGTGCAGTTGATGTCATTACGATCTAGTGACAGCTCAAGGTCAAGAATTTTAATTGAATGAAGGTGCGAAACTGTCATTGGGTGTGACCTCTAGAGCCACAGTGTATTTTTTTCCCTCTGTCCAACCCTTAACAGCAATTTCACTTTGTTAGAGAATTGACCAACACCATGGCCTTAGCCTCTGTGTCAACTTAGGACGGTTTTAAAAGCAAAGACTATAACATCCTATGACAACTAAGTCCTTTGATACTAACGTGTGTGGGGGTGTTTAAACATGGAATTCACGTGAACAGTTTAAATAAAGCCCTCTCTTTGGATCTCTAAGCATCAGGCAAACTACTGATAATTCACACCCCTCCTATGCTTTATAGCCTGCTGGCGCACGGTGATGTATTGTAGATGGCCCTGTGTGCGACCTACTGAGGCAAGCCCATGAGGAAGTGAGAATAAAGTCAGGAATATTGAGGACCACTTGTTGATGGGTGGTGTTTTTACTTGGGAAAGGGGGTGTGCTTTCAGTAATGGGCTTATTTCTGTTGCTGGCTCATGTCCTGGGGGCCATTGAATATGTGGTCGTGAATAACATTGACCTGAGAGGAAACATGATTGTCTTTCTTTGGGTTGAAATCGTGTTCCTGTGTATTTCTCGTAATTGCTCGAAGAAAACATTCTAATCAGATAGCCTGCTGCTACACTGACGCAATTTTCCTTCTTTTAATTGAGGCTCTCTCTGTTTTTTTTTTTTTTTTCTGAAGTCAGTTTTTTGGCTTTCAGTCACTTCTGTGCTAGTAACTGCCTGTATAGAAGTTCCCTTTGCCATGGCTATGACTAGAACAGCATACAGTTGTTCTGTATCTGTGAAACTGATAGATTGTTTAGTAAATCTAGCCACTGTTTGCTGTCTCCACTGAAGTATCTCAGTATATCCACCCCACCCAAATTAATTTGTCTGAGCAACATCTGAGCCCCTGGTCTGTGGGAAGGTGCCTTCTGAAGTTCTGCCAAGGCCCCTGTGTTTAGCAAAGGCCTGGCCTGCATTGTCTAGTCAGTGATCCATCTTGACCCAAGATGGAACTTTCTGGCTGACCAAACAGTATCACTAATAGCAAGCTACCATGTGTTTATCACATGTATAGTCATAGATGACTGTTTTAAAAAAATGACTAGAATTAAGTATTTACCACAAAAATCACACAGGACACAGTTGTCTCTAAGATGGTTAAAACCAAAATTTATTAAATACAGTATAGCAACCTGATTTTATAAATAATATCTTTAAGTGTTTTTCCTGCATGGGGTAGATGTTTAAAAGTTTTCTAATCCATCACAGCCTGACGTCTCATAAACATTAAATCATGTGTTGCATGACGCCACCACAATGTCACACACTAATCATACTTGAGTTTTGGACTTCAGCAAAACATTGTCCCAGTGGTGCTGATAGCAGAAAAGTGTGCATTAATTTACTAAAGCAGCTGTAATTAGTTACAGGGGTCTACAGGTCAGACATCTGAAATCGGGGTATTGTCTTGACATGTAGACACTTCTGCCCAAATGAAACATTCCCTGTGGGAGAGAAGAAAGGGGATCATAGAAGTTATGGGAACTTTCGAGGCTTAGGAAAATGGCAAGGTTTGGGCAGAGGAGATAGCTTAGTGAATTTGCCTTGCAAATGTGAGGTCTTGAGTTTAGATCCCAGAACCCTTGTTTTATATATATATATATATATATATATATATATATATATATATATATATATATATGATTGTCTTTCATTGTATATATGTGTATGTATGTATGTATGTATGTATAGTGCATGTCTATGCACCCAGCACTCCTAAGGCATGATGGGTGGTGGGAACAAGAGAATTTTTGCAGGTTTGCAGGCAAGGGAGTCTGGCCTAGGTAGAAACAATAAGAGACCCCGTCTCAAACAAGGTGAAATGCATAGACTAGCAACTGAGCTTGTCCATTCTTCATATATGTGTTGTGGTATGTACAATCATATCCACACATGTTCCTACATTACATACCACATAAAACACACAATTAAAAAACTACAAGGTTCAGAAGACTTTTCCCCACTGTGTGTGTGTGTGTGTGTAGCAATTGTTGGGAAAGAGGAGACCCCTGGTAGAGTTGCAATGCACCCCGGGCAGAAGCTCTGTTAGGATGTAGTTTTTGTGAACTGTCACCCATGCTGGGATGGACGTTTCAAAGATCCAGCTACCTTGGCGTCACCATGCTTCTGTAAAGAATCCCAGTAACCTCAGCGGTCCACTGTTAGACTTGTGGGATCAGTTCTTTGGTTTGAGATCTCTGGAGTGAACAGACAGTTGTGAACATCTTCCTAGTAGAAGTCATGGAACATGGTTCTAGAATAGAGTCTTCTTCAGTCTTCCATTTTTGGTGGACCCAGGTATTCCATCCATTGTAACAGCATCCCCGCAGTTCCTGCTTGCTTTTATGAGACCTTTTCTGTATGTTCCTCTTTTGTTTTTGTGTTGAGTGACTTTCTCAAAGGACACCAGTTAATTAGGGTCCACTCTAACATGTCTAGCCTCATTTTGACTGGATACATCTGCAGGGACCCTGTTTCCCAATAAGGCCCTATTTTGAAGTTCTGGTGGATACAGATTCTGGGAGGACACCATATAAGCCTGTGTAGCAGAACACACAGAAAGTCCGTGAACTGCGTTTGCTTTAGAAGTGATGCGCTGGGGAAAGGTGAGCCCAACACAGCTGCTTTGAAAGTGGTTTTGAAACCCGACAATGCATGTTTAAGGCCAATTGGTGCAGAGACGGATTGGAAATCTACTCAAGCCCAGCCATGCAAAATAAAAAGTTGGCTCTTGGGTTCCATTACACGATCCTGTTTCCTTCATGAACTTTTATCCTGTTGAGAAGGGGGGAAAAATTGAACTTAAGTCTGCTTCAGCCAATGCAATATGAGCCAAAACTTTAAACAACTGTATTAGATAGTCCAGGCTGTTGGATGATTTACCTTTCAGGATTCTCTTGTTTGTGTTATTCTTGAGTTAGAAACATAAAGCAATGTGTAGAAAAAGATTGTACTATGGAAAGGGTGAATGCAGATATTGCTTACTGACTAAGAAGCAATTCAGCCTTTAAGGTATACTGTAGGCCTTAATTAAATGAATTTTATATTGGATTTTTTCCCTGCTTCTTCGCTTTTTGCAGGGATTTTGAAGCAGGGATTGGTGTAGTGCTGGGTGCTTTCCCTTCTCAGCATCAGTGTGCCTTCCGAGATCTGGAAAGCAGGTTAGATGGAGCGGGAAAGTCAGGAGTTCTGTGCAGTGGGGTGTGTCCCAGCCGCCTGCCTGCTCCGCAGGACAGTCTTGCAGATACCCTTTATGTCACAAGTTACAGATTTAGGAAAGCCTCCGGCCTGTCTAATAATATCGAAGAGTTATGCCGGAGATCAATAGCATGGCTGTGAAGTATTCCAGGCATGTGCTCAGAGGGCAGTTCATGCTGGAAGCAGCCCCCACCCCTTCCTAGACGTGCTCCCTGGGATCCAACGCAGGCCTCTTTCCAGTTGTCTCCATGTATGTTGTGTATGCAGAAGAATTCCTTAGATTCCTTTCTTGGCAGCATTTAGAAACCAATGTCAGGAATCAGAAACAGATTTGTTTTTTCTGTGCTGGAACAAGTGCATTTTTCAAGTGTGCAACAAGCAACCATTTGCTTTGGAAGGCCTCTTGCCTCCCCCACCCGCTTTGTTTGAGACAGGCTCACTGTGATGGCCCAGAGCTCAGACTCCTTCTGTTTTGCCTCTTCTCAAGTGTTGGAATTTTAGGTGTGCCCCATACCCAGTCCTTACACATCCCTCAGTTCCATAGTGAGCCGAGTGCCTGCTGTTTTCGCCATTGGTTCTTAGCATCGTTTGAAGGTAGGAAAAGCAAAGCAACACTGGGAATATCACGGTTGTGGAATTCTGGGTATTTTACTTTACTTCATGCTTTCAGTATTTGGGCGTTGTACAACTTAGCAGATGGTTTCAACCATTTCTCGTAAAGTGTCCCTCATTCCTGCACTCTCCACTCGTTTAAAAACTGCCTATTATTGATAGGCAGTGATCTGCAGCGCCAAGGGGAATTTGCACCTGCAATTTAAATGAGCACTTTCTTTCTTTTTTTTTTGGTTTTTCGAGACAGGCTTTCTCTGTAGCTTTGGGGCTTGTCCTGGAACTAGCTCTTGTAGACCAGGCTGGCCTCGAACTCACAGAGATCCGCCTGCCTCTGCCTCCCGAGTGCTTGGGTTAAAGGCATGCGCCACCACCACCCCGCTAAATGAGCACTTTTAATAGATACACTGGTGAGATCTTGTATTTGTGAAACCAGAGGGAAGCAGGTGGCTTACAAGGAGCCAAATCTGTCCTTGTTTATGTGACTGTTACAGCAGAAGCCAGATCACCCTGCTGAGCGGTGGCATACTCCAGGAGATGCTGTCCTGAGGGCAGGAAGAACAGTTTCTGGCTTTGCTGCACACAGTGCACAGGCCTTTGGATCTGTCCATTTGTACCTCTTGCTCTATGCAGAGATAAAGCCATGGATCTTTTAGGGGAACCAAAACAAGTGACTGTATAAAGTCCTGAAAATTATGGCTTGGATGTCCATTTTAATGTGGCCGAGGGGCAGGGACGCACTGTGTAGTGGAAGAGGACCCTGAATTAAGTCCTAATTCTGTCTCCTGTGTGATGGGATTGTAGGTGTGGGCCATCACACCCATTCATTTTTTTTGCCACACTGGGGATAGAGCCTAGGGCCTTGTGAATGCTAGGCAAACATGTTACCACAGGAGGTATATCCTTCTCTCCATTTCTAACCTCTGCTTGTTTCATTTCTTTGTGGATTTCCATGTCTCTCTGTTGTTTTTTTCTATTCGCCTCTTAGCTGGCTTCCTCTCTGCCAGCCTATATTAATTATTTGCCAAAATACCCAAGAAAAGTCACCTTTTAGCTATCATTTTTAAAAGGGATATAACTCACCATGTGGATGGAAAAGGCATGGAGGCACGAGCCCGAGGTGGTTTGTTGTGGGATATTTGTACACCGTGTGATGATGTATTCTTGCGATTGGCTCAGTAAAGAGCTGAAGGGTCAATAGCTAGGCAGGAGGTTAAGGCAGGACTTCTAGGAGAGAGGAAATAGGAGGAGGAATCAAGGCACGAGTGAAAGATGCCAAAACAGGTAGGGCCAGGCAGTGGCCTTTAATCCTACTGCCTTTAATCACAGCACTGGGGAGGCAGAGGCGGGTTGATGATCTCTGTGAGTTCAAGGCCAGCCTGTTCTACTGAGGGAGTTCAGTACAGTCAGGGATAACTGAGAAACCCTGACTCAAAACACAAACAAACAAACAAACAAACAAAAAGAGGAGCTCAGGAGGAGAGATAACAGCCACAAGCAACAGGGCAGCAGGTAGATGAATAGAATTGGGTTAATTTGAGTTATAAGAGCTAGTTAGGAACAAGTCTAAGCTATAGGTCAAGCTTTCATAATTAATAAGAAGTCTCCATGTCATTATTTGGGTGGTTAGTCACTCACATAGTTTCCATCGTTAAGAAGCACTGACCGGGCAAGAAATGGGACTTCGATACAAAATCTCAAGACCCGCTCCCAAGTGACCCACATGCTTCAGTGAGATCCTCCCTTCTAAAGGCTCCACCTGCTGGGCACCTAAGTTTTCAAACATATGAACCTATAGACCTTTCATATTTGCATGACCACACCGTCAGAGATTCTCCGTGATACCGACATCCTGCTGACTTTGCTCTAGTACAAATGCATGAGTAGTAGTCCGAGCACACCTTAGTAACAGTGCTAGGAGAGGGGCCGGAGTGTTTAGAGCAGTGTGATAAAAGCCGTCATGCTACGGCCGTGGACCGTGCACAAAGGTGTTCAGAAATATGACGCTTGCTATTCTAAACAGCCAGAGAAATGAATGCCAAGAACAGTCTAGAAGTCTTTAAACAATAGCTTTGGCATAGTTGGGCAAGATGTGGTCTTGAGGGTACAAGGAATATTTGTGATTTGAAAGATGTAAACTTTTAGAAGATCATACGCAGCAATTAAAATTAAGATCTATTCATTTGAAGTTGGCAGCGGTACCTAATAAGCTATTTTAGATGTCACCAGTTTAGTCTTCTGTCTGGTGATAGCCTAATATTATCAGTTTTTGTTAGCCTAGGTTGATATCACTCACTATTAAAATAGTGTTAATCTCAAGAGCCATCAAGACAGAAAAATGAACTAGTTTAACTGAGTGGGCAAGAAATTGGGTTAAATAGGGGGGGTAGGTGGGGGAGGTGCCAGGTGAGAAAAACAGAAGTGCTCATGGCCACTTCTGAGTGTTTTCTAGTGACAAAGACATGGACAGCACACTGTGAGCTCTAGGAACTGTGAGCTGTGATGTCATATACCCGAATATATATTTACATGGACAGCTGTTTTCCTAAAGGCTCCAACCTTGTTCTAGTGAAGTTTTGCAAGGCAGCTTTAAAAACAATAGGAAAGTTGTCCTCTTTTGTGATGGAAAGACACTGTGTGGGTCCCTCACTGTGTCATTTCTGAGCTACAATCTATTGCCAGCTTTGCTGCTGCTCAAACTAGTAGCATAAAGTTACAACAAACAAAGCTTGGTGTTTTGGCTCAGGAGCGTGATCCTGGCACTGGGGAGGTTGAGACAGGAGGACTGTCTAGATTCTGAGACTGGTCTGAGTCCTGTAGTGAGTTCCAGGACGGCCTGAATGACCTAGTCCCAAGCAACAAGTCATGACAGGAAAGTATTAGGAGGACACGTGGAAGGAGATACAGTCAGAGCCTGAGAGGGGTCTCCTTGAGAAAGAGAAGGCAGAGGGTGCAGAGGAACCTCCAAGGAGCCAGACTGGTGTGCTCAGGAGATTGCCAAGACGGGAGAAGATGACTAGGGAGACCGGATTACACTAGGTTCAAATGTGACTCAAAGCCGAGAATAGTGGCTTTTCTGTCACCTGTCATTCTTAACTGAGAAAGGCTCGTAGGCGAGGCATTGCCGAAGAAAACGGAGTATGTGGAGGCATCTCACCCAGGGATGCTGTCATTCAGCCCCTTCTTGTCCTACCAAGTTCCTCTTTTTTTTTTTCTTTTTTCTTTTGCTCCGAGCAGACTCTTAGACTCTTGTCTAGTTTTAACAGGGCAAAAGACATTCTGGTCCATTCTTTCTGAATATGTGGTAGAGTATCCAGGATATCCACTATTTTATGCAACAAAACTGAACATTGTCCCAGGACAGCTAATTTATAGATCAAGATTTATTCAGAATTTGTTGCCATTTTGAAACACCTCTGAATTTCATTAAGTTTAGCACAAACCTTTGATAAAATTTGGGTGTGGATGCTAATTTAGTGTTACTGACTACCATCGCGCCCTCCCCTCCCCCCCTTGTGAAAACCTTCTGACTTAGCCCTGATGCACTGGCTGAAACAGCCTGGCCTGAAACTCTTTAGACCCCAAGCCTTTCTGCTTTCTTGTCCATCCTACAGGCGATTTTGCTCATGCCAGCTCTTGGGGACATTTCCTTCACCAAGACCGACTTTGGACCAAAGCAAAGCCCGAGTCTGTTTTTTTTTTTTTTTAAGATTTATTTGTTTTATTTCACGTGTATGGGTATTTTGCCTGCATGGATATATATGTGCACTCTGTGCATGCCTGGTGCCATGGATCCCTGGAACTGGAGTTTCAGACGATTGTGAGTCACCGTGTCAATGCTGGGAATTGAACCTGAGTCCTGGAGGAACAAACATTGCTCTTAATCACTGAGCCATTTCTCTAGCCCCGCCAGAGTCTATAAAAGTTGAGCATTTGGGTATGAAGTATGCAGCAGTCTTGTTTAAGCTTGATTCAGGTGTTCTAAAGAGTTGTTGATTGGACGCACTTGTGCCTTGTGGAATAAAGACGGCTTCGCAGTCTATGTGCAGAACTGTGTTTCTACATGGGCAGATGTAATTCTTATTTTCCACGGCAGCATATTCACACTGCCCTCGTGAAGCTTTTTGGACTCTAAGTTGTATAAATACATCCAGATGAAGAGAAAAGCATCCCAAGTCGAATATCCTGGCAGAGGCGTGTTCGACTCGAACGATACTTTGAAAGCCATGTACGCTGGAGGAGCCTCCTCCTGCTCGTTCTCTGACTGCTCCAAGGGAAGCTTTTGCTGCCGCAGCAACGGAAACAAAACCTTTCACTTTTGGAAACGTTTCCTGGCAGAACAAACACTTGATAAAAATTTAAAGCAAGATTTGGAATGCTCAGATGGTGCCTCTCATAAAAGGGTTTTATTTTCACAAAACCTCTCCACATCCAGATGAGAGGAATGAGCGGGTGGATAGCTTCATTATTACCTTTCGAGGTTGAGAGCTGGACTTGGGGACTGATAATGAGCTCCTCTTGACATGAGAGTCATACTCTGTATGTTTCTGTCGGTAATGGGCAGCCCACTTGCATCTGAGAGAAAAGAGTGTTAATGTCAGCAAACCATCATGCATGTTCATAGATCTAGAGCAATGCTATAAGTGGAAAATTCCACACCTGCCATCATGGGCTGGGTCATAGTCAAAACCACAGGTGGCACCAAAACTCCAATACAATTACTTGTATACACAGAGAGCTTGGGTTTTCTGCTTAGACTTGGGGCCCACCCCAAGCTGTCCCATTTCTCATTACACCGCCAACCTTAGTCCTCAAAAGTTAAAAAAAAATAAAATAAAAATCTGAACTTCTTTGATCCTGAGTATTTCAGGACCAAATCCTTATGCATACATGAAGTGATGACTGACTCTCTCTCTCTCTTTCATCACAGCATTGATAAATGCTATAATGATTGGATCCCAGTAAGTATATTTCAATGACTTCAAGCATGTCAACTATAAAATATCAGTTTGATATTTTGTCACCAGTTTTAGGGATGGGTTTACAAGGCCAGTCCTTTTCATGTAGTTTCCTGTTAGTCTTTCTATGCCTCTGATGCTAGAATTGTCTTTTCTGCTGCCCAAGACAGTTGTGCTGCTGGGGCAAATATTACAGGCATTTCATCTTTTTCCCACTTAGGATAACAATCTGCCTGAGAATGAGGGCGTCTTAGCTGTTCCCCAGAGCTCACTTATCTCCATGAAACTGTAGAATGAATTCATTGTTGGAATGTTATTTGAAAAAAGATATCTGTGAGCTGGGAGGAGGCTGGAGCCCTTAAAGTAGATGGGGTTGCTTTGGTATGGAACGTACCCAAGGAGTCTCCTGCCGACTCATTTAATGAGATCCTTTAAGGTTTTCTTCTTAGTTTTGGAAGGTGACTTTCAAGTTTTGGGCCTCTAATGAGCAGCTAGCTGCCTTGACTTGAACCGCAAGCAAGTACCTCTGTGTGGTCTAAAATTGGGTCAGATTGTATAGATGTTCCATGGAGAAATGAGAGGCAGGCTCCTTGGTGAGGTGGAGTGATTCTTCCTCTAAGTGTCCTGTTAAGAATTTTCTAGTCAAGCCAGCAGCGGTGGCACACACCTCTAATCTGAGCACTTGGGAGGCAGAGGCAGGCGGGTTTCTGAGTTCAAGGCCAGCTTGCTCTACAGAGCAAGTTCCAGGACAGCAAGGGCTACAGAGAAACCTTGTCTTGAAAAAAAAAAAAAAAAAAAAAAAAAAACAAACTCCCTCTCCCCCCCAAAAAGAATGTTTTAGTAATGGTGGAGAGTCCTGAGTCCTGTTGTATTTTCTAGCTAGATAATTCAGTATTTGGTGTAACTCCAAAGTTTGTATCGGTAGTCCACACCCTTCTGTGATGCTTGCAACACAGATATCCAGCCACCTCCTCCACGCAGCTGCCTTGACTACACTTCAGGAATGTGGAAACTCTGCATAATGCCTCCCTAGTCCCAAGCACACCCCTGTTTCACCACCGCCTTCCTTGTTTCAACAACAAATCCATCTCTCCAGTTGTTTATGCCCTACACCTTGAGCTCATACATCTTGCCCTTTCGTCATTATGTAATATTCCAGCCTAATGGCTTCTATTAAATGGTTTCAGAAACCTGACTACCTCTCATTGCTTTTGCTTGCCCTACCTGGGTCTTCCTGGACCCTGGGAACAGCTTCCCTTTACAGCCTATTCTCAACCTAGTAGCTGAATAATTCTTTTAAAGTTTCATTGAGACTGCGGCTGCCCCTTTGCCTACGATCATACACACACACACACACACACACACACACACACACACACACACACACA
>JABTXL010012406.1:9784451-9865347 GCA_025134845.1 Neodon shergylaensis
CACACACACACACACACACACACACACACACACACACACACACACACGGCTCCTGTTGGCAAATTCTCTGTTTTGGGAGTGCCAATCACAGACCAAAGCTAAGCCATCCATGGACTGCGGTGCTTTCTAAGCTTCAGAACTTACATTGTGTCTGATACTGTGGAGGAAAAGACAAAGGTTTCTCTGCCAGAACTACGGTCTCAAGTGAGCCATATTCTTGTCTGATACTCATGGAAGGTATCTCTTTAAAGTGATGTCACATTTTCCTACATTGTGAGAAAGAGGTGGGGGAGGAAATCACTCCATCTCATTTTATCCTTGAGGATAACGTCTAAATGCAGCTGTAGAGATTTCCCTTTGGGCTTTATTAAGTAAGTTTAATAGAATTTCTGTTGGAATCCTGAAAAAAATGACTCTAATGGCTTTATTGAGGATGATCCAGCTGGGGTGTAGGGGTGTGAGTGTGTCTAAACTGGAAAGCCCAGCTTACACGCTTCTTCACAGCCAGGGTGGTAGGTCTCTGCATGTCTGGTGGGCTGAGTTTGGTGTGTGGTCAGATGACAAAAGCCACTCAGGGCAGAATGTTGTGACTTCCTCTTCACTAGTAGCATGTAGATGTAGGGCAGGCTCCACCCTGGCTCACAGAGTAGCATTAGATGCTCTTTGGGACAGGGACCACTTTTTGTTGTGTGGTGTGGATGTGTTGAGGTACTGTGGCTTCCCTAGCAGGGTTTAAGTAGGTCCCTCCAGGGCTTAGCTAATTAACTTAACCAAGAAGGGTCTCTGGATACCTGCCATTAGTGGCATATTTAAAAGGACATTAGCCATTGCCTTCTGTGAACACACTTTTCTAAGGATAGCTTAAAATATAAAAGTGGGATCACTATTCTCAACAGGACCGAAAGTACACACGCATTAAATAAAATAAAAATGCTATTATTTTTCTGAATCTCATGTTGTCATTTTGCGAATTTTATTTCCTAGAACAACCCTGTAGGAAAACCCAGTGAAACCTAGGATAGTGGCATACAAATGTAATCCTCGGACTTGCGAGATAGAGGAAGAAGGATCAAGAGTTTAATGTCATCCTTGGTTATGTAGAGTTTGGGGCCAGCCTCAAAACAAAGCAAAAAACCCCACCACCACCACGACCACCACCAAAAAACCAGAAAAATGTAACGAGAGAAAATTGTAATGAGACAGTTTAATCACTGATTGCAGGAATCACAGTTGCAGGAAGAGGAGCTGGTAATAGAGGAGGGGAAGAAAGGTTACAGTGTTTCTAGGAAGTCCAGTGTTTGAGCCCAGGAGCCCAGGCTTTGTGGTGCTGGAGGAGACATGACCCAGGTGAGCACTTGGTCTTTGAAGTGCCTGGCCACCCTCTGGGAAATGGCTGCTTCCTGGCCCCTCTTAAGCTGTGCTCAGAAGTGGTACCTTCTCCTCCCAAAGGTCTGAGGATTTACTCACTTAGGGCAAACATACCCCTTTGTGTTAAGAACTTTCCTCTGAAGGCGGAAGTCACAAAATAATCCCACACCAGTTCAGAATTATGAGTAATAAAGGGTTATTTATTTAAGGGAAACTATAGATCACTGTCCTAGATCACAGTCCTCTGCGTGAACAGGAACAGAGTCTAGCAGCCGGAAGCAAGAGAGCAAACGCACACTTTACAGCTGCATTTACAGTCTAAAAGACCACACCCAAGTGGGCTGGTCTCTTAAATGCTATTGGCTGAAGAAGTGGAATGTGCTCCCACAACAGTCCTCCATTTTGAAATGTTCAGTTTTTTAAAAAAAGGAATTTCCAAGCCGGGCGATGGAGGCGCACGCCTTTAATCCCAGCACTTGGGAGGCAGAGGCAGGTGGATCTCTGTGAGTTCGAGACCAGCCTGGTCTACAGAGCTAGTTCCAGGACAGGCTCCAAAGCCACAGAGAAACCCTGTCTCAAAAAACCAAAAAAAAAAAAAAAAAAGGAATTTCCAGGGATAATCTAATGGATGGGCAATTGATCACAGGGGGAAAATGATTTTAAGAAATATAAGGTTATTTTCTCTTAGGAAATGATCATTTAAATGTGAATTATTTTCATATACTATCTATTTGAAATTTCATTGCAGTCTTATTTCACTTGGTTGTCTACCCTCGTTCTAGGTTTTTAGATTCACTGGATATTCGTAGAGTTCTACTCTAGGTGCTTCCTTCTATTTTGCTGTTGTAATGTTTGTTCTGTTTCCTCTATAAAGACACTCACAACCTGTTTGTACCTGGTACCAAGCAAGGCAGCCGCTTCCTGTGTAGAACCCATGGCAGAGTGCACTCAGAGGTGGTCTTATGAAGTACCTTGATGTTTGGTTGTAATAGAAACCTTATAGTTTTATTCTTTCCTGTTTTCTATGTATATTAACAAATATAGGATCATCTGGCATCTGACAGGTTCTGTCTGCAGCTTTTGTCTTAAAATGGGATCCGTTATTTTAATGCCAAGTAGAGATCTTACTGAGTCATAAAAGGCTTGTCGTTTGTCATGGCAAGACGCTTCTATAATCCTAGTACTCAGAGCATGAGGGGGTTATGCTTTCAAAGCCATCCTGGGGTACATAGGAAGGTCCTGTGTCAAAACCTAGACATATGTGTGCATGTGCTCATGTATACACACATACACACGTTAAAGATGAATGAGCCTAGGAGCTTTGCTGATATTGTATATTACAAGACTTTTTCCTGTGAAGCAGAAGACCCTTCACCTAAGAATCAGAGAATGCTTCAGACCCTGGGACTAGCCTAGCATTTGACGATGTTGAAGAAGCTATTTAACCACTTCCAGTTGCATTTCTCTTCAAATAAGAAAAAAATAAATGCTCTGCCAGCCTACCTGATGGAGTGATTTCATGGGAGATAAAAAGAGATAGGTGCCTGGAGCTGGCTGGAGACTAGGAATCCTTTCTGCCTTCTCTTCTGTCCCTGCTGATGGCCCCTCATTCATAGACCCCTTTCTCCTCCCCATCCTCCAAGCCACCACTGCCTTACCAGCTCAGATCTTTGTTGCTCAAGAGAATGAGATTCCCGACAAAGTCTGACTCATTACCTAGACCCTGTGAAGTCCATCCTGACGGGAACACAGACCACAGTGTCTGTCTTCTCTGGTTGCAAGTCTGCAGGTCTCAATCACTGCCACCGCATGTCTCCCAGGATAAAGTATCAGTTCATCCATTACCCAGAGGAGCTATTGTGGAAGGTGTTTGCTGCTTTTCCCCTCCAGTCCCTACTCTGCTGACCTCTTCCTTCTTCCGGTTCTGCACTCCTTTTTTCACGTCCCTCAACCCTCTGTCTTGGCGTTTTGTTGGGGCTTAGAGGACTCATTTCAGATGGTTCTTCCTCTTGGACGCTTTCCACCACGTTATTAATCCCTCTCTGGTCTGCTGCCTTCTTGTGCCAGTCCTGTAGAACCTAGAAGGCAGGGTCTGTGAATTTTTTTTTTAACTGGGTTCAATGCCAAGACTCCCATGAATATTGGCTGAATCAATTAATTATTAATTGGAAAATGATGAAAAATATAAAGGAGAATTTTGGCGTGTCATCTGGCTAAGTATTAGAAGCAAAATAGAGAGCGTTAACCTACGCCTTGTTAGAAGTGACATGCTAGTCACACCAGGAGTACCACCACCACGTACTCTCTCTGGTCTCTGTAAATAATTATTTGTGGAGTATAGGTAAACAAAAACAAAGATTTCCCAGTAAGATTATGTATCTAGAAAAGAGAAGATTCTAGTTCATAAAGAATCAATAGATACTGTTATCCAAGGCAAGGTGTTCAAGACTAGGTGTCTAATATTTATTGTCCTGAATGGTGATGCAGGTAAATATTGGATGATTGACTCATTTCCTGGTTCCGTCTGCTGTAAGAAAGCATCATAGACTGGTTGGCTTACAAACAGCCAACAGCGCTGCTGTTGGTTTTAGAGGGTGGAAGGCTGAGATGGGGGACCAGCAGGGGTCTCCAGAATTTTCAGTGTTGGGGCTGTAGCCTCTTTTTTTTATTTCCACGTGACAAGAGAGTGAGAGAATTATCCGGGGCCCTGTTTATGAAGGCACCACCCTCTGACCTCACCTCTCCCAAATTTGGTCACTTTAGGGATTAAGGTTTCAATGGGGAAATTTGGGAGGGGACAAACTTTCATTCCATTTCAATCTGTAATTGATTATTACAGCACATGCTCTCTGTGTGTTCTCTGGAATCGATGGATGTGAGTCACGGTGCATTCTCTATTCCACTGTGCCAGTTGCAGTGGGGAAAGTATTGGACTGCCATAATCTTTATCTGTTGGTGTCATGCCTGTTAGCATGTCCTGCTGTATGGTGAAAGGAGACTTTGCATCTGTAATAAAGGGTAACATTACAAGCTGGTGATTAGCCTGGATTATCCATACTGGCCTGATGCAGTCACAGGAACACTTAAAAAGTAGAGCTGCCTCCAGCTGATGACAGAAGGGAACAGAGGTTTTGAGCATTGGGAAGAATCTGTGTCTTGATGCTTGAAGGAGCAGGGCACAGGAGAAAGTCAAGAGAGAAGCAACCTGAACAGGCGATGGAATAGTGCCACCTTCGTGGCACCCAGGCTGAAGCCTCTCCTTCCCACCCCTTGCTTTAAGCCTTATGAGACTGCCCCCACAGATCCCAGCCAAGCCGTTGAATCACCAACTTACAGGAATGTAGGGAGGAGGATAAAGGGATATTTATTTCAAGGTGCCAGATTCATGGTAATTTGGTCCGAGAGTATGTGACTTTCATAAAGACAGCACCGATTGAGAATGACTTCTTTTACAGGCTATGGAAAATTAATATAGCAAGTAAACAATAAGTGGGGTTGGGAAGGGGATTGTCTCGATGTGAACCTTTCGATTGGGAAGAGCTCCCTTCCACAAGGCCTTAATATTGAATCTTTGACGGGCGTTAAATTGAAGGCCTTTTCTGACACCTGTCTGAGACACTTATTTCTGACTGATCCAAGATCTTTCTATAACCTTTGGAACATCCAAGGTTCACTCCAGAGTGCTTCTCAGACTTATGAGGGTTTCCATGGAAAAGCAACCAAATACACTAGATGCTATTATTTGCCAGCTTTGTTCAGGAACATTAACAATAGTAAATCAAAGGAGGGGCGATGGGTTTGGGTGGTAGAATATCAAAAGTTCATTCTCAACATCTCCATGTGTTTTGTTGAAGCATGCTTGAGGTGTTTCCTTCTGGGCAACACTGTTTTTCTAGTGTTGCCTTGTGAGAGTGGGGCTTTCTTGTCAAAGGTCCCCTTCAAACCTCAGATACTTGAAACATACTAATCTTTTGTATTTTTTTTTTACACAAATTTGATTTTTTTTATTTGCCTCCCTTTAGAAACTCTAACTGAACTTTCTTTCTGCAGTTCTAAGAGCCATTCATTTGTAGCTGTTATAAACAGGATAGGCCAAGTTTTTGGCAGCTGGTGGAACAATTGGCTTGGTATCAAAGCCAAGAACGGTTATGTCTGTGTCGGATGGTGACAGCAGCTAGACCTGAATAGAGTTGCTAACTCCCACCAAGCTCTCACCTCTGTGGAAATCAAGTGACTAGTGAGTACATTTGCCTAGAGGGGAAAAAAATCATGAATTACTCCCTTTAGAACACAGGATAGAAAACCGTTGGACTGATCAGAGAATAAAAATTCAAGACAGGCTGCTGACTACAAGGTTATGGAACAAGCATGCTGCTTGCTTGCTTGTCGTTTTACATGTATAATGGATTAGAAAACTTATCCTCGCTTTTGAAGTGAGCTTATCATAGAGGTGGTGTGTGTGTGTGCGCGCACGTGTGTGCCTGCTGGCATTGAACCCAGGACTTGGCACATGCTAAGCATGTGTCCCACCGCTTAGCTTTACCCCTGCTCGTAAAGCTTATTGCACTTAGTTTTTTAGGTAGGGTATACATACCTCTTCCTGCCTCTTGAAGACTCTCCTATCTTAGCAGATTTATCCCCCCGCCCTGAAAGAAGCCCTTATTTAGTGTACAGCACACCTCCTGCGCATTCAGATTTGAAGGCCACGCTGGCAGGCAAGTCACTCTCCAGCTCCTTTCTTGCTCAGCCGTAACACTCAGCACCCTTGATAACACAGCTCTGCTTTGAGTTTTTCTCCCCTTCAAAGAGCATTTTTTTTTAAATCTTCCTTCTGAATAGAAACCTTCTCACCCTTCCTTCTAGACTACCACCCTCCTTTATTTCTCCATCACTGAGAACGGTTCTCTGAGTCTCGTGAATATATTTAAAGAGTAATGTAAGACATACGGGCTTGGTATTCGGGGCTTATCATGTAATCATCTAGAATTATGTTTACTTATACAGCCTTATAATTATGTCAAAATAGCTTGTTTTCTCTGCGTAATTATTACATGTGAGTCTTTGTGTATAATTCACTAGTTTCTAGTAGATTTCAGAATACCCACTGGAATATAGCCCTTGGACTTCAGAGGTCTTAGAAGAGGTACGGCTGGGGAGCAGGGTTTAGCATCTAGGCTGGGGGGGCTTTCTAATCACTAATACCTTTGGCTCCCTCAGTGGAAGTACATGGCAGTGGGACAAGTCATTTAACTTCCCGGGGTTCAGCGCTTTTCATGTCTTAAATGGGTGATCCCTAACCCACAAGTAGCTTCTGGATTTTCAATGGGGTAATGCATGCACAGCTTGTCTAGACTTGGCTACTCCCAGTAACTGTTAACCTTGCTTGCTGTTATGTGTGTGTTAAATGCTACGCGGCCCCTGAGCGGTTGGCAGTGTTTGTCACACTGCAACGCCAAAGGCTCTTTTCACCTTGGGTGTTCGGTTTCCTAAGTGGATTGCTATGGGGCAGAGTGGGCACTGGTTCTTTCTACTGTTCATATGTAAATGTGCCCACAAATGCCAGGACAGGGTAATCCTGCCCTCTGACATGCCATTTCTCTTCAGCCATGAATCAGCCCCTATCCACAGATGTAAATGAGGCCGCTGCCAGCCTCAGAAGCCCTACTACATTCTTTTGTCATTCTACATTTAAGATGAAAAGACCCCCCACCCCCTTCACTTTTGCCTTTCCTTGGTCAGATTCCCAGAACTCCGTTTTGAGCATGCTCACACAACTACCTAACCGTCTTCTGAGCTCTGGTGTTCGGTGGTCTTTTTTTTTCCTTCTATATCTTCATTCAGTTTCCAAAATACAGAGCTACAAAAGATGTCCTTATCGGTACAGAATGCAGCCCAGCCCCCAGCTCCGGTCTTGACCTTCTATGTCAACAGGTTAAAGAGAGGAGGCTAAAGAGCCTCCCCAGGGATTTCCATGTTGCTTATACAGCTGGCTCGATTTGCTTTCTTGTTTAAACACTACAAAGCAAAGACAAAGAAGCAAATGTTAGACGCATGACAGGGTGTAGTCCCCTTTAAAGACTATCTCGGAGTTACCAAGCAGCAGGAGAGAAGCTGGCGGAATTTTCAATGCTAACAAGAATAACAGAGATGTATCCATACCCCCAAGATGGAGTTTTGCTTGACACACAACCATGCGTCTGTTTATTTTAGAATTCATTATTATGCCGGTTAAAAACAGAAGGAAAAAGATTTAAGTCCAAAAGCTCTTTTCAAAATGATGAGAGAAAGTTTAATTTCAGAAGTCATGACATGTGACCCAAAGTGTAGTTTCAAACAATAACAAAGAAATAAAAATATAAGGTCTCAACTTGGGGAAAAATATACGGGAACGTAACTATTGGGTGGGGGGAAGCTTATAGTAAAAAGGAGGGGAAATGGCAGACACTGGATTGTTTCTTCTATTTGAAGATTTTCCTGGTAGAAGAGAATATAGAGGCGTGGCCCTGGTAACAGAAGAAGATTGGTGTGGATATGGGAAAATATGTTTTAATATCATAGCTTGAGTACTTGAGAGTGAATTTACATTTTAATTTTCATTATTATAATCATTATAGCCAAATATTTTTAAATCCTCTCCTGCTAAAAGTTTCTTTATCTGGTCCTGAGCTGATGTTAGAACGTCCCTGTGTGTCCTGGTATATCAGGGTAGCTAACCTTCTTTGTCATACTGTTAGTTTTGTATTTTGCAATCAAGTGCTTTCCGGGTTCTTATGTTTTAGCTTTGAGTGAATCCTATAGTGAACTTGTCAGCCCGAGTCCTTTCTTTCTCTCAGAGGCCAGACACACTCTCTTATCTGTACCACACAATATAGTGCCCAAAATAGAGCGAGCAGCTTACTAGCCCAACCCTGTCATCACTGAAGTGATTGCAGAGGTGAAAAAGGCTAAAGCCCAGGAGGATGGGGACTCCACTTTGGTCTCACTGAACAAAGCGAAGACTAGGAATTTCTGTGCTCATTCAAAGGCGTCTGTCCACCAGAGTTTGTAGCTCGCCCAATTGTTGCTTCATAGAGACCCCTCTGAGACTTTTTTCACACCTGCCCCCACCCAGCATATATGCCACACTGTGCAGCTGTCCATAGAGGACAGAAGAGGGTGTCGGATGCCCTGGAGCTGCCCACTGTGGGTGCTGGGGACTGAGCTTGTGTTCTCTGGAAGAGCCCTCTTAGCTGGCCCTCGGTATATTTAATTTTTAAAGTTCTTTTTGCCCCCCTGTGTGCCCATCTGCTAGGGAGGAAAGCTTGTGGGCCGCTCTAGACGTGTTGTTTCCTCTTTGGAAAATCCTACGGCAGGCTCCCCGAAAGCCAGCTGTGTGCTCACCTTCTGACCCAGGACGATCCTCTTCCAGGTGCACACCCACCCGAGGGCAAACCTGTGCTGGCGAAATGCTGGGTATCAGAATGTCCATAGCTGCTCTTTTTTCCAAACACCCTAAACTTGGCTAAAACCAAACATCCGTTAGCAAACGCAACAGGAAGTTTATACAATGTCATCCCACCACACCACACCACACCACATTCATACAATATAACGGTAAGAATAAATGTCATACTGTTTTATGCAACCACATAGCTGAATTTCACAGACGTAGAAGAGTGTGATTCCAGGCGTAAAGCTTGAAAACCAGCAAGGATAATCATGCTGGCTCAGTCTGGATGGTGGGTCATTTGGGGGGTAGATTATTCACGGCCACAGTGTGAGCCCTGTGTGCTAGCTAGCTAGTACGTCAGCCCCTGCTGTGTGCTGAGTCATGGAGACTTGGACATAGCTTGTGCGCGTCTTTGTACCCAGTGTAAAGTGTGCTTGGCCTTTAGGTTTGGTTTTAGCTTTCATAGCTCCTGCTTTGTGTGAGTGGGGCTCTTAGTCACCTAGGTAAGTATTCTTTTCTACCATAAAGAACAGCTTCCAGGGCTGGAGAGATGGCTCAGAGGTTAAGAGCATTGCCTGCTCTTCCAAAGGTCCTGAGTTCAATTCTCAACAACCACATGGTGGCTCACAACCATCTGTAATGGGGTCTGGTGCCCTCTTCTGGACTGCAGGCATACACACAGACAGAATATTGTATACATAATAAATAAATAAATAAATAAATTAAATAAATATATATATATATATTTTTAAAAAAGAACAGCTTCCAGAGTCTTGGATGTGATTGGAATTCTCACCTCACTGCTTGGCCCACTGCAAGTTGGTTAGTTCTAAGATCACTTAGCTTCTTACATATTTTCCATTTCTTCATTGCAAAAATATGGGACCAGGAAGAGTTGACACACCCCGGGGGTGCAATGAGATCTGGGTGAGATAATGCACCCAAAATGCTCATCTTGGAAGAAGAACTGTTGGCTTCTAGTTATTATTTTTGTCTTCTTTCCCTAAAGAGTATTCTGTGCTTCTTAAAACATGAAGCAATCTTGCCATCTGGCCTCAGGCTAGACCTACAGCACAGACCCATCTTCTAGGGTTTAGGCGTTCCAAGCCTTAAATCCTCAGAGGACTTGTGCCTCACATTGCCTGTCTGCATCGCTACTGCAGACGTGATGGTTTCCCATTAGCACAGCCAATTAAGAATGCCCTAGCCCTCCATACCTACAGCCTTTTGCACTTCATGCAATTGCTTCAGAAGGACTCAAGGTGGGAGTGGCCTCTGTTCATAGGCAGGACAGGTACAATGTGAATTTGGAAAGCGGTCCTCAGAATCACCATTGTGGATTTACCAGCACAGAGAGATCGGATGTCCTGCCCAAGGTGCCCTCTGAATGCAGAACTAGGATTAAAGCAGTCTGTAGCCCCTGGGCTTAGGGAAGCTCTGTCTAACTAGAAGGTCACTGATTTATTCTTAAGATTTTTTTTTGTTTATTCAGTATTCTTTGTAGGCAAAAATTCTGTGGACTAATATTTTATTTATTTTCATTTAAAATGAGCTACTGACTTTGTTACGTTATTGTCATTATGCTTTATTATTCAACTTAACACAGGACATAACTGAATTTGGGGCAGTAATTTACACTGAATGTCAGAGCTTAGGATGGAAAGCCCTGAGAGTGTTCCTTTTGTTTCGGAAAATATTTAAGGACCTGGAAAAACTAAATGTGAAAGAATTTAAAAGGGAATAGGGAAAATTTAATTGATCTTCCCACTGGCTTTTCAAAGAATGGCTCTGAAAGTTTTTGCAGTGTTTTCCTTGTCTCCTTGTAAGAGAGTGTTTCAGGGGTGGGGGTGTAGCTTAGTGGTAGAACATTTGCCTAGCATACAGGAAGCCCTGGGTATGATCCCCAGCTCTGTATCATAATCGTCATGATCATCGTCATCACCATCATCATCATCATCATCATCATATGTCAGTGAAACAAATACTTGCTTCTCCACTCTGAATGTCAAAATTGAGAGAATTCAAAGCTCCACCCACGCGAGTGTTCTGGATTGTTCTCTACACGTTAGAGCCGCTCACTGGTGTCAAGGGTTTTGAAGTACAACTGACTTGGTTCAGCCTGTAGACCTGTGCTGGTCTGTAGATGTCACCGATTCATCTCCCCCACCCCCGTGTTCCCCTGCTGAGCTGTGGATGAATCTGTGCTGTGCAAATGCCATTCCAGCCTTCGTGGAGCGGATGATGGTGACTGCAAAACATTCTGCCCATCCAAGATGACATTTCTCTGATTTAAAGAAAACAGGAGTATGAATATTTAATGTTTCATTATAATATTTGGATGTTTATGAGGAAACCAATATTTTTGAGTTATGAGACGCATAAACAAATCTATTTGTTTTGCAGTATTGTCACTTTGGTTTGCTTTTGTGGTGCTGAGCAGCTAACAGAGCCTTGCGTATGCTGGGTGAGCACTGTACCAGAGTCTCACCTCCAGCCCTCACTTTGGTTTTGATTTTGTTTGGTTTCTGAGGCAGGGTCTTGCTCAGACTGGCCTCCGGAGTATGCTTTGTAGCCCAGGCTAGCTGGGGGTTCTGATCCTCCTGCCTTCTGAGTACTGGGATGACAGCAATGTGCCACCATGGCTAGCTTCCTAGTAAAACGTAAACAACAAAATTACCTTAGCCAACGAAATATTGGATGGGCGATTAAAATTTTCTTTACAAGATCATTTTGTAGTATGTTCCTGGTAAATTATGCTTTGGAAAAAATACTGTTGCTGTTGACACTGTTACTACATATATGGTAAAGCATTTTTCAGCCTTAGTCAGAGAGACCTATTTATGCAGTGATACTTAGAAAAAAAATGTGTTTTCTCAATAGATGCTTAGCCATGGAGCGATTTTTTTCTCTATTAGTATTTTTGGATGTGTGAATGTTATTATGTCACTGAAGGGTCTCCTCATAAGGCCCTTCCCCTCCCAGAGGAGCTATAACAGAGAAAGGTTGCAGAGCGAGGGGGGAGTGACATTCCTCAGTGATGAAGCCACTCAATCAAATAACCCCGACCCATGCTGATGCCAGCATCCCTAATGATGAAGTGAGTAACCAAGGACATGAAAACAGGAGAGAGCCTGGGGAAGGATCTGGTGGGAAGGTGTAAAAGAAGATGATGTGGGGCAGGGGTTGGGGAGGGGGAGAGGCCTTGACATTGTGTGTGTGTGTGTGTGTGTGTGTGTGTGTAAAAGTGCACATTTTAAGAAGGAAGGTTACTGTGTCAAAGCTTGGGTTGCCCACCCCTTTCCATAAGAACACACAGAAAGTCAAGAGCAAACACTTGCAGTTGTGTTAGTTGTCTGTAGTGAGCTTTCTTGCCAGACTATCTTTGGATCGCCAGCACCCAAATAATGATGCAGAGACTTCTTATTAATTATGAAAGCTTGGCCTTTAGCTTAGACTTGTTTCCAGTTGGCTCTTATACGTAAATTAACGTGCTTCTATTAATCTGTGTTCTGCCGTGGTGGTTTTACCTTTTCTCAGTACAGAATGTCCCACTTCCTTCTAGTCTGCTGGCAAATTCCATGCCTCGATTCCTCTTCCTCCTCTCTCTTCCCCCAAATCCTGTCAATCCTCTCCTGACTTCCTATTGGCCATTCAGCTTTTTATTACACCAAACACAGCAACACATCCTCCTAAAGTGTACAAATATTCTGTAAAAATATTTCCCTCTTTTTGCCTAAATAAAAAGAAAAGGTTTTAATTTATATCCTTTCTTCTGTAGCCTTCTTAAAATTTTGTGAGTTTGGAACATGCATTAAAAACTGATTTTGTGGCTTTACTTTCCAGTTCCCTATAAAATGCCGTTCATAGAAAGAAACCTGGATTGAGTGGACACACTTAGAATTTGGGGTTGCGGAACACAGTGGGGTGAATTCTTGTTGGGCTATTAATGTGATTTGAGCAAAAGGTTGCTCTAACTTGCCTAGCTTCTGATTCACGAGGTTTAGTATAGATAACTACTGCTGGATTTAGATCAGACTTGATGGGTGGGGCACCTACATGTCCCAGGTGATTTTGGAGCATGCCAGGAGTTGCTCCTGATGCAGCTCTTGGCCTGCAGTGGTGGCTTTCACAGCCTAGCTTATTCCACATCCTACCTGACTGGCCTGGCTTCCAGGCATCCTTACAACCCCATGAAAGTTTGCAAGTAGCCCAGCCCCCGTCTCCTGCCAGTCTAGGAGCGGTATTCAGACTTGCATGCCATCAGTGCTGACCAGAAGGTGGCAGCAGCTGCATTTTGCTGTAGCAGCCCTGGCTGGGTATCAGGTAAATTTATTCTCTGTCCTTCCTAGAGATTTGGCAAGATGATCAAGATCCTTTATGAGTTGTGGTGCATGTTTGCTTGCATGTCGTTTTTATTCTTAGTGTTTTATTCTCAGTATTACTCGAGTGGATTCGGTTGTTTGTCACATTGTCCTCCAGCATTGCCTTCATATCTGCCTTTAAACAGTGCTGTCTGTTTCGGGTCAGTGATCTGATATTTCTTTCCAGAATACAGATACTGCTTTGATTTGCATGTATGTTCTTTATCAGAACATTTTGACGTACCTGAGAGTTGTATGTGATTAAGGTTGGCTGGAAATCAGCATTTTAATAAAGATCAGATAAACCTTTTATTATGGCAGCTACTTTGGTCACGACTGCAGTTTCTGCAAGCCCCACCCGAAAGGGGGCTCATTCGTGCGGGGCCACCTTGCTCTGTTGCTTTCTCATCAGCATTAGTTTACTGTAGATGCACATTTTGTTCCGTTGTTTTTCCACTTTCACTTGTCTCTGAAGTCTCTTCTTTTTTTTTAAAGTATGTATGTGTATGGGCGGGGATGCAGGAGGCCAGAGGGGACAGCTCTGTGGAGTCGGTTGGTTTTCTCTTTCCAACTTGCCATGTTTTCTTGGGGCTGAACTCGGGTTGTGAGACTTTCCTGGCAGTCTCTCCTACTTCCTTTTAAGACAGGATATCATATAGCCCAGGCTGGCCTTAAAGTCATTGTGTAGCCAAAGATGACCCCGAACTTCCGTTCCTCCTACCTTTACCTCCCGAGTGCTGGGACCACGAGCACACAGTGGTGACTCTTGACTTCTAGCCCGGTGATCCATGCATGCTAATCAAGCATTCTGCCACTGGAGCTATATCCCCAGCCCTCTAAATTTCTTTTTCAATACGTAGATCTCTATCTGTCACAAAACCCTTGATGTTCAACTATTTCCGGCTGAGTGAGGCCCAGCCGGCAGAGCTCTTCACCACTGTTCACGATTTTACTCTAGGGAGATCTCTCTCAAGACATCCCTGCGAACCCGCACATTGTCATCCTTCTGGCCACCGCATGGTCTGAGGAGGGTCGGGTGCAGACAGCAATGTGAGCAGAAGGGTATGTGGTACTTACAGGATGTATAGAAGAGGCTGGGGGTCAGACCCAAGCCGAACTTTCAGGAAAGACTCTTTCAGAACAGGCTGGCCCTGGGAGCTGACCCTTACTGCTGCCAAATCTGGTGTCCAGTGTTGGAGCCCAAGACCACACAGCTTCAATGGCACACGCCCATCTTCTACCTCCATAGAGGTTAGGTACAGAGACTTCAGTTACTTCAACGATCCAAGTTACTGCTAGAAATGACGGAGTTCATCATGGACATCTACTTTGCAAATACTAGGCACTGACAGCTGCTTGCAAGAAAGTCCAGAAAATGCAATGTTCTCCACAAGAGAACTTGCCTGGGACTATGAGAGGTAGTGTGTGCACCGTATGATATCCACGACTCCATGTTTCCAGCTCACCAGTCACTTGATGTCTTCTTCACGCTTGTGCTTCTCTCCTTCCTGTGGAGCATGTATAACATGCTCCCTCTAGCAAACTCTTCCTCATCAGGGTCTCTAGTGCATGGATCACTGGTCACATCAAATTTTCCTTGATGTTACTTCTGCATGGCTCCTATTCCAGCTATGAACTCTCCAATTTATGCCTAGATGCTATTTTGTTTTATCTGTCTTCTTCCAGCCAATGGGATTCTTCGTTGATTGCTCATTCCTTGTATCATCTGATGGACATGCTAGCTAGAATTTCCATAGCCAGGATAAGTGTAGTTCCTGCTTTCCAGGAGCACAGTCCTAGTCCTGGGTCGGAGGAGCATCATAATCGCATGGCTATGTGATGGACGAGTGCATGCTTCACTCCAGAAGCTGCCCGGAGATGGGAGGCAAGGAAAGGCTTCCTGAGAGGTTGTCCTCACCTAAGAATCCGCAGAGCCTGGGGCAGTGCTTGGTGTGTTGAATCCTTAATGAATTGCAGGGCTGCAAATGAATTGAATGATTTCCTTGTCGTCCTGACTTTTCCTCTGGTTAAAAGCTTTTTATTGATTTGAGAGCCCACAGATACTTTAATGTTTTTTTTTTTTTTGTAATGCCATCAGAGTGAATCCCCGAGGGCTATTATCTTTAAGTTGTTTCTTTTCTTAGTAAAGATTTATTTATTTTTATTTTATGTGTAAGAGTGTCTTACCTACATGCATATAAGTGCACCGTGTGTGAAGTTAGCATGTCAGATCTTCTAGAACTGGAGTCATAGGAGATTGTGAGCTACCACATGGTGCTGAGAATCAAACCCAGGTCTGCTGCAAGAGCAAGTGCTCTTAACCATCTAGTTGCATCTCCACCTTCTTGGTTCTTTACTTGTAGGAATTTATTAATTTAATGAAATAATGTTACTTACATGCCTACATGTGTTAACTATGGTGCCACACTTCTATACCCTGAGGAATCGGGAACTCTGCCCTCTGTGGTATGGTCAAGGTCATTTGTAACTGGGGGATTTAGTCACTCAACAAAGACAGATGGTAGCTGTATGGAAGAGAGGTACAATCACTGAGAGGAATGGCAGGTCTTATCAGAGTTGAGGGATCAGGAGAGATTTGTTGTCTGAAGAAATGGCAAACTGGGCTCAAGATGGCTCAGTGGTTAAGAGCACCAACTGTTCTTCCAGAGGACCTGGGGTTCAATTCCCAGCACCCACATGGCAGCTCACAACTGTCTGTAACTTTAGTTCCAGGGGATCTGACACCCATGGCAAAACACCAGTGTACATAAAACACACGCATACACATATGTACATATATATATGTGCATATATACATATATGTGTGTGTACACACATACACATGCACATACGCACACATAAGAAATGACAAGCTAATCTTGAGACCCAAAGGATAGAGGAAAGAGAGCCTGTGAAAAGGTACTCCAAGGTTTCCTTGTAGAAAGGAGCTGTGGTGGGCTGCGTTCTGCCCAGCTCCGCATGGCTAGCTTTACCCGAAATAATTACACGGAAACTGCATTCTTTTGAACACTGCTTGGCCCATTAGTTTTAACCTCTTATTGGCTAGCTCTCACATCTTGTCTAACCCATTTCTAATATTCTGTGTAGCATCACGAGCTGGCTTACCAGGAAAGATCTTAACCTGCATCTGTCTGGAGTGGGAGAATCATGGCGACTGCCTGACTCGGCTTCTTTCTCCCAGAATTCTGTTCTGTCTACTCCGCCTACCTAATTTTCTGTCCTATTAAAGGGCCAAGGCAGTCTCTTTATTTAACCAATGAAATTAACACAAAACAGAAGACTCTCCCCCATCATTTCCTCCACCCTCAAAGTGCTTTCTCATGAAATCCTCTCACCTTGTGCTGGTGAGATTGACAATAATGAAAGGCTCTTATGGGGTGTGTGGGTGTGAGTGAACAGCACACATACAACACAGTAAACACATAGAAAACTCACTGTGGGGAAACACAAGGAGACTCAGGAGGAGAAGCTGGTTTCTCCTTGAAGCCTGGGGGTTTTAAGGATCTCTGAGGGGGTCTTCCTACACCAATTTAGAATTGGTCAGTTTGAACAAAGAAATCCAAGGTGGGTGATAAGTCCACAAGTTTTGGTCTAAAACACATCTTGGCCTGGTCTTGAATTTGTCAGACCGATCCACAGCCCAGGGATTCTAATAGTAGGAGAAAAATCCCACCAGGTCTTTGAAAGTTCCAGGTTTTTGTCTCAGGACAGGAAGGTGAAGAAGCAGCCATCCATCTTGCCAGTTCACCATTTTTATCATCCAGTCATGGTCCCTCTCCACATTGCAAGTAGTTTCTTATGGAACAACTTTATACTAGTTAGAAAATCATGGCACCATAACAAATATTCCTTTTGCATTCTCTAGGCTCCTCCCGATCCCACACGTTTCTGTTACAGCCCCTTGTTTCACATTCTGTCCATCTGGCTTGGCACTGAGGTTGGTGCTGTGCAAAGTGAACGGTGCGGATTTGACTCTGGCCCTCTCAGGAATTTAAACAAGGGGGCCTGCCCTGTGCAGCGTGCAGAGGGCATAAAATAAAGCTGCTTGAAAAATGCTCGAGTTTAGGGATGGCTAATCGATGCCGCGCTGTGAATGGAGTCAGGACAAGCATGCTTCATTAGGAGTATGCATTTGTTGTGGAGACCGGAGGTCATGGCCAGGGAGACCCGATCTAGAACAGGGTGGAGGGGGATTCTCTAGACCTCCTTTGATCACTGTGGGAATCTTCCGAAACCTCTCTCGCGCCATTTGCATAGAGCTGAGAAGAATTTGTAGCGTGCTGCTGAAAAGCAGTCTTCTGCCCCAAGACTTCCCAATGGCCCCCTTCACCGCCGTGGTGTTTTTAGCACATTCTCCACATTTGCCGTCTCTATGAATGAAGCATTCAGGTTGCCATTCAACATGTCTGGTCCGGGGTGCATTCTAAGTCCAATTATACAAGAAGCTATTTGTAGCGGTCAGCAGCTGCAAAATGAAGAGGCTTTTTTTTTTTGAGGGTGTGTGTGTGTGTGTATAAAATGCCATCTCAATGAAGCTAAAAGTTCAGAATGCAGAGTGATCCTGTCGAGGAGTTGGGTTTGTAACTGAGATACAGGAAGTTAGCCCTGGGAAGAACTCCCATTTACAGTCTCTTAACATGGACTGTCCTGTCGAAGTGTGATTCGCGTAGATGCCCGGGAGTTTGTTCTAACAATGAGTGTAATATACGGTCCAGAGACTGTGGCTGATGCCGCTATCCAGTGGGGTGCCATTGGTGAGTATGTGTCTCTCCGCCTGAAATAATTAAATGTCAATCAGATTAGAAACGATTGCGTATAAACATCTAGCGAGGGTGGGAAAGTAGAAGCGTTTTAAACCACGCTGATCGCTGGGGAAGATGATTAAATAGACTTTGCACGTGAAAAGTGATGGTGACGGTTTTGCAACTACTTCATTTTAGTTTAGTGCTGAAGATCCGACCCAGAGCTTTGTAATTTTATCCTGTAGTGATTTCTGTGGCATGCTGCATTGAAAGAGATAGGTGTCTCAGATCTGCTGGTAAAGTTAAGTCCATTTGGCCCTTTTAAGAGGCTTTATATAGTATCAGAGAGATTTGGGAGAACTATCTGTAAGATCCCACTTTATTTATTTTCTTTCTAAATGTCTTGCCTTTGGATTCTTTGTGTGGGACCGGGTCTCACTATTAGCCCAGCTGACCTGGAGCTCCCTGTGTAGATCAGGCCTCTTGCCTGTCAAGTGCTGGGGTTTACTGGCGAATACCACCAGACCTAGCTCCCTGGATATCTTACATTCCATTTTATTCTGGTTCTAGGGTTGATTGTTTCTGTCTTAACTGTTAGCTAAATTCTTTTTAAACTTTTCTAATTATGTGTGTTTCTGTGTGTGTGTTTATGTATTTGTGTGCTTATAGGCTAGAACACTCCACTTGGTCATTTTTTAAATTATTATATATATATGGGTGTTTTTCTCGAAAGTATGTCTGCAACTTGTGCATGCCTGCTACTACCCACCGAGGCCAGAATAGGGCTTCAGGTCCTTTGGCGTTGGAGTTACAGATTATTATGAACCACAGTGTGGATGCTAGAAATAAAACTGGGGTTCCCTGGAAGAACATCCATTGTTCTTTGTTGCTGAGCCATCTATCCAGACCCTGTCTTACTAATTTTAGTGATAGTTTCTCTCACTGGCCTGATTTGGCTACACTGGCGGGCCAGCAAGGTCCAGGGATCTTTTTGTCTCTGTCTTCCTAGGGCTGGGATTATAGGCATGCATGGCTGTGCCCAGCTTTTATCTAAAAGGATGCTGGGGTCCAAACTCAGGCCTTTATCTTGTGTAGTGGGCACTTCACCAACTGAACCATCTTCCCAGCCTACTGTTGGTTAAGGTCTTCAAATAATTTTTTTCCCACATTCCCCACTGTTTTTCATAACGGAAGACAGGTAGCAGGTGACTTAGTTCTGTAACCTAGCGCTTGGGAGCCTGAACCAGGAAGGTCTAGTTACAGCCAGATGAGGCTAATTAGGGAGCCCTTGTCTCAAAAGGGGATAGGGAAAGAGATGAATAATACAATGATTCAAATTATGAACTCACCCCTCTGACCAGAAGTGAAACATATTGTTAGGTACATAAAGAAGGTGGCTCATCTCAATCTTGCCTAAGATTACTTTGTTTGCTAAGTAGGAAATACCCCGCCCCCCTTTTTTTTGAGCTCCCATGATACTGAGTGGGAGGGGCCAAGCATAGCATTCTGAGAATCACGACAGTTGCCTAGCTTAACCGTTATTGTCATTTTGATAGGGTGCCCCTTCTCCTTGCAGCTGTGCCCCAGTTGCATTGCCCTCTCCTAACAGGGAGTGGCCAACAAGCGTGCCGGTGCCGCTGCTGTCAGCTCAAACATTTACCCTTTGAGGTTAAGCATTAGGACAAAGTTACACAGATTCAGAGATGCCGCCCTGCCACCCATCTCCACCCAGTGCTGTTCTGGTTCTGGTTCTTCTCATTTGTGGTTTATTTACCCAAAATGGTTAGTTGTACGAATTGCAAAGAAAAATTAGCGAAGGACTGTTGAGGATGTGAGAGTTCGGGAAGGTTTGATTAACTTAGTCTTCCGCTGGCTCACTAGTGGATGCCCTCCGCAGTCCAGATGAATTCCAAATGTCTGCTTCTGCTGGGCTGCTGCTCTTTGCCCTGTGTCTCACCTCCAGCAGCTTTGCAAAGCTTCCGGAGCCCTTACATGTAATTAGGGACTATAGTTTCTGTTTGAAGAATTTTGCTGCTGTCTCTCCCCTCATTTAGGAAAATACAAATTAAAAAAAAAATGAAGCTCTACACTGCTCAGAGGCACATTCTCTTTGCCCGGATGAACCTTTCTCATTCCTAGAAAACCAAATACAGGGGGACTTTTTAACTGTGAGTACTGTCGGCTCATCAGCAAACCAAAAGAGCTCATCTTAACCACCCCCACAGGATCGTTTAGCGTGTGAGACAGCCCGTCTCTCTGCAATAGCAGTTGCGCACACACAGCTGCTTATTAATTGTAACATTCATCAGGACCATATGCGCGATGATATAAGAAATCACAAGGAAAAAAGTTCATAAGGGAAATTCTTGGCTGTAAAGGGTTGAGGAATCGAACACCATCTTAAGCATCTCAAACCCCAATTCTAGTGTCCTTTTAGTGTTCACGGATTGTGAAGAACTGGGGCAGTGAGCTGTCTGATTTCTCCTTGCTCACTTTAACTGCGCTCCGTATTTTTGAACAGTGTTTCCGAGCCATCTTTAGATGAAAGCTCTACATTAAGACCCCATTGTTAAAACTGGGTGTAATGGTGCACGCCGTTAATCCTAGCCCTCTGGAGGCAGAGGCAGGTGGATCTTGGCCAGCCTAGTCTACAGAGTGAGCTCTAGGACTGCTAGGGCTATACAGAGAAACCCTGACTTGAAAAACAAACAAACACCAAACGACTCCATTGTTAGGACTGGGAATGTGGCTGTGTGCGTGGAGTACTTGTGATACAGGAATGAGGAGGACCTGAGTGTGTAACATGACCTCCTTTTCATAATAATGTAAGTACTAATACTTATATAATATCAGCACTAAGCACTTCTTTAACTGGGCTTGGTTGCAGATGGTATTTGGTTTATGAGTATCCATTAGTCTCTCTGGAAGTACAGTGTCAACCTTATTCAAATTCAAGCTCACCGGGCACAGAAATTATAGAAGACCCCCTCCCAAGACAAGGAATTCTTCTGAGGGTAAAAGAAAGCTAGAGTCAAAGGTCAGTGTCACATTGTCAGCCCAACCCACATCCTCCTGGTGTCCCCTGTAGGTGGCAATGTCCCCATTTCTCATCTTCATGTTGTCAGTTTCTCTCAGGTAGTTTTTTTGTTTTTTTGTTTTGGTTGTTGTTGTTAATCTTTTTTAAGAAGTCTTTTTTTGCTCTTCCTCTCTTTCAGTCTTTTCAAGTATAGATTCTTTGTTGGTTTGGTAACACCATCAATCAGTCAGGTCCTTAATATTATCCGGTATTCACTAATCACATGCTGCTTTCAATTAGAGTTCCAGGATACCCTGTTATACTCGGGCTTTTTATTCTTTTTGCCCCCTAAAGATTTTACAAAAAAAATCATATTTTTTCCTTTTAGAATTTAGAATTCATTTCTCTTAAATTAGTTTTTATTCTTAGTACATAATTATGTTAGGCTTAAATAGTACAAAAAGTATATTTTAATTTTCGAGTCATTGAACACAATTCTCTTCACTGAGATACGCCAGAGCAGTGAGACCCTTAATATGCATTCAGACAGTAAACGAGTTAACTTTGCAATTAAACTCATTTATATGCAGTTCCGCCCACATACACTGTTTCTCTCTTTCAGGGAGCCTGTATGTACCTCATAGGCTTGGTAGAATGAATTGGCGCATCAGTACTTCTTGGATACAAGGATGTGAGCTACACAACACGCTAAAGAATAACTGACTCAGGTGTAAGGGGCTACAGTTAACGAAATGGTCAATTTTCTTTCTGTAAGGTGCACCTTGCTCTTTAAAAAAAAATTATTTAAAAGTTTTTGTGTGCATATTCTGTGAATGAGTGTTTTGCCTGTTTGTATGCATGTGCACCACATAGGTGTGCCCTGCCTGTGCCCTCAGAGGTCAGAAAAGAGCATCAGCTCCCCCGGAGATAGATTTATGGATAGTTTATAAGCCACCGTGTGGATGCTGGGAACCAAAATCAGGACTTCTACTAGACCAGGAAGTGCTCTTTACCGCTGAGCCATCTCTTCAGCCCCACGGGTTGCTTTTTCTTCAAACTGTATTTGAAGTAAAATGATACATTTTTAAAATAAAATTATTAAAGCTTTGTCAAGGAACACTTCAGGAAGATTAAGCTTTGGCCATTATCGGAACAGTGAATAGAGCCATGGCCAGCCGTAGGCCAGGGATCAGGCATCTAGGGAGGTTAATAGCCTATTAAAGATGTTGAGGGAAAAAATGAGAGTGGATTCCACAGCCACATGGCCCCTTCCTAACACAAGCCACACGGAGGACACACCAAGCTAGAGACAAGATATTCAGTTCCGTGGGGAGTGGCCCTGTGCTGCACTGCAGGCTGCTATTGCAGAAGCAAGGAGACAGGATGTGCCTTCTAGCTCTACTCTGACTCCAGGTGCCCCTGAAAACTCCCCTTCGGACTTCTCAGGCAGGGTCCTTACACACAGTTAACTCCAGGCTTGCTGCTGATCAACCTGCTTCCTGTGGGCCACGCTTCTCTATCATCTCAGGATAGCCCTACCCTGTGCTGGGGAGACTTTGCATCCTTGCAAGCCAGCTGAACTTTGAATGTTCGTTGTCAGCACAGGGGTTCTTTTTCTCGTCTCGTGGCATGTTTTCTGACGGCCTCGCCTTGCCTTTGCTCCTTGTTTGTAACACGAATATCATGGCGATAGCCGGGCTTGTGAAATGGGCTGAGCAGATGGGAACGGTGGGGTTGGGTTAAATTATTAACCAGACTCCACATGCAGAGTGGAGGGGGTTTTTCAGCATCCGCATGAGCCGGCAGAATGGATAGGAGATCAAGTTCCCCCTAAAGGACGGATGTGTTCTCATCTCTGATGGGGGTTCCCTTTCTGCCGCTCACCACCTCCACCATCTACTGGCATAGGGGGCTTTCCACTTGTCCCTTGCAATATGTCATAGGCACACCCATTAAAAATTCATTTGGAAACAGAAGAAATATATCCTGCGAAGTTCTGGAGCCTTGATGGATTTAAATGCGCTTTGTGAAATAGCATTAGTGAGATAACTAAAATAATTCTGCGTGGAAGCTTGCCCACATGCTTTCCTTCTGGGAACAGTATTACCTTTTATAGGTATGGGCGTGAAAAGTAAATTACGTTCGCTTTAGCATTTTCTGCAATCTCTTGCCAAGTATGCACATACAATTTAATTTAATTGACCCGGAAAGCTTAGAGTGTATGATAATTTTCAGTTTGCTCAAAGAGCCCCCGAATAACATAATGGATGATTATTTGTAAGAATTTCAGATTATATTTTAACTATATATAAAGGTAATGAATGAGTAAATCTAAAGAAGATGTGTATAGTCTTCTAATTCATTTTTGAAAAACAATGTTTATTTGTTTGTTTGTAAGTGTTTTGCATACATGTACGTATGTGTGCTACATGCATGCAATGCCTGAAGAGGCCAAAAGAGTGTGGCAGATCCCTGGAACTGCAGTGAAGGGTCATGTGAGTGCTGGGGATCAAATCCCGGTCCCATGTGAGAGCAGCCAATGCCCTTAATCAGGGAGCAATCTCTGCAGTCTCTAGTTTTCTAATTTAGATGTTAAACTTGCTTTTTTAAAACGGGCTTAAGGTTAGCAAACAGTAAACCCACTACTTATAGATTGGGTCGGGCTGAGGAGATTTCTCTTTAAGGAGCTGAAGTTCTCTGAGATGTGTTATATTTATCTTGTACTACATAACTCTAACCAGAAATGTATGTTAGGTATGATTTTTTTTTCTTACATCTGCCTTTACTTCCTTTCCCAACCCAGTCAAACACAGTACTCTTCGGCAATTATATATTTTATTTTCTATTGTTGAAGATTTCAATGTGTGTGTGTGTGTGTGACAGAGAGAGAGAGAGAGAGAGAGAGAGATGAGACAGCTATGTCTAATTGCTACATGTAACTCCTGTGTGTAACATTTGAAAATGTCCCTTTTTGGGAACACTCCTGCATTGCTGGTGGGAGTGCAAGCTGGTACAGCCTCTTTGGATATCAGTATAATGATTTCTCAGAAAATTAGGAAACAACCTTCTTGAAGACCCAGCTGTACCACTTTTGGGCATATATCCAAAGACTGCTCAGCTGTGCCACAAGGACATGTGCTCAACTATGTTCATAGCAGCATTGTTTGTCATAGCCAGAAACTGGAAACAACCTAAATGCTCATTGACCAAAGAATGGATAAGGAAAATGTGATACATTTACACAATGGAGTACTACACAGCAGAAAAAAATGACATTTTGAAATTTGCAGGCAAATGGATGGGTCTAGAAAACATCATTTTGAGTGAAGTAATCCAGACCCAGAAAAACAAATATCATATATACTCACTCATAAGTGGTTATTAAACATAAAGCAAAGAAAACCAGCCTACAAATCACAATCTCAGAGGACCTAGACAACAATGAGGACCCTAAGAGAGACATACATAGATCTAATCTACATGGGAGATAGAAAAAGACACGATCTCCTAAATTGGGAGCATGGGGACCATGGGAGAGGGTTGAAGGGGAGGGGACTAGCAGAGAGGGGAGCAGAGAAAAATGTATAGTTCAATAAAATAAAATAAAATAGATTAAAAAAAAGAGAGAGAAAAAAGAAATGTTCCTTGTAAATCAGTGTTGTCTAACAGCCTGGAAGTTCAGGGATTGGGAGGACTTCTAACATCCCATTGTATCTAATATACCAAGGAGCTGACATTTTATGAACCTGGGGATGGGTAGGTAATGCCGTAGAGGCTCTGTGGGGGGAGTTCTGGAAGCTTCCATGGCTTTGCTGTTAAGCACCTTCTAGTTTTGTTTTTATTTTTTAACTTCATCATATAGTTTTTGTTCCTCAACATGACATGGTTGTGCGTAGATGAAAGAATGTTTGGGACATGAACAAATAGTGTCCAGGTGGGGTCCCCTTCCCTCACCCACTGTGGTATTTCAGCTAGAATCCAGACAGCCTTGCTTATTCTAAAATGCCAATGCCGACTTAACCTCCCCACCACCCTGTTGGTTTGTTTGTTTAATTCATACGTTAGGTATCTGTGAGTTGAAACATATTATAGTGCTCTTAGTGCTGTGGGCCAAACGTGTTTCAGATTCCAAATACATATGTGTACACAGCGAGATACCTTGGTACCCAAGTCTGAAGTTAGAATTCAACGTCTGCTTTCTATCCACTCCTATATACAATCTGAAGGGATCTCTAGATCGTACTCTTGCTTCACCTCCGTTTTGACTGTGCCCCATCATCTCATGCTAAAGTCAGGCATTAAATTTTCTACTGTGACATAATATAGGAGCTTAAAATGCTTCGGAATTTGGACCACTTTATGTTAAAGATGTTCAGCATTAAGGATGTTGAGCGTGCATGTACTGCCAACATAGACAGAGAAACCTAAGCGTTGTGAAGAAGCTTAGCTGCGGATGACTTTTTGATCTTACCCTTTTAGCATGGATTTTGACACACATAGGCCTTCCTGGTGGCTTTCTCAGTGCCACCTAGCCCCTGGTGACAAGCAAGGGCCTTTGGGTATGCTCCTGTCCTGCTGTAGTCTGGTCTTTCCTCACCATTGTCCCGAGAGCCTCCACACAGTACGCACAGACCTAAGTCTGACGTCCATACCCTCCCTTCATTTTTCCACTGAGACTCTTCTGAAGAAAGGAGGGTTCCTTCATCATTTCATTAGGTACTTCCTGTCCTTGCCCCTTCTCCTGCACTTCCTCATTGTTGCCACCATTTTTATCTTTTGGGGTGTGTCTTCCTGTCTTCCCCACTGGACTGTGACCATTTTTTTTTTCCTGAGGCAATCAAATCTAGGACCTTGTAGCCATTCCAGGTACACACCTAACTACTGAGCTATGTACTGACTTTTACGACAGTGTCTCCTGTGTAGCCCAGGATGGCCTTGAATTCAGTGATTCTTACTTTCACCTGACACATGCTGGGATTATAGGCACGTGCACTTCGGTAGCCCACAGTGACCATCCTTTATTTTGGACCTCTGACACAAGGAAACTCATAAGTGCTTGGCATAAAACTGTTAAAAGATTGGGCATAAACCACTGTCGCATTTGAGTAAGCTTTTTGAACTGATGTATTCGAGGTACCTGCCTGGGGAGGCTATAAAATGATGCCCTGAAGAACATATGTTGTTAGTAAAGTTGTTCTTGCTCCTTTGCTCAGGCTGTTCTGAACTTGAACTCAGAGGTTCACACAAGCCTTCTGCCTCCTGGATATCAGAAAGTAGAGGCGTCTATCACTATATGTGGCCTATAAGGAAAAATATTTATTTAGTTAGTTAGTTTGATTTTTCGAGATGGGGTTTTGCAGCTCTGGCTCTCCTGGTACTCGCTCTGTTGACTAGACTGGCCTGAAACTCACAGAGACCCTGCCTGCCTCTGCTGGGATTAAAGTCGTACACCACTACCGTTCCGCTAAGAAAAATCTTTAACATTTATTCCTAAGATTTTATTGATGTTAAAGCTTCTTCTTTTATAATAAGGATACATATTTCACGGCACAGTCCTGGAAACAGAATTCGAGAATTCCATGTCAGAATAAGGAGACACCATGGTTATTGGAGCTTAGAATTTTAGCGTCTCATCCACCGCAGTTCAACCAGGATTGTTCAACCAGTGTTGCAACATAGTTTTTTGTTGTTTTGTTTTTTTTTTTTTAATTTACTTATCTGTGTGTGTATGTGTGTTCCTGTGTGTGGTCAGAGGCCAATATTATATGTCTTCTGCAATCACTTTTCACTTACCTTTTGTGAAGTAGGATATCCCACTGAACTGGAAGCTAGCCTGGATTGTCAGCAAGCCCAAGGATCCCCCTGTCTCTGCCTCTCCAGTGTTGAGATTATAGGTGTCCACTGCTACCCTTGCTCTTTCCACAGGGGAACAAGGGGATTGAACTCACGTATTCGTGCTTGTGCAGCATGCACACTACTGACTAAGCCAGTTCTCTAACCTGGAAACTCTTTGAGAATTAGCATTTGATGGCACTAGAAAAAAAATGCTATATGGGTATGACTCAAAGGCAGTGGGGGGAGCAATCATTCGAGGAGCTGACAGTTGAACTCTGAGAGGAGTGGAAAGGTAATTGCTTGCCATCAAGCCCGATAATCTGAGTTTGATTCTTGGGACCCTATGGTAGAAGGCAAGAACTAACTCTTGCACATTGTCCTGTGACCTTCACCCATGTAGGCAAATGCACACACACATGCATATGCATGAATACCACATACACACAAATAAAAATCCAAAAATAAGCATAATTCTTTATTAAGCATGAAGCTGCTTTGCTGTTTTCTGAGATTTTATTTGTGTATTTAATGAACACAAATGCTTACTACACACTGAGAACTATTCCCTAGACTCTATTAATAAAAATGTCTTAAGTTCTGATAATAACCCTGGAATAGAAATACCGTACATGCCTCCACTGTCCTGCTGACCTAACCAAGGCATGGATGGGTGGTTGTCGAACTGAGGTCTTCACCGTTGTGTCATTCTGTTACAGGCAGACGCTAGGGTATCCCAGCTGTTTTGCTGATGTTGCTGTTAACATGGCTGCCTACACCTGGAGTGGGAAGGGCCGCAGAATCATGTATTTCCTGTTGAATGTCTAAACTAAGCAACTTCAAAATGCTAGACGTTTGCTTAAATAAATCATGGCGGGAAGGCATGCAAATTATATAGTAGACATATGTCCCTGCTCTCAGGCTCTATATAAGATATAAAGCATGAGATGGCGGTTATTTGGGAAGACTTTATAATTAATAAAACTTGATGATTAATTAAATGTATAGTGCCAAAACATAACAGTGTGTAGCAGTTGATAAACTTGATAATTCATTTGATTTATTGATTGAAGAGGATAATGTGTCCACATTTCCGGCTGGAAGCCTGCCTCGTGTCCCTGATTTTACCATTGGCTAGTGTATAACAAATAAGGGCTTATCTTCCCTAACTGTGCCTACTTAGCTCCGGGCATTCTGGAGAGAGAAGGAAATGGTTCCACTCTCGTTGCAGTTCATCTTCTAAGAAGGGAAAGAGCATTTCTGTAACCAGTCCTGGAGGCTTGGAGATGTGGGTTCCATCTTGTTTTGAAAATGAGAGCCAGTAAGATTTACCGGTTTGTTTTGTTTATTGCCATGTTCTCCTTCAAGCCTGCACCCAAACCCCGTTATTTCAGTGAGGACACCCTGACTTATTTAAAATCCACCCAGACCCGTCCACTTCCTTCCCATCCTCTTTTGCATACTTTTGCCCAGCTTTTCTTTTGCTCACCGAACGAACCACTCTCTGATGGGCCATACCGTTGGTTTCTTGTCAAGTAATACAGGCCTGATGAGGGAGGCCCATCATAGACTCTCAATACTTACCTGGTTAGCGAATGTGTCTGCGTTTGCATGCTGTTCTTGTGTGCACAAGAAGCTGTGCGCTGTACGGGATCGAGTGTATTCACGGTCTGCTGTCCTGAACAGTCTCTACTTTCAGGTGGAAAGTTGTCTCTGAACTTCAGAGTGACATCGAACCTCAAAAAACTTGTAGATGGTGAATTAGATTATTTCTTTATCTACCGAACTCAACCTGTCTCTAATGCCACGCTCAGAGCAAGGTCTCAGTCACTGATAAGTCTGAAGAGGAACTTTGGTCTCCTTGTAAGACTGGGTGTCATTTGAGTTACCGCCTTGGTTGTTACTCATTTGCCATCTAGCACTTCGATGTCTTTTAAGGAAAGTCCTGTAAAGGACGGAAAGAACGCATAGCAGAATTTCTCCGGGTGTGACGATATGTTAGTTTCTTTGGTTTTTGTTTGCTTTTGTTGTTCAGATGGTGCGGTTAAAGGGAAGAGAAGCTTTGAGGGGCCATCATCCCCAAGCTTTCCCTAGGGAAGCCCCTTAAATAAACTGCCATTCTTTGACTTAAGAGCCTTTGTTATAAAGTAAATGTTTTGAATTAGAGGATTATTGCATTTTTCCACTCAGTTACAAGTCTGGCCCCAAGCTATGAACTACGAGGTTCTTTTCTGTGCTCAGTGGGGTGGATGGGAGGTGTGTGCCCTGTGCTCCCCTTCCTGGCCCCTGATCTGTCTTCAGCTTTTCAGATCTTTCTCTTCCCCCTGGGCTGTATTCTTCTAACAGTGCCTTGATTTCCCTCCGGTTACATTCGACTTTCCTCAGTCCAGAACTGAAATGCGTTTGAACTAAAGAGTAATCCAAATAATGTTTATTTAAAACTACAATCCGGTAAAGCTGTGGGGGAATTGCTAGAACCAGGCTGTTAGGTAATTACTGCATTTAAAAGAGATTAAAGTGATTTGGGTAATGTTATCTAATTTCTTCTTTGGAGTTGGGAAGTTAAGGGGTTTTGTTTGTTTTTTTTTTTAAGAGTCGGTGCCAGCTAGAGGCAAATGAGATCACACTTCCCGAGCCGGGCGCTGAGAGCTGTGACTAGCCGGGCTGAGAAGACAGGGCACCCTCATTTGCATAAAAATGCCACTAAGTCACGACCGAGCTCCCTGGAGATTCTTTTCTAAACTAGTGGAAGTTCTGTTGGGAAGCAGAGCCTGGGGGTGTGGCTGGCAAACAAAGGTTGGTTCATTTCCCCTGTCTCAGCCCTCACCCCTTACTCCCCGGTGGGCTGGAAAGGAGCAGAATCAACTTGGGGTTGCGCTCAGACTTACTGGATCCTGTAAACAGACAAACAAACGAACCGATCTGGACGGACACAGTGGCCTCGTGAATGCGGGGCACCCGTGTGTTTCATCGTGACATGACGTCCAGAAAATCAAATCTGCCGTCTGTGTGTGCAGAGGAAATGGAATGAATGGGCCGGAGAGCCGAGCAGTGCTTATGCAAATGAGTGCTGTGATTGGCTTTCTCTCTTCCTGTTGTCGCTGGCCACTCCTAGCCTACAGATCAGGTTTCAGTGGGAGTCTTTCTAGTTCAAGGACCTGCTTATGGTTTGTAACCACCTGACTATAAACTTGACCTCAGAGTTACGAGCAGCTCAGGGAGGCGGACGTCGAAAGGACTGGGACCCAATGAAGAAAGTTAGAATCCGGGGCTGTAGAGCACCGTTTGCCACCTGCCTGCTGGAACCACTTCTAAAGTGACTTCGGATTTCGAACCTATGTAGGGGCTGCAGACAGAAAATGGTGGTCTTCATTAATGCAAAGATTAAATCTTTCTTTAAACGTTTCAAGAAGAAAAGTAAGTTCTGGGGAATGTGTGTGTGTGTGTGTGTACGTGTTTGTGTGTGCATGTGTGTGCGTGTCATGTGTGTGTGTGTGTGTGTGTGCCCTTCTGAGTGCTGAAATCACAGTAAAAGAAGATGAATTGACCTCCACTGTATACCAGTCGCTGCAGCGCCTTGGACAGTATGATGCGGCCTTATCCTGTCTTATTTATTTATGTTTGGGGTTTAAGTGACTTTGTTTCTTTTATACTTCTCACAAGAAATCCTTTAAGGAAGAGAAGGTCTTTGTGTTGACTCTGCCTTGATAGACAGTGTGTGGTTTCTGGGCATTCAGCTGGCTGAGTGGCTTGAGGTAAGGAGTCCATGTTTAACGCGTCACGTTGTTCTGGTGGGGATGATCCTCTAAAGCCCCCTGGTACTCTCGGTTATGGATTTTTGAGCTCGAGGACATACTGTCTAGACGGATCAGTGACTGTCGTAAAGCAGTGAGCTCTTGGGTTGTGGCTTCTTTGTGTACTTCCTGTCAGTTTAAATTTCCTTAATCTCGGCGCCTCTTCATTCCCGTGAAAATTTAATTTTACAGTGACATGGTTTTCTTTCTCCTATTATTTCAGTGTGGCTTTGTGTTGGCCTTTTGATCAGTGACACGACCTGGCTAAATGTGCATCCAGGGAGTGGGGGGTGGGATGTCTTTGCTCACAGACCTTGGAGAACACAACAAAGGACAGCACTCTGGGCCCATTTTCCCTCATCTCTCTAGCTTGAAGCCTGTCTGTGGAAGGAATGATAGAGATCTATCTGCCCTGGCAGGAGGCAGGTAGAGGGGAAGAGACAAGCGCTCTTTCAGAGGAACCAGTTCGCGTCTGTGCCCTGGGGCAGATGGTACAATTACAGGGCCTCAGATGCCAGCACTTGGATTTGATTTGTAATGAGCAAAGTGGGGGAAGTTCCCATTTTCCGGCTAAGGCAATTAAAATTTAAAAATAAATAGGCATTAGCAAAAGCCATTGTTATCAATTCTGTGTGTACTTTGAGGGACTTTTGGCTGCTTGGAGCTGTGTTACTCTCTGAACCATACAGCAGAGTGAAGACCACGCTTTCAGATTTTATATGTTAAGGCTGATGGTGTTATGAACCATGCAGAACTCTTGTCCAATATGTAAAACAATAGGGGCCTAATTTATATACCACCTTTGTCGAACATTATAAGCAGAAAACAGCATTTCTGTTTTTAACTTTATGCCTGGTTCTCAATGTGTATTACCCTTTAGCAATTTATGGAGAAAGCAGCTCCTTAAATCTTCAGATCCATAGACTTTTAAAATGTGGTTGCTACAGGAAGATTACTGAAAGCGCGGGTTACAGGTGTGTAGGAGCCAGGCTAAGGAAGGCACAGTTCTTCCATGGGAAGAGGGCCGGGGCCTCGCTCGTTCAGAATTCGTTGTCTCTTTTCCAGTGTTGCTTTACGTGGGTTATTTCGTGAGCACCCTTAGTCCATCTGGGCTCTACTGTAAACCTGGTTACTGTGTATGGGAGTATGTTGAGCTAATTTTAAATATGTTCAAACAGAGTCATTAGTTCATTTTGTTTTTCATGTTCCTTTGAGATGGTGTTTTATGATCTTGTTCCCAGACATACATTCTGTTGTTTCAGGCAACTGTTCTCTGTAGGGCACGGTCAGGGTAGACTTCTGACTCACCGCCCCAACGTCTGCTGGCTCTACATGAGTTAGATTTGCCATCCTGGGTAAATGCCCTGTCCAGGGGCTTCCTTTGACATGGGTCTGTCTAGTCCTTTCTATGCATACGTATGTGGCAGACATATAGAAAGTATTAAAGTGTTGTTGATGACTACGTTCTACGCATACACCAGCATAGCTTGTGTTGTTGGGAAATAGGAAACAAAAAGAGATCTCCAGCCCTAGTAGGAGTGTAAGCAAATTATCTTAGCGATTCCTCTTAGGCTCAGTGTGCCTGTTATTCCCCTCCCACCAAGACTTTGGACTCTTTTGTGATGGAAAAATTTAATTGACTTGCTTTGTGTTGGATGAAGTCAATTGCATTAGACATTTAAAAAATTACAGTGGAAGCAGCCCATGAACTAAAAATGAGAGAATTTTATAGTGCAGATGCTGTTCAAACCGAATACACTAAGTCCTAAGTTTTTTATTTGTGCTTGCAACAATGGTGTTTTTAAGTTAGGCAGTAGAAGATAGATGTTTGGTCCCAACCTCATGGTGGGGAATTTGTTTCTGGTTTGTTTAATGAGACAGCCACATTGTACCATTGGCAAACTTGGTTTGTTGTGTGTGGATAAGGAGGAATGGTCAATTTTGTCTATCATTCTTCTAACCTGGGAGCGGGAGGAGGAGCTATGGGTCCGGGAAGCAGGGAGCTGAGCAAACATTCTATGAATATACTGTGTGGTGGATGGGTGGTTGGTGCCTTTTCTTTACAGACAAAACCACTCGAGCCTGAGATGAAATCAGTTCCCTTGTTCCTGGCGGGTTCTTACCTGTGAGTGTGTTAAATACCACAGTCTTATCTTTCTCTGGTTGTTTTTGAAACAAGGTCTCACTCAATGTATTCCAGGCTGGCCTGGAAACCCACTATGTAACTCAGGCTGGTGTTGAACCTTTGAGGTCCTCCTGCCTCAGCTCCCTAATGGTTGGGACTAAAGGTGTGAGCTGTCGTGCCTGGTGACTGAGACCTTATCTTAATGTAACCGATTCAGGGTCAACAACTGATGTATGAATCTCTTCTTTGTCTCTGTAGCCGTTTCCAACCTAGACGAGGAGAGCCGATGGACCGTCCACTACACGGCTCCATGGCATCAGCAGGAGAACGTTTTCCTTCCCACTACGAGACCGCCCTGTGTCGAGGACCTGCACCGCCAAGCTAAGCTCAACCTCAAATCAGTGCTGAGGGGTAAGGCAGCCATCACTCTGGGCTTGCGTGGCTTAATTGCTAATTCTTTTTTTTTAAATATTTATTTATTTATTATGTATACAATAGTCTGTCTGCATGTATGCCTGCAGGCCAGAAGAGGGCGCCAGACCTCATTACAGATGGTTGTGAGCCACCATGTGGTTGCTGGGAATTGAACTCGGGACCTTTGGAAGAGCAGGCAATGTTCTTAACCTCTGAGCCATCTCTCCAGCCCCTTAATTGCTAATTCTTAAGAACTGACAGCATCAGTTTAATTATGGTCTCTAAAAGAAGAGGTGTGGACATTGAATGTCTCCATAGATACATCCTTACATATGGCTAAAAGCTTCTGGTCCTTGGAAGACCCTTTTTACTGCCTTGCACATTTGCCTTCAAAGAACCTAATGCTGCTTAGAAACCCCTCCAAATGTCCAAACCACCAGCATTAATCTAATCCAAAGAAAATAAACGTGGGGACCAGGCCTTGCCACTGCCCTTAAAGCTGTGTTATGTATTGAAAGCAACTTTGCTAAGGCTGGTTCTTTTGCATGGTTGGAAAGCGGGGTGGGGGTTGAATGTAGACATTGACATGATGCTAAATAGTCGAGGTACCAGAACTTGGGTAATGTGCATCAGGGCTCTCTGACCATAGATTCTGTTGGCAGTGTCTGCTAGGAAGTGTAAGAGGTGTGAATTCCTACCGCTAGTACACAACTCTCACTTTAACTAATTGTTGACGTTGAAAACAGCAAATGGGCGTAGCAAAAGGGTCTTTGCAAAGGTGATGAGGCCAGGGGATTCTTCCAAGGTAAACTGTCCATTGGGAAAGTAGAGACTTGGTAATAAGACAGCACACCAAAGTTCTTACCCTTTGGTGTACTGTTCCTATTGGATGTGCAACATTTGGGACATAAATAAACCAAAGAAGTATTTGTGGTTTCCTTGAAATTTAATGAAACTGTTTCTAATATCCACTGTGGAAGACTTGAGTCTTGAACAGTTAGTTTTGTCACCGACTCAAGGAGAAAGCCCTGTGAGGAACCTCTGGCTTTATGTGAATTTTTACTGTTGTATCAGACATTTACTAAGAGATTTATTATTTAATGTATCAGCACATCGATATGAGTGCATGCCTATTAAGCAGTTTATTACAGTGCTAGGGACTAGGCTAAGCTCCCTGAATGTCTCATCTCGTTTAATCTTCAGAGTTATTCTACAGTTTCTCTCACTGCACCTAGATGCAGGAAAAATTCAGTAAGGTAAACTTGCCTGGCACTTCTAAGTTAGCTGCAACAACCAGGACTTAAACATGGACCTGAATTTGTAGTTTGTAGTACAAATCACACCGTGAAAAGTATTCAGGAGATAAGCCAAAAGCTGCTTTTGGGGAATGAAAACAAGCAAACAAAACCCAGATAACTTCTGCTCGGAGACAATCAGATAACAATCGGTAGATTTGCCGTTAAATTATTGTTGTTTTGTTTTGCTTTAATTATTTTACATCTATCATCTATCCGTCTGTCTGTCTACCTACCTACCTACCTACATATATACATATATGTGCCACTGCAAATGTACGTATGTCAGAGGGCAACATGCTGATTTGTGGGAGCCAGTTCTTCCCTTCCACTATATGGGTCCTACGGATCCAACCCAGGTTTTTAGGTTTAGTGACAAGTGCCTTTCCCTGCTGAAGCATCTTGCCCCCCTCTTCCCCCTTTAATTTTTATGGCCCATACCTTATCTCGTTTGTTTCAGAGTATCTTGTTTTAGACTCTAAAACTTAGGGCATTTGTGAGGTTCTCTTTTTCATTGAGCCAGAGTACCTTAAATGTTTAATGACTGCGGGCTTAAACAAGAAGAACAGCATTCGCTTTGTTCATTCGCACGACCTTGGAGTTGTACTTTGAGCTTCATCACCTTGGTGACACTGATTGTTGAGCGAACATACATCTAACCACAGTCGAGGACTGTGCAGCGCCCAGTGGTTCCTCTTTAGTTTGTTTCAGCCAGTGACATCTCTACTTTCATAGCTCTCCTCCCTCCGCCAGGTAGTCACTGAGAAGGTGGCACGGTTCCCAGGACAGATCCTTAGGCAGTGCCTCTCTCGTACCCTCTCTCACATCGCTCTGCCCAGCTTCTGAGCAGCTAAGCAATTGCACAGGCTGGCTTGTAGAAAATTCCCCTGGGAAGGTATGCGTGAGCCTGAAGATCCAGGCCCATCTAGTCCTTGATCACTCTCTAGGGAACTGCCTCACTCTCCAGTTCATGTATCTTCAAGTCCCACATCAGGACTGTCCTTCCCTTAGGAGACTGAGCATCTGTCTCTGGATTCTTCAGTTCCCCACAGGAGATATCACCACCACCACCAGTTTCCCCCAAACTGGAATTTTATTTTGAAAAGATCCTTCCAAGATCGCTTTTGTAATTGCTTTAATGCCCTCAAGAGTTTCATTAAAGAGATATTCTTGTCATAAAATTAATAACTTTGGAAAATTTTTTGGACTGTACCTTTTAAAGTCTGGATTTTCAAACTCCTTTTTGAGGTTTAAAATACGGCTGTGTGAACTGCTGATGGGTAGGGTGGAATGAGAAAGACCTTCTGGGTTCTCTTCTGTTCAGTATGTACTTCTTATCACTTTTGATCCACACAAAACTTTGTGTCCCACTTCCCCCGCATCCTCTCAGCAAACAGAGAGAATACAAAAAGTGTATCCATTGCCTCCGCACAAGTGAAGATTCGGGGTGTCGGAGGGAACCCTAATGATGTCGCCAAGTATTTCCACATATGCGTACCGTTAAGACTTGATGTTGAATGAGTTATCAGTTGAAGTTAATTCTCCATGAACGTTCTTTTGCTCAGAAATTTAGAAAAGTAATTATCGATAGTGAGCAATCTATTTTGTTCTGCCTCCTGATCTCACAGTGATCTTGTCTTTAATCTTAAAGAAGTTCCAGCATTTCTTTTTACTAAACAGACAAGTACTGTCTCGTTATGACTCAAGTACTCTTATGAATTATTCCATCACTCTTCAAACGAGAGGAAGCTAGACTTGCTTAGTTGTTTTTTTTTTTTGGTTTTTCGAGACAGGGTTTCTCTGTAGCTATGGAGCCTGTCCTGGAACTAGCTCTTGTAGACCAGGCTGGCCTCGAATTCACAAAGATCCACCAGTCTCTGCCTCCCGAGTGCTGGGATTAAAGGCGTGTGCCACCACCGCCCGGCCGACTTGCTTAGTTGTAAGGACTACAAAGTGCAAATGGAAGTGGTACTAATGGGGTAACAAATATATGGTGAGTGGTTACTCTTAACGCAATATGGAGTGTTGAGTAGTCAGTCCAATGACTACGGAAGGCACATGCTTTGGAAAAGTATGCTATGCAAAGGTTAGGCATAAGTTGATGCCCCAGGGCAGGTAATAGATAGACATCATTAGTTGATATTTGAGCATCCATTTTGTACTTACTCATTTGCTTGCATGTCTATTCACTTGTTTATTTAGACAGCATCTTGTTCTGCTTGATAAAACAGTAGCCACATTTTTAGATCAAATGTTGGTTTTGTTGATGTGTTTCTAGTGATTTTGGTCTTGATTTACTATTCTTGCAGATACATGTGTGATGGTTTAAAATAGTGCCCCTAAAGGGGGTAGCACTATTAGAGGGTGTGGCTTTGTTGGAGTAGGTGTGGTCTAGTTGGAGGAAGTGCGTCACTGTGGGGGCGGGCTGTGAGGTCTCAAGCTTCCTTCAGTGTGACAATCAGTCAACTTCCTGTTACCTAAAAGATGTAGGGCTCTTATACTCCAGCCCCATGTCTGCCTGAGTGCTGCCATTCTCTCTGTCATGATAATGGACTGAACCTCTGATCTGTAAACAAGTCGCCATGATTAAATGTTTTCTTTGTAAGAGTTGCTGTGATCATGGCGTCTCTTCCCAGCAGTGGGAAACCTAACTAAAACTTGTTACCGAGATTCAAAAATAGTATTTGCTGTTTGGTTGGTTTCTTTCTTGGATTCCTTTTTTCTTTCTTTCTTTCTTTCTTTCTTTCTTTCTTTCTTTCTTTTTTCTTTTTTGATTTGCGTATTTTTATATGTATGAATGCTTTACCTGCATGTTATCACACATGTGCCTGATGCCTGTGGAGGCCAGGAGAGGGTGTTAGATTACCTGGAGCTGGAGTTACCGACTGTTGTAAGTCAGTATGTGGGTAGTTGGAACAGATCTCTGGAGCCATTATTCCAGTTCCTTGTTTGGTTTATCAAGGCATCTGGCTTACCAAGAAGAGTGAGGTTTTGAAGATGGCTCTATTATCTATCCATGAAGAATTCTCTTAGCATGGCCCTTAATTTCCAGAAGATTCCACCTTTTTATCTCCATAGCTTCTTGAACCTTTATGCCATTATTAGAGACAGCTTTGATGAAAGGTACCCCCTTTATAACCAATTTTATCTGCACTGTCTTTAGCTGTCTAGAAAGAGTCCTAGTTGAGTGGGAAGGGGGAATCGGAAACTCCAAGAGAAGAGGGGGTCCTTGTTTGTTTCTCTACAGTTTGAAGACTTCATTTGACGATAATGAGCATATTAAAGACTGAAATAAAGGCATCCTGTTTAAGTCTCCGAAAAGCTCAACTTGAGAGAGATAAATACAGTTTCTCACAGTATGTTTAACAGATAATTTAGTCACTGTGGCTGTGTATACTACTGCCTGAATTAGTTCACAGAGCATCTGCTGTTGGCATTAGGAATGTTCTTGTAGTCACAGTTCCTTGCTGAGAAATTCATTTTAGCAGGTCAGCTTGCTCCGTGGTTACAGGTACAGTCCTGCACTTCTACCAGGAACAGAAGTGCAAGCCCAGTGTGGGGATAGGGAGTGTTGAGTTAGCCCTGTGTTCCTGTCAGGTCGGAGTCATGTTCATCACACCTGAAAGGACAGGGCTGCAGATTTACAATGTGAGAAAGCAACCACTTTCCTCAGATGACTAGAGATAAGTGTGTCAGCCTGTCTAATGTTCAGCGGGAGATAGCTTTCTCCAAATTAGGTTTCTTATAGGGCCTGCCAGGTTTCCGCATCCAGTCTTTTCCCTGGATCTAATGAGGAAGATCAACTGTTGTACCATTTTCTCTGGGCAGGTGGGTCTCTGAAACCTCACAGATATGCCTTGTGCCTTGGGCAGTAGATTCTTGTCCTGGAGATCCTGAGATGGGAATCTTTGTGGGCGTGGCTTTGTAGGCCTTCATTGAGCACTTTCACTGTTAGAATAACACCCCTGCCTAGCACTGCAGACAGTGCCTACTTACTTGTGCTAACTACGTTAGTTCTTTATCTTTTATTTTTCTTTATCTTTTATTTAAAAAAAAATTATGACTTGAGGTGCTGGCGAGATGGTTCAGCAGTTAAGAGCATGTACAGCTCTTCTAAGAGGATCTGGGTAGTTTCCATCACTCACATGAAGTAGCTCACAACTGACTGCAATTCCAACTTCAAGGGATCCATCACCTTCTTCCGGCCTTTACCAGCACTGCATGCATGTGCATCCCCTTACATACTCGTAATTTTAAAAATGGTAAAATCATTTTTAAAATATAATATAGCATAAAATACACAAGACAGGTACAGTTTAATGAATAATTTTAAAGCAAACATCTATTATAACCATTCCTAAGTTAAGAAAAAATAGAATACCAGCTAAAATGTAGAAGCACCTATTCTTGCTATCTAAGAGAAGACTGGTTCTGGAAAGTGCGTAGGTCACATGTGTAACCCAATCCTGACATGTATATACCAGGCATACGGGATTTGAGTTTGTCTCTTAGTTGGTTAAGTTTCCTTTTTCCGTTTCATCTATAAATTTTTTTAGTATATTTTCATGAGAATAAATTGAACGTCAGTTTGTAAAGAATGCCAAAGTATTTTAGTTTAGAGTAGTGGCACACTGATATAACTTAGCAGAACACAGGCCTCTTTCTGAAATGGTTGTCAGGTTTTAGTTAGGGCTTTCCATGAATGCTCTACTCCCAGCATGCATTATGGGTGGGGAAGGAGTGAGGAGTAGAACAAGGAGCGATGTAAGATGGCAGGGAAAGCCATAGAATGATGCTGTGGTTCTTCGTCATCCACACAAGTACGATGCATTTGTCCCTATTCCCCAGCAGCCTCTGGACGACACCTAGAGGGCTGGGAGGAACCTGTCAGCCCTCTGGTCAGCCGTCCCTCACATTCAGTAGACAGACAAACCAAAACCCTGAGAAGGGATATCCAATCTGCAGGCCTATTGTGATCTCAGACCACTTGGGCATCCTGAGGAAACTTGTTCTTTTCATGTGTCTTTAGCCAGCTGCCAACTTCCTGCAAGTTCACAGGGACCGGGCTCACCCTGGGAGTTTAATGGTCCAAGGTGGATTTAGTTTCTTGAGGAAGTTCCTTGAGGCAGTTTCCATGAGCTCATTGTGGCCCAAGGTAGCCTCACCGTTGTTGCTAGAATCTTCTCTTCACTCACCCCGATGTTCTTAACATTCAAATTAGTGCAAGAGAAACAGAGAAGCACTGTGTGATGTCAGGTGTGACCTGCACATCTTAGTGACATTTGGTGCTTGTTTTTAGTGTTATATTAGGCTCTAATGCCTCAATAGACTTAACATATATGAAGTATACGTTCTGAGGGAAAATGATGAAAGTTTGGAAATAATAGGTAAATGACTTATCACTTGTAGCTGGTATTCTGACTAGCTTCTGGCTTTCTGCAGAATATTGATATTTCCAAGAAAGCAGGGTATTGCTAGCTAAAGAAAAGTATGTCGAATTCTTATGCGCAAGTAATATTAAATTATGTTTATTTACATATTATTCAAAATCACTTTCTAATTGTTATTTTGAGATAGGGTCTATACAGCCTAGCCTGGCCCAGAACTCACTATGTAGTCTAGACTAGTCTCAAAGTCATAGTGAACCTCCTGTCTCAGCCTCGAGAGTGTTGGGATTTCAAGCACACAGTACCCTGCCTAGCTCCCATATTCTAATTTAAGAAAAATAGGTATATAGTTGGGGCAGAGGCTAATGATGGCCTCTGAAAAGAGGTGACCACAAAATATTAGTCAGAAAAAGCCACAGAACAGAGGCGTGAGATCCAGCTGTCTTATTTCTCTCAACCACAGCAGCACTGGGTTAGAGTCTTGCTCCATGGTCAGTAAGTATTCCAGAAACTGAGATGGGTTGCCAGAGTTCTGATCTCAGAGTTGTTAGTACACATCTTGAGAATCTTATCTTAATTTTGTTCCTGGCTTCTGGAAAACAGCTTATAGTTTTAACTCCGTTTCTTCCTAAGCTCCAAAATTCCGATCGGCCTCAGCTCTGGAAGGGTGACATACGTGCAGATTATTGGCAAAGAGACATGCTGACTGCAGAGCCGAAGCCCCGACAAATCAGGGTGTTTAAAATCAAGTTTCTGTTGCTATAGATTTTTTTTCTTTTTCTAGGCAAGTCTCGCAAGTGAGTCACTGGGCTGGATGTTGTACTGGAGCCAGAGATGAGTAACTCTTGTTTTCTTCCAGCCGCTTCAAGCCAGCCAGAGAGATAAGACTGTATGAGTAACTGGTACAAGGTTGACGACGGCGGTATTATTGAGCCTCACCCTACTCTTGGGTGTAGGCTTTAAAACATACACTCAATCATTCCTCTTCTTAATTCGGAATTCTTTTCTAGCTTCCATTCATGTCTTTAAGGCCATGGCCTGTGCGAAGTGTCCCCTGTGCCCTGTACCAAACCATCCTGTCTATTTCACAGACCTCTGACCCTCCTTGTAAGGTCTTTATAATTCTACAAGGAAGTTTGATAAAGTTCTTTACCTAGAATGCTCTCTTGCTCTCCCCACCCCCCACCATGTGTTCCCATCCACTCTTTGCCCTTCTGAACCATGGCCTCTCATACCTGGCTGCCTCCCTCTCTTTGATAGTCCCGTGGGCGTCTGAATCTCCACTAGCTCTCCTGGACTTCCCAGCAACCCTTTTCAACTCTTCTTCCTGTTCCCACAGAACCTTATTGCGCTCTATTCAAAAAGCTCTAAACCAGTCGTGTGATTGTGTTTCCACATTTAGCCACCCTCTAAAGCAAGACTTTTAGTAGCTAGACTTTGTCCCGTGTATCCCCAGCCCACAGTCTAGCACACGGGACTAGAAATGCTCCTTCATTTGTGTAAGTCCCAGTCCCCTACAACTTCAGAGAGCTGCGTCAAAGCTAATGAACAACCATGAGACTGTGGTAGGAACAAGAGAGAAAATGAAGGGCTGGCAGTGGGGTTCAATTTACCCTGGAAGCGTAATTGTTTTATATCTACAGAGGTTGCAGCAGTAGAAGGTGTAAAAGAATAATTGGGGAAGGAGAAAGTCACCAGGACAGGGCGGTCACCCTGGTGCTTATAGACCGCCCGTTGACTCGGTCACTAGGAAGTCATTGGTGACCTTTGAAAGAGCAGTTAAGAGGCAGTGAACCAGAGAGCAGTGTGTAGCACCAGAGGTGTGACCGTGTTGTGTCATCTTAGGAAATTGGGGAAGCATGAGTTGAGTTGGAGCCAGAAATCACGTGGTTCCCTAAGAGAGGCGCTGGAGGCTTGCTGGAAACGTGGCTCCGCTGCATTGTTAGCCCTTTGGTGGGAAAGATGACTTCAGCTGGTAATCTTGTGCCCGATGCTCGTCAGTTTAGTTAGGCTGACTTTTCAAAGGGCATCGGTCACACAACTGAAGCCATCCTCCTTTTTTAATGTGTCTGGCATTCAGAAGGCTTGGAGTGTTCATCATTAGCGGAAAATGCTCGAAATAGGGGCTTAAATCCCTTTTTAAGAAATATAGAGGAACAAAGACAGAAATATGGGATTAAGAGAGTGTTAATTTTGAAGAAAGCAGTCTGGTTAATGTGTCCTTGATGTCTTCCAGCCACTACTTCATACACAATGATGCCAATGGGTGCCTTCCTTGGTGTCACCTGTGAGAGGGACGTCGGGGGGCTGGGAAAGTGAAGCATCCTTTCTTTGCAGAGCTCTTTCAGATAGATAAAGAGGACGCCCTTCTCCCATTTTAATGGGAGCTACTAACACACAAAAGACAGACCAGGAGTACAGACCTTCAGATGATCCGGGCCTTAACAAAGCGCCATGGATTGTTTGAACAAAGGCTTTTTGTTTTGTTTTTGTGTCCACAGCCAGTCTGCTGTCTCAGCAATTCTATTTTCACTGCTGATAAAGTAACTCGAGTGGCCTCTGTGCTCGGTCCCTGTGGTAGAAAAATGCTACTCTGAAGGTCCCTAGATAAGGGCCTCCGTGGCTCCCCATCCAGCCAAGGCTCTGCTGTTGGTTGAGAATCTCTGCGGGCTGCCTGTATTGAGTGACCTGGCTGGTCTCCTCAGCTGCCTAGGTGGCTGTCCTGATTCTAACGTGAGGGGAGATGGCCCGCACTGCGACTTCTCTGGTTGTGCTCGGCTAGGACGCCAGCCTTTCACACACTCAACGTTCGTCATGGGCGCCAGTCAGAAGCCCTCATTCCAGTCAGATTCCGCTCTGCAAGCCTACTTAAATTAATTTGGGAATGTGGAGAGAAGGGCTGTAGAAGTTGGATTTCTGTGACGGCAAATGACATTTTAATAGTAATGCTTTTGAGGGTGTGTGTTTAAAAAAAAAGCCGAGGATTAGTGGCTTAGGTACTGGTATTTACTTACTAAGGCCCCTCACCCACCTCATTAATTATAAAGAGATATTAATCAAAATGGCTTTTAAAAGCTCCTTTATTGCCACATATTTTTCTCATATATGGAATCTGAATTTAAAATTACATATGGATATATATGCATGTGCATACTCAAGTATATATATATATACACATATAGATGTATATATATATATATACACACACAATTATTTGTATGCCTGAAATTGCCCATGGTATTTAATGTTAATAGGGGTTATATTGGTCCCAGCACACAAACAGTGTGTGCGAACGCGTTAGTCAGCAGATTTACTTCCATTTGACGGTTGAGCTGATGACCAACAAGCAGTGTGTTCTCTCTCTGTGACCTCCACCTTCCCTGTCTTAGTCTGCATCTTGCTGAATGAGCTGTATAAACTGAAAGGAGAAGCCACTTATAATTGGGTAAAAATATGTTTTGGCTTGTCTCCCTTCGCAGGAAAACCCGTCTGTTTGAATGGTGTCATTCTGTCCTCTCCTCCTCTCCTCTTCTATTCTTCTCCAAAACTGACTCGAGTGCTTTCTCTGGAAATTCGGTTTTCCTGGGACATCTATCTGTTCTGGCAGGCCAGATAGTTTCTGGTAATTACCCACGATGCACTTAGCTTTTTAATTTTAGCATCTGGGTGGTTAGTGTGTTGGGTTTTCCTTACTGACAAAATACACGAAGTAGAAGACTTTATGGGGATGGGGTAGGGGTATTTTAGCCCAGCATTTCAGAAGGTTCAGTTCTTGGCTGGATAATTGAATTTTTTTTTTCTAGGCAAGTAGTAAGGCTGAGAATTTTGGTGACAGGACACCACACAGTTTGGAAAAGCGGGGAGAAAGAACAAGACTAGGAAACAAGCTGTGCCCTTCAAAGGGAGGTCTCTAGTGACCTGCCTCCTTCCGTCAGGCCCCATCTTTCATAATTTCTGCCTCCTAAACTGTCCACTCAGCTATGAACCCATCAATGGATTAGTAACTTATTGATTAAGAGCCCCCACGAGCCTGCCACTTTCTTAAAGCCCCACTTTCGAACCCTGTCTAGGGACCAGTCCTTCAAAACATGAGTCCCTGGGGGCATTTCATTTCCAAACTACAACAGTTCTGGAATGTACTGAGGCTCCATTTCTTTGAGTAGACATCCTGACTAGCCGTTGAATGTCATCACCTCACCCCGCCTACTCATTCTCTACTCTTACCCTGAGCTTTGAAAGGCCTCATCTACCGGGCGCTCATTCAGTCCTTTATTGCTCCTCGTTCTAACCTATGCTCTTACCACCCCTCACATGTGAAGTGTCCTTACACACTGACGACTTAGACTATCAACTAGACAGGCCATACGCCTTGGGTAAACTAAGGCAGAAGGTGTGGCCCAGGATAATGTGTAATGAATGATGGGTCCAGGACTTCTGTTGGGGTTGCATTCATTACCCTTTTGAGGGTACACTACTAAGTGAATACAGGAACTCTTTCATTTGATAACTCACTGGATACCTAGATACCAGTGCACCTACTCTGAGTGAGTTCACTTAGGACTTGGAGATCTTTGGGAGATGTTGATATTTCCATTTAGAACATGGAAAAACTGGAACTCAAGTTCGTACCATTGGACCCGTTAAAGGGCTCACTGTATTTAACCGTGTTGAAAGTTTAGGGGAAGCAGTTTTCAGGTACGGGATGGTAATAGCCTGCAGGAAGCTGCCTCTGCATTTGGAGGTGAACTGGGATACCAAATACAAGTTAAGACCACCAAACATTTTAAGGATGTCTTAACATGTAAAACATCTTTGTAAATAGCAAGAATTAGAGCTTTTTTTGTGAAACAAGACAGTTAGGAGATAAAAGATACCAGATACAACGTTCCTCCTCCATCCCAGATCTGTAGTTTGTCAGCCAGATTCAGCTTCATCCTGTCTTCTTGCTAAAGTACTGTCTACTGAGAGACTTAATGAACTTAAGCTCACCCTCTGTCCTTTTGGGACTTTTAAAAATGGTGTGTGCGTGTGCGTGCGTGCGCGCGCGCGCACACACACGCATGTTTTGGACATGAACAATCTTGCCACCCTCTCGCCCTTTAAAATAATCTCTTACATTGAAATCTGCATGAAGTCTCCAACTATAAAAATTCTGTTGTCCTCTTGGCTGGGGAGTGGGAGGAGTCCCTGCTTGCTGCCTCCTCCAAGTGGAGAAGCCCTCATTGACTTTTGTCCTCCCCTAAGTGGTGTCACAGCATCCACCTTTAATTTTGTAGAGCGTTATCTGTCTCTGAGCCTTGCTCTCATGTGGTGGCCCTTGGGCTAGCAGCATGAGCATCACCCAGGGGATGGCTAGAAATGAATGTTCTTGGGCCCTGCTTGGACCTACTGAGCCCTGGGAGTAGACCCGACGATGCCTTAATGAGCCCGCCTGGGGATTCCAACGTACCTCAATCTGGAGAAATACTGTCCAAGTTAGGGGAATTTAATTAAACAGCTGAGTTTGCAGTGTCTTGAAGATTAGAACAAAACCCACTATCCTGCGGCAGTGACTTGGAAGCCTGGGCTTTTGCATCTCTGCCTGCTTACTTCGTTTCCTCTTAAGTTAGCATGACCTCAGATGTAGAAGGACATTTAGAGGTTTACTAAGAAATGGGTCAAGGCATTGCAGGCATTGTGGGGGTGGCCTGTCGCACAGAAATGACTTGAGTTCCAATCTCTAGCAGATAGGAAAGCAGTCAGACTCAGGGTTACATACCTGTAATCCCAGGATTGGGGAGGCAGAGATAACAGGATCCCGAGCCTTGCCGATAAGCCATGCTGGCCAAATGGGTTTAGTGGAAGATTTGTCTCAAAATTTTAAGGTAGAGAAGTGATTGAGGAAGGCACTTGTCAGCTTGCAGCCCCATGTGCACGGGTACCTACATATAAGTGTAGATACATGCACGTGTGTGCATGTACACACACAGACAGAAAGAGAGAGAGAGAGAATCTGTCAACAGAATCACAGACCGCATGGTGTGGCTTCCCTTCCACCTTTTCTCCTGAAATAAAACTCTGGCTAAGTCTCTTCCCCTCTTCAGACAATGTAAGACTCATTCCTGTCCAGAGCCCCTCCCCACTTGATACTTGGGCCAGAGTTGCCTTCTCTCGGATTGGCTGGACTTTCTTCACCTAATACTAAGCAGATCTTACTCCTGTCAGCTGGGACACCAGGAACAGACCCTCACTTTTAGAAACTTCCCAAAAGACATAGGCAAGACTGTTAAAGCCAAGTGTTTTTGCTTTGCCTTTTGTGTTTGATGTTGCTTTGGATGCTGAGGATCTATGAAGTGATGCTTGAGGAGAAACTGGTCTCTGCGCTGAATATACTTGCATCGCAGGATAGCTCTGACTTGAATACTTGGAACGCAGCAATGTGTTTGGATGCCATTGTTGAGTATAATTGCATACCAACTCTTACTTAAAGCTGAGGAGAAGAATCATTAGCCCTACAGTAAACAGGGTATGTTCATCTGAATTCTTAGCATTTAAAATTTCTGTCATTATCTAGAAAACAAATACCTCTGGACAAGATTCATATTAAGTCGGCTAAATGAGTGAGTCGCTTGGAAATTGCCGGCGCATCTATAGACTCTTAATTATCTTCAAGTTTGTTGATGCTCGGAGACAATTTAAATAAATTGAAGTAAACTGCTTTAAAGGATTTTTTGGAAAATCCAAATGTGTTTTTGGCAAATTCGTTATCTGTAAGTGGCATATGGATTCAGTTAGATTCCTTCTCTTTTACAGTCTCGTCAGACCCAACAAATTAATGAAGTGAGAGGTCAATTTAAAAATGCATTTTTGTGGGGATTTTTTTGAATACTTACAAGGCGTGATATGTAAGTGCAGTCAGTTTTTCCTTTGTGCTTCGCTAAAAGCACAAAACTAAATTATCTTAGCTATATCATACCTGGCACAGCGCTGGGCTGGAATTGATTTTTTTTTCTAGACATAAATGCCTCTAGCCTACGCATTCTCAGTTCTCCTGGCCCGAGATGAAGATGTGCTGGCCCTAGACTGTGCCATCCTAAATCTGATGGAAAGTAAGTGCGATAGAACCCTGGATGAGAGACTTTGCATCTGGATTTCCTAAGATAGGAGACGGATAAAATACACACCCACCCTGCTTTAAGTCACACACGGTTATTTTAAACACGAATCAAGTAATGAGAGCAAAGGGCTTTCTGGTTTTTAAAAATGCCAGGTGTTATTGGCTTTAAAACCCAGCGATCTGAAAACAATGAGCGTTTTAGCTGCTGGCTTCTGGCAGGGCATCTCCACCGAAGCAGCGTGTGACGGCCATCGTCCTTGAAATTAACTCTGCAGCTGGGGTTCGCCCAAAGTTTTATGACCGTGAGTTCTAGTAAGAGGGTTATGAAAGATTTAATACTGTTAAAGAGAAACCATACTCGGATGTTAAAATGTGGCATGTCTAGAACCCTGGGCTGCTGTGGAATCTAGGCTGGTGCTTTTGACCCGAGCCTCCCCCAACTCCCCAAGGAAGGCGTCCATCCTCATATAAACTGTCCCTGCTCCACTGGCCTGGGAAGGGTAAGTTAGAAAACGTCCTGGGTCCTTTTGGCCTTTTGGTTGCAAGTTCTTCTTTCATCATCCCTTTGTCTCTCTCACATGGTTTAGGAAGTGTGTGCGTGTGTGTGTGTCTGTGTCACACACAGACAAAAGGCATACATTGAACCTTTGTACCATGTGGGGCACAGTAGGACCTAAGAAGGCATGAGCTATGGCTTCTTCCTTTGAATCTCCTAAAGCCTAGAAGGGAAGGGAGATGGAGATGAATATTAATGAAGATGGAGGTGACTGCAGTGGCTCGGGAGTAGAAGGCAACTGTCCCAGGAAATACGTCCTGAAGGTAGTCACCGCTGTGATTCTGACAAATTCACCATAGCACGGGCGGGGGGGGGGGGGGGGGGGGGGGCGGGGGGGGTGAGACAGAGGTGGGTGGGGGGGGGGGGGGGGGGGGGGGGGGGGGGGGCTGGAGTCATGAGACACAGTTCTGTACAACTGAGGATTTGAGAACAACCTCAGAAGGGCAGATGACATTTTGTTCTTCACTCTGAAGGCTGGGAAGCCCAAGATCTGATAAGGTGCTCTTGCTATTCTAAGTGATTACAAGGACAGAGAAAGGCTACCCATCCCTGCTGCCTTATTCCTTTCCAGGATAATGGCACTTGTCTGTGAGAGTGGAGCCTTCATAACCAAAGCATCCATGCATCTCTTAAAGTTCCCATTTCTGGAACCATCAGGCCAGCAGTTAAATCCCAGCATGAGTTTGGTGGGAGCATTTAAGCCATAGTAGAGGTTCAGGGAGAAATGAGGATGATGTAATCTCCCATCCTAAGCAATGCAGTTGTGCATGTTATTACTCCCAGGAGAGAAAAAGGAGCTCTGAGGCCGCAGCACCTGGGTTCCATTGGTGGTCCCACCATGCATGGTGCAACAAATTACATTTTTGTCTCTTTAAGTTTTCCTGTGTACAATGTGACTATTCTAGTCCACATCTCTTAGAGTCATGAAGAGTCATTGACTTTATGTGTAGTGAGAGATCTTAGGGCAGTGACACAGGAAGCTTTTAAAGTGGGTGTAACTAACACACGGCAGTTACTGTTACGACTATTGTGAGTTTTCACACCAACCCTTTCCTTTCTGAAGAACCGCTTTTCTTGGGACAGAAAAGCAGATGTTACATTAGCAGGGTTACACAGCCATTGCGTAGCCAGGTGGGTGCCTGTCGTGCCCAGGTCTTGTGAAGTGTCTTTTTATGTGATGCACTGAGGTTATTGTCAAGAATCTACCTCTCGACACAGATTTCTAGAAAAGTCTTTGATCATTTCCTCCCTGTCTTGGCATCCCCCGGCTTATCCTTTTCTAATACTTGAAGGCTGTTGTGACAACTTATCGTAAAACCGGGTGCCTTAAAACAAAGGAAATATTTTATCGCATAAGTCTAGGGACAGAGAGTTCAAAATTAAATTGATGGCAAAGGCTTTCTCCTTCCATCCTCTCTGGGAAATCTTCTTTGCCCTTTCCAGTTTCTGGTGGCCCCAGCCAGCTCCAAACTCTGCCTCTCGCTTCACCTGGCTGCTTTCCTGTGTCTTCTGAGGGCCCTCTTTCCTCTTCGCCTCTTCCTATAAGGACATCAGCCATATTTCACGAGGGCCCACCCTAACAACCTTATTATAACCTCGTTCTACCAGGAAGGACTTCATTTCCAAGTAAGCACATGGGTAAACAAGCCGAAGACTTCTCTATGTTTTTTGAGAGGATACAGTTCAATGTATAAATCATATTTTTAGACCAGAGAACCTTCATTTTTTTTCTTCTTTGCTTTGATAAGTATCCGTATATTTTGTGGGTACTGATACTCTTATAGAATAAACCACTCTTAATCATGAATCTTTGTGTCATGTAAAATTGATTAGATGCATAATCATTTTTATAATTTCGGGAGTTACATCGGTTTAAATGATTTAGCCTTATTTTGGACTGAGGGGTGTTAGAAAGGTTCCAGCCATTGACGGAGAGAGGACTCCCGTAGAAGTGTCTTGCATTCGTAGGAAAAGAAGTGCTCCCAGCTTCGTGGTGTTTTGGTGAAGGTGTAGCTAAAATTGGTTTAAAAAAAAATCACAAAATCTTAATAATTTTACAGCTGTCAAGCCAATCTAGCTATGCAGTTACCTTCTGACTTTTAGTAATGAATCAGAGTAGGTGTGATTTACGGGCGAAGTCTAACAGCAGTGGGTATTGGGGGACATTGTTTTGCACACACTCCTGATAGTGGGCTCTGTGGAAGTTCTTGTACCCCAGGATCTAACACAGTGCCTGAGCAGACAGAGGACTGGAAAGTCTTGTTAAATTAATGTCCATTAATGGAACTCTAATGTTGCGATTCAACAGATTGGAATCTGCATCCCTAAGAGACCCGGGGGCTGCCCCTAGCTCTCACATAGAGTAAGCTAACGTGTTAAGTCTGTCTGGATTCTAGACAGTTACTTGACGGCTCTAACAGTCTTCATAATAATCAGTCCCCCTTTACAGAAACAGAAGGGTTGACTTTCGTTGAAGTTGTGGATTGCTTGTCCGAAGTCTCTCTGCCTCATTTTAGAACTGAAATAACACGGTTAGAGACGAGGTAACAAAAATCTGGAAACTACCATCAGTGCCATTATTCCTCTATTCGGTAGACTCTTCTGAGCTGTTCTGGAATATTATCATTTCCCTAACTTCCTTGAAGTTAGGACTAATTGTCCGGCTTGTTTTACTCAACAACATTGGAGTTGGTAGAGTATAGTTGTTTCTTTTCACTCTTTGCTCTTTTGGGGGACCTGCCACCCTGCTCCCAAATAAGCACACAGAGACTTATTCTTATAAATGTTTGCTTAACTTGGTTTATTTCTAGCCAGCTTTCCCTTCCTTTCTTTTTCTTTTTTTCTTTTTTTTTTTTTTCTGAGATAGGGTTTCTTTGTAACTTTGGAGCCTGTCCTGGAAATCACTCTGTAGACCAGGCTGGCCTCAAACTCACAGAGGTCTGCTCATCTCTGTCTCCTGAGTGCTGGGATTGAAGACATGGCCACCACCACCTCGCCTAGCCAGCTTTTTTTTTTTTAAACTTAAATTATCTTGTCTACCTTTTGCCTCAGGGCTTTTACCTTTCTCTGTTTCCATATCTTTTCTTTCCTTCTTATTCCGCCTCTGGCTGGGTAGTTGCCTCCCAGAATCCTCTTCTTCTCTTCTAGCCCCCCTTCTCTTTTTCTCCCCCTATTTATTCTCTCTGCCTGGCAGCCCCTCCTATCCCTCTCCTGCCTAGCTTGGCTGTTCAGCTCTTTATTAGACCAATCAGGTGTTTTAAACAGGCACAGTAACACAGCTTCCCAGAGTTAAACAAATGCAGCATAGAACAATGTATCACATCTTTGCATCACTGAAACAAATGTCCCATAGCATAAACAAATGGAACTCATCTTAAACTAATATTCAACTAATAACAATGGCGTTGCTATAACTTCCAGGCAGAAAAGCCAGTGTGAGCAACACCAGATTCTCACTGCAAGTCCCAAGTGGGGTGACCTCTGTCTGCCTGCCCTTAGGTAGAGATGGTGACCAGACCTACCACCAGCTCTGACAGCTACCTTCTGCCACTGAGATTTTGAAATTGGTGTGTTAAGCCACTGAGAGTCTAGGACTCTCTGTAGCTGCTGTGTATTCTAGTTCATTGTGACTGCTCAAGTAAATTTAGAAGCAGTAACACAGAAAGAGGGAATTCAGTAAGAGTGCCCAGAGAGAAATGAATTTTGAAATAGCTCTCAGAAACTTATCATAATAGATTATTTTTCAGATCTTATGTGGTGTGTGTGTGTGCACGCGTGCACATGTTCGTGCAGGTACATGTGAAAACAGCGATTGACATCAGGTATCTTCAGTCCTTCTCCAACATGTGTGTGTTTGTGTTGTGTGTGTGCACTGTGTGTGCACTGTGTATGTACATATGGAGGCCAGACATGGATATCAGATGTCTTCCTTTACTGAGATCCACCTTATTCTTTGAGACAAGATCTCTCACTGAACTTGGAGCTAATCAAGCATGGCCATACTTGTCTTCACGTGTGTTCTAGGAATCTAAATACAGATCTTCTCTCTTGTGTGGAAAGAGTTCTTACCCCCTGAGCCATCTTCCCAGCCCCTCTGCCTTATTTTTTGGAGAGTCTCACATTGAACCTGGAGCTCCCTGACTTGCCAAATGGCTGACTGGCCAGCAAGCACTCAACACCTCCTGTCTGCCTCCTCCATACTGGGCTTGCAGGAGTGTGTGCTGTGCCCGGCGTTGTACTGGGCTTGCAGGAGTGTGTGCTGTGCCCAGCATTGTACTGGGCTTGCAGGAGTGTGTGCTGTGCCTGGCGTTGTACTGGGCTTGCAGGAGTGTGTGCTGTGCCCAGCATTGTACTGGGCTTGCAGGTGTATGTGTTGTGCTGTGCCCAGCGTTTTATATTTATGCTGGGGATGCATGCTCAGGTTGTTCATCCTTCTTGCAGTAGATTCCGTTGGCATTTCTAAGGTAAATTCTTGAGTTGGTTAGACGGCTGTCTTGTTTAGGATTCTTTCCTTCTGTGTTTAAAAGTTTGACTTACTGGAAATGTTTGGGCATGTTCCTTATGCTAAAGGACTTGTTTTTCTTCCTAAAAGGAAGGAGGGGAAATTTCATAATTGGGAAAGCAGAGGCCTCAACAGTGATACTTATTCGAGCAGTCCTTTGAGAACATTAACTTGGTTTTAGCCTTCATTTCTATTTCAAGAGTGTGTGCTAAAGATGGGTCTGTTCCTGTGTTCAGGGTTTGTTTCTGTCTGCAGTTGCTGGTAAACCCTGGCTGTGAATTATGGGCTGTCTTGCACTTAAGTTATTCTCGTTGTGTTTGAAGGGTCTTTGTTTATTCATGGTGGTTTGTTCCACTCTCGTCTCATATAGCACACAATACATTGAGTCGTAATGAACACAGCCATGGTTTCAGAAGCCAAGATCTACTGCAAGTTGATAACGGAAATTCTCCTAAATTTCTCTTAGGGTTGAGTTTACTTTATTTTAGAAATTGGATCAGAGAGGGAAAAAAAAAGATCATCTGTTATTCCTAAACCTCCACTAGTGTTTGCTGGACCTCAGTGTCCACATTTCTCTGAGATGAACGTCATGCTCTGTCTTCTGCACTGGGTGACGGAGGCACCACAACTAGGTGTACAGAACTCATGGTTGCTAACCTCCCATGATTCTTAGTGTTTGGGAGGTTTTTCTGAAGTACTTGGGCTTTTAAGATTTAACATATGTCAATCATTTTAGCCGAGTTTAGTATTCTTAGGCATTTCTCCCAAGATAAGAACTAACGTCACTCTTAGAATTGGGCTAGCCCACGAGTCCCTACTTCCAAGGGAAAGAAATCTTATATTTCAAATACAGTCTTACATGTTATTGATACAGAAACAAAATTTAAAGTATTTTCATTTGTTTGGTTGGTTTTGTTTATTTTGAGGCATGGTCTGTCTTGGTTAGCCCAGGCTGGCCTTGAACTTTTGTTCTTCTGGCTTCCACCTCCCGGATGCCGGGATTACTGGTGTGGACCACCGTACCAGTTCATGCTCTTCACCTGATTACCTAGTGTGGCCAGAAATGATGATGGCAAACAAGAGTTCCGTTTAAAGGGTTCGGTGTCTGTCTTTATTTTCCTTTCCTTGTCGGGTATTTGAAAAGCCTGTGTTGCAGAGGCCTGTGGCTGTAGATGGTCATAATTAGTGGTGGCTTGTCTTACAAGATTTGCCCGCCCTTAGAAGACTCAGTGGTACAGAGATGGTTAGGATGGTCCATTTCTAGGGCCAGAGCAAAGTGAATCTAGCAGCTCATTCCATGCCGAACCCACCAGGTTGTGCTAAGGTATAGGATGTAAAACTGTTGAATTGAGTGTTGCCGTTTTTAGCCCTCCCTTAAGGGAGGTATTTAAAGAAACTAAATCAAATATTCAAGAATCCCAGAAATCTCCAGAGAATGCCATTTGAAAGATACCCTTTGTGTTTCCTATAGCATCACCTCAGTAGGCTAAGGCTCTAAACCGTTTGTATTTATCTCAGAGTAATTGATAACTGTTGGGGAGCTGGAAAAATATTTCTTCGCCTAAAGGACTAGATTGCATGAGTGAATTTTCATCTCTACACTCGTGATAAATAAATATATAAATAAATCTAATTTTAAAAACAGTGTGGCTTCTGGAAGCTTCAGGCACTTGAAGACTGTGCTTTAGAAAGTGTTATGAACACTTGCCAGCCCCATAAGTGGCTGAAGCTGTTCCTTAGCTGTCTCATGGTGTTCATCTTCCAGTTACCTTGACATTTTCAGAGAGCTTAGTGACTGTTGTCAGGGACTTTTCTTTTCTTTTTTTTTTCCCTTTTCAAGTCTGATATATAGTTCTGAATTAGAAACTTCCTCCATCCATTCCCCTTGCAAGAAAGAAGAAAGAGGACTTTTATTTTCTGTTCGTAAACAACAACAAAAACCTCATGATTTTACCTCTTCCTGAAGTGAGTGTCCTTCTCTAGTGAGGGTCTGTGTAGGTTCGGTGTTAACACAGGAACTGTGGTGAGGCCTTAGTTTGGTTCTGGGCTTTTAGCTGTATGGTTTTTAAAAAAATCTCTGTAAAGAGAAAACCTTTAGAAAAGCACTTTTTTTTTTTGCTGCCTTTGAAGTTGAAGGGAACTACACTTCACTCCTCTTTCCTGGCATATGCCTCCTTAATGAGCTATGCCCCCTTAATGGGTCTGGCTAATAACTGGGAAAGCTCCAGAAGCCATCGGTGCTGTCCCCACACGCTAGCCCAGATAATGAGAGTTCTTGCCTTGGTGTCCCTTGTGACCTCAGCCTGTGACCCCAGCCTCTTGCCCATCAAGACACATGAACCTGTTAATCTCCATGCTGCTGCCAGGCATTCCTCTGTGGGCTGGCAGATATCTGGGGCTAGCACATCACTTCCAATAAAATCCCACACAGCAAATTTGATATCAAAATTAAATTGCAGGCCGAGTCACACAGCACCTGCATAGCATCTTCAGGGCTGTGAGTCTCATTTCCAGGACCCTGCGCTCTCCTCCCTCCTCCCCCTGCCCCACCCCGTCTCTCTGGAAAGCTATAGCATCACAGTCGTTAGATTATCTAAGTCCTAGAAACAAGCGTGGCTTGGCCGTCACTTGTGTTTTGGTTTGGAAAAGCTGTTATAATATAATCAGTAGCTCTGTGGCAAATACAGTACAGTAGCGAAGGCCCTGGGGTGACATTCTGATTCACTCCTTCCTTACCTAGCATACTGACCTTGTGTTTTAATTATGCTAACCTTCAATTTCCTGGGAACAGTGTTGCTGACAGGTGTTTACTGCGTAGGGTCGTGGTACGCTCTGAAGACCAACTTAAAGTGCATTGACGCGCCATTTAGTGCCTTAATAACCCTTAATCGTTTATAGCATTAGTTTGAAATTCTATTTTGCTTAGGAAAATATCACTGGAAAAGTTAAGTAACGTGGACTTCCAGAAATTCTGGCTTCTAATGGCTTCTTGCCCTTGCTGCCCGTTCTTTCTGCAGAATGTGACAAGCTGAGGCGGGATGGATGCCGAAGTTCTCAGTACTATTCTCAGGGACCCACCTTTGCAGCCAGCTCCAGCCCGTGCGATGATTATCAAGATGAGGACGTGGAAACAGAGCGGAAGGTGAGGCTAGCGTCTGCATGGGCACCTGCAGCATAGGCCACTGCAGCAAGGGCCCCTACAGCACGGGCAGCTGCAGCACGGGCCTCTGCAGCATGGGCCCCTGCAGCACAGGCCCCTGCAGCACGGGCGTCTGCATTGCACCCTGCAGCACGGGCATCTGCAGCACGGGCATCTGCAACACGGGCATCTGCAGCACAGGCAGCTGCAGCACCAGCCCCTGCAGCACGGACCTCTGCATTGCACCGTGCAGCAGAGGAAAGCTAAACGACCCAGAACAAACTCTTCCTTCTAGTTGAGTGTTGTCATAAGTTAATTTCTTGGTTTTGACGAAAGCACCCTGATTCATATATGATCTCGTGCAGATGGGAAATGGGTGAAGAGCCCCCCAGGAGCTCTCAAGACTCTGTTTGCAATTTATCCTCAAGCGTAAAATTGTCCTACTTTTTACACAAAAGAGAGGCAAGGCCATGATCCAAGAGATGCACAAAAACAATGTTCACTCTGCACATTTGTACATGTTGAATATCTATTGGCTAACAGAAGATGTCTTGCAAGAATGTTTTGTTTTTCTTATGACCCGGAGCTCAGCCACCTCTCCGAGAGCTCTGCACTAGCCTCATGCCTGAGCGGGGGAGGTCTGTATAGGTCTGTAGAGACCACCGTTTGAGGGATTCCGGACATGGCACACAGTTCTGGTGAGAGTCCTCTTGACTGTCATATCACTCTGGATGTAGTGACAGGAATAAGGTATCAGAGAACAGATCACATCTCATAACAGGATGCAGGAGAGTGGCTGGGCGGGTCCAACAAAAACTACCTTAGTTCTCCTCCAGAGCACACCCTGAATGACCTGTCAACTTCCCAATAGTCTGACTGTTTGACAGTCCTGCCCCTGGAGAGTCCTCATAGGACTAAGCCTGCAAACTTGTGCTGTAGAGGCATAAACTATATATTCAAACCCATAGCAAACATAGAAAAACCCTGTTTCAAAAGTGGTGTGTTGGAATAGGCCGGGTGGGGAAGGAATGCCTCTGCTTAGTTTTGTTACAGTGGCCAGTTCACTTATTGACTCTGTGTACCTTTGGGTTCCTTTCCCTCATGCGGCCTCTTGTCACACACACAAGCGACATCAGAGAGTATGCTCCCTCGGTTCTAAATACATATGATATATGTGTGTGTGTGTGTGTGTGTGTGTGTGTGTGTGTGTATGGTGGAGATTTTTATTTTCAGTGTCTCATTTTCATTGTAGTATGTGATGTGGACAGACAGTGAAATTAATTAAAGTAAGGGGATTGGGTTTGGCTTTGAAAGACCTTTTTGAAGATTTATTTTGATTGTTTTACTTTATGGACATGCATGAAGTGGGAGTGTATGTCAGTACACAGCATGCTGTTGCCTCGGAAGCCAGAAGAGGGCGTCAGATCTCAATGCCTTCTTTCCCACCTGGATAGTGGTGTGTGTGTGTGTGTTTGTTTTCTAAAGGGTATGTTGACATGTTAGGCATACAAAAATGGTTGCTTACTATTATATAATGGGACAAACAGGCATTTCAAAGTTGATCTGTTCTTGAATAATGAAAACTCTTATTCTTCTTTATTGGCACAAGTAGGGAAAATGAAAAGCAGAGGTGAAGTGTACAGTGAGATTTGTGTATATCCAGGGAGACCTCAGCCTTCCACTGATCCCCACAGCAGGAAAAGCCAATGGTGGGCCCAGAAATAGCGCCTAGGAATGAGCCAGAAATGGTGTCTGGGAGTGGCACGGTTGTATGAGCTGTGAGTATCCAAGTGTAAGGGGTCCCTGGCAACAACTTGGTTTATCTTGGCAACTCTTCAAGATTCTAATAGAATGGAGACACTGGCTGCTTACTCACCCCGACAACACAGGGAGATTTGCTTGCACTGTCTCCCCTGGAACAGGAACCAAAAAGTGCGACCACAGACAGAGCTCTTGAAGCCTATATGTTCTTTCTTTTCTTTCCTTCTTAAAAAGTTTAATATTTATTTGTTGTTGCATGTGCTGGTGTGTGCTAGTGTGTGATGGTGTGTGTGCATGTGTATGGTAGTGTGATGGTGGTGTGTGATGGTGTGTGTGCATGTGTATGGTGGTGTGTATGTGAGATGGTGTGTGTGTGTAGATGCACACATGTAAAGGTCAGAGACAAACTTTGGGGAGTCCTCTTCTTCTACCGTAAGTTCCACCTTCGGTCATCATGCTTGCACAGTAGCTCCCTACCTGGTGAACTTTCTCACGTTCTTTCTTAGCAAATGGATCATAGGCTCCCTGACGGGTGTGGTAGAAGAGCTGTTCTCTAAGAACTTCAGACGCTCACTCTGGGTCACAGACGTGGACAGTGTCTATACCACAACCTTGCCATATTTAAGCTCTCAGGAAAGCACACGGCCATCGTAAAATCTTGCTTCTTTGCTCCCATAAAATTTAGTTACTTTTGTAATTAAAAAAAAAATCCAGGTTAATGCTTGTTCATTGGCTTGAAATCCTTGGAATACGCCGTTAACTGATGTTTAAAAGCAACCGTTCTTGTCTTTCTGTATACACCAAGTGTTACCAAGTTTTGGTTGTTTTGCTTTGGTTGTTGGGTCTGAATTTTATCTTAGTTTGTTAAGCAGTTCGCTTCAGATCTGAGGAAATAGCTTAGAGGCAGAATACTTGCCAGTCATGACCAACGTCTCCCCCACAAGAGAGATCATAATAAATGTGTTTCAGAATAAAATAAGTATCAAGTTGTTTTGTATTATAAAATGTGTTAGTGTTATCTAGATACATATTAGTTCAATCGCAATAGGCCATGCCATCTTAGTTCCCTTTCTTGTTTCTGTGACAGCAGTACCCAACGAAAGAAACTCAAGGGAGAAAGGTTCTGCCCACCATTGTAGGGAGGTCGGATGACAAGAACTTGAAGCAGCTGGAATACCTTCGTGCTAGTGCTCAGCTTGCCTTCTTCACTCTCTTACAATCCCCTGTCCAGGGAATGGCGCCGCCCATAGTGGGTAGGTCTTTCCATTAGGAAAATCCCTCGTAGACAAGCTCACAGACCAGCCTCGTCTAGACAACCCCTCATCGAGACTCCATTCCTGGGTCCTTCTAGATTGTCTAGATTTAGTTAACAACTCAAACTAACCATGCCACCAACATATTCAACCTCCTTTTCCTTCTTCCCACATTTTAAAAATTATTTTCTTTTAGGTTAGGGTACAGAGTAATGGGTTTCATCTTGTTATCATCATACACAACTGTCATTATACTGTATTCCCGTTTGTTCAACCTCCATCTCCTCTCCTGGTGTCCCTTCCCATCTACTGTTTGGTTCTCTTTCTTCCCTCCGTTAGTCCACTCTTTAGCTTTCTTATTATCCTGCTTCCTCCCTTCCTTGCTTCCCTTCTTCCTTCTCTCCTTAAACCCTTGCCTTTGGGCTTGGGCTAAGTCTTTCCATGTTATATTAACTCTGGTAATTTCTAGATTCTGTACAGCACAAAAATACTTACTTGGGGCCAATGAGATGGTTCAGCCAGACCTGAACTCAACCCCCAGAACCCAAATAGAGCAAATAGAGAACAGCGTCCACAAGTTCTTCTCTGGCTTCACACACACACACACACACACACTTTTGAACATAACTAACATTTTTTTTCAACCACTCATTTGCACCTCAGTATTGTATACCCAGTCTGGTGCTCTTAGAGCACCCAGGTATTTGACATTTTAGTAATATTTGGAAGAGAAAGTCTTCTGACCTGAAGTGTTGCATCAGGGAAGAGATAACTGTGGAATTAGATCCAGGAAGTGTTGAAGAAGCGGAGAGTCACAGTTCCCTTATTATTTGGTGAGCAATTTCAGGATTCATCTCTGCTGCACTGTTTCTGTAGCTCTTTCTCCAGCCATGCAAGGCTTTCGTGGCCCTACTAAGAAGGTTGAATGTGGAATAAGATTGATTTTTTTTAATAGACAGTTCATTCACTTATAGCAAATATTTTAAGAGGCAGCTCAATACGCCAAACATTGTTCCACATCCTAAGGCTCCTTCCTGCTATTGAAGGAATAACAGCAGTGAACAGCTGGCATAATATAGTAAGTACTAGTTGTTATAAGATCATGAGGATAAAGAAAGCAACGTCTAGGATCCTTCTAGAGCATCAAGACTGCCGTATTAGATGGCGGCATCCACCAAGCATGCAGTGGATTTGTCATTAAAGCAGAGCTTAGGGTGAAGTGTAAGAACACCCACCCCCAATATCCCGGGAAGACCCCTCTAAGGAGGAGAGACAGTACGTCTGGAGACTGTAGTGTGGTTCCTGTAGGAACAGCTGGAGAAAAGGGCAGGAGGGTATCAGGCAAGGGGGAGAGAAGTGATGAAGACCGTGGGAGAGGCAGCCAGTGACCTCAGACTGATTTATTCTGGGCGAGATGAGAAGTCACTGGTTGAGTGGAGCAGGGAAATAATGTGCTCTGGGTTGCTAATTAATGTCGTTTATGAAGATGAGCTCGTACCGAGTTGACTGATGTGAAGAGACCAGACAGTAGGTGACTGCTGTAATCCAGGGAATAAAACATGCATGGGGACAGGGGCAGAGGTGGCAATGGTAGAGGCTCAAAGTGTGTCTTGTGGACATTGCTAAAGTTAAAGCAATTGAGGATGAATCTGTGCTTTTTCTTCATCTTGAGATGCTCATTAGGAATTTATCATGGTTTTTCGTTATTATAGGAGTCTAGCCCATTGGCCCCACCCTTTCTGCGCCTGCGCTCCTCTGACCCTGGTTTCTACCATGTGGCCCATCATCATAGCCCCATCTTTGTGTGTTCTTTCAGCTGTGCTGGTGTTTCTTCTTTTGTCACGTGACCAGTGAAATCTCACCCCTGGTTTGACCCAGGCTTCTTCCTGCTTTCTAGCCTAGGAAAGCACCAGGGCACCTTTGTCGCACTGCTAGCGGATGACCCTAAGCCAACACTAACATGCTAATTCATCCGCTTCTGCTGTTGCTTTCTCAAGTTGTACGTCATGCCTCCTCATGTCTCCAAACCCTGGACTCCCATGGCTGGTGCAGCCTCTGGAAAACCAAGGCAATCAGAAAGTAGCTTTCCCCCAAACCACATGACTGCCCCGCTTGCAGTTCCTATATACACTCACCTGTCCTGCCACCACGATAGATAAACAGTTGCTAGTCCTTTTCTCTTCCATTGTATCCCAAGTGCCCAGTTTTTGGCATGCAATAGGCACTCGGTGTCTTCCTAATGGAATGAATAAGGCCAACCTCTAGAGAACGTTAGATGTGCAATTTGCCCCACCCTCATTGGCCTGATGGCATCTTTCTTGCTTGCACCATAACCATCATTAGATGAACACCCCGATCTTTCTTTCATCTTGAAGGAAACTTCCTTTAATCTTTCATCTCCCTCCAATTCCACCAGGTTTTCCGTTCCTCTTTATTTCTCCAAAGAACTGTCTAGACTTGCTGTCTCGACTGCATGTCTTCAGAGTTTCCCTTGAAGCCCTCCAAACCGCCACCCTTAGCTCACTACTCAAACTACCTTCGTGCCTAGTAGGCACTTCCGGGGTTCCACACCAGTGCTTCTCAGAATGCGTCTTCTCCTGTCAGCAGCGTTTGACATCATTTGTGAATCTTCTTGGAGTATTTACTAAGCTTCCAGAACACCACATTCCTTCCTGGTTCCCCTGTCCCTCATTTGTGTGATTTCTTAGTCATGGCTTCTCCTTTTCTTCTAGATGTCTTTCTAAACTGATACAGTAGACTCAAATATCTGCCTCTATTCCTCTGTAACAGATGCATGCCTTGGGCGATCTCAGTGAATCCCCTTAGTTCTAAATCTCATGTGTGGAAGTTTTCTAAAATTCAATTTTTTTTTAAAGGCAGAATATCACACTGTAACCAGGTTGACCCTACTGCTTCAGTCTCTGAATACTGCTATTACAGATGTGGGCTCTCTTGCCAAGCTTTAAATATCAATTTCCTGCCTGAATATAAACATTTATCTGTTGACTGTCCATCTTCCCTTACCATAGATTTATCCAAGTCCAAGCATGTGGTTCTCAGAACCCTCTTAAAAACACACCAAAAGAAACTCAGTCACGATAGCTTTTTCCATGTCGGTGAACCCGCACCATCCCACCAGAATTCTCAGCTAGAAACATCAAACTCATCTGACTATTGTGTCCACCACTGCCAGAAAAATCAGTGGGATTACTAATCCTTAAACTGCCTTTAAAAACATCTCAATTTTTTTAAAACCAAGCAGTGGTAGTGCACGCCTTTAATCCCAGCACTCAGGTGGCAGAGGCAGGCAGATCTGTGTGTGTTTGAGGCCAGCCTGGTTCCAGGACAGGCTCCAAAGCTACAGAGAAACCCTGTCTCATAAAAAAAACAAGACAAATAAGCAAATAAATAAAAACCCTCAAATGTGGGCATCCTGCAAAGCGTAGGTCTGCATGTGGTCCATGAGCACATGAGCAGGTATAAGGCAGGTGACAGGTGAGCTGGTGAGGACCGCTCAGGTTTAAGCCGGTCAGTTCTCTGTGTATTGAGTTGGCTCACAGTAGGAACAGAAACAATGGGGAGGGAGTCAAAAAGTTTGACTTGTTGCATGGCTAGTTGTAAATCATTCACATTTGATTTTATAATTTACGTGGTATATCACATCTGACCCCAGAAGAGAGGGAATGTTTTTACAGGCCTGTCTTATGGAAAGTGGGAAGGGTGGGCTCCATGGCTTGAAATTGTTCCAGATCAAAAGGGAAAGCTCAGTTCTTTTTTTTAAGATATATTTATTTTTATTCCATGTGTGGGAGTGTTTTGCCTGCATGTATGTATGTGCATCGTGTGTGTGTGTGTGTGTGTGTGTGTGTGTGTGTGTGTGTGTTTATGTGAGTGCAGTGTCTATGGAAGCCAGAAGGAGGCGCTGAATCCTCTAGAACTGTAGTTTTCACCAGCTGTGAGCTGCCATGTGGGTTTTGGCAACTAAACCCAGGTCCTCTGCAAGAGCAGTAAGGGCTCTAAATGGCTGAGCCTTTCTCCAGCTTCAAGTTCAGTTCTTCTTAACTGATTAGTTTAACACAAAGCCAACTCTTGCCAGAGACTGTAGGAAGCAGATTGACTGGCCAGTCCGGCTGATGAAGGTCAACTTTATCAATCATAAATCATGGACACATGACCAGGAGCTCATTAAAAGACAAGTACTCCACAGATAACTGCGGTTTATGTTAATGACGATGTATGGACTTAGATAAAGTATGGCAATTGACTATTAATACTGAATATATTGATAAATCTTGGGATAAAAATCATGTAATTAAAAATAGTAGATACGGACAAAATATTTAATGCAATTTAACAACCATTCCCAATAAAACCCCAATCCTAGATGTTTTCCTCTGGCCTCGCCGTGCATGCTGTGGTGTTTCTGCAGGTCCCATCAGAATGCGACTTAAGAGAAGGATGCTCACTGCCATGGTCACTCCTTAACCCTGAAGGGGACGAACCATCCAGCACAGTTAGAAAAGCCGTACTCCAGCGGCGTTGTCTCTGCATGGTTGAGTGCTTTCTGGGCACTCTGTGAGATCCTGAGTGCAGTCCTCAGCACTGCTAAACAAACACAAACAAACAAACGTCATATCCCATATCAGAAACAAGCACACAATTTGCAACGTTTGAGATTATATTACTACTCTTGGCCCATTTTAAGTATGTGTACTTGTTAAATTTAGAAAAAAATGCAAATTCTAAGCTAGTATAAATAATGCAGTGTGATACTTTAGGAAGCTATCAAGTTAATATGCAGAAATCAGTAGTTTCCCTATTTATAGTCAGGGTAAGAGGAGCCAAAGGTAACTTTAGTCAGGAGTGTATGCTGTCTGTACAAGCAAGCTTTAGAATAGTATGAAAGCACAGAAATATGAGGTGAGGAGATGTTCTCAGAGCAGAGATCTCAGTGCACAAGCGCTGTCATTTCTTCCAAAGTTGATTGGCTAAGTTAACTCATAGAGAAGTAGATTTGCTCTCTTCTGTCTTGGGGCTATTGGAAGAGGACCATGGGGAGGCTGGGCCCAGGCCTTGGTAGCTGGGGCGACTGGAAAACAGAAGAGTAACAGGAAGGGAAGCTGCCTGTGAAGATTTGTAAGTAGTCGGGAATCTTGCAGTGTGGGCCCTGCATGCATGGGCCAGCAATACTTGATACCAAAACCAGAATATAGTTAGAAACGGACTAGGTCTTCACTGGGTGTCGTAGGTCATCCAGCTGATGCCTCGCATCAGATTGAGTCCTGTGAACAAAGATGGAGCTCTATGTCCTATCTCTGTACTCATGTTAAGACCATGGCTGCAGTTCAGTTCTTACAATGTTTAAAAAAACAAAACACTTCATTCTCAAAGGGTGCTAACAACTTTAGAAAGTGCAGAAGAAGCCACTCTCGAGGGCAAATTCTCCTGGGAAAACCCTGTTGTGTTTTCTAGGGAGGTTGAGGGCAGCCTGGTGAGAGAAGGCTGAAGAACACAGGAAGTGCTGAAGCTAACACATGCTTAGGCTGCACAGGAGCTAATGCAAAGCATCTGATTTGCATCCAGCAAGTATTGCATTTCCCGAAGTGCTTGGGGTAGGGGCTCAGACCTAAAATGTAAGTTGTTGATAGAGCAGAGGGTGATGGCCAGACCCTTAGAAAAGAGACCCCGAGGGGTGTGTATTCTGCTTATTTACTGGGGCTAATTGTCCTAGAATAATTGTCCTAATTATCCCCCATGCAAGAACTCTTGCCATGTGCAAGGCTCGACAATCTGTTTAAGGGATGAAGAAAGATAATTTGCTAATGAGAGCCACACGTCTTTGATATTAAAAGCAGTAATGCGGCGTGGCAAGAAGAAAGTTGAAATGATTTCCAAGTGTCTGTGCTGCCCATATCTAAACAGCGGACAAACACGCGGGAGCGAAAAGTGCCCTCAGAAGCGGGTATTCAGACATTCCAGAAAATGCCCTTGTGTCTCAGCTGTGGAATCACAGAGGTCCCCGCTCTTTGTTCTTGTGTTGACTCTTCCCTTCAGCGTTCAGTCCATGTGAGGTTTGCAGGGCGATCCGTTGCAGTTGCCAAAATGCTTCCCGCAGGTAGATAGGCGGGCTCTCCAGGTGTGATTGTGGGGGGCTGCATTGGACGGTGTGTTCGTGGATTCTGGGAACATGCACAGAGGCTCCATTGTCTGAGGGAAAGGGCACCAGGTGCCAGTTACTCAATCTCTTGCATAAAATTCATCCCCAGAGTGATGAGTTGGATTGGAATTTTGGCAATCAATCGTTGGCCTTGGTGGTAGTAGCAGAAACTGAAATTGTCTTTTCTAGTTCCTGTTATTTTTTGAACCGGCACCCTGGGGGTGTTTTAGGTTTCGTTAAAGGAAATACTTGAAGCAAAGGAAGACTTTGAAGACAGCGGCAGGGGCCTCGCTCATTGCTGTAACCAGAGGCTCATTTGAACCTGATGCAGAGAGCACAGGTTCGAGACAGCTTCCCCACCTGTTCAAGCCGGTTCCTTTGCTTCCTTACGTGTGCTTTGGTTTCTTTCACTGTAAAGAGAGGAAACCACATGTGGCTCGCGGGGGACAGCCCTGGTTTGCAGCTGCTTGCCTGTGTAATTATTAATAGCTCGGCTCTGCTCTCAAAGGCATTGGAGTTTTGATGTAGATGGTATCTCACTGTGCTCTATCCCCCAACCCCAAAGAGTGTTATAAAGGTGAGCGGACGGATGTCCGGAAAGCCCTGTGTGTAGTGCCCGGAACGACATACTGTGTGCTCACGTAATGATGATTACTTTTATTAAACTGTCCAAGCCAGACATCAAAGAACATGGCACAATAGACAATGTCTGCTTTATGAAAATTTGGCCACCCTCCCAATCATCTTGTCTCTTATTCTGCCCACATGGAGTTTTCTGCCTGAAGCAATGGATTTGAGTGCTTTTGGCAGCTACAAAAAAAAAAAAAAAGATCTGATTATCCTGACTTCACAGGTCATCCCCATTCGTAGGTACAGCTCCTCCCAGCAGTCCTGCAGTTTCTAACTTTGTAATCCTAGCAGCACAGCTTAAAACTTCTCCAGAATTTGTCCCCTCATTGTCTCCCGTTTTCCTTAAGAATCCTACAAAATGGGTGTTTTGATGCTTGTGGCTGTCATTTTAACGGTTTGGAATCGAGACTCAGAAACAGGGAACACTTTCACATAATCACACTGCTAGAAGGTGTCAGGGAGAGCATGGGTCCAGGGCTTCTCAGACTCAAATCCTTTTAATTGTACCGTGTTACTTATTAAAAGGGTGGCATGGCCAACCTGCCCCCTCCCCCAATTTCTTCACTTTTGTTATGCCAGTTTTTGGCATCTCTCTCCATCTTTGGTTTGTCTGGCATTCCTAGTTAAGGATTCCGGAGGGTTTGGAGAGGGGAGCACCTTGAGTGACCTATACTGCTGGAAAGGGAGGGATAGGGTGGGTGATGAGCAGAAACAGGAAGAGGAGACAGTTACTCGGCTGGTGTAGGAACCAGGGAGTTAGGAGATGTTGTTTGTCATCCTCCAGTCGCTATAACAAGTACTAAGTAATCTTTTGTAAGAAGAAAAAGGTTATTAGTGTCTCCTAGACTGGAGGTTTCTGCCCACAAATGTTTGATCTTGTTTGTGGTGCCTGTCAATAGTCAGCATTTCATGACAGAAATGAAGAATCAAGCAAAACCATCTACGTGTAGCCAGAGGACAATACATCAGCAGAAGGAGGAGCCAGAGTTCCCATCTCCCCTTTGAGGGCATTGTCACCATGAACCAAAATCCTCTCACTTGGCCCCGCCTCCTAACAGTCCCAACATCATTAGGTAGGATGAAGCTGGGAAGTGGCCTCTGAAACATGGGGTGTAACACATGGGGTGGGTACCATCCAGACCACGTCTTTCTTAATGGAACCCATAGGAAAGACTGTCACTGAGACTCAGCGGGGGTTTCCTGGTCCCTGCAATGTTTATAAACAGATTGGGTCTGGGAGTCGAATCTTTCTGAAAGTCATCCACCCTGGCCTTTTCTGGGTTGGGTGGTGGTACCGAGGAACAGCCACATTGCCTAGGAAATCTGCTCACCAGAGAAGAGAGGGCCTTGGGAGCTTGGTAAAATAGATTTGCTTTGTGAGTGAGTTGTCACACTGTAGCCAGCCCTAGGGATGATTCTTCTATGGCAACCAAAACTGCAGGGAAGTCCTGCCTCTCTGTGAAAGCGGTCCACTCTGACATCATCCAGGAAAGTAGGTTAGTGGGCCTGCAGAGCCTCCTCCGGGTGCTGAGGAGACAAGAGTGGTGCTTGTCGCTGGTCCTTGGTGATGTCACCTGGGAAAGGAACTCATATGTCGTCCACCAGCCCAGGCCTCCATAGCGTTTTTGCCAGGATTTGCTTTCTACCTTCCAAATTTATGCTGCCTGTTCTGCTGGAGTAGACTTCTAACTCACTTGATTGAGATTCCACCTCAGACACGTGACTGTTTTACAAACTGCCATGATGTTCTCAAATGAAATCAATTTTAATATGCATTTATGTGTGTCTGCACCTTGCAGATAGAGAAGAGTGGTTAAAGTCCGAGTTAACGAGTGTCGAAATTGCAAAAAGCCTGGAACCGATGGGTTTACACCAGTGGGCTTAGCTTCTGATGCCTCAGAAATCCATTTGATCAACTTGATGGTCTACTTATTTTATTTTTGTACGAGTGTGAGCAAGCACATGCCACAGTGTGGCAAGAGGAGGTCAGGGGACAACTTGAAAGACTCGGTTCTCCCCTCTCATATGAGTTCCTGGGATTGAACTTGGCAGTGGGAAGTACCAGTACCCACTAAGTCATCTTGCTGGGAATTTCGTAAGATCTGTGTGTGATCTGATCATCATAGACTAGTGTTCAGGTTAGTGCAATAGTCTGTTGTCAGTGACACACGTATACAGAGAGTCTATTTGTCTAGTTACAAATATTAACCCACATTTTTTTAAAATTAAAAACAAACTACATGGCCTTTTTGTGTTTTGCAAATTAGCAATGGTAAACATAGATATTGCGATATTTAATTACACACACATGTTTTTCGAGATTGGGGTTCTCTGTGTAGCCCTGGCTTTCTGTGTCTGCCATGCCATCGTATTTAGCAGTCACGACACATGCACATTTATTAAGACCTAAGAGTCCTTTCGGGCGCAGAAGATGGGCAGTGCAGCTCTTCCCAGCAAAGGAAAGTTCAGCGTTTCAGAGAGGCTGGGACTTTGTACCATTCAGCCTTGTCCCTAGACCGTTTTTCAGATTTGTGTCCCTCAAGCAGTAGAAGGGATGGGCATTTTTCAGGCAATCTTTCTTCATAGCAGTAAACGGTGGTTGTAACTGGAGGTTTCTCTTCCGCCCGCCATTTTGCAAATAACCACTCTGAGGCTTCATATTAATTGCAAACTGTTTGGCCTATTAGCTCAGGCTTATATAAACTAGCTCTTACAACTTAAATTAACCCATTTCTATTATTCTATGTTTTACCATGAGGCTTGTGACTTGTTACCTCACACCTTGCTTCCCCAGTGACTGCTGTTGTCTCCCTGACTCTGCCTTTTTTCTCCCTGTCTCTCTATTTGGATTTCCCACCTAGCTGTATCCTGGTCTGCTATAGGCCAAAGCAATTTCTTTATTAACCAATGGTAATAAAACATATTCACAGCATACAGAGGAACATCGCACATCAAGTGATGGCAGTGGCCTTGTGTCTGAGGTGACATGATGATATAATTATTCTTTATTACTAAAAACTTGGGAGTCAGATATTGGGGTAAGAACATAATGATCAGAGAAGGGGTGGAGAAGAAATCAGGGATCTCCTCTCTCTTCTGATCCTCCATCCAAAAGGCTGCCTCTCTAAGCCCCGCCTTCCTGCTTCTGTCTCTCCATCTGTCCTCAGTCCTCTAAGACCTCTATGTTTAATTTTGGTCAGCTAGTGGCTCGCTCCGCCTTCTGATTCAAAGCAAGCTTTATTGTCAGAATACAGTCAAAATATCACACAACAGTGACAGACTGATGTCTTTCTGTATTTCTATTTCTTCCATGTGTTCCTTACATCCTACAAGGCATCCAGACACGCCATTTAAAGCTAGATAAATCTTTACAAATGCAAACAAGTCATGAGTGAGGGAGAGAGGAGGGGGGAGAGAGAGAGAGAGAGAGAGAGAGAGAGAGAGAGAGAGAGAGATTCCTTACCAATACTAAACAGTTAGCTTTGCTCCGGGGCCTTAGCCAAGAGAAGTTAAAATGTCCTGGGAGCTGCTTACACAGCTATCTACTTTGGAAAGGCTCATGACCCTATCTTCTTCAACACCTAATTTGTATAGTGGCGTTTCAGTTTAAATTCTATAAACTTGATTAGTCCTTTCACATTTATTGTATATCTTAAATGGCTATTTCCTCACAACAAGCCAGGAATTTTGTTGTTGTTTTGTTTTGTTTTAAGCATGGTGCATTTATTTTGAGTTCTTGGGTCATCCTCATTACAGAACTGGCTGCTCGGGAGCTCTCGTGAAGTCTTGTTTAAAATGCTTGCCAACACAGCTTTCTTGCTTACACGTCTTCAAGTATTGCATGGAAGGGCACTGAGGAAGGCCTCTTCAGGGAGAATGCTAATCTGTATCAGAGAGAACGCAGCTAAAATGTTGTCCTGGAGTTCCGATAAGGCCCAGAGCACAGCGTTAGTCAGCCTCTTAGAACTTAACAATTTCACGCTGATTTTTTTTTAGCCCATATAGATAGCTTCATAAGCACCAAATAGTTGAACAATGGCTCCATCGTTTTGTGTGTGAAGCATTCCTGGAGGTCAGAGCCTAAAGGAAATAGGATTGAAGCTAGAAATTGCTTTGAGCAAAACTGAATTTTAATACAGATAGAAAGTGGTGGCCTTAGCGATGACATTTTTCCGGGCTTCTGATGTTAGACAAAATCTATAGGGTTTTAACCATGGCGGAGTTAAGCAAAACTGGAAGGCTGTAAGGATTCTGTAGGTCAGCAAAACCTCTGCTATGCTTGTATTCTCCAGACGAAGGACACAGCGAATCATGTGTGGAAGGTCACGCGGAGATTATTGCTCTGCTCTTAGAAGGGGAACCGTTTGGGGACTTGCTCTAAGTTAGTCTCATTTTTTAAATAACAACTTGTAGCTGTTCCTGCTAATTACATACATTGTTTCTCTCTCCCACCGCAGTGTTCTGTCTCTTCATCTGAAGAAGAAAGATTTATCAGCATCAGACGACCTCGGACACCAACCTCAGCTGATTTCTCCGACCTTCACACTCAGACAAACTGGACCAAGTCCCTGCCGCTGCCAACACCAGAAGAGAAGACGCGGCAGCAAGCCCAGACAGTCCAGGCTGATGTGGTTCCTATTAACATAACTGGTATGTTTGCAGGGTGGACAGAGTCGGGGTGTCCTTGGGAGAGTGCCTTTGGCTTTGTTTGCTCTACGGTGTCAGCATTTTCTTTATGCACCCAAGTGAATAGCTGTGGGGTGGCCTCCTACTCTTTATGTGATGAAGAAAACACTAGAACTGTATATGTGTGTATGTAAAAAAACACCTGTTGTTTGTTAAATAAGGGAGAACTCGATGGTTCAGCCGTTCGTGGAGAGATGGCTTTTGAACTGCACTGTTCTTAACTAAGATTTTGGTTCTATAAGAATATCCTGTCTTTGTGGTCTTTAGCGGCAAAAACTGTATACTATCATAAGAAATATTTCTAGAAATGAGAAGGAAATGTTTCATTCTGTTTATACTGATCATTTTCTTACCTTTTGTTTTTCCAAATGGAAAAGAAGGAATGTTTGAGATAAAGGCATCAATTAAATTGAATCTAACGCGTATCTTTAAAAAAGTCTCAGTAGAATGATAAGAGAGTATGCCTCAGTTTCTAAAAGCTGAGTCTCATCCTCAAATAAAGATTCATTTCTGCCAAGGGAATGATTTTAAGAATTGGCCCATTGGCCATACTGTGGCTACTAATTGTTGAGTTGAATCATCGACCCTCTAGGTGATTAAGGCAACAAGTAATAGAACACAGAGAGCTTCAAGCTGAGCATAACTTTAGAAGAGCTGTTCACAATGAGCCCGGATTTGCCGTCTTTATTCCGCCGGTATCTTCCAAGAGAACTGGTGAGCAGTGTGAGTGAGGGGCACAAAATACAAAATGGTAAAGTGTGGAAGGACGCTTAAAAGAAATCCCTCACTAGCTCAGAATTGAGAAATAGATGGTTATTTATTTAGAGGTAAACTCATAAATCAGATTCCTCTGCTGGAACGGAGAACAAAAACTGGAATCCATCAACCAGCGAGAGAACCGAAATAAGCTCTTATATAGTATAAGAGGCCATGCCCCAGTGGGCGGATAACCACTGGCTGTAAGACTTCCTAAAGCAGTAAAGAGTTCATAGTAGCTGGACCAGGCCCCAAGTTTATTCCTCAGTGTGTGTGTGCTTATGTGCACACGCATGAACTCATAGTGGCATCAACTATGATGTTGTATTACATAGGAATAAGTGATTAGTGTCATATACACAGAATCTACACAAAACCTTCTCTCTATGTCCTTAAAACTGGCTGACCGAGAGGAAGAAGTTTTCATTGACTATTAGGATGAAAGCCAACAGCATCCTTCTATCTTTTGAGGCTATTGCTGTTGGAAGGCTTGTTACCATGGTACCAGTAAACTTGCAAGGCATAATAACATTTAGATAAGATTTTTTTTTTGAAAAAAAAAAAAAAACACAGAGTATATTTAGAAAGTAAGTGTAGAATTTTCATGGAAATTTAATAAATACATGAATTACTTCCAATTCCATGTACATATTTTACATTTTTACAAACTTACGCCTTAAAGAAACAGCATGACATTTTAACCCATTTTCTTCATAAACAGCATTGCTGATGTCTGTGAGCATGCCTCCCTTCCACCTAGCTCACGTCGATAAAATATGACTGTTCTAAGTAGCTATGCTGGAGAACAGTGTGGTGCTTACTCCTTACGTCATTAGGCATCCGTATGCTTATATTTTCCACAAGAACACGGGTCATTTGATGGATGAAAAGCAGAAGAAATGTGACTATGTGATTGAAAGCATCAAAATAATACTATAAGCTATGCATATTATGTCATGAAGCATGACAGCCCTCTAAGGAATGAGCGTGAAAGGTTCTGCCTTGAAGTGAGGAGCAGGAAGCTAGAGTAAGGAGGGGTTTAGGCCGGAAGCAGTGTTTGCAGTGAAATGCGTCCTCGCAGATGGCTCGCCCAGGTGTTTCTCTGAGCGTTCTTACCTGTCTGGCTGCTAAATGGACAGGAAGTACATAGATAGATATAAAAGGAGGCTTTCGAATGCCACCCACCGTAGGTGAATGAAGGCTGATAATGAGCTGGACAGCCTGAGACCTGTACAACGCAATCTGTTTTTAATCGTGTGGCTGGCATTTTCACAGAGCGCCAGCATTAACGTAACAGCTGTATACATATTGATCTGTTGTCTGCGTCTGTGTGTTCACATAGACACACGTGTTTCTGAAGGATGCATTTCTCTAGTCTGGTCCAAAGAAGCAGTAAGTTTAAAGCTTTCACTCCGGGTGCTTGGGCTGGCACGGATTCTTCAGCCTCCTACACTTTATTTATTTCTAAGATTCCAGATTTCTTTAGATAAAAATGCCACTGCTTGTAGGAAATGGCCACGTGCTTGTGAATTTTGGTGATATTGATGCGCTCACTTGGTTTTTCAGTACGGCTTTGGAAGAACAAATGCCGCTATGTATATGACGCCTAGCAGGGTTAGAGATACAGAGCAGTGAACCACTGCCTGCAAGGGAATTTAATCCCTTTAGTTACAGTCTTTCAGAGACTTGGTATGTTCTAAAGGTTAAGAGGGGGAAATGTTTTAAATAAAAAGAACATGTGACCGTGTGCGCCATCGTCTGCCACATGGATCAAGTCTTTCACCTAAACGATTAGTGTACAGGTCCAGACGCTCTGAAAGCATTTGTTAACTGTTTAGTTCTGATGCTGGGCTGAGGCTGTGTGTCAGTGATGGGGAACAATTCGATTCAACAGATAATTATCTCTTAAGGACATGGTACTGTCGAGGATGCCAGGGTCCACAAGACACAGCCTCTACTTAAGGAACTGTTTGACCCCAGTCTGTGGCAGAGCCCTTTCTAGGTCAGAGTGTGAAGCAGTGAGAATGTTGTAGATAGATTTTTATCCTCAGTGCTTCACAGTCTTCTTAGTGATTGGGTGATGGTTGTATTTTTATATTTCTACCCCACCCACAAGGCCAGAAAACTGGGGACTAGGCGCAACTTTATGAGACTGTTTTGCCCACGTTGGATGCCTCCCTAGAGGGAATATCTTTTCTTTGGTTTCAGGAAACTAATAAAGCACTGAGTGACTTCCCCTTTGCAGCGCTGGTGAAGCTGTTGTGTCTGTGTGGTCTGTTTATCCCCGAATGGTACCTACTGACGCTTCAGGCCCTGCTCTGAATTGCTCCTGCTTTTCTCTGTTCAGAGCAAAGTTGCAAAGATTTGCAAGCTTACACGTATTTATTATTATTTATGGTGCGTGTTTAAAATCTACCTCGTTTTAATGAGGCCAGGCTCACACTTTATTCCTATGAAGTAGAAGTTTCATTGTCTGTCGCGTGTCCACTTTAAAGACACGACGATATTATCAAACAAGAGTGACCAGTTCACACTTCTCTCATGCACAGGATGATGCTAGAAGTATGGGATTTCTGTGAATGTGTGTATTTTTAGAAGTCTCATTTTCAAGAGAATAACTGTGTAAAAAGCCCAATCCCCCCCCACCCCAAACTTCCTTTAGCCAAAATGGCAAATCATTCAAATCAGTCAGTAACTGATGCTGGCAGAGACCTTGTTACTTTCTGGTTTCTCACAGTGTACTAATCTGCTTGGACTCGGGCAAACTGCTCCGTGGATGCGGTCATGGGTGCCACAGTCTGAAATGGGATTAACTTTCAAAGATGCAGATAGGAAGTGGGGGTGCAGCACTTTCCCAGCCTGTGTCAGACCCGGGGTTTAAGCCCTAACACCCTAAGAAATTATGAACAATAAAGGGAGAGTTGAGCTTTGACAACAGCAGTGTTGCTGGGTCTCACTATGGTGGAAGGGCTTTATCATTATAAGGCAGTCTGGTTTCCATGACATCACTTCCCATCCAAATTGTTAACCTTCTTGACCGACATTTGATAAGCTCCGGCTTCCACTTGCTGTAACACACAAGCATGATACTGGTCTCTATGGGATGACCAGATGGGTACAACGTATTTGTTGCCCCTGGCACATACACACTGATGTAGAGTGATCCTTGTGATCTCTTTATGAAGCGCTCACTGGCCAGGTCATTCATTCTCCGGTGACAAACAATCACCCTGGCAGTGTGTCGTTAGCAAATTTGGAGCTCTTTTGGGAGTGAGTCGGAGGGACCCTCCTTTGGAGGACACACCGCAGACCCTGGAAACAGCCTTCTGATGATACTGTGCTTCCCGCCTTTGTTCATCCTCCAGCCTCCATCATCATGTGACTGGCTAACCTCATTATTAATACCTTCTTATCATTTTACAAGCTTCTGGAAGGACGTGCATGGTGTCAGCTTGCTCGACAATTAACATTGCTCTGCTTCTTCTACTATTCTACGTTAGGGGAGAATTTCGATCGTCAGGCCAGCCTTCGGCGGTCTCTAATTTACACAGACACTCTGGTAAGACGACCGAAGAAAGTCAAAAGGAGAAAGACTATTTCAGGAATCCCTGACATCATTCAGAAGGAGCTAGGTACGGTTCATCAGCATTGTGTTCTGTTGCCCCTCCTCGCTGCTCCAATTTACCACACTAACCTCATGTGGTTCGGTCAGTTCCACACCGTCAGTGGCCAGCTTCTAGGTGAGGTCTTGGGGAAAGTGGTCCTGGTGCAGTGGAGCTGCTTTGGGGAAGAGGGCTGGGGAGGAGATTCCATGGAAGCATAGCATCATGGAAATTTAGGGTCTTTATCATCCTCTCCAGGGACCTTGACTTTTTATTTAGATCTTTTATTTAGCTCTTTGGCTTTCTCGGATGGAAACCTCATCCTAAAAGTCTACCTTTGGCAAGGTTGTCAGACAATACCGGTGGCATGTTGTCCTAAGAAGTGGCAGTCTGAGGTTATTTAATGGTGGATGCCAATGCTGTAGAAAGTGGTCTTGAGGGCACCTGCTGCCAAGGCTAATGGCCTGAATTCGGTCCCTGGGACTCACATAGTAGGAGAGACTCAACTCCCGAAAGTTGTGCTCAGACCAACACCTGTGTGCCTCTGCACACAGGGCACATGCACACGTGTAACAAATACGTGCAACAAAAGTGTAAAATATGTTCATATATGTTTGGCAATACCTCCATTTAAAGCAAACAGTTTCACAAGCTTCGTTTGTTCAACTTGAAAACAAATCAGGCTGGTGGAGTTGTTAGCTCACTGGCCGCTTGCACATTGCGCTCATGCTATTTTTTCCTTATGCTATGATAATGCTTTCATCCACCTCCTGGAACCAGCTCCTCCCTGCGTGTTTCAGTGGGGCCCAGCAGGAGCGACAGCAGGGACAGCTTAGCACACTCCAGCGCCAGGCTGCTCCGGTGTGAATCCTGACGTTTATTCATCCTCTGAGTATCCCTAGACACATCACAACCTTTCTGGGTCCCCTTCTTAGTTCTAAGGTCACATGGGATGGTGACCTTAATAGAATCTCTCTCATAGGATTGTTTGAGCACCAAATGAATTTATATATAGGATGTACTTGGTCCCTGGTACACTAATGGTCACTGTTCTTATTGTGGGATGTAATGTTACTGTCCTGAAATTCTCTTACTCTTCGTCAGCTTGTGGACTTATAATAGTTACCCTAGCCTGATGTTTTAATTTACTTTTATTTACTGCTGAAGGTTACACTCGAGAAATGCCAGTGTCATTATCTCTGAAATTGCTTACAAGTCTTTGAGTCAAAATGAGCTTACCCTAGCAGCAGTGATATATATTAATTACGTGCCTCGAGGTCCTGTTTTAGCTTCCAGGGCTATGGAGATTGCATGTATTCATTTCCCTCCAGGGTTGGTGTTTAAATACCTTGTAGGAGGAAGGATGGACCCACTTTTCCTTAAGTGGCATTTTCCCCCTTACCAGCATCCAGTCCTAGAGTGTTTACACCCTCCCTTCTGGACCATAGAAACATTTGGATAAGAACGGTAGTGTTTTGCCTCTGCTGCACAGAGCTCCAGTGACCTTGTTCCAGTGCAAGGGTTTCAAAGCAAAGGCTGGGTCTGGAGAAATGACTCAGAGGTTAAGGGAGTTTACTGCTCTTAGAGAGGACCAGAGTTTGGTTCCCACTCCCACTGGGTGTCCCACAACCACCTGGGATCCCACAGCTCTGACCTCCAAGGTCACCAGCAACCCCCCCCCCCCCCCCGTGAATGTGCATTCATGTGCCCACACACAGGAAGTAAAACAAACAGCAACGTAAAAACAAACAAACAAACAAAGGACAACAACAAAGAAAACAGAACAAAGGCAGAACCGGGCATGGTGATTGACACCTGTAATCCCAGCACTCGAAAGGTTGAAGCACTGCACAGTATTTGTGAACTGTCTGTAATCTGTGCACTGCACAGTATTCGTGAACCATCCATAATCTATGCACTGCACAGTATTCCTGAACTGTCTGTGATCTGTGCACTGCACAGTATTCGTGAACTGTCTGTAATCTGTGCACTGCACAGTATTCGTTAACTGTCTGTAATCTATGCACTGCACAGTATTCGTGAACTGTCTGTGATCTATGCACTAGTGGCGATGGCACACTTTGTTCTCTCTCCAAAGCTTGGTTGTATCTCATTCTCTCAAGTTGTCTCCCCTCTTGAGGTTACAGCTCCTACCTGTGAGAGAATAACCAATGGTCAGAAGCTCAGCAGTTGTTTGTTGGGCCTTGGGATTCCCAGGCAATGCTTCTCCATGAACTGGAGAAGATGGGCTTCAAACGAATAGCCATAAAACCAGGCTGCTGAGCTCTCTGTAAGCCACCAAGGCTGCCTTTCCAACCAAAACAGTAGGTTCTAGGTGACTTCGTACAGCGTGTAAGAATAGTTTGGCCAAGATAGAGATACACATCAACACAAGTATTCCCTATGAGTTGTCCTCCAGTGTCTGTTACATGAAACCAAAAGCTTGATAAATTAGGATATTCCAGGGATTTATTTTATTATTTTATGTGTATCAGTGTTTTTCCTGAGTGTATGGGTGTGGAACACAAGTATGCCTGGTGCCTGTGGAGGTCAGAAGAGAGTATTCAATGCCCTGGGATTAGAGCTCTTTCACGGGGTTGTGAGCTGCTGTCTAGGTGCTGGGAATCAAACCTAGGCACTGTGTGAGATCAACAGGTGTACTCACCTGCTGAGTCGACTCCGCAGCCTGAGAACTAGGATCTTTAATCGCTTGCATTATTGAACCAGGAAGAGCCAATAGCTCAGTTCCTTATTTGCTCTTCTGAAGCGATCCCGTCCATCAAAGTCAGCTGCACGTTCTGTAGCTATAACATTGTTTTTAACTGATGAAGAGTTCCTTTCTCTTTTGCCTGTGACATGGGATGACCAGTAGTGATCACCTTCGCCATATTGCCTACTCTACAGCCTTTGCCACATAGGAGGAGGCAATGGGAACCACTGTACAGTCTACAATGTGCCTGGGTCACTGCAGGTGGCTCGGGAGATTCGAGGCAGGAGAATAGCAAGTTCAGTGTCCCCTGGGACTACAGGATGAGTTCAGGGTCAGTGCAGGTAGCTTAGCAAGAATGTCTTAAAAATCCAGAAGGCTGAGGGGGCGTGGGCTGTGTGTAGCTCGGTGGCAGGGCACTTTCCTAGCAAGTGCAAGGCCCTGGACTCAGTCTGCAGTACTGGGGCAGAAACCAAAACAAGCTAGAGGACAGTTGGGGCTGGTGATATAGATCAGATGGTAGAGTGCCTGCACTGTATGCACGAAGCCCTGGGTTTGATCATCACCCTTATCTCAAACAGAGGTGATGCATGCCTGTAATCCCAGCCGGCATCAAGGAGGAGAGGCAGGCAGGCAGAAGCCCAGGATCACCCTCAGCAACACAGAAAGTGTGAGGCACTTCTGGGCTACAATGGGAGGAAACTTTTTAAAAGGAAGTGATTAGATAACAATTCTTTTTTTTTTAAATTTAGTTCTTAAAATTTTTTTCATACAATAAATTTTGTTCTTCCCCTCCAACCAATTCTTCCTTGAACTTCCCTTTCTCCCTACCCACCTCACTTCATGTTCTTTGTCAAAACAAAACAAAATGCACATGCGTGCAGTTACGTGTGCACACACACAGCTATGACCAACATGGAGTCTATTTTGTATTAGCCAATGGCTCCTGAGCCTGAGTGTGGTGGTCCATTGTTACTCCATTAAGAAACTAGCAAGGATCGTTTAGACATAGCTTCTCAGCTAGGGGTGGGAGCCTTTGTCCACATCCCCCGCTCAGTGCTGGGATCCTGTGCTAGGATCCTGTCTGTCTTGGACCTGTGTAGGCCTTGTATGAACTGCCACATTCTCTGTGCGTTTATATGTGCATCGATCGTGTTCTGTCTAGAAGACATTGATTCCTTGGAGGTATCCTTCACCTCTGGTTCTTACAACCTTTCCACTTTCTTATTTCTGAGTCTGGAGAGAAGGGTTTGGTGAAAACATCCCACGCAGGACTGAGTCTTCCAAAGTCTGTCACCCTCTACATATTGTCCAGTTGTGGGTCTCTGTGTTAACTCCCACGCCCTGCAAGAAGTGTCTCTGCTATGGGCTGAGCAAGGCACTCATCTCTGGTTTTGCAGTATGTCATCAGGGGTCAGTCTTTTGCTATGTTCCCTTTGCAGAAGAAAACATGGCCACTTTAGCAGTGTCGGGTATGGGTTCCATCCCATAAGTGGGCTTTAAATATAATCAACAAGTGTTGGTTACACCAGGATATCATGCAGGCAGATTGCTAATGTCCCTGGAGGAGTTAATAGCTGGGTGAGACTGATGACTGCTTTTCTCCTCTGGTAGCATGGAGAGTCCTTTGCAGCACTGTGAACATTATTCAGTAAGCGGGGAGAGTCTAGTTGGGTGGGCTCCATCTCTCTATGTTTGATAGCATAAGTATGTTGCATCTTTAGCAATAGAGTCTCACCATCAGGGTGTAGAGGTAACCAATAGTATTGGCAATAGCCTATGACGTTTAGCAAGGATAAAGGGTCTGGGGGAACCATTTGGCCAAAGACTCAAAAAAATAACCAATATCTGGTAATAGGGATTTTAATTGGTAGTATATAGTGTCTAGTTGGAGCATTCTCTCTCTATAATTTATGGTTACTACATTTAAGTTCCTTTTATGTCTATCTGTCTGTCTGTCTGAACTTCTACAGCAATAAGTTTCCATATGGCTTTTTAAAATACTGACTAGAAGGATTGGTAAATAGAATGAGAAGTAACATTTGAATAAGATTCTACTTACATATTTTAAATTCAAATAAATGAGCTCTGGTGGCCCCTGAATGACTGGCCTTTATTCCTAGTCTTCCTTTTGTAGTTAGTTTTGTTTTATTGTTTTGTGTTTTGTTTGTTTGTTTGTTTGGTTGGTTTTGTTTTTTTGAGACTGGGTTTCTCTGTGTAACAGTCCTGGCTGTCCGGGAACTCACTCTGTAAACCAGGCTGATCTTGGACTCACAGAGATCTGCCTGCCTCTGCCTCCCAAGTGCCGGGATTAAAGGCGTGCGCCACCACTGCCCAGCCATTAGTTTTATTTATTTTGTTTATCACATAGCGTTCATCTGTGCCCTGTACTGAGACAAGTGAAATTCATTCTTTTTGGCGGGGGGTGGTTTTTCAAGACAGGGTTTCTCTGTAGCTTTGGAGCCTGTCCTGGAACTAGCTCTTGTAGACCAGGCTGGCCTCGAACTCACAGAGATCCGCCTGTCTCTGCCTCCCGAGTGCTGGGATTAAAGGCGTACGTGCCCCACCACTGCCCGGCACCGAAACTCATTCTTTAAAATTATGAGAGAGTTTGTTTTGGGAGCAGAAGTTTTGTGGTCCTTCTGATAGGTTTTATATTAGTTATGTCTCATCCATTTTTATAGCATCTTTAAGAAATATTGTTGCTTTAAGAAGGGCTCTGGAGCGCAGCTGTAGATGATGAAGCATTGTCTCTGGCTCTGTTTTCAGAATCTGGAATGATTTCACACCTTACATTTTACCCAAAGGGATCCAACTTTTGTTTGTCATATTTAATAGTAACAGTTTAATAGTAACTGTTGAAAATCTACCACATATTTAATAGTAACAGTTTAATAGTAACAGTTTAATAGTAACTGTTGAAAATCTACCACAAAACTCTGCAGATTTATGGGGAGGGGATTGCACTTTTTAACCCCCGCCCCCACTCCACACACACATGCAAGGATCAAGACCTGGGTCTCGTGTACCAGGCACGAAAGAATTCTATTCCCAAACTATATCTCCAGGTGACTTCCATGGTATTAAAGAAAAGGGCCATGTTAGGGAATGGAATTGAGATTTCCTTGAATGTTCAGAATTTTAACTATACCTACACAAGCCAGCCTCCTGCTGGAGTGGTTAAAGCAACGTAAAAGAAGCTTTTCTATAGGTCTTATTTGCTATCTTCATGAAACTCTTAGCTTTGGGTTGGTGGAAGTTAGTGATCTGCTAATTTAATAGATCCCAAAAGGTTTTTATCAGTTAGTCACAGGTTGTTAGCTCCAACACAGAGGCAGGCAAGGAATGACTGTTGATAGGTCTAAAGCTTGCTCAGAATAGGACCGACAACATCCCAACCTCGCCACACCACTGTAATTCTAGTTAGTCCATCAGTCTTTGCAAGAACAGCTCCTTTCCCAGCATCCTCATGAACCTCCTGTTGACCAAGCATCACATGGTGAGCATGTAGGGGCCACATATTATTTATTAACTATTATAGGCTCATTCCCAGGGTTTGATGTTGGTGAGGCTGAGTCAGGGCCATTGCGCTCTTACTGAGAGACACCTTTATGTACATGTGTGTGTGTGTCTGTCTGTTTTCAGTGAATACCCGGGGTAGAGAAAGGTGACAGGTCATCTCTGCTAGCAACACAGGTGTAAAATGAGTCTCCATTGTCACAGTGAAGGAAAGGGCTTTTTGCTAGGGAGCCTTCTTTATACTGTGACATCTCTGAGATTGATGAGCGTGCACACACACACACACACACATCATGATGGTTATGTTTTGTGGGCAGGGAGAATTCTTACGAATCCCAACCCCTGTCCTTCTGAAGGTAGCCAGCAGTGCTCAGCAAAGCCTGGGTCTTGATTCCTTTAGTATTTACGTCAAAAGCCTAGCTGCTGGCCTATAACATGTTGCTTTCCATTTGATTGGAGCAGAAAAAAATTTGATCTTTTTCATTATTCTTTTTCTTTTTCATATGTATACTGTATATACACTATTCCCCCCTCCCATGACCCCATTACAAATTCATGATTTCATATATATTTATATGTGTATATGTGTTTGTGTACACACACACACTTATGGATGTTAATACACCCTGCTGAGTTCATTAGTGTTGCTCTTCTGTGTGTTTTTAGGACTGACCGCTTCATGTTGGATAACCACTCAGGTGTTCTCTCTCTCTCTCTCTCTCTCTCTCTCTCTCTCTCTCTCTCTCTCT
>JABTXL010012406.1:9865357-9990331 GCA_025134845.1 Neodon shergylaensis
TCTCTCTCTCTCTCTCTCTCTCTCTCTCTCTCTCTCTCTCTCTCTCTCTCATTCTGTCTCCCTCTCTGTCTCTGTCCCTCCCTCTCTCCCTCAGAAGGCATTAATTGCCTATAGCTCTTCCTCTAGAGATGGGCCCCTTGAGATTTCCCCCACCTACAATGTCATGTCGGTCCTGTTGTCATCGTTTGCGTCTTTCTTAGGCAGTCATAGTATTGAGATTTCATTGTTGACGCTTCCCTTATGTATATAGATAGAAGATATTACCATGAAGCAGACTTCCTGGTCCTCTGGGTCTACAACCTTTGCCCTCCCTTTTCCCCAATGTTCCCGAGCCTTGCATATACGGGTTGTGCTATCAGCTGGGGCTGGGCACCCCACAGTTAATTGTTCTCTGCACTTTGGCTGGGTGTGGGTTTCTGTAGCTGTCAGACCTGCTACAGAAGAAGCTTCTTTCCTAGGAGTGACACTTACCTGTGACCGTAAGGAGAAGCATTTTGAACCTCGTTAGGAATGACATTAGTTTAGAGATGTGGAAGTAGTAGGTTCTTGGGTAAAACCTTTCCCAGACCTGGATAGCTGAAGGTTTACAGTATCAGGCCTCAGCTCCTTTCTGTTGAGTAGTCCTTAGGACCAATTAAATCAGTGGTCCTCAACGTGTGGTTGTGACTCCTCTGAGAGTCAACTGACCCTTCTTTCACAGGTGTTGCCTAAAACTATCGGAAAATACCGGGTTTTACACTACGATTCATCACAGGAGCAAACAGTTATGAAGTAACAATGAAAATAATTTTATGGTTGTGGGGTCACTACGATATCAGGGACTGTATTAAAGGGTCGCATCATTAGGAAGGTTGAGAACCACTGGATTAAACAGCTGTTGGTTCCCACTTAGATGTAAGTGCCGCTATTGCATTCTGGGGATGTCTTGCCATGCTAGTTACTGCTGTAATTTGTTAAGTCCCACAGCCGGGGAGGACTGCTGATGGCTCTCTCCCTGGGCTGCTTGCATAGCACATTCCAGTACTATGAAGGCTCGTCCTAAAGGAGACTTTCAGTTCCGTGCCTCCAAGTTTGTGGTGTCTTCAGCAATAGGAACTTACCTTCCACTTCTGGGAGGAAACCGAGGGCAACAGCAGTGCCCTCCCTTTATTGTTTGGGGAGTCACTTGGACTCCCCTGACCAACAACTTGAAAGGTTTCTTATGCCTGGTCCTGAGATTTTTGTTAGACATAGTCTGTATCTCCTTGGGAGAGCATTATCACCCCACGTGTTGTGAACATATCCAACTTCATTAAACCCATGTGCGCAACACATAAATGTTATGTACAGTTTTAGGGAAATGTAAACTATGATTCCCTATGACTTTTTCAAACATTCTTAGTGTTTTTTAATCCTTTCCCCCTCCCCACCTAAAGCTCCCCCGTTCTTATTTCCCCTTTCCTATGACCTGTGACCCTTAATCCCAAGATGATGTCATAATATATGTGAATATCATGTTAAGAGTTTTCATATTTTACAATCTGATAGAATTATTTTCTATATTGTATTTGTTTGTTCTTCTTATACATATTTCATATTGACTGGAAAAAACTATGAAGCCATGGTTTTGCACCAGTTTTAAGGATTTAATTCCTAGTGTGTTTTGGATACGTCTTGGCTTTGTGATTCTTCGTTTTTAAGCTCTGTTTCTCCCTGTGTGGCTTGGCATCTGCTTGTTTATAGTTACAGTTTTTTACCGTCCACTTCCTTCTTGTTTCATCCCTTCTTGTGTTTCTTTCCTTTCCTTTTGAACATACTACTCTCTGGTTGGTTGTAAACTCTGAGAAATAAATATCCCTAATTTGAGGAAATGTTCCCTGGATCGGTTCCTTAGCTCTTCCCCCAACTAGAACACAACAGATTGCTGTTGAATTTTGAATGTCACCAACAGACAGAGGATAATGGCTAAGATGGATAATGACATGCTTGAAACACAGATGGGCCGGTAAATCAGTTTTCCTTCTCTGAGGACTTCCTTCTGACATGGAGAATCAATGTAATTAGCACTGGTTTCAGACCAGTATCATTTGAATGGTTTCTCTATGGCCCCACTGTCTGACCGCCCTATTTATTGGATGCTGCACTTTGCGCTGTCACTTAGTGTTTACTAATAGTTATGGGAGGGGGCAGTTTTGTTGTTTTAGGTGTGGATGTGTGAATGTATTTGTGATATGGCATGCGGGTATGTGTTGGGGGCCAGTGCCCGTGCAGACGTCTGTGCATGTGGAGGTTATACCCACTTTGCTTTTTGAGACAGGGTCAGTCACTGGTCTGGAATTTACCAAATAGGCTGGAGTGGTTTCCCAGTAGGTCCTGGGATCACCTGACTCCACCTCCCTAGCCCACCATGCTGGGCTGTTGTGAATGTTTCTGGGGATTGAAGTCAGATCCTCATGTTTGGGTGACAAGCACTTACTTCCTGACCTCTCTCCTTAGGTCCTATTGTTTATGGGGATAAGGTATCACTCACTGTATAGCTCAGACTGGCCTAGAACTCAAGATCATCTGCCTCTACCTCCTCAGGATTGGGATTATAGGTGTGCACCACCACACTCTGCAAAAAAACACTTAGTTGAAAAGAAAATCTTCCACAGTACTTTGTAAACGGAGACTTCTCGTTCTGTCCTGGCCACCCAGACCCAAATAACCACATAGAAACTCTATTAATTCCAACACTGCTTGTCTTATTAGCTCAGGCTTCTTATTAAGTAACTCTTACAATCTAAATTAACCCATTTCTATTAATCTGTGTATTGCCATGAGGCTGTGGCTTACCAGGTAAGGCCCTGGAGTCTGTCTCCTTCTGCAGCTACGTGGCATCTCCTTGACTCTCTCTACTCCCTCTATATATCTCTGTTCAGATTTCCTGGTTGGCCAAGACAGCTTTATTCATCAACCAGTAAAAGCAACACATATACAGAAGGGCATTCCACATCTGTACTCAGTAGCCATGATCTCAAAAGGAGCACACAAGAATGCTATGTGCATCAGTCATGTTATAGGATGATTTACAGGGCTGATTTAAAAATAAAAGTATGTGAACTTGATGGTAATGGTTTGGAGACACCAGGAATAGTTAAACTCCACTGGGCACCAAATCAAATAGAAAAGATTGTGGGGTTTTGTTGTCGATGGTGTTCTTTTTGTTTTATTGCAACAGAATCAGAGGATACTAAGGGTTACAGGTGATAGTAACCTATGGCTTTCTCTTTTCAGATAACAGACCACTTTCTGCTTTATCTCCAGCATCAGTCACTGGCCACGATGATGATGGTAGTGGTCATTCGAAGTACACCCCAGACCACTACTCCACACTAGGAAGGCTTGATAGCTATCGGTCTATGGGGCAGTGCTCGGAAACCAGGGACTCCAGCTGTCAGACCGAAGATGTGAAAGTCATCCCGCCATCGATGAGGAGGATCAGGGCCCACAAAGGGCTAGGCATTGCTGCCCAGATGAGCCACCTCTCGGGCTCCTCTGGCAACATGTCTGTGCTGAGCGACTCGGCCGGTATTGTCTTCCCCTCTCGCCTCCATAGCGATGCTGATTTCCACAGCCTCCCACGTTCTGGCGCGAGAGTGAGCTCCTATTCGCTGGAGGCAAGGATGGGTGCCCTGGGCTCTGCTGACGATATGGACGACACTTCTCCCTACCAGGGGGGTAGCTCACGGGGACATGAAAACTTTGCACATTTGGGAGGTGCCTCGCGGTCTGGAATGGTTTCGCGGCCCAAGTCGCAGCAACTGACATTCTTGGAGAGCGAAAATATCGCAAGCCCAGCCTGTGTGGTTTCACCTCACGCAGCCTACTCCACCAGCGTCATCCCCAATGCCACACTGCTGTCCTCTTCAGAGGTCATTGTTATTCACACTGCCCAGAGTGCCGGGCAGCTGGACAGTAGAATGCCTGGCTCATCCACATACTCAAAGATAAAACCCAGAGACCGCCTGGCGCCCCGATGTTCTCTGAAAGATGACCACCTGTCCCCCAGTCACCACTGGAGTGAGAGCCATATCGTTCATTCTTCTGCCCCCAGTGCCACCACACTGTTAGCCCTCTGTGATTCAGGGGGCTCTGTAAATGCTCCAGCAAATCAGGAGAATGGGTCTCAAGCCATACCCTATCATTGTAGAAACAGCCTGAGCTTTCCTGCCCACCCCCCAGATGTGGATGGCAAGAGTGAGTCTAGTTATTCGGGGGACAGGGGGCACGGCGGCTCTGAGCCCTGGGACTGTAAAGCCTCCAGCAATGGGCGGTCATCCCCTCTGAAGCCACACCTGGCCACACCTAGTTGCTCTACTCCCACGAGTAACATGAGCTGCTGCAGTTTGGACCAAACATCTGTCAAGGAGGATGCCAGGTCCCTGTATTCCGAGGACCACGACAGTTACTATATGACCACTCCCAGTGATGCTGGGCACGAGACTGGGAACTCCTACGGTATCAGTGACGGCTTTGGGAACCCCAGGCACAGCATGGTCAATGTTTTTGATGGCAGGGCTCCGAGAAGCCAAGGGGATCAGGCTCATTCCCAGGATAAATCCCTTTCCAGAAACATCTCTCTGAAGAAAGCAAAGAAACCCCCTCCGCCCCCATCCCGGACAGACTCCCTGCGGAGGGTTCCTAAGAAGAACAGTCAATCAAATGGGCAGGTGCTCAATGAGAGCCTCATCGCCTCGCTCCAGCACTCGCTGCAGCAAAGCCTGGCTGGCAAGGGCAGCAGCTCCCCTTCCCAGAGCCCCAGCAGCGACTGCGAGGAAGCCTGGCTCCCACGGTCCCGAAGCCAGAGCGTTGTCAGCGAGGGGAGCAGCATGACCTCCACGACCGCTCCTAACGTGTTCGCCCTATGCGGGGCAACGCCATCGCAGAGCGACACAAGCAGCGTCAAGTCGGAGTACACAGACCCTTGGGGCTACTACATTGACTACACAAACTTGCCGGAAGATCCAGGGAATCCCTCAGGCGGCTGCTCAGCCAGCAGGGAGGCGCCAACTGGAAATGGACCCATCGGTCACATCCAAGAGGGCTCCAGAGTCCCAATGCCCCAAGTGCCTGGTGGCTCCGTTAAACCAAAGATCACCTCACCAGAGAAGTCACAGAGAGTCACCTCTCCATCCAGTGGGTATTCCAGCCAGTCGAATACACCCACAGCACTCACCCCTGTGCCTGTGTTTTTAAAGTCAATGTCACCAGCAAATGGGAAGGGGAAGGCCAAGCCCAAGGTACCAGAAAGGAAGTCGTCTCTAATCTCCTCCATGTCCATCTCTTCCTCGTCCACTTCTCTCTCTTCTAATACTTCTACTGAAGGAAGTGGCACCATGAAGAAACTGGATTCAGCCCTAGCCTCGCCCCTTGCTCCTCCCCCTCCACTCCCCCCTCTGCCTTCTCCGGGTCTGGCAGACAAGTCCCCTTTTCTTCCACCACCTCCTCCCCTAGCAGATTGCTCAGAGGGCTCTCCTCTGCCTCCCTCTCCGGTGTTCCCCCCTCCACCTCCAGAAGCCCTCGTTCCCTTCTGCTCCCCCACTGACAGGTGCCTTTCTCCTCCCCCCACAGCTCTTAGCCCCCCTCTTCCAAGATCCTCACCTCCTTTGCCAGCACCTCCTCCACCTTTCTTGCCCTCATCGGAACCCCCTCCCGCCCCACCCCTGGACCCCAAATTCATGAAAGACAACAGGCCTTTTTTCAAAACCTCTAGCCAGTCCGAATCCTCCAGGGAGGCTCTCCGGCGGCCTGCCAACAAGGAGGAAGGCTGCCGACCCCCCATGCCCCTGATCACCACGGAAGCGTTGCAGATGGTGCACTTGAGGCCAGTGAGAAAGAACTCGGGCGCCGAGGCAGCCCTGTTTTCTGAACCATTATCAGCTCAGGAACAACGAACTCCGACTGCTCCACAGTATCACTTAAAGCCATCTGCTCTCCTCAAATCCCGAAATAGCATAAATGAAATGGAGAGTGAAAGCCAGCCTGCCTCTGTGACGAGCTCGCTCCCGACGCCTGCCAAGAGCCAGAGTCAGGGTGACCATGACAGTGCAACCGAGCGTGGTGGCCTTCTGAGCCGCAGTGATGGAGCTCCGTGTGCGGGGCCCAGCCTCCGGACCACTCTGCTCCCGGACTCTTCACCCAGCAGGAAGCCACCTCCCATCTCCAAGAAACCCAAACTGTTCCTGGTGGTACCACCTCCGCAGAGAGATTTCACAGCGGAGCCCACAGAGAACGGGAGCGAAGCCTTCCCAGGCGTGCCCAGCCCTACCAGGGCAGAGGGGGAGGCTGTGCAGAGCCAAGAGGAAAAAGCTAGCCCAGCATCCCGAGCTGGTTCTCATGCTACGGCCCCCACCCCCAGCAGTCCGGTTCTGGAAAGAGGAGCTGCAGGGTCCTTGTCCCCTGGCAGCGTGGAAACCAATGCCCCCATGGTCCAGCCCAGTGCCTCACTGGGACCCACACAGGAAGAGTCAGCCAAGAGCAGCGTGGATGATGAGGGCAATGCGGAGAGCTGCCTGTCTCAACAGGGCAGAGAAGGTAAGCCTGGCTGCTCTCTGCCGTACTCCTCTGACGCTCTGGGGCTGAGCCAAGTAGGGCTGCTCAACACTCAGTGGAGCCAGGTGAAGCAGCCCAGAAATAGGCGAAAGCCAGCACTGTGTGGGCTTCTGACACACCAAACTGCTTCGTGAAATTGTTAAAGGGCTGTGTGTGTGTGTGTGTTTGTGCACGCGCCTGCAGCAGGCTGGGTTCCGAGTAGCAGGAGTAATCTCTCTGCAGAAGCGCTACAAAGAAACATTCTAACAAAATTTAAGAGCAACTTAGTCCAAAGTCTATTGCAGCAAAGACTGAGCCCTGACTCTTGTCAGTTGAGTGTTGTGTCTCCCTCTTTCTGTAAAAACTCAAACTACAGACCCACGCGGCTCTCACGTTGTCAGGAATGGCAGGGAAGCAGCGTATCCCAGAGCCCCGTCAAGGACTCAAGTGCCAGTCATCACATCTTGTGTTTGCCCATCTCTCTTCTCTCTAGCTGGGCTGCTGAAGCCCAACACAGCTGCTGCTTCCTCGGATGGGGACTTCTCTAAGGAAGAAGGGAATGATGGTGTGATGACCCCCACTAAGCCCAGGACCACAGAGGACCTGTTTGCAGCCATTCACAGGTATCCCAGACTCCTTTGGTACACTTTAGTATACTAATTTCCTCTTTCCAGACGGCGCCTTTGTTGTCTTGAGGTTTCCTTTGTCAACCAGGCATTCAATTCTACTCATTTTTAGGTGTCTTTCTTATACTTTGATTTCAAGTCCAATTTCTGTTTTACTTTGTTTCATTGATTTCTATGATGACATTGTGGACAGTGTGTACCTCCTGGTAGACACAGCTGTGGCTGGCAAGACACCTAGTGTGTCAGTCATGTGACCCAGTGTTTACTTATAAGATTTGGCTCTGGACTAGGGTTAAGAATACTGCATTCTGGGAACTTAGGGTACACAGACTAGTTCTACAGAGCCGTGTTCCTAAAAATGTTATAGTCGATTTATTTATCATTATTTGTTTGTTTGTTTTAGAAAACCCATAATTTCATAGTGCTTTCTTTTCTGGCTCCTTCAGTGTTTTGTCAAGAATATGTTTTCTTTCTTTCTTTCTTTCTTTCTTTCTTTCCCAATTCCTCCCAGATCTGCCCTTGGCCAACTTTCATATTTTCTCTCTCTCAAAAAAAATTTTTTTTAGAGCCCCTTGAGCTGCCCTGGTGTGTGGTTGATATACCCAGTATCACTACATTGAAGAAAACTGGCTTTTTTTCTCCCAGCAGCTGTCATTTGTGAATAGCTTCTTAATAGATGTGTGACTTTGTGCCCACTTGCCCTTAAGTGCTGGGATTTTGTCCAGCTAGAGTTTATGCACATTTTATATAGACTAAGTTCATTTGTAGGTCTGCCCTGTTGTGTCTGGAAAATGCTGTTTCCCTAAAGTCGTCCATCACATCTATATAAGTCTTTCCACTTGCTCCTTCCACATCCCAGAGCTTTGCTGGTCCTGATGCAGGACCCAGCACACCAAAGTCTTTCAAGGGGTAATGGTTCTTTTGCAGGAGCAACAGAACAAAACAAAACAAAAACCTCTTTAGTTACTATATACTCCTAGCGCCACCTGCTGGCTTTTAAAAGAAGTACACTCAGTCGGTTGTCAAAGGGAATTGTTACCTGTGTTTAAATGGTTACCGATGAGTGTAACTGAGTGCACACTGCAGCCTCGTTTATTACGTTGCTGGTCTCTATACAACATAGTCTCTGCATAGCAGCATCATACTAGCAAATGCTAAGATCAAATATGTACAAGCACTTTAATGCTATGGAAGGGAATGTTCTTGCAGCTTAGATTTCCTTACTTCCAGGGTTTCTGATAACTCTTGTAATGTTTCTATTCTGTCAAGACTTTGTTTTGACCTGAGTGACGGTCCCTATTTTCCTTTGGAGACAAAGTACCCTATAGAATCGTTTGATTCTCTGGGTAAATAGCCCGTGCCAGCACAGCTCCCAAGAGCTTAAATGAAAAGGTTGTTGCATGCAGTAGAGCGTCCCACCCTTCCCTGGAACTCTGTGTAATGCAGAAGAGCAGGGAAGCAAGCTGGGGTTTGAGTTATCAAGTTGAGTTGACAAAGAATTATACACGTGTCTATCTTTTCTTGGTTTTATTTTTGTCTCTGGGCTGTAGTGTTGTTCTAAAAGCCCCTAAAGACCACTTGACCATTGCATCTCTGGTTTCTTTGATCTCATTAGAAATAAAAAGGGAGCCAGCTACCCAGTTCTTTCTTGAAACAGGGAGATGAGGAACACATCTTCTGAGAGCCAATTAAGTGGCATTTGTAGTGATTTACGCAGATGCTTCTAACTGTAGCCGTGTTGGGCACATAATAAGCCCTCGACAAATACCTTCTGAATTAATTGAAACCAATTGGAACTTAACTGTTAGGAAATTCTTCTGAGACCTAATGTCTTTCATCTAGGATGGAATGCACTGGGTTTCTAAATATATAGGAATCTGTATTTATAATCACAAGCCGCAGGGATGTGTGTTGCCAAGTAGCTGTGTGTACCAAATACCCGGTCTCAAGGAACTCCAACTGTTGTGGAGAACAAATTACTGCAGATTTTTTCCTAAAAATATTCCAAAGGTCCCTTCTATATTTTATTTTGGAGAATGTGTGGCTTCTGCTTCGGGGACAGTGCCATCTATGACAGATACAGAAACCAGCCCGTTTTGTATGATTCTCTGCACACATGGGACAAAATTAAAGGCCAAGTAGCCTCAGGAGTGGACTGAAAAGAGAGAGCTCAGTTATATGCCGGTTTCTGTTGTCGGGATTAATAGCGAATTAGCCGATGTAATCAAAGTCCACCTGAAGCCTGGGACACCTAGAACTTTCCATTCGTGTCCTTCAGTACCTCTATTCATAGTGTCAGATAAAGACTCCCCAAACTGGAGCGTAGCTTTCCAGTTTTATCATGCAAATCAATTCTCTTCAGGTTGAAGGCCAGATGGAAAGTGTAGAACTCCAGTTGAGGTGTGAAACTTTAATATTTATTGAAGTAATTAGACTTTAAGCCATTGTTAACTATTTAAATGCCGGTTATAGCCATCATCTTTAAAAACACAACACACACACACAGAGAATGCACAGACAACAGAAGTTTAAATTTAACTCGTTTTGTCAGAGGCAGCTGCCCCCTGAGAAATAGCAGTCATTTTTTGTTTGTTTGTTTTTTAAGTCTCGTCATCTCTTTTAGCTCTATTATCTACAATTAAAGGCCCTAAATTTCAGAGAGTATGGCTGTGGCCTTTTGTGTCTCAGCAAGCACCCTCTGACCATTTAAAAGCAAATCAAAGCAGGTTGGTGTCTAGAAGACCAGGAAGGCAGAGTTGCTCCGGCGGCAATCAGTGTAAGCGGCAGAGATGTGTAGTTACACGCGAAGAAGGTCCCTCAAGACTTGAGTTGTACTAAGTACGTCTGTGTGTGTGGGGGGGGTGATCGTTGTCTAGACTTCAGTTTCTTTTTTAATCCACGATTAGACTAGACCCTTTGCAAACCCTTTGCCAGCTCCAGAAACCTGAAGCTGTTCTTACTTCATTCGCTGCTCCGGTTGACCATTGTGCAGAACTATTGAACAAAAATACTTTTGGCACACTTCATGGGGGTGGGGGCATCTGGTTCCCTGATCGGTGGTAAATAATATTAGAGGAGCTCTTGGGCTCCTCTTTAATGGTTCAAGTGTGTGTGTGTGTCTGTCTGTGACTTGCACAAGGTGTGACAGGAAGATGACAGGTGATTGCCGCCTGGTCTACAGGAGCTAGTTCCAGGACAGACTCCAAAACCACAGAGAAACCCTGTCTCGAAAAAAAAAAAAAACAAAAAAAAAAAAACAAACAAACAATCTCAATTTTGTTTTATTGTAGATCCAAAAGGAAAGTCCTTGGCCGGAAAGACTCAGAAGATGATCACACCCGAAATCACTCTCCCTCCCCGCCAGTGACACCCACAGGTGCCGCCCCTAGCCTGGCCTCTCCGAAGCAAGTCGGCTCCATTCAGAGAAGCATGAAAAAGAGCGCCACCAGCAGTGACAACTTCAAAGCTCTGCTACTAAAGAAGGGGAGTCGCTCGGATACCAGCGCTCGCATGTCAGCTGCGGAGATGCTCAAGTCCACCGACCCCCGATTCCAGAGATCCAGGTCGGAGCCTGCGCCAGACGTCCCAGACAGCCCGTCTAGCTGCTCCCCCAACAAAAACAGGAGGGCCCCGGAGGAGTGGGCCAAGAACGAAGGCCTGATGCCTCGGAGTCTGTCCTTTTCAGGCGCTCGCTACAGCCGCAGCCGGACGCCACCCTCTGCGGCCAGCAGCAGGTACAGCATGCGGAACCGCATCCAGAGCAGCCCGATGACCGTCATCTCCGAGGGCGAGGGGGAACCTGCCGAGCCAGCAGACAACAAACCGCACAGGACCCTGGATGCTGCCAGGGGATGCTCTCTGGACAGACTGGAGGGGCAGAAGGTGGACCGAGCCAGCCTGCTGTGTAGGGAGGAGTCCAGCTCTGTGGATGAAATAGAAAGGGCAGAGGGCAAAGGTCTCACAGAGCACTGTGGGCGTACTGAAGAGTTAGGGTCAGAACCTGCCTCTCTTGAGTGAGGTTGGAGGGAAGTGTATCACTCTCGGAAGTCTCTGTGGCCTTTTCCTGGCTTGTGGGGACCCCACTCAGCATTGGTGTTGGGGAGGTCTCGGCCTTGCGGGTCATTTAGGACTCACTCGCCACGTGGCTTAAAAAGCAAGTAGAAGCTTCAACTTCTGAAAGTGCTTCCTGGGGAAGATTTTTGTCGTTTGTTTGTTTTTCTCAAAAATGCCGGGTGTGTGGATATGTGCATTTTGAACACTTCATTCTAACACGTTCACACACTAACATTGTGTATAGAAATAAGAGAAAAAGTCAGAGCTAAGGAGATGATGGTAACTGCTTTCAAAGCATTATGGGTATTGGAATGAGTAAGTTCACTGAGGAGAGATTCGAAGCTGTTACTTCTAAGAGGCAGTGGGGCTGGTTCTAAACATGGAACAGGGAGAGGCTGGGAAATGGCTAAGCAACTCATTGGTTCAGGTACTTTTCCGGGGGAGGGGCTTTGCTATTGCTGCTGCTGCCGCTGCTGCTGCTGCTGCTGTGGCTGCCTTGGCTGCTCTGTCCTCCTACTCCTTCTTTTGTAAAAATAACCCAAGTAGAAGTGTTGAGGCCGTGTCTTGTGCCAACTGCACACACTTCAGCCTGATGTCAGAAGCATGGGTGGATGCTTTTTGTTTTGTTTTGTTTTTTTTTTTTTTACATGAATTCCCTCGAGTTGCAACCAAGTCCTCCACCAGCTGAGGTGACGGGGTAGTAGAATGGGGCGAGAGAGCCAAGAAGAGCAGGGTCTCTGAGAGGAGGGTAGGGTAGTGAGTGATGCTGCTGGTATTGTTTCCTGCTTAGTAAATGAAATATTTTCGGAATTAATTCAGAAAACGTGTACTGTAGAGCTGTGGGCGGAGCTTTCCCTTTACAGAGAGTTTTGTTTTAACACCAGACTTTAAACTTCCGTGTGACCGTTTGTCACTTGAAATGTCAACATTTGCTAACTTTTGGATCTCCTTTTGGTTATACCAAAGAAAAATAATACAGCTATTTTTACCCCCCCCCCTTGAACTGCTTGCAGCATCATGTCCTAACTTAGGTTTACCAAAATCTATTATATATTATCTCACTTTGAAGAAAATGCTGACTCTTATTAGTGAAAGAAACTGATAAAATTGGTAGGGCTTGGCTATTAATTAGCCCTGGGAAATGAGTTTTTAGATTAAAAAGATTTTTTTGCACCATTTGATTTGTGTGGGTTTTTATTATTATTATTATTTGTATTTGTTTATGAGCTGAGTCTTTCCAGGTTCTTCCCATCAGAATTTCAACATGCTTGAGAAGTGAGGTAAAAGTGTGCGAAGTGTTTGTTTACCATAATGCCCTTGTGCCCCTTGTTCTGTCCCAGGTTGTTGTATATCCAGATTAAACCAGTGGTTACACCAAGCTTCTGTAGCCGCCAATGACAGCTTGTGACAATATGTGGAAGTTAAACCACACAGGCCAAAGCACCACAAGGTGTCCTATACAGAACCCTTGGTAGTGTTTGACGAACATCCTTGTGGGAAGGAAGAAAATGACTCTCACCCTCTGTAGAAAACAGAGCTCTTCTTACAACCACAAATGGCAGCTTGACACATGACCACAGGGATTTTTATTTTTAATCCTCTGGGTCTATTTTCCACTACCCGGGGCACACAGATCATTCCTTGTGAATCTTAGAAAGCTTATATCTTGGGTTCTGCATACCTAAAAAAATATGAGAATGGTGCTGGGGAGATGGCTCAGAGATTAAGGGCACTGGCTGCTCTTCCAGAGGTCCTGAGTTCAATTCCCAACAACCACATGGTGGTTCACAGCCATCTATATGAGACCTGGTGCCCTCTTCTGGCATGCAGGAATGCATGCAGACAGAACACTGTGTACAATAAGAGTTAAAATGGTGTTGTTAAAAAAAAATTAGAATGTATGTGGTTATCAGAAATCCTGAACTTAATATATCAATATTTGTTTGAAGGCAAGATGAGGAGCATTAGAACTAATTATAAAATGATTTTAAAATCCCCATTTTAAAGATATTTATTAGCTTTTTAAGTTTGTTTTGAATAAAACACTTGTAAAGTCAGTATTTGAAACTTTTTTGTTTGTACGTGCATTTAAAATTTTTTAAGTTATCGATGAAGTACCTAGTATAAGTTGAACATATTTTTCCTTATACCCTATCTCTCCCTACTTCTCTCCCACTAATTCCTGATCCCCCTGAACATTTTTATTCCTACTTTCTGTGTGGCTATTCCACTACAGAATCATTGAGTCCTCGACTGGATATGAAGTGAAAAACAGTGAGAGCCAGACGGTGCTGGGGGTGGGGCAGAAAGGAGAAAGACCATCACAGGCTTTGGGCAGTGCCTCTAAAGACATAAGGAAACCCACCTGAAGTGAACATCCTAAAAGTGGTGAGTGATGGGTGGACCAGTGGTGTAGCTGGTGTGGTTTGTGGAGGGATGTGGTTTCACAGATGTGGGTAACATACAGGGACTGAAGAATCTTGACTCGTGGTGTGTCCTCGGCTTTGCTGCTTCCCTGGAGCGAGGACCACTTCTGCTAGTGGGCTAAGTCATACTCCAAGGCGTGTCCTTGGCTTTGCACCTAGGTCATACTCCAAGCTTCATGAGAGCTGAGTGGATGGCCCTTCTCATGCCCGAGAGCTAGAGAAGCACCAGGGCTAAGTGTCCACTTCATTTTTCTAAGAATTAGAGTATTTGATCTGTCTGTTGGGAACAGTCTTAACAGTGACTGGCGTGCCATCCTCTGAGTATGCCTGAAGAATTTTAATTGAAATATGGGGACAAGAAAGAATACACACACACACACACACACACACACACACTTGTTCTCCATATCCAGGAGTCCTGTATCCATGAAGTCAACTAACTACAGATCAACAAAAAATCTGAGAAGAGGATGGGATAGGCTTGCTTTTCATGAGTGAGTCTCATATTAGACATTTCATAACTGTTCGTTATAGAAATTACAACAAAAGAGAAAAGGGGTCATTTCAGAGTCTCCATTTTCTCCACCCACAGGCGATACCCTGCACTCTGCAGCTAGTATCCAGGGAAGCAGGATATACTAGATGGATCCCATTGTCTGTGCATGAATATTTGTCTCAGCCTACATGGAAATGTTTATATTGGTGACATTCCATCATTTGTATCTTATGACGGGTGTCGCTAGTTCTGCCAACTCTATGATGCAATGATTCTTATAGGATCTAAGTAACACCAGTTAGGGGCACCATACCACTTACAGTCCCATGTTTCCATCTCCCCCAGCATCCTATGGTATTCCAGAAGCTATTGGTTCAGTCTTACAGGTAGTACAACCTGCTTTTAGGACCAGATGTGCATGGATGTGGAGGCCAGAGGTTTGATGTTGAATGTGTTCAGTTGCTCTCCATCTTGGTTTTTGAGACAGGGTCTCTCTTTGAACCTGGGGCTTGATTGAGTGAGGTTGTCTGGTCAGTGAGCACCAGAGATCTACTTGTTTCTCTGTCCCCAGTCCTGGGATGACAGGTGCACAGTGCCATACCCAGCTTCTTATGTGGGTGCCAGGGCTCTGAATCCAGGTTCTCATGCTTGTGTAGCAAGCATATTACCAGCAGATCCACCTCCCTCCCTTCTGATCTCACACTCAGTACGCACTACACGCGTAGTCAGTTGTGCATTCTTTCCTTTCAATTTTTAAAATGTATGTAAGAGTGATCTATCTGCATGTGCAACTTTATGCCAGAAGAGGGCATCAGATCCCACTATAGATGGTTGTGAACCACCGTGTGGTTGCTGGAGATTGAACTTAATGGCAGAGCCATCTCTCCAGCCCCATGAGTTGTTTTCGTTACCAAAGATACCTCTGGTACCACAGGATCTACCAAACCATATGGCTCAGGTGGCTAATTCCTTTACATCTGTCATTTCCAAAGAAGCCTTTCAGCCAAGGACAACTCAACCTCTCTACTATGACAGCATTCACTTGGGGACTCTACCTAATGTCTTAAGCATACCTTATTCCTACTCTGGCTTAGTGGGGACACAAACTCCTTCCAGTTCCAAGATCTGTAAATTACTTACTGAGCTACTTTCCGGTTCGTCAGTCTGAGTAACTTCTTTTTATTCTTTTACACGGTCAAGTGCAACTAACTACCCAAGAAGATCCACAGAAGAATGTTCTCTATTGATCTTGCTCTACCCCCTGGGTTGCTTTTGCTTGTTTTGCATTCCTCCCCCACCCCACTCCTGCCCATCCACCCCTTTAATTGTGCTTACTATGTCAAACAAACTCCACCAACATTGGTCTCCCATGACACTGATCTCTGTCTCTCACCTCACTGCCTTGGCTGGTTTCTGCCTCCCCATCCTTTCTTTGCTGCTTAGAAAATCCCTAGAAGACATTAGCCTGGGCAGTCCCCATGGAGATGTCATTTCCTCCTTCTCTGAAAGATCACATCCTATGTCCAGTGAGCACCAGTGTCTAGACACAATTATTTTACATACTTTGTCTGGAATTTTGCTTTAAGATATAAGGGTCGGGGCTGGAGAGATGGCTCAGAGGTTAAGAGCACTAGCTGCTCTTACAGAGGTCCTGAGTTCCCAGCAACCATATGGTGGCTCACAACCATCCATAATGAAACCTGGTACCCTCTTCTGGCCTACAGGCATACATGCAGACAGAATACTGTATACATAATAAATAAATAAATAAATAAATAAATTTTTAAAAAGCAATATAAGGATCAATTGAGTACCTGTTTTTCTCATCATAGCCAGAAGCAGATGTTGCCCCACAAGACACCTAAAAGGCACTACTCAAGATCACACTGTTTTGTTTGTTTGTTTACTACCGTGGTTGGCATAAAAGGAGGTTTAGAGGACTACACTTTCCCCAAGAGGAAAAACATTATCTGGTTACCTTACCTGCCAAGCAGGTTAGAGTCAAGTCAATTGTAACAAAGACTAAGGAGCTGGCTCAGTGGTTAAAATGCTTATGAAGCATAAGGACCATAGTTCGGGTCCCCAGAAACCATATACATGCTTGGTGGAACCGACCACCTGGAATTCTAGCTTTTGAAGGCAGAGGCAAACTCCCCAGAGCAAGCTGGCGAGCAACATTAGCCATATCATACATTCTAGGCTTGGCTGAGAGGCTGTGCTTCAATGAATAAGGTGGAAGAGTGGTTCAGGATGGTTCCCAACATTAACCGTGGGGCTTCACAGGGACACTGTATGTGCACATGAAAATAGAAAAAAAAAAAAAAGGAAAAACGACTAGGGAAGAAGCAGCTGTAGGCTGTTGTAGGCTAAACCTTGTCTAGAATTACCCTTCTGTTCTAATTTCCATATGCTTCTCCCAATTTCACGAGGATGAAGAACCGCAACGACTTCTTGAGATTTCTGGGTTTTGAATGCTCGCTCATTCAGGCAGGGGCCCAGGATGCCTCTTTGTCCTTTGCGGGTTCTTTTTACAAACAGACTTGCTGAAATATCGCAATGACCTTTCCCCTGGGATCCAACACCCCTTCAGTCTTGAGCTTGTGACCAGAGAATGGACTTCACTTTGGAAACTGCCTGTTGAATGGGTATGATCTCACTTGCTCCATCTCTCATCCATTCCTAACCCCACTGAGGCATGTAAGATAACTATGTGACTAGGTCCCTATTTTGTCCATTCTACGAAGAATTTCCACAAGACTTTACAGATCACGCTGACTTGGTCACCACACCTAGCTGCTTCAGTTACCATCGTACCTGACCCATTGTGGTCTCATCCTCCACCTTGTTCCAGTAAGCCAGCTGAGATCCACCTCAGTCTTTGCTTCCAGTGTCTTCACCATGGCCCTGGTAAAGATTGAAGTCCTGCCCTCAAACAGAATCCTCTGATGGGACATCTAGCTCAGTGTCCCCTTTCTAGCCTGCCTCCTTCCCTGGTTCATCCTCTGCAGTGTGGCCACTACATCTTGGTCTTTCAATATTTCTGTCACTTCTAAGCTTTTAGGAGCCACCCCTAGGCTGTGAGTTTGAACTGCCTTCTGGGTTTTCTCATTGTGCTAAATCCTGTTTCCTGAAAGATATCCCAAAAAGTCCCCCCACCTTATTTAGTGTCACAAACCTGATGTCTTTGATCAAGTATCATTAGAAGACTGGTTCTCAACCTTCCCAAGGCTGTGACCCTTTAATACAGTTCCTCGTGTTGTGGGGACCCCAATCATAAAATCCCCAATCATAAAATCATTTTGTTACTACTACATTACTGTAATTTTGCTACTGTTATCAATCATAATGTAAATATCTGTGTTCTCCAGTGGTCTGAAGTGACCCTGTGAAAGGCTCATCCGACCCCCAAGGGGGTCATGACACCCAGGCTGAGAACTGCTGCCTTAGAGTGCAGTCCCAGGAGGATTCCCCAAGCAGACCACTTCCAGGACATGGTGGTCCTTCAGCACATAGCCCTTTAGTCCTTAATCAGAGCCTGCACAGCCTCAGCAGGTTATGGTGGGATTTAAGTCTGGTTACAAACCTAGAAGGCAAGAGAAGGGGCGGGGCCAGTTCTTGAGGCGTGCCTATTGCTCTATGTGGGAAAGAACTTCACGCTGACTTTCCTTGGGCTCGGGCAGAGGATAGAGGCTTGGGTAGCTCTGTATCTTAGTGACTGAAAGTGGTCCTCCTGAAGGCTTAAGATGTTCACAATCTTCTAGGGAGGCAAAATTGTGTGGCTGGGGCTAGGATGCAGGTCAGCTGCTAGCATCCTTGCTTACTGTGCATTGCATCACGGCTTAGATCTGAGCCCCAGTACCTCATACACTAGGTGGATTAGTTGTTGCTGTCGTCCCCTGGGAAGTGACAATGTCTACTCCTTCTCCTGAGGCCCCAACTTTGGTTTTTTCAAAGTTTACTGACCCAGTAGCGAGCCAATAGTTTTTTTTTTTTTTTTTTTAGCCTTACTTACAGGCAGGAGTATGGGAGACCTTAAAGTATCCACCCTGGAAAATCTGCACCCAGTTGGGATGATAACTTCGCTTCCCCATGGAAGCCCTTCCCCACATCTTTCCCCACCTACATGTTCTAGCCCCTCCCAGTGACTCAGGTCACAAGCAATTAGGCCAGAATTGGAGACAACTGGTTGGGAGGCGTGGCTAGTCAGGTGAGGGTAATAACCCTTCCTCTCCCTTCCTTCTGAGAGGGAACGTTACCAGTCCAACAAGCCCAGTTGTAAGACTCCTGAAGATGGCAGCAGTTTGGCTCAGAGGATACCTTTGTACAACAGTGATGCTGGCCTGAAATCTCAGTACCCAGCTGGCAGAGGTAAGAGGAGCAGAAAGTCAAGGTCCTATTTAGCATAGTGGCTTAAATAAGAATGCCCCTAGTCTCAAAGCTCTGACCACTTGGTCCCTAGTTAGTGGTGCTCCTTGGGGAGGCTCAGGAGCCTTGCCAGATGAATTATATCACTGGAGGCAGGCTTTGACCACTTGCCACTTCCTGCTCACTCTGCTTCCTGCCTTTTGGAAGATGTGAACGCTCAGCTTCCTGCTCCTGCCCCAATGCCTGCCTCTTCCTGCCATGCTTGGATGCTTATCTTTCTGGAAAGGTAAGGCCAAGTGAACCCTGTCTTCTGGGAGTTGCTTTTAGCAACCGAAGAGGAATGAAAGCAAGGAATTCAAGACCAGCCTGGGTTAGAGACCTGGCCTTTAAGAAAAGGGGGTGGTGGTGGTGGTGGTGGTGGTGGTGGTGGTGGTGGTGGTGGTGGTGGTGATTATCTATTGGCCCGTCCTCACTGTGTTTTAGCCTCTCGTGTTTGATTCTGTCTGGGCTTCACAGACCTGGCCTGGTTGGACATTGGCTGGTTGGTAGTTAGCTAGTTTTACCACCGGAGTCCACACTTGACCTTTAGATTTTTCTGCTTGGCTCCACGGGGGAAGGACTTGTAATAATTGATTTTGGGTGTGCATCAGTGCCTGTGCTACATCTGCAAGTTCATGTGTGTACATGCATGTGGAAGCCAGAAGCCCGTGTTGTTCTTCAAGTATTGTCACCTTAACTTGTGAGACAGTGGCTTCCATTGGCCTGATACCCGTGAAGTAGACTAAGCTGGCTGGCCATTTCATGGCGATCTCTTCTCCCCAAATCCACCTCCTCATCAGTAGGTGTGCAAGAGTGAAGCTCCACACCCAGAAATTGTAAGTGATTCTCAGAATTGACCTCAGGTCCTTGGGATTTTTGTTTGTTTCTTTGTTTCTTGAGGTGCTGGGGGAAGGGCCTAGGCACTGGTATATAGTGGACGTGGCTAATCTTGGTTGTCAACTTGACACACCTGGGAAGAGGCAACCTTAATTGAAAAGTTGCCTGCATCGAATTGATCTGTGGGCATGCCTCTGAGGACAGTTTCTTGGTTGCTAGTTGAGCTGATATAGGAAGGCCCAGCCTACCATGAGCAGTGCCAACTCTGGGCAGGTGAGCCTGGGCTGTACAAGAATGGTAGCTGAGCCAGCTAGGAGTGGCAGCAAGTGTTCCTCCATGATTTCTGCTTCATGTTCCTGCTTTGGGTCCCTCCCTTGGCCCATCTGAAGGTGAATCTCTGCCACAACTCCAAACTTCAGAAAAGAAGTGGCCATTCTTGGGTCACAGTAACAAGCCACAAGTAGGATCAATGCCAACCTCACATAAGTACACCACTTTGCAAACAGGCCACTCAGCAGCGTCCCAGCCCTGGTAACTGCACCTCTTCAGCTACACAACTCAATCCATAAATGCTTTGGAAAGCCCTTTAATCCCTGGACTCTAGGTTTCCCAAAACCCTACGTGAGGTCAGCAGTTTTCTTTATCCAAAAAGCTGGTGCCCCAGAAGCTGGTCCATTCAGCAAGCAGCATATACAGCATTTTAGTGTGGGCACTGAACACAGCCTCTTCCTTTGCCACTGTCGCATCTACCCAGGGTGCACGCTCTCGTCCCTGGCTGTTATCATCCTCATCTCTTGGGGCTCTCCTTCAGGAAGACCTTCCCTGGCCATGCTGTGAGACAGCCACATAGTCTTCCATGTCTCACGGGCTCATTTCAACTCTCTCTCTCTGTGTTTAGTTATAGGTGAACATGCACATATGTGTATGGGAGTGTGTATGAATATGGTATACATTTGGAGGCCAGAGAACAGCCTTGACTGTCTTTTCATCAGGGAATGTTCACTCTGTTTTTTTGTTTGTTTGTTTTTTTGAGGCCAAGTCCCTCACTGCTTAGAACTCACCAAATAGCCTAGTGGCTGGCCAGAGAACATTAAGGATCTGCCCGTCTCCAATTCTCCAGCACTGAGCTTCCAAGAGCATACCACCTCTACATCCAGCTTTTCCCCCCCATTTGTCTGTCTTCGTTTTAATGTGAACATTGTATGGAGGTCCTCCTGTTTCTATAGCAAACACTTTACTGATGGAACTCTCTCCCCGGCAACCCTCATCTCATCTCATCTCTTGGTAGCACATGCCATAATTCCAAGTCATCTTATTTCACTGAACTTCCTCACTGTCTAGGAAGCAAGGTCCCTTCAGACAGGGCCCCCATCCTTCAGGCAGCTGGACTCAGTAGATAAAGGAAGCATGTTGATGAATAGGAAGTCAATGATGAGGGACCATGAGCATTGTCCCAGCAACAGTCCATACTGATCTGAACCATGGAAATAAACGCCATGTGATGGAACTGCTTGGGTGTTGGGGGAGGCAGATTGGAGATTTTTAAGAAGCTAAGTAGTGACTGTAAAGAGATGAATGAACGCTATAAGTTTGAGTGAATTCTTGTCAATGAAATATCTTCTCAAAAACTCGCCTCACCTGTGAAGACACAGAGGCCTATGTGGAAAGCAAAGGGTACGTGGGACCGGCCACCTTAATTCCTGAGATGTGGCCTTATGGCCCAAAGCTCCAAGGACACCTTTGGTCACTCTTTCCAAGGCAATTAGATAAAGAGGTAAGGTGGTGGGGGTACTATGAGCAAGCAAGCCAGGAGCTGTCCTGCATGAGAGTCAAGGAAAAAGTGGGATTTCTTGTTGGGGAATCAGATTTCCAAACTCAGAGTCCATTCTGGGTGCAGCTATTGGAGGCACTGAGTTTGCAGAGAAGACAGGATCTTGATCATGGAGCAAAACTAGACCAACAGCAGAAAGGAAGGCTACGACTTAAAAAAAAAAAGTCCCATTGAGAAGGGAAGACACAAGAAGAAATGTTAGCACAAAGGGAGCTCCACAGTCAGGGTCGGCCATGAAATTAACCAATTAGCTGCTGTGAAAAATAAATGCTGTCTGGATCTAGCAATTTATGGTTGAAATGGTTTTAGCTTCTAAAGGAAGAAAAGAGGAAAATGGAATATGCTGAGCTTGAATGGGAGTAAAACACAGGTTTAAAAAAAACCATTTTTTCATTTTAGCCATCAGAAATGGGTTCCTCTCATTTAAAATGGAAATTATGCATGTTTCATACAGGACTGCAGGTTAAATACTGGAAATATTTGCCTCCTAACAGCAGAAGTTAGTACTGTGGACTTTTGTCAATAGGAGAGATTAAAGGCATCCCCCAGCTAGTGAGCATATATATCCATGCTATAAAAGTCATTTCTTTTTGGCAAGCATAGATATGTAAGGTATTAATAAATTCAACATGCAACTCAAGGAAATAATGCTGAGAATTAAAGATTTTCATATCTGTAGTCATTTAAAAAAACAGAAATGTAGCTTGTTTTGTATAAAAAAATGACTGTCTCAAAGGTTTCTGTGCAGAAAATGTTGGCCTGGTGGGGGAATGAAAGAAAAAGACAGGCCAACCTGTGTCCCTACAGTTTTGTCTGGGGGAACTTACTTAAGATTGCTGTGCCTCAGTTTCCCCTTCTATAAAATACTGATGCTAACATGTAGATTATTCTGCAGTTTGACTGTGAAGATTCAGACGAAGCATTCAGAATAAACTACATAAAAACCAGCGACTATGGGGGCAGATCGTGGTCTAGAGCAGCACTTCTCAACCTACGTATGGGTCAGGACAACTTTGGTAAAACTCTAGCTCCAAAACTATTTATATTATGATTCCTAAATGTAGTAAAATTACAGTTATGAAGTAGCAATGAAAATAATTTCATGGTTGGGGTGGTCACCACAACATGGCAACATGAGGAGGGTTGAGAACACTGTTCTACTGGAGAGTTTAATTTTACAAAGATCCCTTCTGACATTCAAGTTAGATCTCACACATTGTTTAGCCGCATCCAATCTACTGGCACCTCAGCCTCCTCTGTGACTATTTCTCCGGAAGCAACTGAACATCTCTGCTTACACAGTCAATGAGAAGTAAAAGCCGCGCCACTTGTGAGCCGTTTTAATTACCAGGACGCCCCGAGACCTAACCTACTTTACCCCTGCTCTGAAAGCCAGCATCCCAGGAGCCTACATTGGAGTGAGACAGCGGCCAGGAACCGGAGGGTGATTTGATCTTCCCAACATGAGACCTGACAGCACAAGGAAGCAAGACTTTCCAATCACCTTGATTTCCAACCCACATTGGAAAGAGGAAGAATTTCCTTAAAACCTCTAGAAAGACTACATGAAATACTTGAAAATATTCAAGTGAATACTAAAATTAGGTATTTGTGTGTATTTCTTCAGAAGGCAAACCTGTCAGGTAGCAGAGGAAGTCCCACCACTTCATCAATTTATTTTCTGTCCCCAAATTTTGTCAGCATTTTAAGGTAAGAGCTTTCTTTATGCAGGGACCAGTAGCTGGATGGGGACAAAGACTCAACAGAAAAACATAATAAACATAATAGTGGCAGCAAAAAGAGATATTTTTGTATCCAACATAATTTTATTTCTACACAGGACAAATCTTTAATGTTTTTATTTATTTATTTTTTTGCTATTACATGGAAGTTAGAGCATTCAAATGTCATAAATAAAAGCAGAAGAAGAAAAAAAAAAAACAAAAAAAAATTTAAAAAAAAAGCAGAAGAAGGCAACTTGATGGTGATGGTGTGAATAGGAAGGAAATGGCATGGGCATTGCCCTGCTGGATCCTCATAGAGATAGAGGCCATCTAACCTATGACCCATTTACAAATTTGTCTTGATATACCCTGTACTTAAATACAGCTTCTCAAAAGGCACACTGGAAATAAGCATGATTTGGGATGGTGTCTAGGGTAAGACACCCTAGAATAGCGGTTCTCAATCTGTGAGCTGCGACCCCTTTGTGTGTATGTGTGTGGGGGGTCACATATCAGATATCCTGTAGTTCAAGTATTTACATTATGAAGACACTAGATACTTCACTTACGATGCTGCTGATGTCTGCATTCGACAGAAGTTCTGCCCCTGGCAGTGATCTTCATTTTCTTATTCGTTTTCCTGGGAGGGCTCGTTTTTCTGAATCAGCCACACCTCATTATTTCTATCAAGTAACTGGAACGGACTGCTGTAGCTAGCAGTATAAAAGACCTTTTCATTGAAAACCTTTCCTTCTTCCCTCAAAATGTCTGCTAATGTCAAAAGTTGTTCTTGATTCTTTTGGCCACTGGAGAATCCGTCAAAGGACCTACAGGGGAGAAAGTGACTGGGCATGAGTGGTTTTACTATGGATACCAATGCTAATCTGAGATGAGCAGCAGGGTCTGGTGCCGTGAAAGCTGCAGGAATTGGCTTCCAGGCAGCCACTGACCTGCATAGCTAGGCTCATGAGGTCCACCTAGGAGAGGCCCAGGAACACTCATAAGTCCCATCCATTGGAACTCGCATCTTCTTGTGTGGACTAACATATACAAAAATTACCCTAGGACCTTATTAAAATGTACATTGAGGGTGTGTTGGAGAGAGCCCAAGTGCATTACTAGAAACTTCCCAGAAACAAACTAAAGCTTCAATTTAGAGAACCACAGAGAAGCTCTCCCAGACAATCACTCCTCTTCCACACTCCAAGTCCCTCATCTCCCTCCCACCCCTCTCTCTCCCTTCCTTCTTTCCCTCTTACGTACAACGTAGGCTACCCTGAAAGTCACTATACATCAGGGAGTTTTGCTATATAGCTCAGGCAACCCTTAGAGGCATTACGTTGTTGTGGGATATGTGTATACTAGGTGAAGATGTATTTGTGTAAGATGTGTGATTGGTGTAATAAAGAGCGGAACAACCAATTGCTAGGCAGGAGAGACAGGTGGGACTTCTGGGGGCAGAGAAAGGAAGGGGAAGAGATGACAGAGGCACAGGGGAGACGCCAGAAGACATGGACAGAAAACGGGAGGCACAAGAAGAAAGAAAGGTTAAAAAAAAAACTAGATTAATAGGTAAAACATAGATTAATAAAAACAGGTAAATTTAAGTTCTAAGCATTAGTGGGACAAGCCTAAGCTAAGGCCAAGCTTTCATAATTAATAATATGTCTCCATGTCACTTGTGAGTTGGTGGCCCAAAGAAAAATCTGACTACACTATGTCACCAGGACTAACTTCAAGTTCATGATCTTTATAACTCAGCCACCCCAATGCTAGTATTATGAAGTGTGCCATCAAGCTGGGCTTCCTTGCGTTTGTTTCTTTGTTCTGTTGTGGTTGCTGCATACTTTGAGATGGAGTCTTAGTTGCTTAGGCTGTGTCAGAACTCCCAGGTTTAAGTTAACTCCTGCCTCTGCTCCCAAGTACCTGGGACTACAAGAATGTGTCAACAGACCCAATTCAGACACTCAGTCAAGGGGCTGGAGAGATGGCTCAGAGGTTAAGAGCACTGACTGTTCTTCCAAAGGTCATGAGTTCAATTCCCAGCAACCATATGGTGGCTCACAACCATCTGTGATGGGGTCTGGTGCCCTCTTCTGGTCTGTAGGCATACATGGAAGGAATGCTGTATACATAATAAATAAATAAATAATCTAAAGTTTTGAGATTTGGGTCTTGAGGCCCATTACTAGTTCCCCATATGGGATGCGGATGTCCCTCCCATGCATGCCACAGTGTTGTTGTGCCTTGGAGCCCATAGCTTGTTTGACTTTAGAGGCCCACAGCTGGTGAGGATTTGCTTCAGGATGAATCATGCCTTGTGTCTCAGCCAGATTTCATTTGGATGATATTTAAATGAGTCTTCTGAGTCACTGCTGAAATGAGCTAAGATTCTGGTGTTGCAGGATATTTGTTTACTCTGTGTGAAGATGTGTCACTGTGACTGGCTTAATAAAGAGCTAAACCACCAATAGCTAAGCAGGAAAGAATAGGCAAGAGTTTAGGAGAGATGCGAGCAAGATACAGAAAAAGTTGGACATACGGTAACGAGGAGAGCCACATGGCAGAAAGCAGATTAATAGAGACAAGTTAATTGAAGTTGTAAGAGCTAGCTGGGGAAAAGCCTAGGCTAAGGCCAAGCTTCCATAATTAATAATAAGTCTCCATGTTATTTGTGAGCTGGTGACCCAAAGGAAAGTCTGACTCCATCCTGGGTTAATGGAATGGAACCGAATGCATTTTATATGAGAAAGACACAAAGTTCATGTGCTCGGGACAGAATGCTGTGGACTGAATGTCTGGATCTCTCAAAAATTCATACTGAACTCCTAATCACAAACATGATGGTTTTAAGAGCTTGTGGAGGGTGATTAGGTCATGGGGGTTGAACCCCCATGAAAAGGAACATTACCCTTACAAAGGGGTTCCAAGGTGCTCATATGAACCAGAGAATGGTCCCTAGCCTCTCAGTACCATGAACTTGAACCCAGCTTTTAGAAAGAACTACAAAACACAAATGTATGTTTGTTATAAGTTATAGTATTTGTTATAAGTCTATAATATTTGTTGTAGCAGCTCAAAAAGACTAAGACAACATCATATACTGTTTGTTTTTTTTTTTTTTGAAGGTATTATTGTTCAGGTCTACCTAGATTATGGGAAAGGTGGCCCTATGCTCTGGGTGATATAATTTGTGCTATGTTTTATATGGAAGGTATATAATAAACTTCTCAATAAATAGACCGTATCTTGCAGTAGACCTTAGTGACATTTTAAAACCGAGTCAGTAGGAAAACACCATGAATGCACTAGGCTGTGCTTACGGAAGGGCGAAAAGCCTGCTGAATTTGCTTAGGGGGCAAATGGCGAGTACACACGGGTGAAACAGGCTGGTGGTCAGCGGGCCCTGAGTTGTCCACCACTTACCGCACAAACACGGTCATCCCAGCTCTGTCTTCAATGAAGACATCTGACTCGGAAGGCCTGGGGGGATCGGATTGCTGCTCGGAGGGGACGCACAGGGAAATGGTAACGGTAGACTGGCTGAAAGGACTTGAGCCGGGCTCCACGTAGCTCGTCACTGGAGCGGTCAGCTTCATTTTCATCTCTGCAGCACGGAGAGGGAAATCACCTTCGGTGTGTTGATGGCTAATTTGAATTTTAAAAGCTATCTTTATATGAATTCTTTTGGACTTACTTTATAGCACCAATATAAATATGCCCCCTTGAGATAATGTCTCATCTTTTTTTGAAAAAGGGTAGTGGTAGAATGATAATTGTTTATAATCTACATCAACGTTTTCTGTAGTGTTGTATTCTGGGGTTAATGAATTCTATTTTCAAACATAAAGGAGAAATTACAGGAAACATGAGACAATTAATCATTTTTCTCTTTACTCCTCAGAAAATGAGGTCCTATAGGCTAAGAGACCTGCAAAGTTATACACATACATACACAAACACACACATGGGGGGGGCAGGGGAGAGGGAGGGAGGGAGAAGGAGAGAGAAGCCAGGGAGTTCTGACTTGGGGTTCATGCTCCTGTACATTTCCCTGTCCCCTGGTACCACATTCACAAATTATCAGCGACACTTGCCACATAGGTAAGAATTTCTCCCTAGTCACAGAATCCCCCCCCCCATTTCATCCAACAAAAATTGGGGACGAATAGAATTAAAAGGTAGACCCCAGCAGCACCTTCCTCCAGCTACACTAAGCTTCCTGAGGCCAATCGCATACAGTAACATGAGGTTTCCAATGGTCTGGTTATTCATCTATTACAAACGAGGATTTCTTCGCTACGCTTAAACACAATAGCCTGAGGATCGCAGCGGGTACTTTTACCTTTCTCATTTTTGCCTTGAATGTAGCCATTCAGTTTTGTGAAGCCAGTCTGGATGGCTGAATCCCAGTCCATAGACTCCACACAAGTGCTGACCCACTTGGCTGGTCCGTAGTGTCGGATCTCATAACTTCCGGGCTAAAATGGAACGGAAAAAACTTTCAGTAGCAACTCCCGGGCATCCGGAGGTGAGAGGTAGCAATACAGGCAGCCTTAATCCCTAGTCTACCAGAAGACTGCTGGCCAAGGAACTGCTGGGGCCTCTAGGTCTAGCCTGAGATTCCAGTCTTTAAGAAGGGCCTCTCTGGAGATCTCCGAGGGGATGGGGGAGCTGATATCGCCCTGAGGCCATGTTAAATGAAACAAGCATCTCTTATATAGAAGTACTGGGTCTGCATAATAACCAGTTCCTCTCCACTTCCCCCACCTCAGACAGGAAGTGGAGGCCTGACTCTCACCTGGAGGGGGGAGGGTAAACAAACCATCTCCTGCCGGGTTTGTGCAGGCTCTAAAATAGCACTTTTTACTTAACTCTATGGGACTCTTCAAACTCACGATAAAGTAGCCCAGAAGCAACCTTTGCGGGCGCTGGAAAACACCTACCTGTGGGTCTGTGTCCTCTGGAGACTTCCAGCCTGGCATCTCCACTGCAGGCTCCACTGCGTCCTTGGCCGCCCCGAGGTCTGGCTCTGGCTCCTCGGCCATTAGGGACAGATCGCCAGGGACTCGCGCCTGGGTCGCCCTGTTTATGTGCACTAGTCACCTTGTCCCGAGTCCCCGCCCCGCCAGTGCACCGCCTTGCACCCCTTACGGCGGCGGAATCGGCAGAGCCGCGAGGGGGCGTGGTGATCCCAGAGGGACTCAAGTCCACACCCCACCCATGCGCCAGTCCTGGCCACGCCCCTCCACCGGGATCGGAGGAAGAGCCAGGATCCGCCAACTGGCCTGTCATCACCCGGCTCTTCTGCAGCGTCTCTGCCGCCCAAATCTTCCTTTTGCATAGCCCAGCGGTGGGTAGCAGTGGGCGGAGACCTGAGCAACTGCTATTAGGTTTCTGTGGAACCGGTCTGGGCGCCTCTCCAAAGGCGGCAGACAGACGCTGTCAGCTCCTCTGCAAAACCAGTCTCCTCCTGGCCACAGTAGGGTACCACCTGCCCCTCGGGGGCCACTTCCCAGCAGCCAGAGCTCAGAGAATACCAGGAACTGGCATTAGTGACTCTTCAGACTTGGAGTCCAAACCAGGATCAGCTGCCCCATTTACACCTGTAAGGCAGCCAGGGTCCCCAGTTTTCAGGGCTGCTTATTGTACAAAGTCAGTGGAAGCCCAGGGTCGTTGGGAGGAGTCTTAGGCTATCTGCTTCCTTGACCCTTTCCCGAAATGACCTGAAGCCTTATCAGCACTTGGGGGCGGGCCAGAGCACACACAGTGCTTAGATACTTTGCTTAGGGTTCTTACTTTTCCCAAAAGATTTGTTGAAATAAATTCATATACAATTCATCACTCTTTTTTGGAACTTTTATACCTGTATACAATATATGTCGATCATATCCATCTTTTTCTCTCTACCCATCAACTCCCTCAAAGATTCCTCCCATCACACCTCCCTTCCAACTTCAAATGGTTTTTATCATTTATTTAGCCCACAGAATTCAACTAGTGCTATTTGCATGCACTGAGGCAGAAGTCACCCTCTGAGGCACTGGGAACCTACCCATGCCCACACTCCTAAGAGAAACAAATTTCCATGTCCCAGCAGTCAGTAACAGATGCAGCTCTTGGGGGTAGGGACCCAGAGGTATTACATGTATGTGTATTAATTTACCCCTACTAGTCAATGAACCAGACACGGTGGTGTTAGGAAAATTCTTAAGAAGCGCCTCTCCGCCGACGCAAAATAACTCCAATTAGACCACATTAGACCGAATAAAAAATGTCCACGTTTAATAAATGCTGCACTCCTGGGTGGACTGGGACAGCATAGTGGGGAGAAGAGCACAGGCAAACCACGTGTTCCTTTTTCAGGTGGGAGCCTAAATAGCCTGTGGGAGTGGTCTTGATCCTCCCCAGGGAGGGGTCAGCGCAAGGCAGGCTAGGAGTTGGAGTTTAACCAAGGCAACTCCCAGGCCAGGGGCTGGGGTGATGCTTCCAAACATTCCAGACTTCTTGAATATAGGGGTATTAGAGGGTTGGGGTTCTCACTTCCAATCAAACAGGTGGTGCACCCCACAATCCTAGCACTATGGTTTGGAAGCAGGAAGTTCAGGAATTCTAAGTGATGCTTGACGAGACACCAAGTTTGAAGCCACTGCACCTGCCCCCCCCCCATTGGCTTTGTGAGAATGCCTCAGAAACAGAAAGTCAATAATAATAATAAAGTGGACTACTTAATGGCCTTTAAGTGTATTTATGGAATTATGCAACCATTACAACGCTAGGACAATTTTTAAAAAGCAACCCCCTACCTCAGCCTTTAGCCTTACTCAACCCTGTGCTAAGTTAGCTTTTTTGTTGTTGTTGCTGTTTTGTTTTTGTTTATTTTTAAATTGTCAATTTGGCATAAACTAGGGTCATATGGAAAGAGGGAGCTTAAACCGTGAAAATGTCCCCCATTAAATTGACTTGTAGGCAACTCCATGGGGCATTTTTTCTGATTAATAGTTAGTGTGGGAGGGCCCAACCCCCTGTGGGTGGTACCATCCTTGGGCAAATGCTTCTGGGAAGTATAGAAAAGGTAACTGGGGCTGGGAGTGGTGGCATGCCTGGCATTAATCCCAGAACTCCACGGGGGAAACACAGGCAGATCTCTGTGAGTTTGAGGCCCACCTGGTTTACAAAGTAAGGTCCAGCACAGTCAGGGCTATGTAGAGAGAACCTGTCTCAAGAACCCATTAGGTAAAAAAGAAAGAAAAGAAAGGTAGCTGAAGGTGAACCTGGGAGCAAGCAACATTCTTCCATGGTCTCTGCTTCAATTCCTGCCCCCAGGTTGCTAGCTGCACTCAGTGTGGAAATGTAAGTCAAGTAAACCCTTTCCTTCCCGAGTCATTTGGGTAGTGTTTATCACAGAAGGCAAACGAGGACACTGACCCCTAACTCCTGGAGCCATCCTCTAAGACGCTGCTAATTTCAGTTATCTTTGTTTGGATGGTTTGGTTGGAAACCCAATGCCCTGAAAAACAAAACAAAACAGAGGGCCTGTCCACTCTGCACCTCCCATCCTGGTAGGTGACTCTGGGTTTAGGTCATTTCTGGAAAACATCAAGGAACTAGGATGGTGTAAGTGTCTCTCAAAATCACTGAGTCCACACCTAACTCCTGGATACGTCATATGAGTAGAACCATGGCAGTGTGTTCTCTTGTGTGTCTGACTTCCTTTGCTTAACATGTTTCCAGTGTCCAGGCATGTTGTAGCTTCACTCTTTTTCGTGTTCAAATAATGCCCTTTATAAACGTTTTGTTTATCAATCAGTAGTTGGTAGTTATTTGGGTTGTTTCTGGGCTATTATGAACAATGGTGCCATCAGCATTTGTGCAGGGAGGGGCAGAGGGGAGGGAGAGAAGGGAGGAGGGAGGGAGGGAGAGAAGGGAGGAGGGAGGGAGGGAGAAAAGGGAGGGAGGGATGGAGGAAGGGAGGGATGGAGAGAGAGAGAGAGAGAGAGAGAGAGAGAGAGAGAGAGAGATTATGTTCAGGTTTTCATTTCTTCTGGGTGGAATTTCTGGTTTAAGTGGTGAGTCTGCTCTGAACTGACAGGCTGTTCTTCGGCCATTTGACACTCTTACCAGTAGAGTGTGGGTGCTCTATTTCCCTCCATCCTCAGCAGTTACCTGACTGAAAATTGTACGTATTTTGTGGGTCTACAATTGTCCTTGTAGATGTGATTTCTATCACATGAAATTCAGAATTTCACAGTGTTCAACTCAGTGGCGTTTAGCACATTTACCCGGCGCCACTATCTAATCCCAGAATAGTCTGTCGTTGCCAAAAACAATCCAGGAAACCGAGCAGTCGCTCTCCCTTCCGACCTATACCCTCGTCCCAAAGCCTGGCACCCACTGATCTACTTCCTGCATCTATAGATTTGCCTCCTCTGAGCATCTTGAGCAATAGAACCATACAGAGTGTGTTCCACTGTAGTGACTTCTTTCACTTGCTGAGAGAACTAGCCTTTGCACATTCTGCCTGTGCTGTGGCCGGGACTGGTCCTCTGTTCTTGTCATTGCTAGGAAATAGCCCATTGTTTGGACCTGGTAGTTGAAGCTACTTTCTTTCTTTGTCCTTCCCTGCCCCAACTGTGCAAAGACCTCAGGCCACCCAGTGCTGTCTAGCTGTTACATGGAATCTATTATTATTTAGAGCTAAACTTCAATTATTTAGTGCAAACTCAATAATGGATTTTGACTTTTTTTTTAAAACAAAAAAGCCTGTTACACTTACAGAATATACAATTCATAGCAATGCCAGCAGGTGACCAGGCTTCTTTTCTATTTTTGAAATTGGTGATTAGTAACATACAAGAGCAGAAGAAAGGCAGGGTTTATTCCAAATTAGTGGGATTGTATTTTAGGACATGCTGAATAAAATCTAGAACTGTCAAGTGCTGTAGCTATATTGAAAATCATTAAGTTTCCTACTGATGAGTTCTGGTTAAATTGTTCTATTAGCTTGAACTTAACCAAAATTTTATGTGACACCATGAAGTGTTTATTTACTTAAATAAAAGTACAGTGGGGTCGCTTTACAGCAAGGGCTCTGTACTGTTAATCCCAACTGGGAAAGAGAGTGCCATATACTTTTCAACAGTAACTGTAGCTGCATCTTCATGTCTGTGGACTCCTATTTTACACAGTCCCCATGAGTACTGAGATCAATGAATCCTGAACTGTAGCTGCATCTTCATGTCTGTGGACTCTTATTTTACACAGTCCCTATGAGTACTGAGATCAATCAATCCTGAACCTTTACCATAGGGCAATACAGAGTAGGTTCCTGTGAGCTTTTAGCTATAACATTTTTGCCAACCAATCGGTACCTGACTTCTTTTATAAAGATGCCCTACTAAATATATATATATATGTATTATACATGCAAATGTGTATATATATATATTGTTGATTCATAAACAGTGAACTTATGACCAATATTTTACTTTATGACTGAATGAAGCTTCTCTAGCACATAAATTTCTCCTCAGGGCTTTTTAACAACCTTCTCTTCCAATGAGGAGCAGTAGGCAGTACCTGGAGGCCATTGCACACAGAGACTCACCAGCCAGGAGTGCACCAAGAAGAAACCATGGTGGTGAGTGGATTGCAAACAGGTCATTGTTAGGATGTGACATCTGTAACAAGAAGGCAGAGCAGCCTCCCTGAGCTCAGTGGGGGTGGTGTGCACTGGGCAATCCAGAGGTGTCCTCACTCTGTGCATGTCCAGGAGAGACTGGAAAGCTCATGAGTACAGACAGACCTCTGCTGCCTCTAAAGTCTCCTGCATTCCTCCGGCAGAGTGATCCTAAAGGCCCATGAACTGCATGCCAGGCTCACACCCCTATTAGCTCCACGATGGTGCTGATTTTCTGCATTGCCTACTTTCATTGAGGCTGTTTAGAAAAACACTGATAAGAATTAAGAAACAGCTTCTTAGAGTTTGTGGAGCTACTGGCCACCATGGTGGAGAGGACGTGCAAACAGGAGAGCGAGGTGGTTTGTAGCATCATAGTCTGCAGTCAGAAAACAGAAAAGATGAGAAGTGAGGCCAAGCTCTAAACTTCAAGCCCACCCTCACTTCAGTGACCCACCCCATAATGGTTCTACAATCTTCCAGAATAATGTCATTGGATGGAGACCAAGTGATCAAACTCACATGCCCATATGGGATATGTTACATTCAAGTGACAGTAACAAGTATTTGGATAATTCCAGCTCCTTCCAATGAGTTACTTGCAGATACCCTGAAGTCTTAGTTGAGACAGACCCTAGAGGTCCTGGAGAAGATGCCGTCTGTCCCTGTGGTAACCACAGAATCTATGAGGATAGGATGGAGAGATGGCTCAACACTGGCTGCTCTTCCAGAGGTCTTGGGTTCAATTCCAAGAACCCACATGGCAGTTTCCAACTGTCTGTAACCCCAGCTCCAAGTGATTTGACACCCTCACACATACAAATGTGCAGGCAAAACACTAGTGCACACAAAATAAAAATAAATCATTAAAAATAACATTTTATGACACTGTGGAGAGATATGATTTTTAGAAATTATAGTTTGATGAGAATTTGCTCTGACTGGGACTGATAGGTAATGAAGCATTTTATCTATAAATAAAGTTTTCTTCCTAGCCTTTACATGTCTTAATGTGACGTTGTCTTTTACTGTGGGATTGTGTCTTTGCCCCCCCCCACATCGTAATTACATCTTTGTTTTTAAACATTGTTTCTGCCATCTCAAATGTGCTAACTGTAAAATGGATAACTCCGTGCTATACTAGCAATAAGCATTATGTTGGCATCTTATTTTTGATGAGAACTATGATCCTCTTCCATTATTTAGACTCCAGACAACCTATGCAGATCAATTTTTACTGAGCACCTGCTCGGCAGAAGATAAATAATTGCTTGATAAATGTTGAATGAATGCCAAGAAGAGGATTTATTAAATACATGGATAGCCATTGAATATTTTTAGGAGTACCTGTGAGCAAGCCACCTTTTTTTGCACCACAAAAAAATAGAGAGAAATGTGTTGAATTGTGGGGTGAAGGGGTGAGGAAACTAAAATCTATGGTGCAAATGCCTTTACAAGCAAAAACATCGATTTTAGTGAGAGTAAGATGTGCATGGCTTCTGGGACTTAGAGGTCCACCATATTTATCTTAAAGGGCTCGCGTCCTGGGGACCGGGGAGATGGCTCAGTGGTAAAGTATGACTACTCAAGCATGAAGACTGGAGGATGCAACCCCAGCATCACATAAAGTTGGTGTACATCCATAATCCCAGCACTTTAGGGCAAGCTAAGCAGATTGTTGGGGCTAGCCAGTCTAGCTAAAACCAGAACTTGAAACACTAAGAGACTTTGCCTCAAAATATAAGGTGGGGAGTGACAGAGGAAGACACTGGCCTCTGACCTCCACAGACACATGTGCATTCATGGACATGCACACATGCCTATACCCATGACATACAATGTTTAAAAGGGTTCATGCTTCCAAGTAAAATTAGACTACTAAAGTATTTCACAACTAGGTAGTGTATGTTTTCCAAAGCATTTAGAAGAGTCCTAGTCCTTGATCATCTAGGAGAAAATGGTTCTAATAATAACGTGATTGAGATCAGTTGCTAAAGCCTTCAGGGAGCTAAGTGAACCTTACACTCTTCAGTGTGGAGCTTTCAAAGTAGCTATAGAATCATCACACTGTGTCTTCACTGGGACACATTAAAGAACTGGCTCTTATTCCCATATTTCTAGACAGTGGCTTTTATAAAACAATACATTTATTCATATGGATATTTTTCCTGCTCAGTTTACTTTGATAAAAAAGTATCTCCGGAGAATGAGTAGACCTCAATAAGAAGAACGAACAGGAATCAGGTTGACCTTTTGATGACCTTTATAAAACTGAAGTGTTACAGTGGCGCACTGTCTCTGTTTCCTTCCAGCATATACACAAGACAGTCAATTCTAAGCCTGTTTATGGATGCTGCATGGTAGTCTCTCAGGTCATCCCATGCCTGAGTATTTTGGGATTTGCTTGTAGGAGCTCAGATCCAGACAGACATAAAGAAGTGACTGGTAATTAAGAATTGAAAGGGGGGGGGGGCTGGAGAGATGGCTCAGAGATTAAGAGCACTTGCTGCTCTTTCAGAGATCCTGAGCTCAATTCCCGGCAACCATATGGTGACTCACGGCCATCTGGAATGGGATCAGGTGCTCTCTTCTGTCATGCAGACATGCATGCAGGTGGAACACTATGTATATAATAAATAAATAAAGTAAAAGACAAAAGAATGGAAAAGGTTTATCAGTCCCGCCTAGGACACTAATACTTCTCAAGCTGCCTTCTAGGAAGGACTATTTATTACTTCTAAAGAGCATTTCTAAGTCAGTGATAAAGAGCATTGGCTACTCTTTCAAACAACTGAATCATCCATGTCAGGTGACTTACAACTCCAGCTCGAGGGGACCCCAGATGCTTCTGCAAGCTCTTCAGTGAATGTGTGCATGCACACACACACACACACACACACACAATGTAATACAATAAATATTATAAAATACCTAGTTCATCAAAAACCAATACGTGATTCTATTTGCAATGATCACTAGCAGTCCATGCTGTGTGACTCTTATTCCACAAATGAAATCATTAATTCTATATTAATTCAATTGGTATCAGTCGGGTAAGCCAATGTCACGTGTGGGTGTTTCATAAGAGTTAACTTGCTGTAAGTGTCTCTACTCTCAGCTGTTCTAGTTAACTTAGGTTATTCACAACACGATTTACCAGCCAGAACCTGTTTGTAGATCATGGTTTGAGGAATTCTGGTTTAAGTGACTGTCTCACTTGGATTGATACAGAGTCTCATACATTATTACCAATGGCTCTCATACCATTTATCCATATATTAACAATGACTCTCATACCATTCAGCCATACATTGTGTGTGTGTGTGTGTGTGTGTGTGTGTGTGTGTGTGTAATGTAGTCAGGCATAGTGCTAGAGCAGTAACTGAGAACTACATCCTGGTGCATAGGCAGCAGCCAGAAAAAACATGACACTGGGGCTGATGTAGCCACACCTCCTAATCCTTCTAATACTTTCAAACAATTCCATTCCCTGGTGACTAAGCATTCAAATATATGAGCCTATGAGGGATCGGTCTTATTCAAGCCACAAAAGCTGTCACTTTTCCTCCAACTCAGAAGAAAGTGTTTCCTTCTCGACTAAAATTTGCATTTAAGAATCTGTTTTCACCGGGCGGTGGTGGTGACACACCTTTAATTCCAGCACTCGGGAGGCAGAGACAGGTGGATCTCTGTGAGTTCAAGACCAGCCTGGTCTACAAGAACTAGTTCCAGAACAGGTTCCAAAGCCACAAAGAGAAACCTTGTCTCAAAAAACAAAACAAAACAAAGAATCTGTTTTCAGTCAGGCCCCCACACTTCCTGTCTGTGTGGTCTCCGGCACATGTTTCAGCTCAAGGAATCATTCCTACAAATAGACACTGTTGTGAATTGTAGCACCCGCCTATACTACGTGACAGTAAGGTACTACCCCTGTATTGTGGTGCCTGCACTGCAGGACCATTGGCGAGTCTTGGGCAAGGGCCTGGAGATTTAAACACACAAAGACACACAGAGACATGGGTCATCCTTGAAACAGGAATGCCCCTTTTATTGTGTCCAGGGACAGCTTATATAGGGATCCTTAGCTGATAGCCACGGCCCTGCCAAACCCACCAGAAACCACTTCCCTGCCATCAGGAATTCCTGAGGGTTTCGTGCTCCAAGCAGCTGCAAACATACCACGTTGTTTACAAGAAATTTAGGATCTGGGGGTTCACAGCTCCCAACAGTGGATCAGTTGTGAAATGTCTCTATAAACTCATAAATACGTGCTCCCTAGATGGTTGCACTATTCTGAAAGGTTGTCAAAACTCTAGGGGGCGGAGCCTCAGAAATAACAGTTATCTCTTAGCCCAGTACTTTGCATATTGTGTCCTGATACATGGTAATTATTCAGACAGTTTTTGTGAATAAAAGCTATGAATTTTTCCTGATGTAACATCTTAAAGATGTTTTTTAGTCCCCTGGAGACTTTAGTTAAGATGTGCACATTCTCCTCTGTGCCTTGATTATATCCCCCCATTCTTAATCTTTTCTGGCTAGAATTATTTCCCCCTCAAATACTATCTAGCTGTTAAAAATTTAATTCTTCTGGATGTGATTTTTTTTTCAATTCTGCTATTTCTCGGAGTGAGAGCAATAAGTACTAGCAGGGTTTGCTAGTTATGTCAACATGTAAATAAGAATATGCTGTATAGGGGCTGGAGAGATGGCTCAGAGGTTAAGAGCACTGCTTGCTCTTCTAGAGGTCCTGAGTTCAATTCCCAGCAACCACATGGTGGCTCACAACCATCTGTAATGAGATCTGGCACCCTTTTCTGGGGTGTGGGCATACATGCAGGCAGAATGTTGTACACATAATAAAAAAAGATTATGCTGTATATATTTGCTCCTTATACCATTCTGAGACATCCCTGGAGGACCCACTTCTACTTGGGCATCAGGAAGGTGTAAAGCATTAGTAGATGTTGTTAAAACCTGCTATAGTATTGTTGGGGGGCTTCTGAGGCTCCCCTTAGCTGAGGAGCTATTAGAAGTTGATACCTAATGGCTGCTAGGGAAAGAAAGTCACTCTTCTTTAGGGGTGTGGCTCCTGTTGGGACTCCATGCCCCAGTGGATAGCCTTGTAGCTGTGTGCCTATGGACTCAGTGGGCTTAATTAATTAATTATGAAAGGAAGATATGAAGCTGAGAGGGAGATGTGATCATGTGGTCTTGGAGGGAATTGGAGTAGGGTAAGGGGCAGTACCTTGTATGCATGTATGACATTTTCAAATAAAAAGTGGAACAATCTCTTATAATCACTGTCAGTGTTAAGAATAAGTTTAATATTTTATATTATAAGCACTTGTCTTAGTTAGGGTTTTATTGCTGTGAAGATACCATGAGCGTGGCGATTCTTATAAAGAATAATATTTAATTAGGTGGCTTGCCGTTCAGAGGTTGAGTCCCTTATCATCATGGCCGGATGTGGCAGCAGGCAGGCAAACATGATGCTGGAGAGGTAGCTGAGAGTTCGACATTTTGCACAGACAACAGGAAGTGGTATGAACACATATGAGAGCCCAAAGCCTGCCTCCACAGTGACACACTTCCTCCAACAAGGCCATACCTACTCCAACAAAGCCACATCTCCTAATAGTGCCACTCCCTTTGAGGGCCATTTTCTTTCAAACCACTGCATTCGACTTCCAGCCCCCAAAGGCTTCTGGCCACATCATAACGCAAAAATGCATTCAGTGTAACTTCAAAAGTCCGCATAGTCTTAACTAAGTTTGAAACTGTTATAAAGTTCAAAGACTGTTCTGAGATTCATGCAATATCTCAACTGTGATTCCCTGTAATATCAAAATCAAAAAGCAGATCACATACTTTCCACATATAATGGCACAGGAGACGTAATGGTCTATGAGACAGGCCTGTGGTTGGTTGAAAACACAGCTTCAATGACTGTAATTGGATAAAAGGATCAAGACTATGATTAGCAAGTCTCCTTGGTTGTCCTTGGTCCACAGTGTATGTTAAGCAAATGACTGTGATTGGTCCAAAATCCCTTTCTTGGGCTGTGTAAGCAGGCTAAGTAGGTGGCCTCATTGAGTCAGCTAGAAGACATTGTCCTGTGCTGTGTCCCCTGATATTGGAATATCAGGTGCAGTAAAGCCTTTTCTCTGTTGTACCTCATGTTTCTTTCTTACTTACTTTCAGTAGTTTGGACTGCACTAAAACACAAGGACGCCAGGGAGGGAAGACAATGAGATTCAGTACTAGTTTCTAATTTCTGGTGTTGGGTTTCTAAACAGCTTTGCTTATGGCTAACAGCTGGGGCCCAAGCTCTGCACCCAGCTTCCCAGCACAAAATACTGGCAAATGCCACTCGGTGGCTGAAGAAGTAGCCATTGCTAGAGGCCTCAGGCCTACCTGCCAGCGGTGCCCACAGACCTGAATTTTTCCCGCAGCCCTAGAATGGCCCAGTGACTTAAGATTGCCTGCTGGGTCTCCTGACCTCCCACCCACAGGAAGCCTACACATTGGTGGTTCCGGAAGGCCTATTGTTCAATTTTCTGGAGAAGACCTTCTAGGTGTCTTGGCTTCTAGGCAGAAGTAGGTGCCCAACTATACCTTGCCTCCCAAATGTTGTCCCAACATAGGCAAGTTTCGTGGATCCTGGCAGGAGCCATTGATAACTTCCGTGTTCACCTGGATAGTTCAAGAGTGGCCAGGGTAGTAAGAAGGGAAATTGAACAGAAAAAAAATTGAGAGAGGGGAGTGGGAGGCAGTGGATGCAGAAAACAGATAGAAGGTTACCAGAAACCAGAGAGGAGAATCTACAGGTCTTGGTCACCACAAAAGGTTCCAGAGAACAGTCTAGTCTTCAGAGTCAAGGGACTCAGACGCTAGGCCAAACGTTGCAGCATCTGTCCACTGCTAAGGGCCAGAAGCTCCAACATCCCAGGCCCATAGAGAGACCGTAACACTGGCGAGACTGAGCCCACCATATCCAACCTGTATAACATTAGAAGATCCCCTTACCCTTGCTTCTCTCTGGCCACTGCTGACACTCCCTGCTGTCAAACACGGAAGGAAGAGAAAGCTGTTAGACACCGGCATTTGCAGGGCTTCCTGTCCACCCACAATTTCTATCTAGGAAGAGCACAAGGACCTTCACCTAGTCAATGGGTGGCTCTGCCTGCTGCTAACCTTGCCTTGCAAACTGAGTTGGCTTAGTGTGCAATAGACATTTGTAAAGAATGTTGGGTAATGAGTGAGGGCTTACAGCTCCATTTGAAAATCTATTGTTGTATAAACACATTACCCTACTTGTGTCCATGGTGAAACTCGCCTGTATTTTGTGGTCCACTTGTGTTATCTGGCATAATAGCTTTCAGCCTTAATTTCCTATTGCAACTCTGGCTTTATTTCTATTTGACTAGTCTGGGTGAGTCCTGGTTTCTGTTTCTTAAAGTTCATCAAGTATGTTGGGGACTATTATTTTCAGGTGTGTGACTTTTGTTTACGCTGCATTTGATTAGCTGTGAAGCTGTGATTCTTTGCCCGTCTAAAACACCTGATGGGTTAATAAAAAGATGAATGGCCAATAGTGAGGCAGAAGCGAGAATAGGCGGAGCTGACAGGCAGAGAATATAAAAGGAGAAATGAAGAGGAGGAGCAGTGGGAGCAGCGGGAGCAAGAGAACAAGGAGAGGAGGGCATCAGGGGCCAGCCACCGAGTCACCCAGCCAGCCAAGGGGTAAGAAAGAAAGATAAAAGCCTAGAGGGAAAACGTAGACGGGGTAACATAAGCGAAGAAAAGCTGGCAAGAAACAAGCCAGGCTAAGACAAGGCATTCATAAGTAATAATAAGCCCCCGTGTGTGATTTATTTGGGAGCTGGGTGACGGGCCCCTCAAAAAGCTGAAAGAATAAAACATTACACAGCACAAGTGATTTTGCTATGTAGTCAGGCTTGCCATTCCTTGGTTTGGTTGTTTGAATGAGAAATTTCCACCATGCCAGTATTTGAATAATTGATCCCCTGTTGATGGCACTATTTGGGGGTGGTTTTGTAATTAAGGCCTTGCTGGAAGAGGTATATCACTGGGGGTGGGCTTCGAGGTTAGATAGTTGTTGGGACTAATGAGTCCTGGCGTTGAGCTGGATGTTGGGATTAATGAGTCCTGGCCTTCAGCTGCTCTTCCCTCCTAGAACCTTCTAATTGAAGTTACTAGAAGCTGTGCCTAGCCTAGAGGATCCGAGGATGGGATTTTCACCTGTTGATCATTGACTACAGTGTATTTAAGCCTGCATGGTGCTAATAAAGGGGGGCTTTTGGTACCAGTGTTGGAAGGTCTGTGTGTCGGTCTGTCTCTGCGTGTATATTTTTAACCTCCAGCCCCTTGCCATAAGCTCCCGAATTGGGTTCTAGCGCATACAGTGCAGATGGGGGCCGCGGTGTGCGGCAGATAGTCACACCCCATTTCCAGGATGTGAGTGCTTAGCCTCCTGCCGCCATGTCTGCTGCTTGCTGCCATGTTTCCCTGCTGTGATGGACTCATTGCTCTGAAGCCATAAGCTCAAATGAGCTCTTTCTTGTACAAGTTGCCTTGGTCATAGTATGTATCACGGCAACAGGAAAGGAACTAAAACACTGAGTCTGTTACTGGGGCCAGTGAATGTTTTCCGAGAGAAACCAGACAGTAAATGTAGGATCTGAAGGTCATACGCAGCTAATTGGACTTTGAGTGTTGGGCATACAGGGTCTTGAGCCACAGATCTATAGAGAAACCAGGAATTTTAAGCATGCAGGATTGTCTTCCCAATGAGAAAGATGTAAAAAAAACCCCACAAAACCAAAAACAAAACAAACTGTTCTTCCATCTAGAAAGCTGGAAATTGGAGGTGGTTAATAACCCTTTGCTCTGTGTTATCTGTTGGGATAGGGCATACCCAGATCCTAATACCAGGACCCGATGTGGCTAGTAATCTAAATGGTCCTTACAGCTCTCCCACAATGAGGACCAGAGATTCCTAATGGTCTAAATGATCCTATAGTCAGAGGCAGCCCCGAGCTCCCACAACCAGGACCAGAGGTGGCTAATAGTTCAAGTGACCTCTATGTTATCTATATGACCGACACAAGACCAGACCCTTCCTTAGGCCTGTAAGCTAGTATAGGTAACCTGTCGGTAGAACCCATCTTGGAAGAAATGACATATGCCCTGAGTCAAGGGTCAATGTAATTACTCTTTCTTGTGCACTGGGGATCGTATTACACCAGGAACGTTTTCCCCAGATTGCACTGAGTTTTAAATATGCCGAAAATCACACACCTGGTTTTACACTCTTTAGAAGTCTTGTTCCAGGTGGATGAAGTCAATCTGGGATGAGTTTTCATTCTCATCTCTTCACGCCGTTCACTTCCCTGCCTGACACCTGTGGGCACCCCCTCCCTGGGAGAAAAAAGGTAGCCATAGTTGGGAGGAAGAGTGTCTGTGAGCCAATAACACTCCACTTTTAGACTCTGAAATTTGAATTTGGTGTGCCGGAAAATGTCCTCCTTAAGTTTTTCAACTATTCAAACACACCCTTGTGTTGTTGGAGGTACAGAAACAAGTGGCATGTAGGATCTGGCAAGTCCAGCCTTAGAGTTTGCATCTGTGTTCCTGCTTCAGTTTGGTGGCATAAAGTATTTCATCCCCTAGATTGCAAGAGCATTTAAAACAAGTCTTACTCGTTTTTAAAAATTGTTTTCTGTGTATGGATGCTTTTCCTGCATGCATGTCAGTGCATCATCTGTGTGCCTAGTGCTCGTAGAAGCCAGAAGAGGGCATCGAGTCGCCTGGACCCAGAGTTACTGACTGTTGTGAGCCATTAGGGCTAGGAACTGAACCCTAGTCCTCTGGAAGAGCTCTTACCGGCTGAGCCATCTCTTCAGGGGCTAACAGTGAATGTCATCAAAACACTTTAAAACATGGTAATGCCTGTCTTTAGTAGTCTTTAGAAACTGTAGCTGTTGGGATTATTTGGTCTGTGTGTAGCAAGCCCGGCCTAAATGATTGACAATTGTATGAAACGGTGAAATACAGGCTTAGTTACATACAAGCTGCTCTACTCACTCAGCCATCAGTGCGCGTTTCTTATTTTCCTGTTCTGTTACTCTCATTACCAGTAAGGAATGATGCTTGACTCACGGTTACAAGACAGCTGTAGTAGCCCCAGACATCATATGCAGATATGTGGCATCCAACAAAGACTAAGAATACTTCATGTGCTTTGTGCATTTGTATTGGATTTTGTGTGTATGCATGTGTGGGTGGGTGCTTGTATATTTACATGCGTTTCAAGGCTGAAGTTTAACATTGGGTGACTTCTTTAATTACTCTGTATATTATTACTATTATTAGTAGTATTAGTATTATTGAGACAGTCTCTCACTGAAACCAGACTTCAACAATTAGAGTAAACTAGCTGGCTAGCAAGCCGCAGAGAGCAGAGCCCCTGCTTTCTGCCTCTCCATTGCCGACAGACTACTGATTACCTGGCTTTTTAATGTGTGTTCTTGGCAATCAAACTGAGGCCCGTATGCTTGCCTGGCAAACATGTTACTGACTGAGCCTTCTCAACTGGGTGGTAAGATCCCTACTGTACTTGTTTCTTTATTTCCTTCAAAGACCATTTAGAGAATTTTTATTACAAGAAATTTCCTAGCTGGGCGTTGGTGGCACTCACCTTTAATCTCATTACTTGGGAGGCAGAGGCAGGTGGATCTCTAGGAGCTTGAAAGCAGCCTGGTCATCAGAGCCAGTTCCAGGACAGGCTTCGATGCTACAGAGAAACCTTGTCTTGAAAAACAAAAACAAACAAACAAAAATCCCTAAAAGAAATTCTATTGATTTTTCATCTTTGTAGGTTTCTGAGCTAAAATCATTATTCCTATCAGATTACATTTTAAAAGAAAAGTACCCTATTTTTGCTTACTTTGTTGTTTTCCTACAATCTACAACATTGGCAAATATGGCATAAAAATGTCAAAGACATAAGTTGCACTGTTTTGATCATCTGTGCTCATCAAAGCATTGTCTAGTTTATATTGTAAAAACAGCAAAAGTTGTTTTTAAAAAAGTATATTAGTAAGATTTGAAGAATTATGTCACACACACACACACACACACACACACACACGCGCGCGCCTACTTTGCTATCTCCATGGCTGTTGCGATCTCCTCCCAGTTGGAATCACTCACCTCTACTTCCCCATTTGAAAACCATCAAGGCAGATGGCTATTAACCCCAAACTAGCCTGCAGTGAGAGCCCCAAACCCATGAGGAGTATGGGCTGAAGTCCCACCTGAATGAGATCTGGGGGTAAAAACATCTCGGGCTGCAGAAGCATTCCTTGTCAGGTCACAGTTCTGCCTTTACAGGGCTATTACGGCGGATAGTGACTTAACTCTAGCTCTTATGTCTGTAAAGCCAGGGTTGGGATTATGTGGTTTACGAGGTTTCTGTTAGGGGCAAACCTGTTCTATTTAAGCATGTGACCCCAAGTTTTTGACCTTTATTTTCAATGACGAAAACTACAACAGAGTCAATTATGGTATTCTAGTGCAGTACAGTAGCGCTACAGAATATGAAAACGACATAGCATAAAAACAAACAGTAAGACAATGCAAGATTATAGTAACTGTCACTTCTACATAGCATTGGTGCGCTGGGAGACATTCTGATGGAACCCAGATAAATTCTATTCCCACTCCAGAAACTGAACCAGAGGGCAGATATGAGTGCTATATAGAAAGGAAATAATGCTAGAAAGGGTTATTTTTTAACTAAAATATTTGCAAGCCTGTATTTCCATTTATATTGAAACACAGACCATGACTCTTTACAATTTACCCCGAAGCTCTAGGGATGTCTTCTGTTGCTTCTAGAACTCTTTCTTGAAATGGTCACAGCAGTAAAGCTAGGAGACTCTGCAAAACTGGTTTAGGAGAACAAATTTCATGTGGCGGCAAAAGCGGTGGCCTTTAGCTGGCTAGCCTTTTTTCCCTGGCTGCTCAGAACCTTACTTAGTATAGGAATTCACCTAGTCATTTGACTGTTCATTTCTCCCTCAGCACTGAACTTTTCCACTTCTCTAAGGGGTGTTGTTGACTTAGGGGTGTTCAGCTATGTCTAAGAACCTGGGGGTCTCTTGCCTAAGGAACTGGGATGCAGGTCTATCTGTTTCATACTCGGAAAGCAGCCTAAGGGTAGGGCAACAAAGAGTCGCAGCTTCTTGGATCTGGACGGCTTTTTCTTCTGCACGTCTGTAAAGATTGGCAGCATGTCTTAGAGGGTTTCCAGAAGAGTTAACTTTTGCTCCTCTGGTCAGGGTGACTCTTTATTCTGAGGCAGTGTGTCCAGGACCTCTTTCCCAGGCGGGTTCCCCATGGCTTCTTCGTAGGAGGGTGGCAGGCAGGTTACGTGCAGAGTCCCAGAGACGGGCAGTGGGGAGTAGGGGACACTCTGCTCGCTGCCCCAAGGCAGACTGGGCAAGAAGTCGGTCACCTCTCCGGAAGTGGGCTCTGGGAGGTCGATGCTGAACACCTGGCCTTGGACCTGTCGGGCCTGGCAGCGTCGGTACAGGAAGAGCAGCAGGAAGGCCAGGAAAAGCATGATGGTGGCCGGAAGAAGGATGCACAGGAAAGGCTCCACATCCGCCTGAGCGGAACTCACCTGCTGGGTGCCCTGCAGTTAGCAATGAGATGAGACAGAAGAGGAGGGACGGTGGGTCTCGCGAGCATACCCAGGGACCCCTAGTGACACGCCAAAGTGTGTATTCAGAATATCCAAGCACACATTGACATCGAAGTTAAAAATGTTAAAATATCTTTATTTTGGTAAATCCCACTTATTATTTCCACTGGGAACCCTCATCACTTAAATGCTTTGTTTAAAATTAGGCCAACAGTGTTTTATTGGCACAGATGACTTACATAACGTTCATCTTTAATTCTGGAACAAGAATCTCACATGGTTATAAGTTCATACCACATGTAAATAATTAATGAGTTTGGGTTTCATAGCTGCACTTAGAGTTATAATTAATCCCGATTATGTAATATTGGTATGACAAACAGAATTGAAAATTTATTGATCTATATATTTTTATTTTTGTAGGAGATGTTGAGACAGTCTTGCTATGGTTGGCTTTGAACTTGTAGAGATTCTCTTTGCCTCTGACCCCTGGGTGCTGGGATCACAGGTATACATGACTACCTGTGACCCAAAAGTTTCTGAAATTTTTAAGAAAAAAAGAATTTACACATAATCCAATATGGTGACTCAAATCTGTAATCCCACCATTAGGGAGGGAAGGGGTGAAAGGAGAGGAGTCCGATGAGTCTACCCTTAGCTGCACAGCGAGTTTGAGATCAGCCGGGGGTACATGAGTGAAAACAAGCAAATCACATGAAAATTCTCATACAACTCAAAGGGTTTTAATTTTACAGTGTTGGCTCACAAGAATAATAATGGTTCCTGATGGGGTAAATAATGTCATGAATTGATGCTTCCAATAGCAGAGTTGAAATGCAGACTAAAAATGCTGTTGTAATCACATGTATACTGTTTTAAAATCAGTTACTAAGGATGTATTTCAAAGTTTCTGTATTATATAAATAAAACACAATGTAAAAATGCAAATGTCTGTGACCATGGGAAAGGAAATATTTTAAAGGTGAAAAGAATGTGATTGATGATGATGATAATAATAGAGGCTAAAGAGATGGCTCAGAGATTATGAGCACTCACTGCTCTTCCGGAGGTTCCGAGTTCAATTCCCAGTAACCACTTAGAGGCTCACAGCCATCTATAATTAGATCTGATGCCCTCTTTTGGTATGCAGGCAAAATGTGCAGACAGAACACTATATACATAATAAATAAGCAAAATTTTAAGAATAAATAAAGGAAGAAAAAGATAGGAAGAACGAAAGTAAAATGAAAACAAACTAAGGCAATGAAATAGCAAGTTCACTGCATAGGAATAGTAAGCACAGATGCTACCTCGAGAGTTGTTGCTCTCCCTCTCTTACTGTTGGACTTCTGTCCGATTTTGATGGAATTGGCAGATAAGGCAATGAAATAGTAAGTTCACTGCATAGGAATAGTAAGCATAGATGCTACCTCGAGAGTTGTTGCTCTCCCTCTCACTCTTACTGTTGGACTTCTGTCTGATTTTGATGGAATTGGCAGGACAACTGACTCATCTTGCTTTGTGTGGATAATCTTTCCTTATTCCCTAAAAGCTTTTTCTGGCTCAGAGTTAGATGTTGGTTCTGTGCTTATACTGCCATATTTTTTATTCTTGGTAATATATGAATTCAGAACTTTTACCTCAAGCAATCTAGAAAGCCAAACCCTTCATAAGAAACAGAGCAGCTGTGGTCTTTGGGTTTGACAGCTATCGTCTTTGAAATCCCTCTCCTCTGTGACCATGGAGAACACTTACCCTCTCTGGATGTGAGTTTTCTCCTCTTGGTAATGGAAATAATGGTGTCTGATTTTGAGGATTACCAAAAGAACAAAGTGAATTAATGTGTTTAAAGAGCTCAGTGAATGGTGAGTCTTTATCTTCATGTTTCAATGGTCTCAAATTTCTAACAGTAAAATACTAAAGACAGCTGGGTGGTGGTGGCGGCGGCAAACACCTTTAATCCCAGTGCTTGGGACACAGAGGCAGGAGGATCTCTGTGAATTCAAGGCCAGCCTGGTCTACAAAGTGAGTTCCAGGACAACCAGGGCTACACAGAGAAACTCTGTTTCAAAAAAAATAAATCCTAAGATTAAAAAGAAAACAGAAAAAACCCTAGAAATTGTGTTAATAAGGCTAGAAAGTAAGGTGAGCATAAAACATAGTACTACTAAATTCACATTTAATGTATATATGTATATATTCAGTAGAAGATATTAGTAGTCATATATTTTGATGTTGATTGATATTTTTAAACTAGAGAAGTTTTTGTTTTCTCACATGTAATCTAGTTTAATATTAGAATAATGTACTTAATATCTATTGAGATATTTTATGGACCTTTTGGTTGTAAAAGCATAAAAAGTCGTAAAACAAAGGAATCCATTGACATAACAAAATTTGAGTAAAGAAGAAATTTCACTATAATTTGTTTTCTCTTTCTAGTTAAAGCTACCATCCTCTTTAAAATAATAATTACCCTAAAAAACACAGATCATTTTTTTGCAAAGTATTTTTAAATTTATTCTATATTAATAACAGATGATAATGGTTTCTGGTCTACTATGATCATCAAATTTTAAATTCTCTCATTATACTTGATAAATTTAATATGCACTGGATACAAAGATACTTAACACTCTATTTAAAAGGTTTTATGTCATAGATGCTGTTGCTTACAATGATGACACCTTTAGTGTTATCACTATTAGTTGCAAAAAATGAGAAAATAAAAAATAATACAGCCCTAAATGAAACCAGTATTACTGTTGGTTAGTTACTTTTGTGCAAATGCTAAATAGTATTAGAAGTGTTCTTGTTTTGCTCTGTTATTTAGCATGCAGAGTCCTGCAACCTCTTCAGACAAAGTACTTTATTTTTCCAGTTGAGAAAAACTTCAGAGCTATAGGTCAAATGCATTATAGCACTCTTAATTTCCTTATTTGATTATTCATGCTGTGATGGCTGAAATTATTATTAATATAGAAAAGTTATTATTCCTGCTCAAAGCCTCTAAAATTCTTTCCTGTGCTCAAAGTTGTCTGTCAATTTCTAATAATTTTCTGATGTCTGTGCTTACTCAAGGGACATTTTAGGAAAATTCTGAGTTCAAGCTATAGCATGGGAAGGATCTATCTTTTTATTCACTAGTATGTATTTTCTATGAATACAGGTTTAGGAGATTTTAAACACCAATCTCTCCAGTTTTCTAGAAAATGAGAAAATAAGTTCATTTCCATTTCTTGTGTGGTCAGCCTGCTATCATTTATCCTCTGATTATATAGCATCTTTGTTCTTAGGTTTCTATATTTCTTTTCTTTAATGCTGCTCAAGATTGATACTCCTTGGTGGCTTGCCAGACAACTCGAAACAGCTGCTGTATTTCTTAGTGAAAGAGAAAACTTCCTCAATCCCCTGCTCTCCTTCCTGAAGATGCTCGGTTTCTGTGAACTGTTAGGCACGGCGCTCACTACACAACTGGGAATAACAGCCTAAACATCTTAGTCTTGTATATAGCGTCTAGACATTGCATACTGAGCAAAGAACACAACTAAAACACATTAATAAAAAGCTCCTGATTTTTAGCCTCAGGTGTTCTTTGATCTATAATTGATAGAACAAATATTCCGATACATTCGTGGTTGCCAACCCCGTCCCCCAGCTCTCAGTATTTCCTACAGATTGCTAATCACAGAACTCATATTATATCAGTTTAATACTCCGCGTGTCCACTAAGTTTTACAATACAAGCATTATTGGGTTAAAGAGCTAAGTAACATACTTCAGGGGAAAAAAAATGGCTGAATCCAGAGATACAGACCTGCAGTTGGGTCTCCAGAAGTGGCAGGCTGGGTTCGCTGGTTAGCCACTCGTACGTCCCCCTGCCAGCATGGCCAAACTTCCTCCAGCTGCTGCCCAGCAGTCCCCTCATGTTCCTTCCACCCGGCTGCCCAGATTCCACAATGCTGCTTGCTCTTGGCTTGGATTCAGGATGGGTGTGTTGGTAAACCTGCCTTCTGATGAGTGGCAACAGGAAAAATAATCCAAGCCGAGGGACTTCTCCGGACTAGGTTGAAACTCGGTGCTTTTCGGTGGGTTTTGTGGCCTTTCTCACCAGAAGGGTCGCAAAATGTTCTTAGAAATGGCAAAGATTCCAGATGAGTTCCGTGCATTGCGCCCTTAGAAAGTGTGGGTTCATGCTCTCAGTGTATAAAGAGCTGTTCATATTTAGACGTGACTAAGACCCACCTCCTTCCCTGACCATTTTCTTCTCAGAGCCACATCTGATCAAACAAAACCACACAGGCTGAATTATCCTCAACGATTCCTGGATTCCATAGTACGAAACAGCAAAGAGGTATTTGGTAGAGAATCAAGGACCATTAATAATTCTTTACTGAATTATTTAGATGAAAGATGCCTAATGATAAAATTGTACGGAAGCCAGACGGACAATAGCTTAGATTGTTTGGATACGATGTTTGCTGATTTCATTTTTTTAAAATTGAATTACCAGTATCTAAATAGTCTTCCTTCTGGTTATCTTGTAAACTTTATACAAACACTGATAGCAAGCTTCAGATTAGAGGCTTTCAGGTTGATGTTTTCTAGGCTAACGTGGGGATATTTAATCACACATGTGTGCTAAATAACATTTAAAACATTGTCTTAGCCTGCTTATGCTACTATAACAGAATAAGAGTGGGTAACTCACGACGAATAGAAGGTCAAGTGTTAGGATCTGATGTCAGGAGAGTCCAATATCAAGGTGCTAGCATTTGGTATGTGGTGAGGAGATGCTTCACATGTCCAGGTTTGGCTAGTCATGTGATAACCCCTACATAAGGATGTCAATCCTACTCATGAAGGAAACGGTATCACAGCCTGAAGACCTCTGAGGCCCACCTCTCAATTCTATCACATTGGTAATACCTGAATTTGGAAGGGGGCACATTCAAACCACAACTGATGTGTTTGGGTTGAAGTGACTGTCATAGATTGAAATATTTCTTAACTTGGATTTTTTTCTCCTTAATTAGAATTATCATCTATTGGCCCATGGTGGGCTAAGACTATGTTTCAGGGAATTATAGACTTAAGAGATAGGTACAATTTGGCAGGGAGGACCCATAGTTACCACCAACTTCTTTCTAAGACCACTGTCCTGCCTGGCAGAACTCAGTCCTCCTTGCCTAACTTCTGTGTGTTATGAGTGTTTGCTAGGTTTTCCAGTGTTCTGTCAGTATCCTCGGATACAAGTCTTTTCTGCCTTATCCTTACATTTCTTTGTTTATTGTGCAATTAGCTTACTTTGTACCTTTAGTTAAGATGCTGCCTTGTTTGTCAACACATTATACCAGAAGCATCCAGCAACCTGTATCTTGTGTGACACTGTCCCTGGTGAGATGGGAACAAATGAGTTGAGTACTCACTCCAGGCAGGGAACTGATCACAGAGCAAAGTGGCTCTACCACCAAAGTCCAGTATGCAAACCAGTCCATTCCATTGGGTTAGTTACAAGAATAAGAGGGAAGGGTTAGTCACGGAAGCAGAGATGACAACAGTATCACCAGAGTCTACCTCAACATAGGTGACAGATTCTGAAACCCTGACTTAATGGGTTAGAAAGTGTCCTTTGCAGGCAGTGAGGTTGTTCTTTGTCTGAACTTGTTCCAGGCAGGTTAGCTTGTCTCAAAGTGTCTATTAGCGGTCCTTCTTGTTTCTCTATTTTTTCCTCCAAGGGTCTATTGAATCTGGTCAGTTTTAGGGGCTTTCTGAAGTCATTGAGTTGTCTACTTCCAGAGCTTGCCTGAAGAATGGAATGTTTTCCATCCCCCTTAGAGCAGTTTCTCTCACCATCCTGTAAACATCCTGTGTCGGAAAGAGCTTCCCTCTTCATCTCCCCTTTAACATCCTGTCTTAACCTAAGGAAGGAGCTAAGACAGAGAACAAGGATCACATGCTTGTGCAGGTGGCGGGTGTGTGTGTTTGTGTGTGAGAGTGAGTGTGTGTGTGTGTGTGTGTGTGTGTGTGTGTGTGTGAGTGAGTGTGTGATGGTTCTGTGGTGTTGTCTCAGGTCAAGAGGCAGACAATTAGCCAACCTGTGAAAGCCTATTGTGAAGCACAGGGTTTGTCTGTGAGGCAGATCAGATTTCAGTTTGAAGGGCGACCAATCATGAGACAGCCACACCTGCACAGCGGGAAGCAAAGGATGCAGGTATGACAGACCAGTTCCAATGACAGACAGGAAGTGTCCCCTAAACAGGGAGCCTACTACTCTACTCCAGAATTTTGTTACAGATCATGGATGCATTCTCAATTAGAAAGCTTCTGTTTGATTTCTGACCCTTTACTGGATGTAAAGCAGCTGGTGAATTGCGCAGCATATTATACAAAAACCAAAATCCCTAATTGGCCAGAATTCTGTTTTGGTTAACATCGAATGGAGCTGGTCTGGGAAGGCCCTGTTCTGTGAAATACCCCTCTCCCTTAGTGACATGCTCACTGGGCTCTTTATAGTCCACTGAGTCTCTTTTTCTGTCATTGTTTCAGCTGAAGCACCCAACACCACAAAGCTCCTTGCGTACTTTGTTCGATTGGAGAATTCTTTTTTTTTTGGTTTTTCGAGACAGGGTTTCTCTGTGGTTTTGGAGCCTGTCCTGGAACTAGCTCTTGTAGACCAGGCTGGTCTCGAACTCACAGAGATCCGCCTGCCTCTGCCTCCCGAGTGCTGGGATTAAAGGCGTGCGCCACCATCACCTGGCTTGATTGGAGAATTCTTATGTTTTTTATTTATCTGTGTAAAACCTAGGATGAGTTTATAAATGTTTTTGTATGTAGCTGTTACATTGCAGGGCAATCTCTGTTTTAAGAAGGGGCAAGTTATTCTTGAAAAAACAAAAACGAATCCAACTTTCTCCTTCAGGTCAATGTCTTGTTAAAATAAATTCTTGTTTAAAATGAAAAAAATCCTTCTGTCTTAATATCCCCTTAAAATTGTGTGTCTTAACAAGAGTTTGCCCAAGATGGAGGTTTTTCTCTTAGAGAAAACCGAAGGAGAACCCTGCATAGCAGGAAACCCTGTGTTAGAGAGGTGTATGATTTTAATTATGCATGTTAACTAGGTGAGCCAAGGAGGACTTTTGATTGCTAGACTTCAATATTTTGATAGTTGGGCCTTGGTAGTGAATGGAGGTGAAGGGGAGAAACCTGGATGCCCTGGTACTGAAAATAAAGGCTGGTTGAGGACTCAGCCCTAAAGATGACATTTAGAGCCCTGCCTTAGGGCTCAGAGAACATGGTGGAAGAGGGGCCAAAAGAGGGTGAGAGTTGGTAGATGGGAAGAAGGGCTGTGGATGTCCTCTTCTAAACACTTCAAAGCCTTGTCAATTATGAACTCACAGTAGCTGCACCTACTGACACCAGCCGGACAGAAGTCAGGCCCATCCAACTGTCGGCTATGGATGGAGAAGGGGGCTCAGGAGACCCCACCACTTACTGCTGAACTATTAGTAACTGACAGATTCTGGGAGATGGAGTGGTGTAGTATCCAGGTGTGAACCACCAGGCTCTAAGGAATAGTTCCAAACCCACAGTCACACGGATGGTCTAGGTAAGTTCTGTGGGGCCCAAAACAAAGCGTCATGGATATGAGAAAGAGATTCATAGAGTAGAAGGGAGGCTGGCAGTGGTGGGAGGGAATTCAGTTAGGGCAGGGGACAGAGAGGAGCCAGTGGCATTATATATATGTATAAAATTGTCAAGGACCAAAATTTATTTTTTATAAAGCATCTTGTAAATTTAATTTATAATTTTATAAATGTAATTAATAAATTTAAAACAATAAAATACATTTCTGCAAAATCAGAACAAGTTGACACATTATTAAGAAAGCTCTCAGCAATTTACTCCTAAGTACTGAGGAAATATTTGGTAGGGCATTTTAACACATTTAAAGTAGTTGTAATAACAAAAACTTGAAATACTCAAATGTTTGTAAAATAGTAGCTGGTGAATCAGATGTAAACATAAAGAGATATTCTTACCTGAAAGCAAAGTCCAGAAAGGTGTAACATATTCATAGCATATCTGAGGGACCTTTGCAGGAATTACATATTTCATATAAAGTCGCTTGTCTCTGCATACAGGACAAGTTATTGTTGGCAGGGCTGTATCTTAATAGGAGAGCATGTGCATAGCATTCAAAAGGCTCTGAGTTCAATTTTAAGCATAGAAAAGAAGGAAGAGGAGAAGAAAACGTGACATTTTCTTTTTTGCTAATCGATAGAGTTACAGGTTTTTTTTATTTTATGAGACTATGGCTCTTTGTTTGCAGTCTTCATTTTATAATATTTTTATGGCTATGCAAAATACAAATAAGAGAATGATTCCAGCATTGCAGTTTCCATATAAAAGCAACTCTGAGGTAATGTTCCATAATTTCCTGCCTATAATTTCTACCCAAATTAGACAAAGGGGCTATTTCCGCTTCATTCTCGTAGCAGGATGCTTAATCTAATACCAGCATTTGAGTTATCTGAGTCAGCTTCATATTCTTTCTACAATAAATCACAGGATTGTTAGTTGATTTACACAAGGACTCATTGAGGAGACACACACAACCCTGACCTCTGTTTTGATTCACGATTTGGTGAGCTGTGCTTAGCTGACAGAGCCAAGGGTCTGGATTTGCTGCAGCCTTTTATACGGTTGGATTTCAACTCTGAAATCTATGTGGATTTTAGTTATCAAACAGGGTGGTGGTGGGTTTCTCTTTTGTTTTCTTAACCTTCATAGCATATGCTTATTAAATTTTTTACACCAAAAGGCAAAACATTTCCTTGTTTTTAAAAGTATATTTAAAATTTTAATTTTGACAGCTTCATACATGTGTATAATTTATTTTGATCAGATCATATACACTTTCCCATCACCTTCTCATCCCTCTCACTCCTACTGAGCCCTCTTCTTCCCAGAAATCCCCCTACTTCAATCTTTGTGTGTATGACCAACTGAGTTTAATTAGTGTTGTTTTCATGAGCATGGGTGGCTAGTTATTTATTGAAGCATGAGCAATTCACTAGTGGCTACTTCACTGAAGAAAATCATTCCCCTTCTAAAGCCAGTGGCTTCTTAGGGAACGGTGGGATAGATGAGTTCATTCTCCATCCATTATGGAATGGTAAAGGGCCCAGTCTCATATAGGAAATCTGTAGTTTCATGAGTGCCAGGACCATGTCATGTCTAAGAGATAGTATTGTAGTGCCATAAACCTTTTAACCAGCTCACATTTTGCTGCCCAGAACGACGGTGTGTGTGTGTGTGTCAGGGTGGAGGGTTTGCTGGACTGAATCCATGATCCACAGCCTAGGCCAGTACTTTACTACTGTACTATCCTCGGCTCTGCTCAGGACATTTACGGCTTGATGTTAATTACAATACTAAGGTTACTATCACATCGGCTCCTTCTTTTATTCTTAGAAAGCATGGAAAGAAAATTATATTTTCCATTTAATTATTTGTCTTCTCAGACTGACATATCTTCCCCACTTTGTTTTTCTTTATTTTTTTTTTGTGCTCACTATATTTAATTTGCTACAATGTTTTACGAACAGCTGAAATTCCAAGATTTTTCTCGTTTTATTAGTTGTGAATCAGTTGGACATAGGGTTTGCTTTCTATATTTCATATAATGCTTTTTGGGCTAACGAAGAAAATTTCCTAAGACACTAACAAAGACTATTAAAATGAACCAAACAGAGTGTAAAATGGTGGACATTTCCCCCTATATTAAATTTCTGAGCTAGAAAATACATTTGAATCTTAGTAAACAGATCAACACACTGTCTTAAGATGTGGTTATAGGAATTAAGTACGTTTATATCTGATTAGGGTGACAGAAAAACTAATCAGCAGGCTGCAGGCATTGTTGGAACAGATCACCCTGTCCGAATCAGACCTCCATGGGGATCCAGGAGGTCACCCAGAGGTCACATATCTGGTGTGTTCTTGCTGAAGGCTTGCCTTGACAACCTGGAAGGAAACGACAGGTGGACTAAATCCACTGGTGACAGGACTGAAAGAAAACTAAACCCCATGTTTGTTATTGCCTACAATGGCAATGATGGAAACTACTGATCTGAAGTTTTCTCTGGAAAAGCATAAGTACTTGTGAGATTGGAGGTTTTCATAGAAAAACTTCTAGAGGAATGATTAACATACAAGGAAAAATACTCCCACTGTTGGGTAAGAAAAAGTTAATAGATTAAAGAAACTACCATACTCACAATAGCCAAGATAAGAAATCAGTCTAAGTATCAATTAGTGATAAGTGGATAGAAAAATGGAACACTATATACCATGAATGAACAGGCAGCCTTAAAAAGAGAGATCATGTTATATGCAACAATATGTGTGAACCAGGAAGCTCTGTTAAATAAACCAGGTGCTGAGTGTCAAATATCACATAATCTCACTTACATGTGACATCTAGAAATGTTGAATCTCCAAAGCAAACCAGAAGGGTGGTGACTAGGTGCTGGGGACCAGGGAGATCAGGAAGTCACCAGTCAGCAGGTACAAATTGACACAAGCCCAAGAACTGTGAGGGACATCATGAAACAGCCAATGATGCAGCTGTACATGCTTGAACATTGCTCGAGTAGATTTTCTGTGTGCACATGACAAATGTGTGGGAAGGGCAGATGGAAGTGACCTCACGGTTCAGTCTAACCAGCTTTGATAATTCTGTTCACTCTTAATAGTAACCATTTCAAAGATGTAAAACATTCAGAAGTTTCCTTCCTGATTTGATTTTTTTTTCAGTCTTTCCACTGTTTTATCGGCTCCCTACTTTTTGAGTTTTTATTCCTAGGAAAGAATATTTTTTGAGATTTCATTTTACTTTTTCTTTTAGAAAAATTAAGGAATAGGATATGAAATATATAAACTTATAGTATTTATAGTATGTGTTTCCACACATTTGGCATTTATATTTTTACAGCTGAAACCAAGGAAAATATAGTCTTAAATTAGAATAAAAATCACAAATGTTTCAGAATTAATATTTTAAAAGATTATTGCAAATGTGAGTGTTTTGTTTGCATGTATGTATGTACGTCACGTGTAATTAGTCCCATCAGAGTCAGAAGAGGGTGATGGATCCCCTGTAACTGGAGTTACAGATGGTTGTAAGCTACTACGCAGGTGAAACAAAAATCTCTAAACCACTGAGCCATCTCTCCAACCCTACATTAAAATTCTTCAATTTAAAACACTAGTGGGCAGATACATTTTTGTTAAAAATCTTTGTCTCATTTGTGTATGCATGTTTTCTTTTGAAAAAACTGTTGACATAATATTTGTACATATTTATGAGACATAATGTGATACTTTTGATTCCTGTTACATTGGTCATTTGTCAAGTGTAATAAGCTTAACTGTCACCTTAAATTTCATCATTTCTTCATGATAAGCACATCCTAATTCTTCTATTTTATTTTTGGATATATAATGCATTATAACTAAATGTACTCAGTGTTATACTATAGAACACTAAAGCAGAATGAACACTGTAGCTTTGGATTGACATCCCTACCCTTTATTTCTTTTACTCATGCATATGACTCAGTGGGTTGGATGGAGTGGGGAACATCATTACTTACTTAACATCTAAATTGTCTCATAATACTATCTACTTCCATTATAAAAGAAACTCTGTCAGGCGGTGGTGGAGCCCACCTCTAATTCCAGTACTTGGGAGGCAAAGGCAAACGAATCTCTGTGAGTTCAAGGCCAGCCTGGTCTGCAAGAGCTAGTTCCAGGAAGCTAGGGCCATTACACAGAGAAACCCTGTCTCGAAACAAAACAAAACAAACAAAACTGTAGTGTGAAAGAATTATTCTTATTTTGCAGATTAGGAAATAAAGTCTTGGGAAGGAAATTTCCAAGGTTCTCAGAAGATTATATTACTCAAAAGAGTCAGGTTGGAATGTAACTATACTCTACAGATGATGAAGCCAAGGTGATGGAGACACATCAGATGAATTATGTAATCTTGCCTTTAACTGGTTTCTCATATTGTCAGGCAGCATCTTGGGTGGTCCTGAGAAGCAAGCTGCCTGAGGTCTGGGAGGCAGAGAGCATGAGAGAAGAGCCACACATATAGCGTCCTCTACATACACAACGGGTGGAGATTAATATCTTGTAATTTGTATCATTTAAACACATTAGTAAGAAAGGCAGAGTCACAGTGTGTGTGTGTGTGAACGTCATTAAAGAAATCAGACTTCATCCTGGAGTAGTTTGACAAAGAATGAGAATGAGCCCAAATTTCATTCTCTAGTGTCTTCCATCTTTCTGTAGCTTTTGGTTTCTTGCCTGTCTGTAATCTGTCTGCTGTGTGAGACTGCATCTGGCTGGCTGCTGATGTGGGATTCCCCTCTGTATGCTGTGAATATCATTGATTAATAAAGTTGCTTTGGGCCTATAGTAGAGCTATAGGGGAACAGAGCTAGGCTGGGAAAACTAAACTGAAAGCTGGGAGGAAGAAGGCAGAGTAAGAGAGAAACAATGTAGCCCCATCCGAGACAGATGCTGCCATTAGGCCACAAACCTCATGGTGAACTATAAAATAATGGAGATGGGTTAATTCTAGATGTAAGAGCTACCTAGCAATACGCTTAAGCAATTGGCCAAACAGTATTGCAAATAATATAGTTTCTGTGTGATTATTTCAGGGCTGAGCAGTCAGGAACCAACAAACGGCCTCCCTCCAACAGTGTGTGTCTGTCTGCTGTATTGTCTTGCCTGTCTGTCTGTGTCTCTAAAACAAGGCTTTCACTCTTTTATTAACAGCACAGAAAGTATATCATGGGGAAGTGTAGCAGGATTAATAAAAACCCAGAGTCAGATATTGGGGATCAACCTGAAGGTCAGAAAAGCAAAGCAGCCAACCACTCTTACCCCTACTTCAGCAGGGAGGGATGCTTTACAGAAATCTTTGAGTCTCACAAAGGATTAATTCAATGGTTCCAGTTGACCAGGACTGATTCAAATAGCAAACAGTACTATTAACATTGTTTATCAAGCAATATCTGTATGCTGTTTTCAGCATCTATGGTGAATAATTATAATATAAGCTCACTTTCAACTTGTTTATTATAAAACCACTCATATAAATATACATGCATTGATCTTTGGGTCAGAGGCATGGAAAATACATAATATTAAAGCTATTCATTAACTTAGGTTTTAAATAATTGTTATATTGTTTCCCTAAAGGCAGGTTAAACAAACAGGTTCATTACACAGTACTATAGCAGTCTCAAGTGATCTCAAGGAATATTATTAAGTCAGCTCCGAGGTTCAGCAAAAACTTCTTGTTTCTTAGAATGTGTATACTGGCTGGTTTTGTGTGTCAACTTGACACAAGCTAGACTCATCAGAGAGGAAGGATCCTCAGTTGAGGAAATGCTTCCCTGAGATCCAGCTCTAAGGCATTTTCTTATTTAGTGATCAATGGCAGAGGTCCCAGTTCATAATGGGTAGTGCCATCCCTGGGCTGTTGGTTGGTCCTGGGTTTTATAAGAAGGTGGGTTGAACAAGCCATAGGAAGCAAGGCAGTAAGCAGCACCTTTCCATGGCCTCTGTGGTGTAGGAGTTCCTTCTGTTTGTGTGTTGCTTTCATTGGTTAATGAATAAATTTCCTTGGCCTGGCTGATAGGGTAGAACTTAGGTAGGCGGGGAAAACAACTGAATGCTGGGAGGAAAATGGCAGAGAAAGAGACACCATGGAGCTCCCAGAATCAGACATGTTGGATCTTTCCTGGTAAGCCACTGCCAGATGGTGATATATAGATTAATAGAAATACACTAAATCAAGATGTAAGAGTTAGCCAATAAGATATTAGAGCTAATAGGCCAAGCAGAGATTTAATGAACACAGTTTCTGTGTGGTTATTTGGGGGCTAAGCTAGTTTGGTGGCCAGGATAAACAAGCGGTCCTCTCCCTTGCAACACCTCTGCATCAGTTCCTGCAGATTCTTGCCCTGTTTGAGTTCCTGTCCTGACTTCCTTCAGTGATGAACAGCAATGCAGAAATATAAGCTAAATAAACCCTTTCCTCCCCAACTTGCTTTTTGGGCGTAGTGTTTTATTGCAGCAATAGTAACCCTAAGACTGAATATAAAAGACATTTTCATAGTTGTATCACTACAATAATTAAGGCAGCTAGTAGATATAACATGAATGAAGTAAACAAGTAGTGTTACTAAGTGTGGGAAGAACTGGCCATCATTGCACCCCCGGGAATTATAACTAGTCAGTTCTGGGGGTTCTAAACCTAAAATTAAGGTTTTTGGGGAGGAATTATTCCTTACCTCTGCCTTGTCTCTGACACACCTAGTTAAGTCTGTTTTCGCTTTTTTTTTCCTGTTTGTTTTTTAGAGCAGTTTCTGCACTTCCCTTGCATGCTTAACCCTGATCTTTGGGAAATTGAAGAGATTAAATGAGAGATTCTTTCTTTGTGTTTAGTAATGCTGGAAATTGCCCACCAGAAAGCACTACAGCCACATTTAAAAACTGGGACAGAGAGCGAATGATTCAGAGATGTTAGCTCTGTCTCCAGCCCCAGGGTGACAGTGGTACCTTCAATCCTGCTGCTTTCTGCCCAGGTTTCAGATTGGCTTCCTGGGTCTTGAGAAAGTGGTCCTGTTCCTGGTGAGTTCTGCAAGCATCAGAATAAAACAAAAGCACCAAGATAAAGAAGACCCTCTTGAGCAAACATTTAAAAAGTAAACAAAAAGACAAACAATTGAGCAATATCTCAGGCTGAACTAAATGGGACCTGGACATTCTGAAGAGCATTGGCTGCCGAACAATCTTGTGGGTGATGTGAGCTTTTGTGTGTGTGTGAAATATTTACAGCATTCTCATCTTTTCCAGAAAGGGATTTGTCAGTGTTGAAGCTCATTTATGTATCTCGTGTGCTTTCGTTCATTTCACTTTTAAAAGTTTGTCCTTAAATAAGCCCACAAAATTTGAGAGGAAACAGAGACAGAAAACTCTGGAGTAATGCAATTCTCTTCTAACACCTTCATTTTACAGTTTAAGAAACAAAGCTCCAGGGCTTTGCAGGGAGCTGATTTTAAAGACACAGGACTCTTCACTCCAGTGTGCTTTCCAACAGCTGGACATTCTGTAAGTGAAACATCTGTCACAGATATCAGGAAATGTGCCTATATATAGTATCTGTCACAGATATCAGAAAACGTGCCTGTATGTAATATCTTCCACATTTTTAACAATTAACTATTGGAGGCAAATTTATGATTTTTTTAAATTGAGCCAAATCTTAGATTTGAGATAGAGGACAATGGCAGTGAGAATAATATCAAAGGTATAGGGCATTAGCATTATTCCTGGCTAGAAGAGTATGCTGTGTGGTTTCCCAGTGGTCAGGCAGGTGCTTTAGCAATATATTTATGCACCTGGAGTATCACTATTGAAATACTGTGAAGCGTGGCATTCACACTAAGTTCATGGCCCAAATTATCCAGATGAAAGCCTTTGAATTGAAATGTGCATTATTTAACAGTCCTATTTTGGGCTATGCAATTGGGATATTGGTGATTTAATTTGGGGACAATGGATTTAAAATGCTGACTTCAGTCTGTGTTCTTATTTTAAACCTTGTTCCTTAAAAAAGAAAAAAAATCAATGTTTAATATAAAACACAGTATTTTTTATCCAAAATAAATTTTTCATACAATTTATTTGGATTACAGTTTCCCCTCCCTCATATCCTCTAAGATCCTCCCCTCCCATCCAACTCCACACCAGCAAACAGGGAAATAAACAAGTCAGAATAAAACAAAACAGGAAAAAAAAAACAAATGAAAAAAAGCAATGAGAAACACATACATGCAATCCATAAAAACATAAATTAGAAAATGGTGATAAATAATCAAACTAGTATGGTAAAAAAAAAAAGACCAAACAAAGCATTATGAGATAAAAAGAAAAAGTCTCCAAAATACTGTTGAGTTTGTTTTGTGTTGGCATCTGCTTCTGAGTATGGGGCCTGCTCTTAAGTGAGGTTGTATACCCAGTGAGACTCCATTGGAGAAAACGAATTTTTTGTTTGTGAACTGTTGTCAATTAAAGGTAGCTTCTGGGTTAGGGATGGGAGCTTGTGTTTACTTCCTCTCTCAGTGCTAGAACCCAATCTGGCTTGGATCTGTGCAGGTCCTGTGCGTGCTGACAGTCTCTGTGAGTTCATATGGGTGTCTGTCCTGTTGTGTCCGGAAGACACAGTTTGCTTGGTATCAGCCATTCCCTCTGGCTCAAACAATCTTTTCACCCTCTCTTCCACATAACTTCCTGAGCCCTGATAGAAGTTGATGAAGAAATCCCATTTAGGACTGAGCGTTCCAAGGTCTCTTACTCTCTGAACATTGTTTAGTTGTGGGTATCTGTATTAGTTTCAATATCCTTCAGGAAGAAACTTCTCTGATGATGGCTGAGCAAGACACTGATTTATTGGAATAGCAGAATGTCATTAGGAGTCAATTTATTGCTACATCCCTTCAGCAGAATGACAGTATTTGATTTCCTCCCAGGTCTGTGGATTTATATAGTTGCAGGTTCTTGGCCACCCCAAATTTCAAACATGGGTTTCATTTCATAGCGTAGGTTTCAAATCCAGTCAGATAGAGGTGGGTGTCTGCCACAACTTTCATGCCACTATTACATCAGCATCTCATGCAGGGACACCACCATTGTAGACTGAAGGGTTTGCAGCTGGGTTGGTGTGTTGCTTTCTCCTCTGGGAGCATGCAGTACCTCCCAAAGTCATGAACACTAATCAGTAGAGGTGAAGGAGGCTCTAGGTAGGCACCCACATGATGTCTCCATGTCAGTGAGATATGTAGGTGTTCTCTTCAGAAATAGGGCTTTACTGTTTGTGGAGAGAGACCAAGAACCTTGGCAATTGCCTGAGTTATTTGGGTGTTTCCATGGATTCCTTTTGGCCAACAACTCAATTAGATATAACTCATTCAATTAAATATAATTAAAAAGTAATTTTTGATGAATTGGTATTAGCATAAGAAATGTTAACAGAGATAAATGTTTCATAATAATAGGAGGTTCAGATTGTAATAGGGAGTGTTACAATGTAATATAGATACTACCTTAATCTTGAAAAATCAAAAAAGAAAGGTAAAAGAAACTTGAGGTAAATTAAACACAAAGTAAGTAGCAGGAAGGAAACTACACAATGTAATAACAAACTCCCAAAAGATAGCAGGTGTGGAAGTGTGTCTGTCATCCAGAAATACATTTGGAGCCTGTCCTGGCACTTGCTCTGTAGACCAGGCTAACCTTGAACTCACAGAGATCTGCCTGCCTCTGCCTTCCAAGTGCTAGGATTAAAGGCGTGTGCCACCAAAGCCCAGCAAGAACTCCTTTTCTACTATCAAAATTTTTGTGACTCCTACCCCATTCAGTTACCCAACCCATATTGACTTGTGATCCACTGATAAAATAAAAAGGTAGATTATTGAATCTACTTTTAAAAAGCAACTACTAGTTTTAAATGTTTTATATTTGATTGGACTTTTGTATATTGTATACAAATTTTATATATTGATACAAATTTGAAATTAATTTGTTAGAACATACTATACATATATTTTTGCTGTACAACTCATTTAACAATGCAAGGCAAATTTCTAGTCCTTGAAAATTATTATCAACTGTTTGGATAATAAGGAAATACAGGTTAGTAATTAGTCACCTATTATAATCAAACTTGTAATCACATTAGGTATGTTTTCAAAGTCAAACAAGTTATCTTCAAACATTTCAGAGATCTACAGAATATGGCACTTAAGGTTTTTTTTTAATAACATAGGCCTTTTTTATGATAATGAAGCATGTCTGCTCCTGGCAACACCATTTTACTTCAGAGAAGATAATGAGCATCAAAGAAACTCCATATAAAGTTTACTTTCTTTGTGGCAAAAGTAAGCTACTGGGCAAGAAAATGCCTTTACCTCAACTGATGATGGTATGCAGTCCTATTGGACAAGCAGGGCAAAAAAGAAAGAGACTGTCAAGCATTGGTAAGAAAAGAAGGGACAGCCCTTTACAATATTCTGCTTCACAGAAAAGTCTGTAGGACATGCTAGGTCTTCAGGCCAAAGATGGATGCCCCAGCATTGCAGAGGAACTTTGGATGACTGTCCATGCAGCCAGCTGTTTCTGTCATGTCTCACATTTTTTGGGAATCACTTGCTGTGGGACAATGGTCTTGTACCCTGTAAAGATTTGTCACTTGTATTGGTGTAATAAAATGCTGATTGGCCAGTAGCCAGGCAGGAAGTACAGGTGGGGTGGCCATAACAGGAGAATTCTGGGAAGAGGAAAGGCTCAGTCTACAGTTGTCACCCAGACACAAGATGGAAACAAGATGAGCATGCCTCACTGATAAAAGGTACCAAGCCACGTGGCTAACACAGATAAGAATTATGGGTTAAGATGTAGGAGTTAGTTAACAGGAATCCTGAGCTAATAGGCCAACCAGCTTATAATTAACACAGGCCTCTGTGTGTTTCTTTGGGACTGAATGGCTGCAGGACCAGGCAGGACAGAAACATCCATCAACACTTATACTTCCTGCTTGTTTAGTTAATAGTATTTCCTTCTTGGGTCTCTGAGGGAGTTGAAAACCACATAGTTATACTTTTCCTTGTTTATCTGATGCAGAAAGCAAGTTATGATAGAAAGTAAATTAGGTACAAGTATTTGGACTCACCAAAATACAATAGATATGGAGTATTTTCTCTGAATTTTTCAAATGCAAATGGACTAGACATTGTTGATGTATATATTATCTGTATATATTGCATATATATCATTATACTTATTATATATAGTTTCTTATATGAGTTATAACTTTCTTTTTTTATTTTAGCCAGAAAGGGGAAATGTAATGGTACTTCATTGTATTTTAATAAAGTTTGCCAAAAGATCAGAGAGTAAAACAGCCCCACTGGTCAGCCTTACAGACCAGGTAGTAGTGGCACACCGTTTAAATCCCAGTAGTCACACTAGTTTGCCATAGGAACCTGGCAGTAGTGGTGCATGTCTTTAATCCCAGCCCTAGAGAGGAGTATAAGATGGGAAAAGACAACTCTCACACACAGTCTCATTCTGAGATTCCTGGAGGCAGGATCACCGTTTTGAACTGAAGTAGAGGTAAGAGCCAGTGGCTGGTTGTTTTGACCTTTTTTGGGCTGTAGATTGAACACCAATATCTATTTCTGGACTTTTATTAATGGTGCTACAATTATGAAATTATCGTTTTCTTTTTTTTTCTTTTTTTTATTATTTATTTATTGAAGATTTCTGCCTCCTCCCTGCCACCGCCTCCCATTTCCCTCCCCCCCATCAAGTCCCCCTCCCTCATCAGCCCAAAGAGCAATCAGGATTCCCTGACCTGTGGGAAGTCCAAGGACCATCCACCTCCATAGTTCAGGTTTCTGTTGCTGTGAAGAAGCACTGGCAAAAGCAACTTGGGGAGGAAAGGATTTATTTCACTTAAACTTTCACACCACTGTTCATCATTGAGTAGAAAGGTATTGACTCAGGACCCCAAAGACAAAGTTCTCAGCACAAAGAAGATTTATTTGCCCCAGTAGGAGGACAGAGGGCAGGGATAAGGGACAAAGACAGGAGATAGAAGAAGGAGAAGGGAAAGGGAACCAGAGAAAGGGGATAGGAGTATTTATTCAGGCGGGACAAAGACGTGCTGCCTCTGGATAGAGAGGAGACTGATGTGGCACACAACAAAATGGCAGTTTATAGAGGTACAAAGAGAATGAGGTGAGTCAAAGGGGGCTTTTGATTGCTATATTCCAACACTTTGATAGTTAGACCTTGGTAATTAGCCTCAGGAGGAGTGATTGGCTAAATAAGGGGATAGACCTTAGGAGCTAGCTTCAGAAATGTAATCTAAAAGGCTTTAGCAAGGCAGAGGGAATTGGGGAGGAGCGCAAGGCCTGCCAGAGGCACATGTTCATGTGGGCTAGTATCCCTTCATTCCTACCTTTTTATTTTTTTATTGGGTGACTGATTGTTGGGTAAATGGTCATAGTCCTCTCTGGCTGCTTCCTGCTGACACTGGGGCATTGTTGTTAGGGAACCCAAGGAATGTAGGTTGTTGGTCAATGTCAGGAAGTTGAGGTTGTGTCAGTTGATGTCCAGGTTCTGTGGGACCACCTGAGGCTAGGGATGTGTAGTCTATGAGGCTCTGGTAACCTCAGAGTGTAGATTCTGAGGAGACAGCTGGGGCTGACACTGCAGTTGCTGGAACAGTCTGTAGTTGATCTGAAGTTTGTTAGGGCAGATAGAATAGGGACAGAAGTGAAGTTAAGGAGTTTAGATTTTTTTTTTTTAATCTGGGATGTACATTTGAAACTGTTAGGTTCATGGTTGGAAAGAGGAGTCCCAAGACCAGGGAAAGGAGGAAAGCATTAGGGAAATGGAGAGAGATCCCTGCCTTAAGAATAGGTAATAGGCAGAAAAACTGAGGCTGTTAGTTGGCAGAAGTATTTTTTTCTGGAGTCTGAGAGTTTTGAGAGGAGCTAGGAAAACTTTGACTATATAAGGTTAATTGGGGAACAACTGTCATCTGAAAGGAGGGTTTGGTTGTGTTGGGAAGAATACAATTTGAGAAGCTTTTTTTACATCAGAATAGTTTTTCCTGGGATATGTAGGTGGGTTCTGAAATTGAGATGTTTTAGGAACATGAATGATTGGGGTGGCTCTTGGCAGTGAGAGGGATGGTCTGTAACAGGTTTTGGGAGTTAATGTGGAAAGATTGAGAGAACTTGGGTTGGTTCCCAAAAGAGGACTTAGAAAGTCAAGAGGATAAGCAGTCAGTAGTGGGGTGGCTGTAAATGGAAACTACTCTTTTGTTCCCGGTTGCCCAGACCCAAATAATCACACAGAAACTATATTAATTACGACACTGCTTGGCCAACAACCTGGGCATATTTCTAGACAGTGAGGATGAGTATTGATAATGGCGTGCTCAGTCTGGTGTGGCTGCCTGACAGGAAGGAGATGGCATCCTATAAAAAGTGTAGACAGAAGTAGCTAAAGGACTCTTGTGTAGGAGAGTGATGGTGGAGGAGACCTTGGAGAGTCTGGGACAGGAGTGTAGAGGATGTGGGGGATATTGAGGCAAAGAGATGAGTGTGGAGGGACTGGGGGAGGACAGGTAAGGAATGTGATGAGTTTTGGAGAAGAAAAGTTTGGAGGGATGAAACCTGAGATGGCGGGAGAAGTTTATGAGTTGAGGGAGAGACTGGTGGGGGTGAATTGTGAGCAGGATCCCAGAATTATTTTGTTAGATTTAGAGGTGAACGTGTAGACAGGGATGCCAGCTGTGGATGGCGTTATCTTTAATTTTGGAGAGGTAAGTGATGGGGCACAGGTCAGTCTTGGGAAGTGTTTATGTGTTTTGGAAGTGTAAGGATGGAAAGGTGTGTACAGATCTGGGAGGCAGAGAACTGGAGTAGAACGGAGACTGATGTTTTAGGTTTGAGAAATTGTTTGTGGATGGGAGGAATGCGGAGGTCTAGGAGCCGCTTGGTAGAGAGGATGTACTAGGCTTGAGTAAACCATAAATGTAGTAAGCTTTTGTCATTACAGAAAATTTGTTTTGTAGGACTGAGTTTAAGCTGTAGCAGTATCAGGACAGGAAAGGGTTAATAAATTGGGCAAGTAGCCAGGGCCTTGGCTGGGAGGTGTGAGACATAAAGGGCCATAAAGTAATAAAAGTGGAGAATTTGGCTTAGGAAGGGACTCAGGAGCAAGAGTGGCCTGGAGGATGGGCGGGGAATTTGGTTTTAGGACAGTAGGGGACCAGGTTGGACAGGGAGGAGGGTGGAGGGGGATCTTTGGAGTGACTGTAGTGAGATGGGAAGGAGGACAATTGGAGATAGTTTAAGGCAGAGAGAGGGTGGAAAAGTGAACTTTTGTTGAAGGGAAGTTTTGGAAGTGTAGGACAGAGTTAAGATATAAGAGATTTGGGGATCATGTGTTTGTGTAAACTGCAGGAGTTGTTTCAGGGTTAAACCGAGAAAGTGGCAGGAGGGAGGCGTGACTGCTCTTAACAGCTTAGTCTGGACCCTGGGAGTCAGTGACCAGCCCGGATTGGGCTGGTCAAGGTGGAGATGGTGGTGTTGGAGGGGCTGCAGCAGATGGGAGCAGACAGGTGGATTTGTTTGTGTTGCAGGTGCTAAGGAGAGTTGGAGAGGTTGATAGGCCGTGCTAGGCCAAGCAGAATGGGCAGGGCAAAGAAAGACCAGGTGGCATGGCAGAGGGAATCTGAACCGGACAGCATTCTGGTTTCAGAGCAGAAGGAAAAGCAGGTGTCTGCTCTTAACTGCTGCAAGTGGCAGTGAGTCTTTTTACCTGCCTGGCGACAAGGGGGGGCGTCACAGGGTGGAGTAAGGGGCGTGGCCTGCGGTGGTAGCTTGGGCCTGAGGGGCGGGACCTGTGGCTCCTGTGGGGGAGGGGAGGGGTGGAGTGACCGCCTTAACTGTAGAAGTGGCCAGCTAGCAGTCCATCAGAGGCTCAGGGCGTGGCTTTCCCTTGGTTGCGGCAAGGCATTGGCTCTATGGCTGGGTTTGGGGGTAGGGCAGTAAGCTGGGGCAGCAGGAGTTGGGCTGGTTGCTGGCTGGTGGTCTGCTATTGTGTCTGTGAGCTAGGCCGAGGGGTAGAGTGGGGCGGCTTCAGAGTGCACAGTGTTCTGCAGAGCGAGGGCAGAAGTTTGGATGACCAGAAAGTGCAAAAGAAAAGTTTGGAGCTGTGGTCGAACCGAGGCAGAGAAGCAGACAGAGACTGGCAGGGCTGAGAAGTTGACCAGGACTGGCAGAGGCATGTCTCAGAGAGAGGAGGTAGGGACAGGTCGAGACTTGGGATGTCTCAGGGAAAGAAGGGGCTATATCTCTGTTTAGGTCCTTATGTCTATAGAATTGTATAGGTTGTCATTTTGTTTGTAGGGAGCATAAGAGCTATTTTTGAGTGTTGGGATGTATCGGTAATTTTGAGTGTGTGTTGGGAGTTTTCATTTGGAATGGAGAGAATGGATTCCTTTTGTTAATGGTGACCTTGGGCCAGGGTCAAGAGCCTCGGGTGTCCCCTGGTCCTGAAAGCTCTATGGAGACCTCTAAGAGGGAGGAGTCGCCAGTCAAGCTCTGTCACCAAGAAGGGGGTACCCCGACAGTCCAAGGAGAGATCCAGGATCTGTCAGAATTTTCAGAGGCTTAGGAGTGGACACTGGATTCCAGCAGTATGGTGCACCAAAGGAAGTCAGGACAGGAACTCAAACAAAGCAAGAACTTGGAGGCAGGAGCTCATGCAGAGGTCATGGAGAGGGGCTGCTAACTGGCTTGTTTCCATAACTTAGCCTGCTTTCTTATAGCTCCCAGGACCACCAGCCGACACTGAACCAGGCCCTTCCACACTAATTATCAATCATGAAAATGAACAAGATTAGTAAAAACTATAAAGATTGAAACACAGATACAATTTGGGTATAATTGTTAGACAAGTGAAAAATTTTAAGAGTTGCTGGTTGGTGGTGGCGCACGCCTTTAATCCCAGCACTTGGGAGGCAGAGGCAGGCAGAACTCTGAGTTTGAGGCCAGCCTGGTCGACAAGAGCTAGTTCCAGGACAGGCACCAAAGCTACAGAGAAACCCTGTCTGGGGAAAAAACAAAAACAAAAACAAAAACAAAGAGAAACCAAAACAAAACAGAAAGAGTTACTTTGTCCTGAGACTGATGGACAGACTGTAAATTGGTGGTAAAAGGGGCAAGGCTAGAGCCAGGTGGTTGGGCTTGAATTCCACTGATGGGGTTCCCACCCGTGCTAATTAGTTTTTGTGCCACAAACTTGGGCCACCTGCTAAGAGCAACCCCTGGTTGAGGAATCGCCTCTACTGGACTGGTCTGTAGGCATGTATGTGAGGTGTTTTCTTAATTGCTGATTGTGTAGGCAGGCCCAACCCACGGTGGGCGATGCCATCCCTGGGGAGTTGAGTGGGGGCTGTATAAGAAAGGTAGTAGAGCAAGGCAAGGGGCACAAACCGGTAGGAAGGTCCCCCTCTGCATCTGTGCTTCAGTCAGTGAAGGGACAAAACCAACTCTATTTGTACTAGGCCCCCCCAAGGTGGCTGTCAGCAGAGCAGGAAGTGCCCTAGACTGGAGCCCAGCTGCTGTAGGTGGCTGGCAGCAGAGTGGAAAATCCCCTGTACTGGAGCCAATCAGAGAGTCAGCCGTACCCCTGTATGCCCATAACAGTAAATTCGTGGGTTTTTTTTTTTTTTTTTTTTTTTTTTCTTTATAAACCCTGCCTAAGAATGGTGGGATGTGGGCTCCCACTGCACTGGTGTGCAAGATGAGGGCCAAATTGCGATTTGCATAATTAAACCTTGCTTTTGCATTTCTGTGAGTCTGTGTCTCTAGCGGTCTTCTTGGGGTCCCTGCCACTTGGTCACTACGTCAGCACCTTGGCTTCCCGTGATCATGGTGGCTTCCCTTGATCATGGCGTGTAACCCATAAGCTAAAATATACCCTTTTCTCCACTTCATCAGATTTTTATCACAGCAATAGAAAACAAAATAGAACATCTTCTGCTACAGAGTTATAATGGATATTATATAATATATAACATATATTATATCATATATTAGAACTATCCTAAGGTTTATGTAAAATAATCCACATAAGATGCTTTGTACTGGGGCTGGAGAGATGGCTCAGCACTTAAGAGCATTGCCTGCTATTCCAGAGGTCCTGAGTTCAATTCCCAGCAACCACATGGTGGCTCACAACCATCTGTAATGAGGTCTGGTGCCTTCTTCTGGCCTGTAGGCATACACACAGACAGAATATTGTGTACATAATAAATAAATAAATATTTAAAAAAAGATGCTTTATACTCACGTAACTGTTAGCTGCTGGGTTGAACCTCTTAAAGGAGAATTGGCATGCTGAATGGGGAGCTCATAACCCTTGGTTTGCAATTTTGTTTTACTTGCTGTTTCGTCCCAACTCTTTTTTTTTTCTCTGTCATGGATGTTTGTTCTCTAAAGAGACTAAAAATCTCATGGCCCTTTCTTCTCCTCACGACTATCAAAGGGTCCATATGATTTAAATTCTCTCAATTATGACATGGCTTCTTGCTGCTGAACGTTGGCTAGTATGGGTTTGAAGTTGGGTCTGTGTTGAGGCTCAGGCATTAAGAATGTTTGTATGAACATAAGCTAGTTAGACCATAGAGCTTGCTGGGTTATCACCTGCTTGGGGGAGGGGGGCGTGTTTTAATTTTATATGATTTATATGTTACCTACAAAAGTGGCTATTCATCAATACAAAATCAAGAAGCTGTGGGGGGGGGATGGGTGCTTCCAAGGAGATAGGATGAAACCATTTTATGAATAGATTTGATAAGTTGAATTGTACATCAGACCTAGTCTTGAATTCTTCTGTTTTCCAGCTGTGTATTCCTTAAGAAAGGTGGCCTTCCCTAGGGAAGAGCACACCAATTGGTTGTCCAGTGTCAATTGTCAGCTCTAAAAACATACATACGAATAACATTATACAGACCAAACAGGTTATATTTAGGAATATGTATACTTATACAAATACATATATGTATTCGGTAACAGTGAAAAGAGTCTATGAATTTGAAGGAGAGAGGGGGAGGAGTATATAAGATGGTTTGGAGGGAAGAAAGGGCAGGGAGAAATGTAATAAAATTACAACCTCAAAAGTTAAAGATACACCCAGAAAATAAAATAAGAATTAAAAAAGAAAGAAAAAGGAAGCTTCCTAGGTGTGCTTTACTTGCCGTGTGAATCGACTTGAACCACACTGTTTGAATTGTTACAGTCAGTCGGGTGAGTAATCTAAGACATGGGTAGTGTGGTCCCCGTTCCTAATATGTGCTCGCTCTTGGCCTCTCGCTCTGTTTGAGCCTGAATTTAGTTCAGTTTCCCAGATTGGCAATACACAAATACAAAACCAACGAAACAAGGCTTAAAAAAAAAAACCCGAACACTAGCGGGGGGAACAATTCCTTTCAAAGTCTCTGGCACCGAATGAGTGGGAGGTGCGTCCTTCAATAAGAAATGGAATGGAATTGAAGCCTATGATTAATTGAGATTTATGGAAGACACATTGGATGTTCTTGTATTGACCCTCTTTAAAAGCCGAGGTATAACAGTAAATCTTAATTTAGTGAAGCCATCACTAAAGGAAGCCAAGATGATTTGGTCTAAAAACATTACTTCTCTATAGTGCTGTCGAATACAAGGACAGCAGTTGGAATTTTAAGATTTGTGCATAGTAGAAACCACCTTTGGTTTTTTTGTGTGAATATTAGATCACTCAAGGTCTATTTTGGCAAAGGCTAGGTTGCCAGGTTGGTTACATCACCAGTGGCATCGTAAGCTGCTTGTTTCGGAAGCAAGTGAGTTTATTTTGTGCTTCTGTGGACGAGATCAGACTCAGTTCCAGACTGTGGTGCCTGGTACAGCACAACGATGACCTTGAGAGTATGGATTTAGAAGATTCGAATTTGTGGGTGATTTTCGTTTGAGAGGTTGGAGATGCCGTGCTGGGCAGTGCTTTCAGCCTGGCTCTTGTTTCATTTTCCGGATTTACAGGAAGGCTTCGTGGCACAGGAGAGAGCATGGGTTTGGAGCCAGACAGAATCGTTTGCCTCCGCAGCTTAGTTCTTTGACATCCTGGAAGGTTGAGAGCCTGTTGTACAGAGCTACCATCCTCTGGTCACACTGACACCATTTTCATGAGTTCCACTGTGCATGTTTGCCAAACAACCATCAAAGTTGGGCATGTTGACTTTTGACTCGCAGAAGGAAGGGCAGGTATGGCCAATGGACTATCACCTGGGATCGGGTCACTCTTCCAAAGAGTTGTATGCAGTTCTTCGCTAATTACATGAAATCCCGGGGAGGGGTCAGAGTATATAGTCTAGGAAGACTTAAGGAGTTGGGGTGCTCCTCATCTGTGCAGCATGGTCATCCATGCAGGGTGCAGACTTTCTACCCTCCCACACCCCTGCCCATAGCCACTCACCCACTGCTCTCTAAGTCTAATCAGCTCACTGGGTTTTCAGAATGAACTTTTGTAGAATTGTACCTCACTTTGACCTTAGGAGGAGGAGTAGACACTGCTAACATATTCCCCAGGGAAGACACTTTAGCAGTGGAGCCTTTATTTTCTCCACCTGTCAAAGGTGATCTGGAAACTGTATCTTGAATGCTGCTGAGGAGAATGAAAGGGTCTAGGAAAATAAAATTGCTCTGAGCGTTGAGATAGGAATATAGATTTGAGGGTTCTTTCCAGCCTGCAGTTCAAGGCTCTATTTATGGCTGGCTAAACTTGAAATACCAGAGACTCTTATTCCTTCTGAGAGAGCTGAAGGAAACAATCACTTCAGTAGCTTGAACATTCACTCTGCCCCCCCCTTTTAAATTTTATTTTGAAAGATGGAGTCTTGCCATGTAGCTTAGGCTGGCCTTGAACTTGTGATCCTTGTGTTTTGACTCTGCTGTGCAATTATTGAGGGCATGTGATTCCAGGTTCTGCTTGCCTATAAGTTCATTCTTAAAATGAAAAAAATAAAGAGGTAAGAATTAAATGGTCAAGAGTTGATGATCTATCGCTGATGTCTTAGAGACAATTTACTCAGATTTATTACATATTCTCTAGGTTAATGTTGTGGTTCTAAATCAGGTTGACTATGTATGTACACAACAGTTTTTGGCAAAACCATAACCAATATTGGTAAACATTGTGGAATAGACATTAACATAATTGTTATCAGTGAAATTAATTCCAGACATCTAAAGGGTTGTTTTATATTCACTATTAAGGGGCTGACCTGGATAGAAACCTAATGTATTTGATATATATCCATTTCATTTCTAGGTACTGTCTTCTCTGTTTTTAATATTTGAAAATGTTTCTGATTTGAAGTCAATGTTTTAAACTTCCACGAGTTTTAAGTTTTTACTTAAGGAATCAATTTTGATGCAGAAATCTGAGCTTTTCTCGCTCAACAATGTGGAAGAGGACCTGGGCACCAACAAGTTTAATTATCAACAACTGTTGATTCTTAAAGATATTAAAATTTGAGAATGTCTGGGACATTGAGCCGATGTGGGAGAACTTTGAAATAGAGATGAGCCTTTGGCATTGACGGGGACTGACATGCTCCAAACTGGTGTGAGCCTGTCATAATCCTTAGGAAGTTTATAGAGCAGAACACTGTATGTTCTGAGGTTATATAGGACTATAATTCACAAGGAATTGGAGGTGTCTGTTTGCTGCTTAGCTAAATAAAGGAGAAAATAGATCTCTGGCAAAGAGTAGCTGAAAAGTGTCTACGTTTTCCAGGAGGTAGCGGAATGGAGGCTGAGGCATGGGGTAAACCAATATGTATGGGTTATCTGAGCCAAAGGAAAAGGAGCTCCTGCCTAGTGGGTGGGATCTAGACCCTGCTGCCCAAATGTCCTTGGTTGTGTTTGATTAGTGATGCTCAGTTGTTTTTCCAAGAAGAATTTCTAGGTGGATTTAATGTGAGAGATCTTTAGTAATAGATAATATATCCCCTTTCTGCTTGAAAAAAATTTTGCCTAAGCATCATGAGAGTATTATTTTATAACTCATTGTCACTTTAGAAGAGGACATGTGTTCCCTGACTTGATGACTCTGGGGGCGGGGGAGCAGTTTGAAACAAACCCCGAGACGTTAACTTTAAGCTACTATGCAGCCAATAATATCGTTCCTTTATGATTTACAAGATAGCCTCAATTCTCATGTTTTCAAGTTGAGTTCTGGTGAAGATTTTGCCTCCCATTGGACAGCTAATGAATTAATTTCCGTGACAGCTGTTCATTCTCTGCTACTTGTGTAATCGGAGCTCCAGGGTGGTGAAGACCACACTGATCGGAAGAAGACCAGGAAGCCCTAGCAAAGAGACTCAAACTCTGCACTGGAGCCCTGAGCTCTGAACTGCTGGGCATTTGATCCATCCATGTCGCAGTAGAAACTTTCAATCTCTAGTCCTTAAAAAGCACATAGTTAAATGCCTGGGTTTAACTCTGTCATTGCAATCTCGGAGTTTGAATTGAGAGCATTCAAACTTGAGAGTGTGTTTTTCTGATAACATTTTGAGCAACGGGATTAAGTTCAGAGGCCAGACTTGGGGCACAAATGACTTGATACCATAATTAGGAGTCTGTCAGTAGACAAACGAGGGAAATAAGAGGCTTTCTGAGGCTTGAGCTAGCAGGGATGCCGGTCAATATGTGAAAACCACACTATTGCATTAGGCTTCAATTTTATTTTCACTTAATCTACCTTAAAGTAGATATGGGAAAGTGAATTTTTTTTACAGCAATGTGAAATATTTATGAGAGCTAAATTATAATACAAGATTTGAGCATATGCCAACTATGCGGGGCATCTTAAGTTTCTGCTCTAAAGAAATACATTTAGAGTCACGAATGTGGCATAGTCATTGCTGGGGATTAATAATGGGAAGGTCGGCTATTTGAATTTATCTGTAGAATGATTTATGGGAGAGGTCTGCATTTCGGCTGATGACTCCTGCATGTCCCATGCGGGGAGAATGTAAAGTGTTCTGTTTTGGGTATATTCATGGGTAATGTAATAGTTACTCTTGTTAATATGACTTTAAAAATCACCTAGGAACACATCTCTCCATGACCATCTGTTGAGATGTTTCAAAAAAGGCTTATTTGATGAGGAAAGAATCGCCTTGGATGTGGGCAGTGTAGTCCTATGTTCTGGGCTTCCAGATTAAAGCAATAGCGCAGAGGGCTGAGTAACAGTCTTCATCCTTGCTTGCTTCCAAACTGTGGATGCAATGTGACCAGCCCCCTCCTACTCCCTAACGTCATTCTTTTCCTGTCATGGTGGGCAGTATCCCCTTAAACTATGAGCCAAAATAAATCCTTCTCAGTTACATCTTTCTGGAAACATCCACCCATAAAAACACAGAGATGTATTTCCATGCGGATTCTAAATCCAGTTACATCGACAATGAAGATTGATGATGACAGGTATGAATGCCAATGATATGATATATACATAAACTTCCAATGTAGAACAACTGGCAAGACAGTGAAGCTAGTTATAAACTAGTCACTGTCCTATAGAGAACAGACAGCGTTCTCTTGGCACTAGCATGTGTATAGAGCGCTGCTATTGAGCTTCCATTTTATCTTAAAAGTATCTTTTGGGGTATATTTTGACAGACCCCTTATACGTGAAGTAGCCAAGTGCTGCCCATGCCTTGCACTACCAGGCAGGGACCACACTCGGGCTGGGAATTCTGCTGGCAGGGTCCCAAGGCCATTTCTATTCTTCACAGTAGGACCTTCCTTATCCATTGTCATCACTGTTCCCTGCTGCTTGTGGGATGCTCAGGTATTTTAATTTTTTCTTTGATTAATGGTACTGGTGATGGCACAAGTCACTGGGATACATGGGGTGTAATAGAACAACAGAAGTTTCCATAAATACAGGCTACGTTTCTGTAGCATTTTGTTTTTCTTACCTGTTTTCTATGGTGAGCAGCTGATGATAGAAGATGACGACCTAGGCTTATCTTTTTTTTTTCAAATATTTGGTTATGATATAATGAGAAAGACTATAGAGGAAGATTTTTTTTCCCACGTGGGTGCACTTTAATGGGGGGGGGTAGCAACAGGCGAGGTACGGGTGTGAAGAGACGAAAGGGGAGAGAGGAGGGAGAGAGAGCGAGGAAGATTTTTTAAAATATTTATTTATTATGTATACAATATTCTGTCTGTGTGTATGCCTGCAGGCCAGAAGAGGGCACCAGACCCCATTACAGATGGTTGTGAGCCACCATGTGGTTGCTGGGAATTGAACTCAGGACCTTTGGAAGAGCAGGCAATGCTCTTAATCTCTGAGCCATCTCTTCAGCCCACCTAGGCTTATTTTTGTGTGAGGACACAGTCTTGGGACATGGTTCCAAGTTTAATATCATGAGAAGTGGTTACATTTTATTCAATATTAAAATAATAATAGAGATTTGTGTATGAGAAAATAAAGGGAATAATTTGTTTTTTAAACTATAATATCTATGTAAATTTGATAGCTATTATGACTTATGAAAATGTGAATTTGATATCTGCTATAAAAAGAAGAATATATTGAAAAAAATCTTTATTTTAAAGAACGGTAGACAAATCGCCATGTCTTTCTTGCATGGCTCCAGGGATGAACCTTACTGGGCTGGCAGGGAAAGAAGAAATAACACAGACTTGACACATGGAGAAAAACTAGGTTTGGGTGTACTGGACTCTTTGCTGGAGAACTCTCAGCACTCAGAAGAGGGTTTATTACATAAGATTGAGCAGGGAGACAGAGTTATTCTATATGGATATACAAGGAGGCCAGGTTTATGGGGGTGCAGCTGGATCAAGGGGACAGGTTGAGCTGATTCAGGGGGAGCAGTCTTTGGGTCGTACATATTCTGAGGGAGAAAGCCATGGTGGACATTTTCTGCACCGCTATCAACATCTACACACCAGAGGAAGACTCTTCTATTCCCTCCTGAGTTTCACTCCCCAGGGGGAGGAGGCTCTGCTACTTTCCTCTGAGGTGATGGAGCACTTGAGGTGATGTGTGCCTGGGTCAACAGCACACATTCAATCAGGGCTTCCCTCAGGCCTTGCTCTGCCCCCTACAGAAACAGTGGTCTATATTTCTACAACTTTCTTTTCTAGGTAGAAGGACTAGGGATTGTAGCCATCTGAGAAGACGGAATGTAAAAGATCCTGTCCCGGAATTATAAAATGCCATAGCTCAGAGTCCTTATGAACACAGGCTATTTATTCAAATAATCATATCACGTGAAGAAAATTGCTTCCCATACCAGACTTTTGATGCATTTGAATCTTTATTCTACAACACAGGCGACATAAATACAGTATCTTTTAAAATATTTTCTCTTTAGAATTCGCTTTTCACTTCAGATAAAATATACACAAAATACACTTGCAAGCTTGCTTACAGAGACCTGAAAAAACAGTGAACTAACAGATTATATCAAACCAGACAGTTACGGCAACACTTGAAGGAGAGTGGTTTTCAGGACTTTGTAAAGGTAAATGTGGCTAAGTAATAAGTCAAAACAAAAAATGATACTTCCTTGACAAGGCCCTTGGAGTAAACAAAATAATTCAAGGCTCCTGGTGAACTGGCTGCAAGGATGAATTTTCCCTCTTAATAGGTAAAATGGTAAGTCTACTCAATCACTATGGCTATACTCAGCTTCATTTATTCATAATTTTTAGTGAAAATAAGCTCATTCTTTGGTATAATACAAAAATGGATAAAAGGAATGCTGCTACCTAGTGGTTGTATCTCACGTGGGGCTAGGACTAGGGGAACTATCTAAAACGTAATTTGTTTGTTTATTCCTCTTAGAAAATCGCTGTGGAATAGAAGTCATTTGGCATTTGGTTAGAGGAATAAATATTTGAGTTTTAGCTCTCCATCTTATTCCAACACATATTCACACACAAAATAAAGCAACAACAACAGAAAAACAAGAAAGGAAAGTAACCTTTCCCTCTAGGTACCCCCTCCTACCCTATCAGACCACATGATATTCTAACCACAAGGTCTCACTGGAAGAGAAGCCCACATACCCAGATCATTCATCTTTGACTAAAAGTAGCTACCTAGCAGGAAACTGATTGTTTACCATACTGGACCAGAGGAAAGAGCTGCCTGGGAAATGGTGGCAGAGGGTGAACACAGACCTGAGGTGCTGTGAATGGTCACTGCTAGCTGGTGGTGTCAAGGGCTTAAGCCTCCCTAGGTCTAAGAGAAAACCTAGCTTGGCTTTCAGGTTCTCCCTCTTCTGTTTTGGCAACAGTTGATGAAACAGTTTAGAAATAAGTCTTTGTAGAGACTGAGTTTTAAAATGTAATTGAAATCAGAATTAAAGGAACTAATGTGCATAATTTTAAATTGTTATGGGAAGAAAAGGAAATAATAAAAAGAACTCAGTTATGTACAACCACAAAGTCAAAGATGAATTCTTGACACCATTAACATTGTGGTGATATGCTTTGACTGATTTTAAATATCTAGAATGATTGCCTTCTATTCAAACAATAGTCTGAATGACATAAATATAAACTTTATTGGGTCAATGAAAATTATATAGAATTAATAGTTTATAAATGGGCAATATTTAGAATACTTAATTACTTTTCTCTTGAATCCTTCTATGCTTCTTTTAAAAATTCATGCTTTTATTTACTTATTATTTTTGAGATGGAATCTCACTATGTTGTCCAGGCAAGCTTGAGTAGCTGGAATTACATTAATAGATTTTTAATTTACTTGGATGTTTAATTTAATAAAAACACAGATCATCAGTTCTTTCTCTTCCTATTGTATGGTCCTTATGATTTAATCAAAAATGAACTCCAAGGCTAATTAACTGGGCAAGAGAGTTAAAATTTAAACTAAGGCCCCTCAGTATCTGGGCTAACATTTCACTGGGTTCTCAAAGCCGGCTGACTTTCTCTCTGTCCCATCATGTTGAATAAGAATTAGTTTACCTTGTGCCGATCTCTTTAGAAACACAATATTTACGGAAACGTCAAGACCGGCATATCTATTGCTCAAAAGGAACTGTTTCACTTTGAAAATTTCCACCAAGCCATTTAGTAGACTCTTTACAGATAAACATGGAACTAAAATCCTAACTTCCACCACACAGTTAAGTGAAAGACAAGGGTACCACCGGAAGTGTCTTAACATGTTGAAATGCTGATAAGTTAATGACCAATCCAAGATGTAAAGTAACTGAAAGCAAGCAAACTACTTAAAAACTAAAACTTCTGTAAGCCAGGAGCCAGGCCATAATGGAGCCATACGTGGAAACATCTCATTAAAATGATATAGGAAGGAATGCAAGTACCACATAAATTTGATTACCTTCAGTACAAGTCAAAGGGTCAACAGGATACAAACAATCATTCATAGAATTAATGTTTCTAAATACAAAGATGGGAAGCTTGGACTTATCTCACTGTTCCGTACAACGCATACATTCATTGTCTTCTAGTGTGTAAGAATCAATTGTTGGTCTAATAAAACTGGGAGCGGGGACTGGAATGTTGTAAGTAATCTAATCCCAACCGGTCAGCCCATGGGTCAGTTTAGTGCTCGATAAGGTAGGTGGATCTGAAAGTCAATGATTTCTAGCCTATGGCTCCCAGAGCTGCAGCTTCATCTGGGAGCTTACTAGAAACACAGATTGCCAAATGGAGAGAATCAGAAGCAGGGCATCTGTGGCTTAACAAACCCGTAGGTGAATTTGCATGCATGTGAAGAGTTTGAGAACCACTGTTCTTCAGGCAAAAGAAACTAGACACCATTGGCTCAGTCGCCAGGACAGGAACTCACAGAGGGAAACAGTTCTTGACTGCTGGGGTTAGCCAATCCCTTCTCCCTGAAACCTGGTGATACAATGATTCAGTGAAAGGTTTTGTAGGGTGCTACTGACGTCATAGTGTTTTTTAATTAATAAATGGTATCCTGTTTATACAGAAACTAATCACTGTTCTTAACTTAGTTTCTCCTGAATAACCCTGGGTGTGTATGACCCCCCCCTTTTTTTTTGGTTTTTCCTAAAGTAATGTGTTTATATTTTGAACATCTAAATGATGTTTCTATTCCAACATGTCAATGAAATTTTTAGGTAACTTTACGTCAATTACAAATACTATAAGATAACCCAGAGCAAGGGGATTTCTTAAAAACAACCTCTTTCTAGATTCCTCTGCTATGAATAGTGGGGTCATATTTTCCAAGAGAGCATAATTATAAATCAAGCTCTTTACCAGTTTTATAAATCTTTCCCAATATCAAGCTCATATTTTCAGTTAAAAACTCAAAAATGTTTTACTATTCTAAGGCCACGCTAAATCTTGCTGGGTTCCTGCTCAGTGGTTCCCAAACATGTCTGTGTCCTCAGGTTACTGCAGGACACGGGAGTCTCTTGCTCTTTCCTCACCTATGGAAGTAAGCAGAAATGTTGGGGTGTGGCACATGGTCCCACAGATGCTGTCCTACCTGGAACTTCAGCCCATATTGTACAAAATTGTGGTTTCCTCTTCAGCGGATGTGTATAGTTTTAGAGGATTAGTCTGTGTATCTCCAAGCTTTGATAGTGACCTGTAGGCTGCGCACTGGCCAGAGAAGCTGGCAGAGGGGGCTCCATTGGCTACAGAGCACTTTGTTGATTGAATGATATATAAAAAGGGTTGTGAATTACACATGTCCATGCAGGCTGCCATGTTTCTTTCATTTATAGTCAGACAGGCATGGCAGTACTGAGCCCATTGTTTCTCAATAACATTACTGAGTCTTTAACACTCAATGTTTTCTTTAGGGTTAAGGTTTGGATTTTGATATTCTTTATGTTCTCATCATAAAGACATTACTTTTAAGTCTTACTTTTAAAGTCCACATAATACTCCAGATAGAGCTATGAAGCAAATGATTTCATTTTAAGCCTCTGATGAAGGCCTTACAGTTTCCCCGTTCTCTCATGCTGCAGAACTTACTCAGTGCTGACGGCTCAGCATGAGAAAGTGCGGGCTTTGTGTTCAGGGATACTTCTCTGTAAACACCTTCAACTTCTATTTGTTAACTTGTGTAAATTATGGACCACTCTGGATCTGTGAACTTAACTAGGGAAAGACCCAGGTTTTTTAAAGTGACCCAGTGTGTTACCTCTTTCAACAAAGACCTTCATTCTGTTTAGTTTGGTGGCACTGATAACAGATCATTACATTTTTCAACAACTATGTTTATGTTTATGAGTATTTGTCTGCATTTATGTATATGCATACCACGTGTGTGCCTGGTGCGCCCAGAGGCCAGAAGAAGGCATCATATTCCCTGAAACTGGATTTTGAGATAGTTATGAGTCACCACGTGAGTGCTGAGAACCAGACCCGAATCTTTTGCAAGAGCAGCAAGTACTCTTAACCCTTGAGCCATTTCTCCAGTCATAGGTTTTCTAATTAAAAAAGGAATTGTTCCTACCTAAGTAGTGCTCTTCTCTATTTGGGGAGACGATGGATCTGTATTATCTTCCTGTAATTAAGGCTACTGGACAAAGTCACTCCAATGACTGTGGAATTATTTTTTTAAACAAGATGCTTGTGTTGATTGTCTTACCAGGAAATCTAAGAGGACTTTGGAAATTAACATTTGTGGTTTGAGGCAGGGTCTTACACTGTAGCTCTGGCTGTCCTAGAACTCACTCAAGTTGGCCTTAAACTCAGTACAGTTCTCTTGTTTTCTTAGCTTCTCCAGTGCTAGAATTGGAGGTGTAAGTCTGGCTTGATTTAAAAATTTCAATCTGAACTGAAATGTCTGTTAGCATCTTCCTGAGTCAAGTGACAGTGACTAAATTACCTAAAACGGTAAAATTTTGCATTCATGGAGAAAACTGGGTCTACCATGAAGGGAAGAAGAGAACCGAGTGTGTAAAGAGGCAGCCTAAACATCTTTAAAAGCTGACTGAGAGCTTCGGGAGCTAAGTGAGGCTCTGTGATTAGTTTATGAGCCTTCCGTTATTAAATCTGATACCTTGCTCTAGACTCTCACGTAGCCCAGGCTGGCTTCAGAGTCCCTGTGGACCCGAGGATGCCTTTGAATTTCTATCTTACTGCTTCCACCTCCGGAGGGCTGGAATTGTGGGTGTGCACCATGCCGGGATGACACATGATACACAGGCACCCTGCCACCTGGTTTATGTGGTTCTGGGTTGCTTGTTTCATGGTGCACAGTTTTCTAAGAAAAGGAGGGGGAAAATGTCTAAGCAATAGAACTTTGATAGTAAATATAAGCAACTAGGAGCAACGTTCTGCTTGCCTCGGGACATACAGTGACAATGACCCTTTTAAGCTCAAAAGTCCACCTTGACCTTGATCTTCAGCCTGAGTGACTAAGGAAAAAACACTGGTTCCATCCAGAGACTGAAAGGGTGGAAGAAGAGAGGGGCAAAGGCAGAGACTAGACATGGAGAGGGACTTACAGTAGTGAGGGAAAGGGCCGCTGTCCATCCTAATTACCTGTCCATTCTCTCCCCTGCAGGGCAATGTAACTGAAGGACTACTCATTGATCATGATTTTGCACTGAGTCATATTCCATTTGGAACTGTAAGTAGCTCCCTCTGGCTGGACTCTGAAGAGCCAGAGGCCTTTTCTGGAGTACAGAGAGCTTTGGAGGTGGTCTAAGAACACGTGGGACTTTCAATAACTCTCAGAAGATGGTGGGAGGATATGCCAATATTTCCCACATTGCAGGTAAGGACATCTTGGGTATGACATTAGGGCTATCTCAACCTTTTATTTTCAGGCCCTATTCAGGCTGTTAGAGAACACGTCCACAAAAGCTAGTCTTGCATGCTTTTGTAACTAGTCTGTGGTAGACCAGAGTCTTACTTCTGGGACATATATGTACAAGGAAACTGCCTTTTATACTTCAAGAAAGGTCACATTTTGTGACATGCTGTAATTCTGTAATCTGGTTAACTGAGGTGCTCTTTCTAGTAAAGCGAGGTACTTATAGGCCAAGCAAGAATAGATCCCCCAAAGAACCTACAAAATTAAACAGCTAGGGTATACTGCTTTTGTTGAGAAAGACAAAATGAAGCAACATCTTTAACTCTTAACTACATTTACAAGGTATATAAAATCTAAAGTTGTAGATAAAATAATTCATTGTTTATTCAAACAAAGAGTTGAGAGATGGGAATACAGCTCAGTGGTGGAGAATATTTGTGTAACTTGCATGGGACCCTGGTATGATTCCCAGCACTAGAAAAGAGAGAAAGCAAAACATCTCTTCAGGTCAGTTTTTAAACTTGAATTATTACCCAAGTTGAATCATTGTCTCTGAAGGCAGAGATTGTTTTGTGGGACTAGGAAAATGTCCTCTAGATTTTGTGGTCTGTGTGGATGGCATGGAGAATGGGGATTTCTTTTTGACCCCCCAAACAAGCCAGTCCACCTTTCTTTGACCTTGTAGATAGCTATTGAGTTCTCATGGAGGGCAACACTGATGAATATTACTGCTCGATAAAGTTCAAGCCCTGTGAGGTCCTTCAATACTGAAGAGTGAAGTCTCATTTTTAGAGGATGACCTATGAATACAGTTTCAGGCACTGGGGAAATGCCACATATGCCTCGGTAACCAATCCTACACTGTAGAGTGGGCTTTCCTGAAAAGCTTTATAGTCATTACTATAATGTAAGAAATGTATAAAATATGTGGTAAGGGCTGAGGGGAAGCTCAGTGGTTCCTAAGTATAAGGGATTGAACCTCACTCTTAATTCCTAACCTGCCACAGATATGGTACTATGTTTCAAATAAATTTTCTAATAATACTTAGAAAAAGAAATATCCACTTAAAATATTGGTCTGAATACGTGAGTTAAAAGAGAGTAAATTTGCTAGAGAGAAGTGTTTTATATAGAAAAAAATAGTTTTTTAAATTCATTGTGTCCCTTCCCGTTCAGTCTAGAGTTTGTGTAACTGACACCATCATCTCCCAACTGTGTTGTAGTGGAAGGTTTACAACGATCCTGTCACGGTCCCTAGCCCACCCCTTCCAGCTGTATCCCCATCCCACACTTCTTGCCCCTCCCCTGAGAAGTATGCCCACCAGATGGAGGACTCCGAGTTCGTTTCCTCCAAAGGATACGGATATAAAGTGAATTGCATCTTAATAAATCTGAGTGTCATACCTTACAGTCAGATAATTGTGGGGCATAGAAATGTCTGTGCAACCAAAGACTAAGGCACCATTTTTCTTTGTCTGCCTTGGGAGCAGAAGCAAAGACTCAAGGGACACAGGGTCGTCAGTATCAAAGTCTCGCCACAGTGCACACCACTGCTGAGCCACAGACTTCAAAATCACGCTAGGAAAGAATTTCCTTCCTTTAGAAACAGAGAAATAAAGGCACAACAGCACCTTACCTGGGGAAGTTATGACTATTAACCTGAAAATCTTAACAACTTAAGAATAATGTTGAAATGGTCCTGAATATATTTTAGAAGTCATTTTTTTTCTTGATTAGAGCACTGGAAAAAATACAGTTTTGCAGTTTTCTTCCCAACCAAATTATAATCATCAGAATGTAAAAATTCTTCTGATTAATTATGTCTGGTGCTAGATATATGAATATATATATCAGCTTGACTCACCGGCAAATGTTTTCTTAGGACTTACATTGATTTTTGAAAATGATGGATTAAATGGATCAGCCTCGGGCTTCTACAGGAGAGCTGTTAAAAATGATCCATTTGGGTAGACTACGACAAGCAAATGCACTTGGAAATTAAGTTTAGATTTAGAAGTGAATGCAGACTCTCCTGTAACAATGTGCGAGGCCAGAGATCACCATGGCACTTGGATACCACTTTGGCATCCAGACTAGCCCAAGGCTGGCTAATTTTCAGAGAGCTTGGAAAAAGCTTTGCGTTGCTAGGTTTCAGAGAACTAGTTTCTCAGAGACCTAGCTTGAATGGGCTGGTGGTAGGGAAAACGCAATCAGCTGGATGGACAGACAGCCTCTGACCACAGGGATTTGAGTCCTCTAAACTATGATGTCATAGACGCGGCCCACTCTTCCAAGCCATTCCCTCACAGCCTGCCGAACTCTGATGTCAGTCACGTGACAGGTCAGCTGGCTGATACATGGGAACACTGCTGGCTGGAGGGCCGTGAAGGTCTGGTCTGGAAGGATTTGAATCTGATTGAGAACGGTTAGCACCATGTTGGTCCATGCCTATGGGAAAGGATGGAAGAGAGTTACTGGCTGCTTCATGGTTTTTCACGGCAGTGCTGTTAAGCCCTGGGAATCTGTACATGGTTTTCTCAGGATTGAGCCCTATATAATAATTTAATGAGCCTGTAACAAACTGGTTTTCATTTCACATACTGAAGGGTGGGAAGAGAGTCCTCTAACATGAGGGATGGTTTAGGTTTAGCTTTCACAAACTGTTAAGACTAAAAACGCAGGAGGAGATGTCCATGGGGCGCTGATAGTTCAATTAGCTGTCTGCTAACACCTGGATCACTTGGGATCCTTCTACCTTAATTTAGGAGAAGATTTAAAATCCTTAAAACCCCAACACATTTAAAAACAATTAAGACACAGGATTCACCAAGAAACTTACCTGCTAAAGAATAAACAGCTATCTCATGGTTACTGGATACTTTAAAAACAACATAGCCCAAACCAGGGATGTCCCTCAGCGAAGAGGGCTTGCCTTGCATGCATCGGGCCTTAGGCTCAGTCCCTAGTACTGAAGAAACTAGTCTAGCAAACTTAGGCAGATTCAGTCTTATTAAGTTTACTTCTCTGTTGTATATGTTGCAAAGGGGGAGGCGTGACTCCTGTAGGGCGTATTTCAAATGTATGTACATGAAGCGTTCCCAGGACCCCATCCTCTGATGCATCTCTACCAAGACTCTACAGTAAAGGACTTCATCTAGAATCGCCCTAGTTCTTTGTTTCCATATTTTCTTATACTGGATAAACACTATCAATGCTGTTTCCCCCTTAAACTCCTTTTGACATGCTATATATGTGCTCACTATGGTTAAAATAATCCATTTTAACAAAGCAGCGTTCAGTCTGGCTCTTTTCTTTATACACTGTTTCAGAACTACAGAATAGCCTCAGTGCCATATTCAAATGACAGGAGAGTTCAATGCCAGCTAAAGCCTATTTTTAAAATCAGCTTTAGCATCTTATTTATACAGGTGGCTTCCTACTTCAAAATTGTGTGTCACAACATAAAAAAAATGGTTTCTGAAATGACCTGAGAAGAAAATTTGTTTCTCAGGCAGATGGCACAGCCTAGGTCCAGTCATTCTGACTTGGAGGTATGATTTATATCACCTGCTATGTACCAGATCTCTGTCTGTCTGTCTAATGTAGCCTGATCTGCCCACAACATGTAACTCAAATATAGCCAAGGATGACTTTGAACTTATATCTCTGTCTTCACTTCCTCTGTTCGGGGATTGCAGGACTGACCATACCTAGTTCAGGAAGGTGAACGGGAGTGGGGGGATATAACTCAGGGCTTCCTGCATGCTAGGCAAGCACTCATCCACCTGAACTCCATCCTTCATTTCCCTTGCTGGTTTCACATCTCTGGGGATGCAGGTTCTGCAAGGGGGACACCTCTGGCATCTGCAGAAAACAGCTAGCTGGACCGCACCTGGATCTGTGCCTCTGCATCTCGCACGGAGACACTCAGGGAGCTCCCAGTGGAGCCTGAGCGGGGTCTCTTCTCCTGCCGCAGCAGCTCTGGGCCTGCGCTGAAGGAATGGCGCATCTGCCCTTGGTCCATGAGATGCTGTGGCCGCTGAAGCAGTGGGGAATCGGGACCCCGGGGCCCCAGGGGCTCGCCCTTCTTATCCACCTTGACTTCCTTGGGGAAGGCAGGCAGGTTGTGCGGCTGCCTCCTCTTCTTGTACTCCGTCATCAGCTTTGAGATGGTCTTGTCAGCAGCCATGGTGCAAATCTTGTTCCCCGCGCTCTCCCACCACTCTTTCTTGCGGCCAGGATCCTTCCTCTCTATCTTGGGGCTGGCGGGTAGCAGCAGCACGTCCCCGCTGCCCACTCTCAGGCTCAGAGGCTCACTTAGGTGTTCTCTGCGATCATCTTCCGAGGGCGTGTTTTTCCCGGAGAAGCCTCCCGTGGATGGTGTGGACGACTCAGACTGGAAGGAGGGGAGGATGAAGAACGGGTCACTCTTGAAGGTAGGTGGCTCCTCCAAGCTGCTCTCCAGGTCCAGATGCATCTGGATGTAGTGGTTACAGAGCTCCATGCACAGCTTGTGCAGCCTCTTGACCAACCACACCCAGTCTGCGTTGCTCACTGGCTGCACACTGAGCGAAGGCAGGCGAGCCCTCCATTGCCTTTTCTCCTTGCCTCGCGGAGGGCTCACCTGTGCGGTCTCCTCAAAGATGTCTTCGTCCTCCGACGAGCACTGCTGCGAGGAATCAGAGCTCCTCTCCTCCTCGTCGAAGAGGACCTTCTTCACTTGCTCCGCAGTGATGGTTTCTTGGTTGGTGAGAACGGCACAGACCAGGGCATGAAAGTAAATGTTAAAGCTCATGGCCGACTGTCGGTACAGATTGGCGGCGCCTCCGATGCCTGACACTTTCTTCAGCAGGCACTTCAGGCCGGGGCTTGTGTCGAATTCCCTGGCAGTCCTGTAGGAGTCCAGGAGCAGGTCAAATATCACAGCCAGGTTCTGCATGGAGATGTATCTGAGGAAGCCAGCCAGCTTGGTGTCTGGCACTTGGACCGACGTCTTCTCCTCTCCTGGAGAGGGACCTTTGACAAACTCTTCCAGCAGGACGTCATACAGGTTCTGGAGCAGTACTTGGTGAGAAAGCAAGCTCACCACAATCTCCCTGAAAGAAACACTTCAAACGCAAAGACAGGGAATGGTTAGTGGCTTTCTGCCTTCTCCCTTCGTTCACAGCAAGGTAGGCACGATCCACTTCAGAACATGTGACACCCGACTAAGTCCATTGTGTTCCAAAATTATTTTTAATTACGTGTGTGCATGCATGCGGGATATGTGGAGGCCAGAGGACTATTTGTAGGGTTCAGTGTCCTCTACTTCCTCCACCATGTGTGTGCAGGGGATCTAGCTTAAGTCATCTTACCCAGTTACAATCACCTTTACTCACTAAGCCATCTTGCCTGCCCTTTAATATCTCTCTTTAAAAGGGGGTAAACTTCCCTTTTAACCATAGCTGATAGAATTCCTGGCACTTTTTTAAAATCCAGGAGCTGTTGATGGTAAATTAAGGTACTGAATTATCAAGTCATAGGAAATAAACACAACACCTTCATAAAAAATACATACAATAATAAATCAGGACACCCCTAACCCTTCTAACCTCCTACCCTATTTTCTTACACACATACATATGGAAGTCTTACTGGCTTGTTTTTGCTACCAAGAATTTTCAAGGGTCAAATGCTAATGCTTTAGGCACTGGAAATTTCTATGCTACTGCTATTATGGTGCTACCATTATAAAATTGATGTAGGTGGGTCTTCTTTCTATGTGTTGCTCTCATTGGTTAATTAAAAGAAAACTGCTTGGCCTGATAGGGTAGAATTTAGATAGGCAGAGTAGACCGAACAGAATGCTGGGAAGAAGGCAGTGAGACAGACGCCATAGCTCTCCTCTCCGAGATGGACGCAGGTTAAGAATCTTCCCGGTAAGCCACCACCTTGTGGTGCTACACAGATTATTAGAAATGGGTTAATCAAGGTATGAGAGTTAGCCAGGAAGAGGCTAGAGCTAATGGGCCAAGCAGTGTTTAAAAGAATACAGTTTCCATGTAATTATTTCAGGTAAAGCTAGCTGGGCGGTGGGAAGTGGCCCACCACTCTTTCTACATAAAACGAAAAAAATAAATTGATAATGTAGCTCATAAACTTCCACAGCAAGCCTGGGCAAACAGCATCCACTCATGTCAATTCTCTGTCTGCCAGTTTGGCCAGGGGGACTGTGGCACAAAGCTTGCATGGTCATTTGATTTCCCTGAGTCAACTTTCAGGTCAGCTCTGTAGACTGAGAGATGAGAGAGTGCTCATCCTCCCTACACGTCACTCGGGGCATCTGGCTGAGCAGTGGGCAGGTAATGAATGACAGTTCCACACTTCTCTAATCAACAAACAATTCAGATAAGGTAGTTTATATGTAAATGCTCAAATGCTTGGTTTGGCTGCTTTTTTGTACTGAGAAAATAATTTCTATTTCAGGCTATCACGACTTTAATTGACCAGTGTGGTTTGTGGTCTCATGTTCCTTTCATTGCTCCTAGAATTTTATGAAAATAGCTTCTATTGTTTTATTGCCTATAGCATCATGCTGCCAACTAATTCCTGTAACTGATACAAGGTCCAGACTTCTTTAAAGACAGGATCTGATGTAGCCCAGGCTGACCTCAAACTTGCTATGTAGATGAGGATGGATGGCCTTACTTCTGATCTCCTGCTTCCAACTCCTAAATGCTGGTACTCTACACAGGAACTACTGAGCCACCCTTAGGACCACCTTGTTGGTATTTTATTGTTTTAGTCTGCCCGACTATGAAACAGAATTTTAAATTACTTCCATACTTAACAAAAACGATTGTTTCAGCTAGACGAACAAAAAATCATCCGTTAATCTAAATACGGGCTTTTCACTTCATGTGCTTGTCACTGAGGAAAAACCATGACTCTCATTCGGGATGAAATACATAGTAAGGGGCTGCCACCCTAAATCAGTAACCCTGTCAGACGGCTGAGATGATCTTTGCAGTGTGTACATTGCACACACATACAACACACCGTATTTTAACTATACAATTCAGCGGTGCTGAGTGTCGTCACTGTGCTGGTATAAACATCACTGTGTCACTCTAAAACCTTTTCATGATCTCGGGCTCCTATGTAGATAGCTTTTTGATTAAAGTCACTCAGTATTAGCAAACCTGAATATCTGTTCCTCTGCAGAAGGTTCTACTTGTCCTTGTTATTAGTAGTCAACTTGATAAAAGTCTAGAATCACCTAATAAAGTTTCTATCTTTTCCAGGTTGGTCTGTGGCTATGTTAGGGGTTGTACTGACTGTCTTAAGTTGTTATGGGAGACTCCAGCTCACTGTGAGCGGCACCATGTCCTAGGCCTGTAGTCTTGGGTAAAAGAAAGTTAAGCATGAGTCTGAGAGAGCCAACAATTTATGGTTGGTGATTCAAGGTCCTGCGCTGACTTCCTTCAGTGATGGACCATGATCTGGAAGTATGAGCCAAAGAAACCCTTTCTCCTTCAAGCTATTTTTGACCAGTGTTTTATGACAGAAACAGGAAGGAAATTAGAACACTACCAATTTGGTCTAAGTCTACAGCTTAAGGACTCAAACTAAGAAGGTAATCCTTTACAGACCTGCTCAGTTCTCTATCATCTGTACTTTGCAGTACTATCCTAAAAAGAAGGGCAGTATCTTATCTTTTTCATTTTCTTTAACATATAAAGTAGACAGTTATGACCTACCCTTAAAAGCTGATGCTGGGGGAAGCAGGAGCTGGAATTGGGGAAAAGTCCATGGGATACTGTTAAAGTTCTCTTTTGTGTGACAGAGTCATGCATATATTTTTCATGTTTCATAATTTGAATACATACACACACACATATATATATATACACACACACATATATATATATTCCATGTATTCTTTTGTGTACAACAAATACTAGCTAAAATATTTCATGGGAGTTTTACCTAAATGGTTGTAGTATTAAAATGGCTGTATTAACAAGCTGTTACTCAAATCACCTAGAGGCTGTGCAGTGGTAACAACTGCCTTTGTTCAAGTTGCTACAGTGAAGTCTCACAGATTGTGCTGTTTTATAATCAAAGATGTTGATTTTACAGTGTCTGGCAGTTAGAAGTCTGAGAATAGAGTATCAGGATTTTCTGGTAGCTGTAGACTGGGACAAGGGAGCACTCATGTTTCTCTCAAAGGCATTAGTCTCATTCATGAAAGGTTCACACCTCATGATTTACCAAAGGCCTTACCTTTTAATTGTAACCTGAGGAGTTAGGATTAAAACACAAGTTTGGAGGAATGCTAACCCAAGTCCTTTGCACCTACTTACTCCCCAGAGTGGTGAAGGGCAGAGGTCTCGTGTTCCTCCAGAACTTGGTTTGCTTCTGGCTTTCACACTTGGTTGGTTGTATATTTTTGGATATGTAACTTGGCTTTTCTTGTCCTCATGGGTTAAAAGGCAAGTGGGATGTTATCTGCTGTACCCTTACCCAATGTTAAACAATTATTGCTATTAATTTCCCAAAGCAAAGCCAGGTAGCTTTGCTTTTGCATCCAACTCCAAGAACAAGGATTTTTCAGGAAAGAAGATAGTATTTAAAATTTCTTCTGGTAAGACATGGAGCTTTTTGCCTCCTGACAGCATAGTTATATGTATTAGTCATTGAAATGGTCTGAATTACCTGAACTGTGCCAATCTGAAATATGGTAGTTATGTATTTTAAAGTCTTTTTATGATGCCTGGCTAACCTTGAACTCCTGGGCAGAAGCGACTGCCCTGCTTTTGTTTAAAAATCCAATTAACACTTTAAATAAGATTATTATACATATGATTTTTTGAACTGAGTTGTATCCTATCCAAATGCATATGTCAAGCTCCTAATCCCAGTCAGAATAGATCATATTTACAAGAAGGGTCTTTGAGGAAGCAATTAATTAAAAGTGAAGTCATTTGGGGGGGATCTTTGTCTGGTATATACACACTCTTTGTTAGAGGAAATCTGTATAGAAAAACATAGAGGAATCGCCATGTGTGGACTCAGAAGACAGCCATCTACAAGCTTAACAAGTCCTGCCCACACCTTGACTTCTGACTTTGAGCCTCCAAAACATATGCCGGCGTTGTCAGTCACCTAGCCTGCGGTGGTTCCCTATGGATTAAACAGTATACACTGCATGTGTAAAATGTGGTTAAAAGGCTTGCCATTTTCATGGAAACCTTTGCTAGATGATCCACAGTGCTGCTAGTGTTCCTAGCTAGAGCCTGGATTAAGGAGAGGGAGTGGGAAAGAAAGGGTGAGTGTTCTGATTTAAGAGCTGTCTCTGTGTTTGCAGCGGCTTACCTTTTCTTGGCATGCCCATTTGGCTTCTCATCAGGAGGCAGTTCAATGATGAGCTGACAGGACTGAGCATGATCGAAGTTGTTTGGAGTCTTTGGTGAGCACTGGGTGTCCAGCATAAACACCTGCAGGAAGAATATATACACAAAGGGATAGTTTAGAAGCCCACAGCTACTAACGCCACTGACAGCCGGCTAGTGACCCCAGGTAAGTTTATTCTTTACCCATGTCTTTACTTATGAAGGGAGATGACAATGGCTTCCACCTGATAGAGCTGATGAAATAAATTGATACATGTATATTACATATACAGAGCAAATAATAAGCATTGATTACCAACATTAATAATACCATTCTATCACATGTCAGTTCATTACCTCCCGAGTATGACACTAAGCAGTAATAACAAATACAAGGGGATTGGTATTAGTTTGCTTTCTGTTGCTGTGATACACTCCATGACCAAAAGCAACTTGGGGAGGAAGGAGTTAACTTCATCTTACAACTTTCAGGTCATAGTCAGTTCATGAGGGAACTCGGGGCTTGAACTCAAGCAGGAAGGTGGAGGCATGAAGGACTGTTGCTTACTGGCTCTGTCCCATGGCTTACTCGGTCTGCTTTCTTAGACACCCAGGACTGCCAGCCCAGGGGTGGCCCCACATCAGTCATCAGTCAGGAAGATGACCCACAGGCTTGGTCAGGCCAGTCTGATGGAGACATGTTTACAATAGAGGTTTCCTCTTTCCAGATGACCCTAGCTGCGCCAAGGTGTCAAAAAACTAACCAGGATATAAGCTACCTCTATAAAAGCTCATATATATATATATATGCACGTATATATTATACATAACTGAGATATATACATACACTTATATGTATATACACACATGCATGTATATATACATATGCATATATGTATATGATGTGTGTACATACAATATGCATGCACACACACATATATGTCAGTTTTAGAGGGGCTTGTACATGCTAGGCAAGCACTCTGACACTTTGCTACATCCCTGAAGAAGGACCCTTAAAAGAAATCCCACACATCCCTTTATCTCTGGCTTTTATATCCAAGGCAGAAATAAGAAATGAAGACTCAGTCAACCATGGTGACACACACCTTTAATCCCAGCACTCAGGAAACAGAGGCAGGCAGATCTCTGTGAGTTCCAGGCCAGCCAGGGCTATGTCTCAAACAAACAAATGAAGCTAAGACTCTCAGCTCCTTTCTGAACCACTTTCCTACTAGGACTCCTGGTGTGGCTTGCACAGAGGTGGCTGAAAATTCCCAACATCTATTAGACCACTGCTCCAAGGTCTCATTTCTTTGGACATAAAGACCTTTAGACTCTCTCTCTCTCTTTTTTTTTTTTTTTGGTTTTTCGAGACAGGGTTTCTCTGTGGCTTTGGAGCCTGTCCTGGAACTAGCTCTGTAGACCAGGCTGGTCTCGAACTCGCAGAGATCCGCCTGCCTCTGCCTCCCAAGTGCTGGGATTAAAGGCGTGCGCCACCATCGCCCGGCTAGTAGACTCTCTTTTTAAAGGAAACCTCTTATTTCCCATAACTAGCTATTTTTAATTGTAAATATAGAAGGAAGGTTTGGGACTACAGGGGAGAAACACCAAGTGGTGAAACACTTCCCTGTTCTTCTCCATTAATACTGATTTCAGGAGAGGCTTCTCTATTGATGGTCCATCTGTTGTCGAGTTTGAAATAGGATCACCAAGCTGGCTTGTAACTTATCCTATAGCCCAAGCTAGTCTGAATTCAGGGTCCTTCTGCCTCCCAAATACTGGAATTATAGACATTTGCCCCCTTGCCTAGCTGTCATTTTTACAGTCTACTGCATGCTTGCACACAGCTGAAAATCCCACAGTGTAAACATGTAAAAAACAACCAAGTGTGACAGGTTTCTGTTTAGAGAAGCCATCCCTGAGGAGGGCCACCTTGAGCTTTGCTCTAAGCCCAACTTATTGCTGCAGCTGGCCACAGTTGCCGCGCGCTGTTGAAGGGGCTCTTGGTTGCAGCCTTATTTTTCCTCTGTCCCTTCTCCTGCAGACACATCATGGATGCTTCCTAGGGACCTGCCTCTCTCTTCAGAATGGTCATGTCCCAGGACATTAGGAATGTGCTCAGCAGGCTAGGTGATAAGCTGAATATGGAAGGCTCTTCCTTTCTTGTCTCTTTTGCCAAGCACTGCTGGGCAAAGTCCTTCAGAAGAAACCTGGTTGGGAAACTTGTCAACAGATTCCCTGGATCTAGCATTAAAAGTGCTTGTGAGCCATCTGACGTGGGGGCTAAGAACCAAACCCGGTGTATATGAAGATGGTTTTAATGGTTGGCTATATTCAATTCGAATGTGCTAAGTCGCTTAAAATGTTAAGGACTGTATTCTGTATGGGTGATAAGAGTGTAATGCCTGAACAATCTTTAGTCACCCGTATTCAGCAGCATTAGTATTTAGAAAACCCTTCTAAGTAGCCTAAGCAAGGTGTAGATGAAGTCCAGGCTGTAGGATGGGCTCTGATCTGAGTTCGAAAGAATACAACAACCTTCAAGGGTTGGTGTAGGGAGAATGAGCTAAAGCCGTTCCGATGGGCTTAGAGCCTTAACGTGTATGTCTCTGAGGGAGTGAGAGGTGCCTGGTGGTACAAGACATTCAGGATGGCTCTGAGCATGCAACTCAAGCTTCTGAAGTCCCAAGACCCACACCGTCCATCTCTTACCTGCTGGGCCATGGCCCGGATGCGCCAGTACTCTGCCTCAGCACTCGGGGAGGAGGATGGCGCTGCTACCCGCACCTGGCAGCCTTCCCCACTGAAGCCCTCTGTGCCACTGTGGAAGCAGCCTAGCAGGTCCTAGGGAGGAACAGCAAGCATTCATAGGGTTTGACTGTGTTCAGAGTGCCAGGCCCAGTCTTGAATCTGATACTGATTAAAAAAAAAAAGAACCAACCCAGTGTTTGTTTTTCCCTCATAGTCTGCTACTATGCAACTGTATGAGGAGGCAGACAGAGCTCAGGTGCCCAGTTTGACTAAGCGTCAGGGGGCTAGGAAAGAGGAAAACATCGCCTCCTTCCTTGTCTTACCTTCACTGGCTTGAGAGTGGCAGAGAAGGCATCCTGCAGGGCACAGCAAGCAAGTCGCCACATTTCCTCAGTGAATACAGGACCCGCGGTCACGAGGACGTACCTGCCAAAAGGCGTATCCCGTGTCCACAAATTCTGCGTCCTCAAGGTTGAGTGGAACACAGGCTTATCCTGTTCTTGCTCTGCAAGACTTCCTGTCTCCTCACTCCTGCCTTCCACCCCTCTGGTCGTGCACTGTCAAGATACTAATATCTAAACCGTTTTAGTTTAGACACATCAATGGATTTCCATTGCAAACAGCTCCACATTTAACCTTGGGCTTATATGTAGGGCTGTGTGCCCTTCATTAATTTTCCCATCCTGGCCCTGTTTGTAATCACTCCTCTACAAACCCTAACCACATAAAACAAGACCCAAACTCTTATTATCTCCTTGTACCTGTTGTCTTGTTCTCCCAACTGGAATAATCGCCTAGTGAAGACTTACAATTGTGGTCTCAATGAGATGTTCCCAGAAAGTCTCTGGTTTTGAATTCAGAGTTCTCGGTGAGTGGCTGTTTAGGAAGGATTAAGATGTGTGGCCTTATTTAAGGTTTCCCAAGCCTTTTACCATCTCCAGTGTGGTGTGCTCTCCTGACACACCCTTGTTCCACCACATGGACGTGAAACCTTTGGAACTGTAAGCCCAATTAATCCCTCTCTTCTATGAATTGCCTTTGTCATAGTGTGTTTTCATTGTAACAGTAGAATGAAGACAATCACTAAGTGTCACCATTATTGCCATTCTGAACCCCGCTCTCTTGTCCTTTCTGGGTATTTATCATTAACTCCTCTGGAGGTCAATGTCATCAGTTTTCAGTGACCCTCTCTCTGGTGGTTTTTATTATTTTTCTTTGAGACCTTGCCTTGCTGTGTAGCCTAAGGTGGTTTTGAACTCAAACCCTCTTTTCTCTACCTACGGGGTGCTAGGATTACAAGTGTGTTTGTGTCTAGAGGCTATGCAATCACTCTCAGTATCTACACTAAAGAGATAGAAGGGCCTAGGTAGCTAGTAATGTTCTCACAAGAGAATTTTATGTTCTCATTGTATATAGGATCAGTATTCTGCATCCCAAAATGGGGCTTGTTAGGAGCAGGAGTGGGGCATGAGAACAAGATCCTAAAATCTAAGATAATCCCCCAAAGGGGTTCATAGGGCCCAGGAACAGATTGAGGCAAACTACCTGGTGGTTAGGAGCTGGTAGTGGACCCTAATTCTCAGGTTCCATCCACCATCACTTCCGAAGAAAACCTTCCTCTTCTGTCTCCAAGGAAACCACCCATCACTTTTTCTACCTCCACTTTGTCTACCCCCATCTACACAAAGTACTTGTAGACTAAAAAATCAAAAAGGACTATTCATTATAAATTATTTATAGAAAAGTGATTTGCTACCATAAAGATAATGCCTTTGGATTCCACAATAAAACTCCACCTTTGGGGAAGCCAAGAGACCCTATTCTCACCTAATGCAGGAACAGCCAACTCTGGAGATAGTTTCGGTGGGCTTGGCCACACATGCCACCAGCAGCTCAAAGAGATCCTTCAGCATGGTGTTGATCATGCTCTCATACCTGATGTCTACAGGAAGGAGTAAAAAGGTCTTAGGACTCTGGTGTAAAGAGAGAGATCGTGACGGCCATCTCTGGCCGAAGAAGAACGGCTAAGACATAAAAAGAGAACAGGAATGGCATACCCTCCCCTTATACCCTCTCAAAACAAACAAAATACAGCAAAGCAATGCTTATTTTTGGAGTCCTCTTCCCCAGGTTTGACATGTTTCATTCTGTTTATAGATACAGCAAGATGAAATGTGGTTCACTTTTTTGTGTATTGTTTAAAGTTCAGCATATTATTAAGCTATTCAAACAAGACAGAATATAATATATGGCCTGAAAATGAGTTGCTGGAAAAAACTGATTCTAAAAAGGAAAATCTGAACATGCTTCCTTGGTGCTGGAAACGGAATTAACGTGTAAGTGCTCTTGGAGAACAAAGCAATCTCATTTCAATTTGGTGACTTCTGAACCTTGTCAATCTGGCTTCCATCTGCACATCATTTGCAGACTGAAGGAAGAAGAGATCCCCACACCAGTCTGTTTGCCTACCCCAGGAATGCATTTGCAGGTTCTTTGTAGGGCCCTTGTGATGCCACAGAAGCTAATTTTAGTGGTATTGTTCACACCCCTCCCTGTGCAAAGCAATAGTTTGCTCAGGAATATCAACCCCTTTAGACACATGCCTAATCTGCATGCTGAAGTCTGCCCCTCCTTCTTCAGCTCTAGACTCTCCCTCCCCACACAACTGTAGAAAATCCCTCCTAGTCCATCAGCTGTGGGGAACCCTTAGTGCCACAGGCATTAAGAAACTTCCCATAATCCCTTCCCTGATAATGAACTTCTTGCTGGTAACTGGAGCCTTTCCTAAATTCTATTTCTTTAATTTGCCCTCTTTAGATGCACAAGAAACCCCACTTCTGTATACTTTGACTTCGGGGATTTTAAAGATTATGTATTTGAATATGCCTTCCCCTCCTATGCATTGCTATGCTAGACCTGCTACTAGGTATTATATCTTCAACAACAAGCACAGAGCACTCCATTTGATAATTTTATATAGGCTGCATGCATATCGATTTCCCCTCCAATGGTATGCTATTAGATTACTGGTTCTAACCACATAATATATTTCATTTGTTCCCCGGACAAAGGCATTTACACCAGTCATTCACTAAGCACTTTTAGATAACGATGCTACATGCAGAAGCAATGGCCACAAGGGCTGGCTCTGGCACTGTAGCTACCTGAGTGTAGAAAGCTTTGGATGTGCTCCACCACCAGCTCGCAGGACAGACCAATGGCATGCTTGAAGTTAGCAGATGCCACATCCCAGTAGGAATGGTCCTGGTGGCTACGGCGGAGCCACAGAGCCATCACAGGAAGGAGAAGGTGAACGACTGCATAGATTCCAAACCCTGGGCCTGAAAAAGGAAGGGAAGGGTCAGAACCGTGACTGCAGGAGGAGTAGGGGTTTCTTGCTATGGCTGGTATCAAAGATCTCTTTCCAAAGAGATCCCCAGTATCTGAGAAAATATGGAAGAACTAACAACTCACTGGGGGTAATAACAGGAACATTTTTCTTCTTTCTATGATTTTAGCTCTGTAGGTATATGAATACACATACAAATTCAAATATCACAAGGCTAAAATTTCACTTAATCTCTTAGTCCTCAGAATCAGATGCATAAGTAAATAGGTGCATATAGAAAGAATGCTGAAATATATTACATATATATTTCTATAGGACATAGGTTTGTTTATTAACAGTCTGGGTTTCACTGTGTTGCCAAGATAGGTCTTGAACTCCTGAACATATGTGTTTTCCTGTGTGAGCCTCCTGAATAGCTCTGTGGCTACAGGCAATTTCCCACCACACTGGCTAAGCTTTAAAAACTACTTTTTGATAAATATGAAGAACAAAGTTTATATTATAAACAATCCTTATTTTCACTGACATATACTATTTCCATTATACATAGGTGTAATTTATTATCAATTTCAGTACTGACAGACATTTAAGATGTGGAATTTTTTTATTCTGTAGACAATGCTATAAAGAAAATATTTGTGCTTCCTTAAAAACATTAGTAGATTTAAAAAAATTTTATTTTAAAAAGATAAAAATAGAGTAGGCTTGGTTCATGCTTCTATTTCTTGGGCGTTTACAACAGCTAGATTACCAGTTTCAGGCCAATGTGGGCTAAATGGTAAGACCCAGCAAGAAAAAAAAAATAAAAGATACAAAAGATAACGAACATGAAAATTACATAGTCTATAGAGAGTGGAGCAAAAATGTGCCTGCAGATATAATTCTATTTTAACATATTTCCTTAAAGTAGTTTTTGAATGTACATGTATGTATGCGTATTTAGAAAGACTCTAAATAGTTGATTCCACATTTAAAATAATGCTTTATAAATGTCATTCACTCTTATTAACTGCTTCTCACTTAGTGTTCACAATTTTTATTTTAGCATTTAAGAGTTCAACAAATAGATATTTTTGGCAGTAAACACCATTCATATGTATCATGTGTTAATTAATACGAGAACTGGAAATGGCACTTACTAATGAGATGTACTGAGGAGTTGTGGTGCATAACTCTTCAATGGGATGCTTTTAGCTTTTAAACATGAGACTAGCTGCAAACTTTGCAGTGGGTTTTGAGAAGGTGTTAATAATCAAATCTTCATAACAATGGAGAGACATCTTCTCACTGTGGGATTAACTAGTAGTTTCATTAAGGTTCTAATTCTATTAGTAAAAACTGAAATTTCAGAGTTGGAGAGATGTCCTCAGCTATTAAGAGCTGAACTCTGGTCCTTTGGATTCCCAGAATCCACAACTGTTGGTAAAGTCAGTTCCAGTAGATCTAATGCCCTCTTCTGGCCTTTCCAGGCACTGTATGCACACGGTGCACAGACATTTATGCAGGCAAAGCACCCATAAAATAGTAAATAAAAACACATTACATTTCTACAAAAATTTCTTTGAGGAAACTTTGGAATGAAGAATATGTATGCTAAGTTTTTAAAACTCATATTAAAAGATGCATTTCTAAGGCTTCTTCTTTTCTCAACACAGGGGACTATTTCTAGTATTCAGGCATATGTGCTGGCCTGACCTTGGGGTTCTGACAGGATGCATCTTCAGCTGCAGTCACTAAGAGGACCTGCTGTGCACGTTCACTATGCTCCTTTTTAAAAGGGCCCTGCCCACCTTCCATCTCTCTCTTTTTCTGTTCCTTTCTGCTTCTCTGCCTGTCTCTGTTTATCCCCCTCCTCTCCTCTCCTCTTCTGCTGCTCCTGTCCCCAGAGGCCGGTTTCCTCCCTCCTCTTCTTTTTATATTCCCTTTACCTAACAAAAACCCTGTGAACTCTGTTGCATGGTGTCTTTCTCTCTCGTGCCACTTCTAAAATTACAACAGCACAGTCCTAGGCACTCTGTGTCGTCTCCAACTCTAATCACGTGACAAGAGGCTGCTTAGTACAGCATGTGCTCCCGAGTGACAGATCTATTGAGCTCTCCTGTCAGTCCTGGGGCCGCACAGGCTGTAAGATCTGGCCAAGAAAGAAGGCTGAAATCATGGCAAAGCCATCTGGCTTATGGAGACACTGATGGATGGATGTGGGAGTCAAGCAGCATCAAACCACACATCTTTTGTAGAAATTTCCGGGACATACCTGACCCATCACTTCACTGTGGCCATTCAACACATGATTACTGAACATCTTCTGTATGTGAAACTTTGTATTAAATATAAGAAACAGTGACAACAGGGGAACATCCAAAGAGGTACCTTCTTGAAAATAGTTACATGCCCAACAACCCCTCTGCCAGTAGAAACAGATGGAGACACTTACCAGGTGTTTTGGTAACATCTCTCAACAGCTCAAAGAGTAAATCTAAGGTTGGTGGTTGGTGTTGCCGAGGACAGTTGGACACAGCTGCTGTTAGCTGCTCCAATAGGATGATCCAAACTTCTATCAGACCTGGAAAATGAAAAGCAGACCCCTCTGAAACCCAGATATCCATCGAGAAGAATTCTCTCAAGATCTCAGTGAGCACTGCGTATGAATGACAAGTGGCACTGGGGTGACAGTCATCGCTTGGAATGTTAGCCCTCAGTGGCTATGAGAGGCAGAGATTGGTTAATGTGGTCTGACAAAGGGAAACACAAGACTCAAAATTCTTCCCTAACTCTCTCCCCTTTAAAAATATAAAATTGTCCATTTGGTTTTATTTCCTGTCTTTTTTTTTTAATTTTTATTTATTTATTAAAGATTTCTGACTCTTCCCCGCCACCGCCTCCCATTTCCCTCCCCCTCCCCCAATCAAGTCCCCCTCCCTCGTTAGCCCAAAGAGCAATCAAGTTTCCCTGCCTGTCGTCTTGTTTGTTTTTCTTGTGAGGGGTCTCTTGGAGCTCATGCTTGCCTCTAACTTGCTATTTAGCCAAGGAACCTTGAACTTCTGATTGACATTTCCCACCTCACATATATGCAACACATAAAACATCTAAACAGTTCTGAGAACTGATATATTCTCAGATATTACCATGGGTTTCCAGTAAACATAATTATCCTGCCCAGTGAAAAGTACAAGCATTTACAAAAATATCATTAAGTATACATAGAATATACAAAGCTAGGCATAATAGTTGATAAGATATATCAAAATCTATAGTCAGACACCTCCCAAGTGCTGGGATTTCAGGCACTTATTTCATATCCTATTTATGTGGTGATGGAGACCAAACCCAGGGCATCATGTGTGTGAGGTAACCACGACCGAATACGCTATATTCTCAGCCTTACTGTCTATTCTTTTAAAAGAACAAAATTAGCCACTTCCATTATTTTTATAAATTTATAACTTTATATAATTTTATAACTATTTTATAACTTTAGTGGCATGTATCATGTTGTGTAATCATTAATACTGTTTCTAAAATTGAAGAGCGTCATTTGCATTTCCAGGTGTGGACCGGATGAGGTCTTCTGAGCGCACAGGCAGCAGATGCGGGCAGGTGTGCACACGCTGGAAGATCACTTGGAGTTACTAGCTAGGAGGTGGGTTTGTAGGAGATTGCATGCCACCTAATTTGAAACAAAGTCTTTAAAAGCATTCCTTTCCTCAGCCCACAGGCTTCACCACTCACAGAGTCTCCCTTCAGTAATGGCTTAATTTCCCCTATCTCTAACCAAGTAGTCTTGGGGGGGGGGGGTAACTGCATTTCCTTGAAGCTAGTGTGAAGGCAATTGTTAGCCTATATGAGCACCAGTGCAATTTTGTCCTAATTTGCTAAATTCAAGAGAAATCAGAGTTTGAAACTTACTTGGCGGGATCTGCATAATTGCCATGGTTTTACACCGAGGCAGCCATGGGAGAGGAATGGCTTAGTGTTGACTTTAGGGAGTCCTTGGAAACTCTGGTTAAACTTATCCTGATAACAATTATATAAATATAAAAACATGGAAATGGATGACCACTCTTATGATCTGTAAACTAACTTACTTATTCTCTAAGATTCTGGGATTAAGAACACAACGAACCATCCTAGTCAAGTCAACAAGCTTACCAGTGTCGTCATCAAAATCAGACAGGATTGATTCGATTCCATCTTCGCTGCTGGCCGACTGCTCCTGAAGCCTTCGTGGCAAGCTGGCAAGTCGCCCACTAAGGAATATTGGCTTTAAGGGCATTTTGTAGATCTTGGCCAATAACTAGATAAGAAGATCACACCAAATAGTGCACTTATATATTGGAAAATTCTCAGAATAATAGGATTATAACCCACTATTAAAGGGGACCCAGAACTATAAGGGCTCCTGAAGAATAAACGTTCTTATGATTTGCATTTAAAAGGCAACAAGGGCATTTCTGTCAAGAAGCAGATGCAATAACGCTCACTGGCAACAGAACGGTGCCTAATTTTCCAACATCTGAGTTTTATATATATTTTTTAAAAACACTCTCAGGTTGCTGTGAACATGTCACATAGTTTTGTCTCTGGAGAACCCCAGAGAAGAGTCCATGGGAAAATGGGCACCAGATTCCAACTTCTCCTTCCCATGACCCCACCTCTAAAAAAGCAGAAGAACAAGAGAAACCCGGGAGATGGAGCGGTCTGAGGTCAAGGTGGAGGAGATGAAAGTGTCTCTCTTGGGTCTCAGCTAAAGACTTTTGCTGATGTTTTATGAATACGCTCTGAGGCATCTATGGGACGCGGAGCTGTGTTTGGCTCCCCCGTTACCTGAGAACAACGTCTGAGGTAATCCAGAGCCGGCAGGCACAGGTCTGTGGAAGTGGCTCCCACTCCGGGGACACAGTCGCCAATCTCTTTACAGTCCACCTCCCCTAGGGCAGAGTGAGGACAGAGACAAAATTACCCGTGTTCTCCAGTCATGACAGAAGACCTGCTCACTCACATGTGACCCCAATAAATACACATGGAAGGGGAAGAAAAACCACAGCAGCTCGTATAATCCCAACGTGATTCCGCTCCCTAGGAGGAACACTTGGTCTGCTCCGGTCCAGCACCTCTGGTGGCTGAGAGAGCATTTCTGCACACCAGTGCGTTAACTCACGTCTCTGTTGGATGATGTGACTTCTGAGGCTTTGGCGACAGAGAGCAGTCCCAGAGGCAGACCTTGTAAGGCTGGAAAGAGGCTCTTGGCCTCTCTCTTTGGATTTTTATCTGCTGCCAGCATGGGGTACTAAATGAAGAGCCCAGGAAGAGCAAACATACAGGGTTTGGAGTCATAGGCAACTTAACTGGACTGAAATTAGTGTATTTTCATATAGTTGTAGAGATGTAACCCATCTCTGGAAAAGATTTTTCTATAGGTTAAAAAAAATGAGAATTTTAATTTTCAGTGTCTTGAATCTGTTTCTATACTTTTAATAAAATTATTTCACAGCACTGTGATTATTGCTAATTGTCTGCAATTGTAGCAGCAAGCATCCTTCCCTATGGGTAAACAGACATAATTACTAGGCTTTAATTAAAACTCAGAAGCAATGAGGCATGCTGCTACATAAAAGAAATAAATGAATTCACATTTTAGATTAGGGCTGGCAAACTCTTTATAAAGTGCCAGAGAGCAAGTACCCAAGGCCCTGTGGGTCATCCTGCCTGGGTTGCAACTTCATTCCTGTTGCTCTAGCACAAAGGTAGAATAAAATTGTTTTCAGGAAAATCCGTTAGGGAGTTTGATTTGAATTGTAAGTTTGCCAGCTCCTGGTTTACAGTCATATATGCCTTACAACTGAGAACAGAGGCCAGGGCGAATTTGTGGGGGAAAAAAACCCAACAAAACAGCTGGAAATAAACAATAGTGTCATTTCCTCTCCTCTCCATTTTAGCAGGTGTTACCTTTTCTATGTTGTATACTCAAGTAATGTTGGCTCTGGAACCAGGTGGTACACCAGAAGCATGGCTGTACGGGGTGCTCTGTCTTTCCCACTGAACCCCAAGCCTTACACCTTGACTCTACTTCATAGACCGCACAACAAAACAGAACCCCACCTTTTCAAAGTATCTTCCATGTGCACATTAATAATTTGGCATCCCTACATTCAGCGCCTAACCTTTCTCTAAGATAAGGTCTCAAATTTCTGACACTCTGTCAGGCATGTCTGCCTGAGTATTTCATAGACGCTCATTGTGTCTAGCTGTCCAAGGAAGATTCCTTACCTTTTCTTCTTTGCTATGGACTAAGTACTTGTACCCACATGGCATGAAAACATGAGTGGAAACTTCAGAAGGAAGAAATTCCTAAGTTTTAAATTACATGCTTTGTCAGCGACAAGATGGACGTGATCTGCATCCAGGCTGGATACAGCACCCACCTATTGTCTCTTTGTAGACATCTGGGTTACCAAACTGCTTGATGTGATCTCCATGTATTGTAGTTTTTAAATTTTTACTATCTATTTTTATTTTTATGTGTGTGAGTGTTTTGCTTGCATGAATGTCCCTGTAGAGGGCAACTGTATGTTGTAACAGAACAGGGTAAGGATTGCCTACAGCTCAGACTAACAACAATAAAATTCTGTGCCTTTGTTTTGTTCTTACTTCAAAATAAGGGTGACACAAGTGTGACAACTTGTGTCCAGTTTCTTTCCAAGAGGAATGATTAACGCATCAGTTATCCATTGAGAAGATAAATATCAAGTTTCTATTTTCCTTATTTTCAAGATTCTCAGACTCCACACCCTGGAGCTCTCTGTGTAAACCTCTCAGGCATGCAGATGTCTTCCAAGACTCAGGTGATGGAGGTGGGTCTTGTATCTTATCTGTTGCTTTCATTGGTTAACTAATAAAGAAAACTGCTTGGCCTGATAGGACAGAAAATTAGGTAGGCTGAGTAGACAGAACAGAATGCTGGGAGAAAGAAAGCTGAGTCTGGCAGTCACCATGATTCTCCCACTCCAGACAGATACAGGTTAAGATCTTCCCTGGTAAGCCACCTCGTGGGCTACACAGATTATTAGAAATGGGTTAAGTCAATATGTAAGAGCTAGCCAATAAGAGGCTGGAACTAATGGGCCAGGCAGTGTTTAAAAGAATACAGTTTCCGTGTAATTATTTCGGGTATAAAGCTAGCTGTGTGGGTGGCCGGATGCCAGGAACGTAGCCTGCCACTCATATTACAACACTCAGGTTTAATCCTGAGTCTTCTCTTCATCTCACCCAGATGAATCTGTGCTCTGTAAAACCCAGCTCCAGCCGTTCATGCTGTATACAACACTTCACCCTATTAAATGTTTCTAACTTCAGCATCTAACCACCTACATGCTCCCTAAAATACACCAGGACTTCAAGAAGGGGGAAGCTGACTCATCCAAACACACACTGCAATTCCGAAGGCAAGAGGAGGCATTCCTAAGTTTACTTTCCGACTGCCAACAGTGACACTGACGGGAACGGTTTCCTACACAAGGTCAATTACTGAAGAGTAAATGGGATATCCTAAGATCAAAAAGGAAGTTGGTATAAAATAATGTAGAGTTTGAGAATGTATTGTATCACAAGATATTTTATAAAGTAAAAAAAAATCAACTTCAAAGGGCAGTGAGCCTCTGAGCCCATGTGTCCATATCCTAGGATGCACGCTTGCTCTTGCACCCTGCCTCCAGGGATGTCCCTACAAAGTCATGTTTAAAGGGTCTACTGTGACCGTGAGTGTCATTAAAGGAGAGTTCCACTTACCCAGTCCTTTGACGAACTTCATAAGGCACATGATGTAACTGGTGGCTGCGTTAGCAAAGACCTGAATGTTGTCAGTGTTGAGAAAAGCTTCAAACACATCGAACACGGGAGCCTGGCCTTTTCCTGAGGGAGGAATGGGATAGATTGTAAGGAAGGGAGGTTTTAACCCTTCATGGTGCTTACACTTCCAGTATCTCCTAGGTAGTCTTAGAAGAGTCACTGGAGACGTGTTTGGATCTTTTGACTGAATAGCTAGCCTATCCTGCTGCTTCACCTAAATGGGAGCTATGGGAAGGCTGGGGAGATAATGGAGGGTCGAGCTGGAGGAACAGAGACCCAGAGCAATGTATGGTCTACAGTACAGTAAACATGGGGCTTCTGGAATGTTTCAGCACAGGAGACTTCAGAATATCTATAGGAGAGCCTCTGGGGAAATATACTCGTTCATTCATTCCTGTGCAGAGACTCAGAAGGCCCGAGTCTGCTTGTCATAGAAAACCATGCTTGCAGAGTTGTCAATCAGGTGGCTCTTGACTGGCACCAGGAACTTGATTCTCAGAATATCTCTGGGAAAGTAATCTCATAAGATGCTTCACTATCCTAGGCTGTGCAAAAATCTTAGTTTATACTGAACATCTGGGGGTTGGTATATGCCAGGTAGAGCGTGTCTATGTGAACAGTTTCAACATAAACGGACTATTGTTGCTGCCACTTCCACTGCTCAGGGAAGAGTTCCCTGTGTGATGTTCTATGGGAAGGCAAGGAAACCTGTAGGATACTTCCAGATTCTCTGTCTTTTTATCTTATAACCTGGCTGTGCCCTTATTATATTACCATAGTGAAATTTAGTCATGAGTCATGCAATAAATCTTACCACAGCTTCATGCTCTATCCCGTAAGTCCTTCTGCTGGGTTTCTGAATGTTAATAAGGCCTTGGGGATCTCTGACACAACACCCCTGGACTCCGGGCATGCCAATCTATTTCTAGCCCGATCCAAATTCCCTAATTATGATTCCCCTGTTTTATACTTTTCTGACTCCTTACTTGCAAATAGATACAGGCTTAGTGAACCTTTTCCTAAATGCTGGGGACTAGATGTTTTTCAGAATTTGGAGTTTTTCAGAGTTTGAAATACTTGCTAGAATTTATTGAGACTCTGAAATCCATTTTTTTGAATTTTGCAAAAGTTCATATTTTCAGATGTTCAAGTTATGACATTTCCCTGTGTGGTCTCAGGAAGTAACTCTGTACAACAATACAGAGTGGACCAAAAACCTCTTGGTGTGAGCAGGACCTGATGAGCTCAGAACTCTGGGTCAGCTGGCAACAACCCAACCCAGGTCTTAGCCTCAGGTCAGTTTCTGCTGACGAAACATGGCTGGCAGAAAGGCTCTCCTCCTGCTCTGTTGATGAGCCAAGACTCGGCCTAAGGGACGAAGGCACCTGCTATGGTAAGAATCACCCAACTGTTCTTACCCATGGAGTACTCCCCAACCAGGTACTCCTTCACCTCCGACTTGTTCCCGCTGTGCACTGTCTCCAGAGCACTGAACAGGGGTCTCCATCCTGACTGGATCTGCGTGGAGCACACTTCAACCAGCTCCCCGATGGAGGTGACCACCTGCATGGGGAAGGCAGAAGTGATTAATTAATACAAGGAGAACAGGTAGGAAAGGTGGAGGGCTGCTCTGTCCCCTGCCTCATTTCTGAGTTAATTTTAGTGAGAGAAAAACACGGCTGAGACAGACTCGCTTGTTTTCCCAGTAACTAATGTTGCCGAGTAAATTTCCCCAAGATCAGCCTTCTGTGAGCTTGCTGGTTTTTGTATTGGGTATGTGCCTCCTTATCGTAATGTTCTGTGGACTCAGGACCTTACCACTTCGTGCTTTTCAAGTGTCTCCTACAACTCTGATTCTTATCTTTTTTTCATTTAAGGATTTTCTGTGTGAGCGTTTTACCTGTATATATGTGTACCATAAGCATGCCTGGTGTCCATAGAGGAATCAGCAGAGACTTTGTATCCCATAGAACTGGAGTTATGGACAGCTGTGAGACATCATGTGGGTGCTAGGAATTGAACCCGGGTCCTCTGGAAGAGCAGCCAGTGCTCTTAACCACGCAGCCAACTCTCCAGCTCTGAGTTTGCCTTTTTATTATTATGTCTTAATTTTATCTTTCAGGGAATATGATGTTTAATTTCGATAAGGTCTTTTCATCATTTTTTCTTTCTAAGGGTCATGTTGCAGGTATTGCTTCCAAGAAAACTCTGCCTCAGTTATTGCTCATGTTAAGTCATGACCAGTTTTCAGCGTGGTGTCTGTGTGTGTGTGTGTGTGTGGAGAGGTGAGGGGTTAAGCTCATCTTTCTTACAAATGTCCAAGTAAAACTGGCTGAAAATACCATCGACTTCCTCTGTTGAATTACAAGGGCGTCTTCCTCACAAGCCCATTGGGCAAAATCATGGACTTCTTTCTTTAGAGGTCTTCCATTCTAATATGAACATTAGCAACTGTGATTTCCCTCGAAATACTAATTTAACTGCATCCCACAAATGCAGTAGGTCATGTTTTCACTCAAGACCTTTTTTTTTAAAGATTCCTTGTCATTTCTTCATCGACTTAAGGATTACTTAGAATTTTGATGTTGAATTTCCAAATATTTAAACATTTTCCAAGTTATTTATTATGAACCCAATTCCATAATGGCCAGAAAATATACTTTGTATGATTTGAATTTGGTTAATCTTATTGCGACTTGCCCCATAGGTTTGCATCACAACTATTACAGAGAAAGCTCCACACACACTTGGAAATGTGCACCTGTCACTCAGACTGGTGCTCAGTGTTGCTCGTTATCTCTACCCAGAGTTGTTGCTGTCTGGTTGTTCTATCAATTGCTTCGAGGGAATTATTGTGATATCTCATTATAATTCATTTTATGTCAAAGGAAAATGTATACAGTGTAAGTTGGCCACATATCCAATTGCATATAGCTCATGCAGATTAATACAGCTTCCACCGCTATCCATCCCCACAAAATTTTCATCTTTCAAAAATGAGATCCTCTGCCCTTTAAACAGTAACTTTCCATTCCTCTCCACGGTGAGCCTTACATTGTCTATATCTCCAATCCGTTGTTGGGTCGTCATGCATCTCCAAGGTTGCGTATGTGTAAGTGCCCTGTATGAGGGCCAGAGGTTGATATTGGGCAGCTTCCTCTGTTGCTCTCCACCTAACAGTCTCCTACTGAACCTGGAGCTTGCTGGTTTGACCAGGCCAGCCAGCAGTCAAGCCCTAGGGGTTCTCCACTTCAGCCAAGATGGGGTTACAGTGAGCATCACATGCCTGCTTTTACACAGGTGCTGGAATCTAACTCAGGTCCTCAGGCTTAGACAGCCAGTACAGTACTGACTGAACTATCTCTGTAGAGCCCCCTCCTTCATTTTTATATCTTCCCAATGTACTGAGTTGGTTTTAATCATAAAATGATGATGCCTAGTAATAGTAATACTCTTCGCTTGTCTTTTATCTTTGACCCGACACTAACACAATTCCAAATTCTGTCAAAGCTAGAATCTGCATGGTTCTAGCTCTACACTGTCTTCTTCTATCAGCCTCTCCTCCTCCCCACTGCAAGAGAGTAGCCCAGACTGGCTTAGAACATCCCATGAAGCCCATGCTGGCTCTACTCTTGTAATCCCCCTGCCTCCTGGAATTTTAGGCACAGACCACCACCGCTAGCTCTTGATTCCATCTGACGATGTGACTGTGGCCACAAACATTTCCATGGATGGTTGCTTCCTTTCTCTTGGGGACACACTTTTGGTAGAACTGCCAGGCTGTGTTCTAAACCAAGTAAAGAATTTGCTTTCTTAATCCAGCTTCTGATGGTAATTTCCTCTGCATCTCACCTGTGGTTATTATCTCCCCTTTGCTTTTAGTCGCTCCCCCTGCCCCCTACTCCACAGCAAGTGAACCAGTACTCATCATGGGTTCAGCTTGCATTTTCCTAATGATGCTGCTCATCCTACTCAGCATTTTGCTCTGTTTCCCATACTTACTTTACCCTTTGTTCTTCTAGTCTTCTTTTACCACCTTCTTTATGTTAAGCACATGTCATTTTAATAGCTCTGTTTATAACACAGAATATATTTCTCTTTATATATATGCCACTTCATTTTTTAATGAGCGGATTATAATTTGCACCTTCAATTTATCACATAACATGTATAGTTAACACTGACTTTATTTGGGGGGAAAAAGCAGAATTTGGCTTCTATATAGCCTCATTTTTTTCTCTTTTTCTCTAATGTTACTTATTTTTATATTTATGCTTGGCCTAAGTGAAGCCTAAGTAAGATTTATAGCTGTCATTGGCTACTACAACCCGGAGAATGTGATATGATGAACTCCGGCTTCATCTGATGGTACAATCCATTACAGCAAAACCACCCCAGGGGCTATGTGGTCCACCCCTCTCTGGCTGTCACTATGGTGCCATTTAAGTAGGTTTCATTTTCTTGTCAATATGTCATTGCATTTAAAAGGAAACAAAAAGCTCTATTCAATATCTGAGTTGATTTCGGGAGAGAGCCTACTAATTTCTGGACCTACCAATGTGTCACCTGTGAGGTCACCAGGTTTGCTTTCTTCCATTTGTCCCCCATTAGGCAGGTTGAGTATGATCAATAGTGTGGTCTATAAGCTATCGATCAATGCAGCCAGATTCTCGAAGTCTGTGTTTCTATCTCACCAATTGCTAGGGGATTCTGGCTCAATTGTTTAACCTCGCTTTGTCACCTGCTTGGGAAGACAGCACACGAAGCAGAGCACAGTGCCTGTTTCTCCCTCCCCAGGATGCCATAGCCCATGTCACACTAACCTGGTCTTGAACGTCTTCATCACACAGCTCCAACTGCATGATCCGCTCAAAGGGCCGGAAGAGTGCTTCGTTGAAATGAAAGTGAGGCGGCTCACTCCAGTCTGTGAGAACCTCAGTCAGGATGTCATGGATGAAGGAAACAGCCTTCTGAGACACATGGCGCTCCTTGTGGCAGGCGGCCTGCACAAGACAAGAGAGAGTTGAATGCCAGCAGGAAGCCAAATGAGGAAAATGTGGCTTCCAAAGGCTTCCCCAGCCCACCTCATTATGTAAAGGTAGAAAGAGCGATTCTGTTTAACACAAAATTCTAAGGAATTTTAGCATACAGATGGTAATACACTGAATTGCATCTGAAATTTAACCAACTGGTTAGATACAACTTCAATGTCAAGCTAAGGGTTCTGGAAGAGGAAGGGTTCTACTATTCTTTTTTCTGCAGCATGACAGTTTTCCTCAGTAGTACAGAGCACGGTCACCACAACCTATGCAACTGCACATGCCTCATCCTTCCTTAGTCATCCCCCTAACATATTACGATCAAGTGTGTCATTTGTCCCCTAGTGAGGTGCATCAATTGCAATGAGAAACATGAATTGGTTCACAGAGCCTGGATCTAATGGTCTTTAATGAGTCCATTCCATATTAGCTCTTGACTTTGACCTGGGACCTTCTTTGTCTACTGGCACAACCAAAACCATCCCCTAAGTATCAAACTGTGATATGGAGTTTGTGCTCTGTCTGAGGAAATCCTAAGAAGGCTGTATTGATGAGTGGGGACTGATTACCAGAGGTCAGCCTAGAGAAAACTCTGATCAGCCTTCACAGGTAAAACCATCATGACCTAGTTGGTGCCAGTCTTTATGTCAGCAACTACGATGGACATATAAGAATGGCCAGTTGGGATCAGCCAAGACCGCTGTCTTAATTAGGGCTTCTATTTCCAAGCTAAGACACCAAGACCAAAAGCAACTTGGGGAGGAAAGAATTTCCTTCCTCTTATACTTCGAGGTGACAGTCCATCAGTAAGGGAAGTCAGGACAGGAACTGAAGTAGGGGAGAAGCCTGGAGGCAGGAACCGATGGCCGAGGCCATGAAGGTGTGCTGCTTACTGGCTTGCTCCTTAGGGTTTACTCAGACTGTTTTCTTTTAAGCACCCAGAACCACCAGCCCGCAGGTGGTACTACCCACAGTGAGTTAGGTTCTCCCACATCGGTTACCAATTAAGAAAATGTACCACAGGACAGTCCATGGGCTAATCTGAGGGAGACATTTTCTTAACCGAGGTTCCTTTTTCCCAAATGATGCTAGCTTGGTCAAGCTGGAATAAAACTAGCTGGCACGCTAGACCAGATCAGAATTACCAGAGCACTTGCTTCAAGTTTCTGCTAGAGAAATACTCAATGAGCGAAATACAAGGATGCTGTTTGAAGCTCCCAGGCTTTCAGTGTAGCTAATGGTAGCCGAGTATCTAGCTGATGGGACCTTTGGCCTTGGAGAAATTGATATTTTTTTACCTTTCTTTACTAGACAATCTTCAGGTTAGTAAATTGAATTCTGTGATGTATTTTCTTGTATATCTTTACTAAATAAGTGCAGCAGGGTGTTTATGAATAGTTACCATTGTAAATAGGGCAACAATGTTCCCTGTTACTTTGCCAGTCGGTGGTTTGAATGAGAAATGATTCCCATAGACTCAGGTATCAATGTGAACACTTGGTCCCTAGCTGGCACACTGGGGAGGTGGAACCGCCTTGCTCGAGGAAGTGACACCATTGGAAAGCTTTGAGATTTAGTAGCATCACCTGACCTCCAGGCTGTTCTCAGGGCTTTGCGTTTACATCTGAAGGTGTGACCTCTCAGCTTCCGGGCTCTGCTTCCCTGTCATTATGGGAGCTGAAGTCTAAATAAACCCTGCTCTCTATAAGTTGTCTCGGTCACAGAGTTTCATCACAGTGACAGAATTAGTAACTAACAGAGCCAGTCCTCATGTACTGGGATGATTTGGTATAGAGCTACCACAAGACTGATCCTGTAAACTGCTTTACTCTGGGGAGCGGAAAGGTGTTAGTATTCATCTTGTCAGGAAAACTGGAATATATGGTTCCCTGTTGGGGACTGCAGACCCCTGGCCCCTTGACTTTCTTTGGCTGCCAGAGTGAACAGAGTAAACAGCTTGTTTTCCTGTGCCTGCAGCTGCTCTGAGCATGAGACCCTCATGAGTTCCTGATGGCAGGGGAGTGAATTCTGGTGGGTTTTACTGCTGGAAATGCCAAGAGCTGGAGCATGGCTCTCAGTTAAGGATCCCTATATAAGCTTTCCTGGAGCACAATAAAAGTTGGCATTCTTGTTTCGAGGATGACCCGTGTCCCTGTGTTTCTGTATGTGTATGTTTATAAATCTCCAGCCCTTTTCTTGGCTCTCATACCATTCCATAGTGCAGGTACAGTTCCCCCTCCTGAAAATAACATGTCCCTAGTAACTGAGTTGTCAGAGAAGAGAGACAAGAACCAAAGATGTTGCCCCAAAGGGAAGAATTGATTCAGGGTGGTGTGCAAGAATTGTCTGTATTCTGTCAATCATGTTTTAAATAAACACTGACTGGCCAGACAGGAAGTATAGGCAGGAAAACCAGACAGAAAGTAGAAATGATGCAATGAGAACAGGAGAATTCTGGGAACGAGGAATTTGATTCCTCCCACTCCTGCCCAGACCACTGAAGCAGCAGGATGTGATCTGCCTCGCTGAAAAAGGTACTGAGCCACATGGCTAACATAGACCAGAACAATGGGTTAATATAAGCTACAAGAGCTAATATGTAGCCTGACCTAATGGGCCAATCAGCTTTATAACTTATAGAGATCTCTGTGTGATTTTCTTTGGGGCTTGTGGGCTGTGGGGTACTGGGCGGGACAGAAAACTCCAACAAGCAGGCCCAGTTCATGTTACATCAGGGCTCCAGACTCAACTTAAGATCAGAACATAAGAATCAAGAACCACCTTTGCAAGGAGACTAGTTGAGCCCTATACTTGGAAGGAAAGGGGGCCACAGTGAGACCAGCATGGCACTGCTGTTCCGGGTGAGCCCTCAGACACCTTGATATATAGCCAGAAAACAATGGAGCTTATGACCAGGTTATGGGAAGGGTCTCATTTCCCCATGGCCCTCTGAATACAGCCGCTCTGCTGGCTCTGTAGCAAGCCTTCCCTGAACTTACACACAGGTTCTTCCCACCTTCCACGCTCACCTCCACCAGGTGTGGTGCCACAAGGCTCCAGCAGCGCATCACGTGGAGCAGGGGCCGGGCTTTGCTCCTCACGATCCTCAGCATGGCATCCCCCAGGCGGAACAGGTGCAGAGCGCTTTTGCGATCCTGGGTAGACTTAACTTCTCCTACAGGAAGGCAAGACGAGAAAGCCCAGACTCAGGAATAGTTCAAAGGACTCCAGCACCAGGAAGTTGAGAAATCAAGGCAGTGGTCTTGGATAGCAAGATGATTTCAGATGCTCATCAAGGAAGGAGAGAGCTTCCCACTCAAAATCAGAAAGGTGGTTCACTCACTAGGACCAAAACCTATCCCCAATTCAACACTGTGTCCACAGAGAAGGCATGACACAGTGGCTTAAATAGTAACACCGAGGAGTTAGACCCTTTTAGTAGCTGCATTGGAATAGGTCAAGGATTTCTCTCTTTTTTCCCACTGATCTCATGTATAAAATAAGGGGGGTAAATATAACTACTTCTTAAAGTTCCTTTTATTATTAAATGAATGTGAGGGCCCACATCCAGTGCTTACCATGAAGCCCAGATCACAAGGATGGGTGTTTTAAACTGTAACAATTATGACACATGCCATCAGCATCAATCAATGGGGTTATTTCATCCTTACCTACCACTAGTTTCTCCAGAGAATATTACCTGGCATGGCCAAAGAGTAATCGACTGTGTCTGTCACAGAATGGAAAAGCTGGGACTGAGACGCTTTCTTTAGCTGGTAGAGGAACCCTCCCAAGGCCGTGAGGTTCAACTTATCTGTAGCATCGTCGAAGAGCCTGGGTGCAAATAAATATACGTGTTATGTGGGAACAATTCAGCAAGGGTGTATGGCAGAATAATTATGATATATTCAGCTGAGGTAATTCACAAAAACTCCATGCAAACACTGCAGGCAAATGGGTGGTATGATCATAACTATTATTAATGTGCCAAAGTCTGCACAAGCAATGGGATTTTGATGCAACAAATACCATAAGACATCCTTGAAAAAAATAATCTTTGCAGGTTCCAAGCTAGCCAGTGGGGGTAAGTGCTCCTACAGTGTTCAGCAAGAATGTGAAAAATGATAAAGTATTGCTTCCAGAGATTCTAGGGTGATGGGGAGAAGGCTGAGATGTAAAGATCAGACATCAGGTTCCCATAACCACCATGAGCAGTGAGGTCATCTATGGTCTACCTGCCAAGCCTGCGGTGATGTCAGTGGTGTGGGATACCATATGCACAAGGGTCATTGTCTTGAACAGAAACTGAATCCTGAGCCTTTATGAAGGGTTAAGATAAGATATACTAAGGTTTAAGACAGAAAGATAAAAGAAATGAGGCATTAAGAGACGTTTTATAATTTTGTAAATTTTATAAATCCAGTTGTTGAGAAAAATAAAGTAAGCTTGAAATTTAACATCAAAGTCAAGGACCTAATTTGAAATGTCAAAGACCTTGAAAAGTCATTCCTTCACACGAATGACTGCAAAGCTCACAGGAAACAAAACAAAATATTGATCTACATATAAGTGCAAATCAAACCCACAGGTTCATTCTGGATGCCAAGAGGAATGTATGAAATAATTTCATATGTAATGAGTATTGAATTTTTTCTGATCACAATGTCTTCCATTGTCATCTGGATCAGAGTGTCATGCTTAACTAAGATTCTGTAATTTTGCTGGATGGTGATGGTGCACCTTTAATCCCAGCACTTGGGAGGCAGAGGCAGACAAATCTCTGAGTTCGAGGCCAGCCTGGTCTAGAATAAGTTCCAGGACAGCCAGGGCTGTCACATAGAGAAACCCTGTCTCAAAAACCAAAAACAAGCAAAACAAAACAAAACAAGATTCTGTAATTTTAGGGCTGAATAGATGGCTCAGCAGTTAAGAGCACTGGCTGATTTTTTTTTGGAGGACTCAAATTCAACTCCAGCACATAGTTCCAGGGGATCCAGTGTCCCCCATGTGTATATGTGGTACTCAGGCATACACGTGGGTAAAACATAAAATGCATTTATAAAGATTACAAATGAATTCTGCAGTTTTAGTAGATGAGGATGCTGCTCACTTTGTAGAATGTATGCAACATGCCTGAAGCCTGGGTCCCATCACCAGCACACCATAAACTGAGAGCGGTGTTACAAGTTCAAGGCTATAATCACCCCCACCTAGGATGTGAAGGCTAGAGAGAGGTTTAAGGCCATCCTCAGCTACACAGCAAATTTGGAAACAGCCTAAGAGACATGAGATTCTATTTCAAAAAAAAAAAAAGCCTGCACTTTTATTCCTCTTGTGATATTGTCTTTAAGAGCATTGGAGTGAGACAGACTCGGAAGTCTTTGCTGGCTCCATCATTCTAAAGTAGAGTGACTGAAAACGAATTAGCTAACGCCACTGACCTATCTTTTCCTCCTCTAAGAAATAAAGCTAACAGCTCTCATGGTTGGGCTGCCTGGAGGGTTGTCTGGTCTGCGTGGAGTGTCCAGGAGAGTGCTTGGCACCCTCACCGCTAACTAATGTTAGTTTCTATTATATAATTATTATGGCCTATTCAGTGGAGCCTTTGAGTGGTGAGGATGCATTCTGAGCATGGGAGCTGAATCTCAGCAAATGAAAATCTTCGACAGAGAAAGCAGAAGGACTCAGAAACTTAGCCGGCTTTAGACCCATCCTTGTCTCATTCTTGTCTCAAGCTTAAGAAACTTAGGAACCACTTTAATCATCTTATGAAGAGGACTAGAGAATTTCCTTTGGGTAAACTGTTCACTCCCAGACAGAAAGTGAGACAGAAAGATAGACCAAACACACACACACACACACACACACACACACTGGATGTTGAGGTGAAGAGGTTATCCAAAACAAAGATTGCCAGCTACTTATCACCATGTTTTGCACAAATAAATTAAAAAATTCAATAAGCTTTTAAAACTATAGTTATTTTAGACATATTCTAACTTTAAATAGCTTGTTACAATTTATTTTTGTAGCCAGCATTAACAGATATCTAATTTAATTAAAATTAATACCCCTTTGATTGTTCTTCCAAGAAATTATATCAATATAGCAGCAAAATCTTTTTTATATACTTCAAAGATAATTATGCTTACAAACTGAGGTCTTTCTTATAATTGGCATGAAATATCTAATGAAAAACAGCATATACACAGCACAGGCACATAGCATACATAGTACACATACAGCACACTCACAATACATACCTGCACACACATATCTCACATATACCAGCACATACACATAGTACACACAGTAAACACACAGTGCACACAACTGTGCTCAAGTAAGCACAGAGCTCACATTCACACACGTATACCAACAAACACCAGGGCAAAAGCATACACAGTACACATACACATACATATATACACACATAGCAAACACCAATATACAGCACGTAAGCACACACAAACTTCACACACCAAACACCACAAACACACACACAGTTTGGTAGTCTATTAAGTACTCTGAGACTTCAGAGAATACATTTATTACATCGTGTGTGCTAGTCTCATATAATTTCAACAATCACTGTGTTCTCTACCAACACTAAATTGGGCTACATTTTTAAATGTTTTCAGCTATTAATTTCTTAACTAAATGCACATGGTTATTAACAGAAATACTAAGACAATAGATATCCTGCCTGCTTGATTTTGTAGGTCAATGTCACTGTACCCTCCTATGAAAGGGACATAGTCACAAGTGGTGATTCGGGATTCAAGCAGTGAACATATTCTTATACTCTAGAAAAGCCACTGAATGCTGTCTAATACAGTCACAATGTTGATGTAGTTTTTGAGACTCCCTATGCTTACAAGGCTGGAACACATGATCCTCCTGCCTCAGCTTCCAGAATGGTGGGGTTTTAGCTGTGTGCCCATGCCTGGCTATGTGTACGTATATCTTGTAACGAGGATTAGAGATGACTTGGCCTATGTCGAGGTATTTATTAGTACCATTTCCAATCTGTGATAATGAACAGACACAAATAATATACGGATATATGAAGATTGCTCTTAAAATTTTAAGCCATGATTTCTTAAAGGAGTAGCCAATTCAAATTGCAATGCTTATAAGAAATTACAATTTAATGCCCAGTAAAAGAATATGAGTAAAAAAAGAATGGAAACAGTAGTTAAATATTTATGAAGTATTTTCTTTGCTATTTTGTGTTTCCAATTAGGATTCTATTTTGCTTCTGGGTCTCTTACCCATTTTTTTTTCTTTTGCTTTATCAAAGAGACTCCAGGAGTGTTACACTCTCCCTGACACCCATGTGTCACTTCTGGGATCCAGAAACACTTCAATAGCCAATTTACTGGATAAATAGGAACAAGGGATTATTCTACCAGTCAGAACATGTGCACACTGTATGAGCCAGTGGGGAGTAAGCTTCGGTGTAACTGTTTCTACAGACACTATCAGGCAGGTCAATGTAAAAGTCAGGACAGGCAGCCAGGGCTCTCTGAGCCCAGCCAGTGAATGCTCAGCCTGGTGCCCTAGCCACTCCCTGTCTGTTCCCTTTATAGGAGGCCTGGGCATAATGACTATATGCTGAGCGGACAGATAAGGCAATGCCATATGTGACTGGGGCTCACAAACATTTCCAACATCAAGACATGTTGCCAAATAGTTGAGGCAATAGTTGGTTTTCCTTCTTTGCCTTAATGTGGCTCTTAGGCATCAATAAGTATCATACTTCTGGGTTCCTGGGTGAAAATTTTTATTATTTTCTTTTGTGCACATGTGTGTGTATACATGTGAGCATGCATGTTCATATGTGTGTAGGTGCATGTGTGTGCACATGTGCTCAAGCCTGAAGTCGGCGATGGGCATCTTCCTTGATTCCTCTCATTCTACACATTTGGTGCTGCAGGTTCTCTTACTGAACTTAGGGCGTGTCGATTTCTGTCAGCCTAGGTAACTAGCTTGACTTAGGGATCCTGTCCTTACCTCCCAAGTGTTAGGAGTCCAGGGCGCTACCAGGCCTGCCTGGCTTTTTATGTAAGCCCTGGGGATCTGATCTCCAGTTCTCACCCTTATGCATGCAACACTTTGTTTACAGAGCCATTGCCACAATCCACGGTATGGGATTTTGTAGCAAGAATCACCAAAACATTGAATCTTTACTAGTTTCCAAGCCATGTTCTAGGTGCTGCAAAGTTATTACTTAATTCAACCTCATAACTACCCCATAAGAATTATTTTTAAAAAGAACCTCGTTTTACCAGCAAGGAAGCCAGGGCCCAGTGAGTTGTCAGACATGGTAGTAAAACGAGAGACTTAAAAGCAGACAGTCCGCGGCAGACCTGGAACTCGGGCCTTAGAGTTCATTCGAAGGATGGTGTGTGGTAGGAGGGAAGGCAATGCCTTCGGAAGATAGAAAGAGGGCTGGGAGAGAGCTCAGTTGAAGAAATGGTTGCCTTTGCCATCCCAAGGACCTGAATTCAACTCCTAGGACCCACATGAAAGCAGAGTGTCGTGGGTCATACTTGTAAGTGATCCCATAATGGAGGAAGCACATGCAACGAGGGCCTGCTGGTTGGCCAGCCTAGCCTGCTTGATAAGCTCCAGAGAACCTGCTTCATAAATAAATAAATAAATAAATAAATAAACAAACAAACAAACAAATAAATAGAAAAGAAAAAGGTGGATGGTGCCTGAAGAACAGGCAAAGTTGTCTGCTCTCTCTCTCTCTATCTCTCTCTGAAGCATTTTCAGTATCTGGCTAATACAAGTTCTCCCCAGCTGATTTTGAGACCAGACAAGTGAATATAAGCACAGCCACCAGGCAATCACCAGCTCAGCATCCTTGTGTGGTCGGCTAGCCTTGCATACCTGTCGGCCTGGGTAGAAAGACTGAGGACCACCTTGGTGGCACTGTTCCCACTCAGACTGCCTCCCCGGAAGTCTGAGGTCCGGCCACGGCTGCACTCCCGAACAAGCTCCTGGATGGAGCGTGGCTGGACCACAGGGGCTGTGCTCAGGGAGGGGCCCTGCTCCTGGGTCTGCTCCTGACACGAGCCCTCACACTCAAGGTCCCCAAGGAGGCCAGAGCTCCCAGAGGTCTTCTGTGGCTGTCGGATGGTCAGAGGGGGCTGGGAGGTACCATCGCTGAAGTGGGTGTGCTCCAGTGTGCCCACATACTCACATACCCTAGAAAGAACCAGACAGACAGGAAGTGAATACCGTACATTGCCAGCTCTATCCATCCCATAGTGAGAGAAAAGGAAATCCAGCCAGCCCTGGAATTAACCCATTTCCCCCCTTTTCTCTTACCATATTTGGCACTGCCCTTTCCTTACTATGTATTTTTCTATGTAGAGACACAAAACTTGTTTTAAGTTGGACCAATCTTGGCATAGATGAAGGCGTCCTCAGATTCTCTTCTAGGGAAAAGATAGGCAACAGATCCCTATTCTTCACTTCTGTGTTGCCTAGCTTCCTGGCTTCTGAGGACCAATCCCGCTCCACACTATGCTCTGATATGAGCTGAGAAGCACTTCCTATTAACCGGACCCCAGAATGAGCATGCCCATGACAGACAGGCTCTCTCCACACAGTAGAACTCTACCAAGCTATGATGTGTCTTGCTGTGGGACAATGGTCTTGTACCCTATAAAGATTTGTCACCTGTATTGGTTTAATAAATGCTGATTGGCCAATAGCCAGGCAGGAAGTATAGGCATTCAACCAGAACAGGAGAATTCTGGGAAGAGGAAAAGCTCAGTCTTCAGTCATCATTCAGATGCAGAGAAAGATGAAAACGCCCCACTGATGGAGGTACCAAGCCACATGGCCAACACAGACAAGAATTATGGGTTAATTTAAGGTATAAGAATTAGTTAATAAGAAGCCTGAGCTAATAGGCCAAACAGTTTATAATTAATGTAGGTTTCTGTGTGTTTATTTGGGACTGAATGGCTGTGGGACCAGGCAGGACAGAAACCTCTGTCACCAGTGTCTGATGCTGATAACTCCATATATCTCATGTTCAAGTAGGGATTGGGACTGGGGAGGGTCCCTAGCAATGGCAACATCAGAATAGACATATGCAAATGCCAACTCCAGGGTGCCTGCTCCTAGCAGGATTTGGGATTAAGATGATTTCTAAGACATCCTTTATCCTTGATAATCTAGTTGTCTGAGGGTATCCTGGATAAACCACTCTGGTGTGCTCTAATCTGAGATTTGTGGAACTCACATTGCTTGGGCAACACCCGAGTCTCCTCTTTGGTTTCCTTGTAAGACAGATGCAGAACATCTGGTCATCCACTTCTCTGTCACATCCCTTTCTATTCTGGGCTGCTTCATCCTGGTCCTTTCATGTTCTTCTCAAGTTGGTTGGCTTTACAGTGCTTGGATACTGCACAAGCTCTTCTCTTAGGAACTCAACCAACACTGTGGCTTGATTAGTGTTGGTGACGTGAAACTGACCTCAGATTTTGCTGCCCTCCAGCTGCTCTCCTCCCACGGCTGGTCTGCTTGCAAGACATTTCAGTGTGATGCCTTGGCTGATGCCTGCTTAAGGCACAGCTGAGTGTAACTGAGCTTGTTCTTCTCCTAATGCCAGTGTTTGGAGAGGCCTGGTTCTTATCTTGGACTGCAGAGTTGGAGTCTGGAGTTGTCATTTTGTGTTTTATTTTATAGCTGTTGACTGGGAGCCTCTTCACTTCAATGGCACAAAACTTAAGAGTCAAAATTTTTAGTGGTCTTTTGCACAGATGTACTATTATATTCTTATTTTTCCATGTCTAGTTAAACAAGATGTCTTTAGTGAGTATTGTATGTAATGATGTGTGTATACTAGGTCTTTTTTTTTACATAGAGATGACATTAATGAACACATAATAGTTGTATTATTGACCCCTGAGCACTTCTTAGACTCATTCATTGAAACTGCACGGTTGTCTTCCATCTACCACTTAGGAGTTCAGGGCTTTCCTCCTTGGTGTAATATAATACATCTGTCTCCCACAGGAGTGTCAACAGATAAATCACAATTCCCTGAATGCAGTTCCGCAACTCTGTTCTCCAAAAACATACATCCAGCGGTCCTTATATCCTGTCCTGTGTCTCACTTGGCATGTTATCTGAACAGTAAGGGCTCATAATCTGCTGGCAGAGCCCGAAGTCTACGAGACTCTGTCTACCACCCCAGGCTTCCCAAGGCGGGGTCTGTGCCATCAGGGGTGGGGATCCCATCATGCACCTGAACACGTGTGGCCAGCAGTCCGGGTTGTGGCTTCCCATCTCCAGGCCTACGCTGAGGATGGCATCCATGCACAGGACGTGGGCTGTGTGCAGCCACACCCCCTGCACCTTCCCCATCTGCTCCAGTTTCTGCTCCACTTTTAGTTTCACTGTGCCAGAAAGACATTTATTAAGATAGCAGTCTGAGCAAGGGAGACAGAAAGGGAGAAAGACAGGATGGAAATGAAAGAGTGTGTCGTCATGCAGGGGCAAAGGGTGACAATATACTTCGCTGGCTGCAAGCGCCTCTTCAACAGGTCCCATGGTTCGCATGCAAGCTACTGGTTGGACGAGTTCCCATTCACGGGTGACCCCTGCTCTGGGACTCTAAGGTCAGACAGATCCTGAGCTAGGTACAGCTTCTTCTAGCACGCTCATGGGCCTGGGTAAGGCACGGCTGTGTGGGTGAGCTTTGTGTGCTGTGCTAGCTCCAGCTACACTGTCTGTTTCTAGCCCCTCGTCCTCCCCTGTGCACTCTGACTCATAACATCAAGGCATTCGCGGCAGTCTGCTAGTCTCTCTGAGCTTGATTAATGTTATTTACGCCTTTCTTACGATGGTCATCCCCAAAGTATGTCTATGCATTTGGAGCACAAGCATGACATTTCAAGTGAAATCATGATGTCATTTGTCCCTGAGTTCACACTTGTATCTGTGAGCTATAAATGCCTTCTTGAAGGATGATGGAGAGGCAATGACTGAGGGAGGATGCAAAAACTGACTCAGAAGGTCAGTTATGCTAAATGAGAAGGCCAAATGGCGTGCATCCTTAAAGACAGCCTTCCAGTCACCAGATCTGGTGGGATAAACTGGGTGCTAGCTCAGCACTAAGAAGCAGAGAAAACTATCTTCAAGGTACTCATCCGTTTTCATGTTACAAGGAGAAAGTTGTTTTTAGGAAAACACTATTTACCTCATGAATATGAAACTGGTTTTATTTTGTGTTTATGATTAGAACATTTTTAGCACTGTTAGTGTGTTGTGTTTCAGGAACTGTATGTGTAAGAATTAAACGTTTACAAATATTTATAGGTATGAATGTTTTGCCTGGAGGCATACATGTGCCTATGTGTATGCTGGTTCCCTCAGGGGTCAAAGGGGAACTTGAAGTCATACATATGGGTGTGGGTCACCAGGTGGGTGCTGGGAACATAACTTGGATCCTCTGGAAAAGCAGCCAGTGCTCTTAACAGCTGAATCATCTCTCCCCAGCCACAAGAATTTTTTTAAATGATTCATTTTATTTGTATGTGTGTCTCTGCGAGTGTATGCACACACGTGTGTGTAGGCATGCATACCCATGCATGTGCAGAGGCCTGCGTTAGGGTGTTGGATCCCTAAGTTGTAGGTCTTTGTCTTTTGCGTGGTAATGGGGATGCTCGGGTCTGAAAATGGGGGTACTCAGATCTGAGAATTCTTGTCCTTATGATCAGCACTCTTAACTGCTGAGCCATCTCTCCAGACCCGGGAATTTATATTTTTGAGGTAAGTACTTGTTATGCAGTTCAAACTGGCCTCAAATTTTTGATCCTCTCATCTCAGATTCGTGAGTTGGGGCACACAGATGTACACTTCCACAGGTAGCTAAATGTGAAGATTTTTGTGTGGCTGACAGATACACAATACTTGAATAAACTTTCATTCCTTTTTTTGTTTCATCTTTCCCCAGATCTACACGAACTACTTTGCTTGTTAACAGGTTTTTTTTTTTAAATTTAAATATTTTAAATTTAAAAGTTTTAAATAAAATTTTAAGTGTCAAAATATTACTTGTTTGTGGAACAGTGACCTGAATTGCTTGTCTCTGCTAAAAATACACATTTTCTGTGACTAGCTCTTTTTCATATCCACAGATAGCATCAGCATAGTTTAGATCATGCTTTTTCATTTTCCCTTCAGCCTGCTGCCTGCCTTGTGTCTTTCATTGCCATTAGGAAAGACATCTTCTTTTCCTTGTGTCTAGAAGATCTTCACCTCTACTGGCCCTTTCCCATGTGCACAAAGCTCAGGTTTTTCTGAATGAAGTTTCTCTGGCCTCCTTCTTATGGGTTCTATTTGATTTTCTTTCTCATAACAATGGCCAGTTTGCCATCCCTACTTTGACCTGAGGGGTCTCTAATGTGCACTAGCAGCCTGATGATGACCCAGGAGGTGACTCAGCCAGGTGGGCCCCTGGCACTCTTGTTAGCAACCAACTGTACATTTCCACTGGTAGCCAGTATGTCTTTCTTGTTGAGAAAGAGACACTATTAGCATTAGGTAGACTCCCTTGCCCTAAACAAACTCAAGTGTATGGCCCAGTGGGGTTCCTGACTAGTGGCAATTGCCTACTGTGCATCACACATGGAACGGGGACCAGTCTCCAGTGGTATATGCGGATGTGTGTACAGCATCATG
>JABTXL010012406.1:9990341-10111924 GCA_025134845.1 Neodon shergylaensis
GCATCACACACAGAATGGAACAGGTCTCCAGTGGTATATGCGGATGTTTGCACAGCACGACGAAGGCACCAGGAAGATCTGCCTGAAGCTGTTACCTTGTGCTATGGCATCACTGGGCTCCTGGGCTTCCCTTTCTTCTTTCTCTTCCTGGACACAGGAAGCAGCCGCCATCTGGGCAAGGGCTGAAGCGCAGTTAGCAGCAACCCCTTCAGAAGAAACAAACATCTACCCCTTAGCTGAGTATGTTCTCCAGATAGGTACCAAAAAGAACCCCTTCTAAAGGATGACTTCCCCAGTGAGTTCTGAAGGGACCTTCCCTCAGATCAGGGATCCCCACAGGTACCTAGAGCACAACTCAGTCGGGCAGCTTTCCGCAGCCCATCAAGGCTCATGCAGATGGCATCTCGCTCCTTCTGGTTCTGCTCTTTGATGCCCTCGGCTCCTAAGATGAAGGCCAGCCCCTTGGAGCTTCCTGCCATTCGACCAGTCAAGGGAGTTGACAGAGTATCAATCAGGTTCTTCCAGCAGCCAACCAAAATATAACGTGCAAATGCCACACCTACAAGAAGGGGCGACCCAGGTTACTATCTAGAGACAAAAATGAATGACAAAGGGTCTGGGGTTCTCCAGGCCTCAGATGAGCATCTCTGACTTGAATGTCATTCTACAACAGGAAATACAATTTATTAGATTGTGTTGGGTCAGGTTTCACACAGTGCTCATAAGTAATGAATGTGGCATTACCATCTCAGCAGGGCAATTTTCATTACCTCCCTTCCCCCCTGCAAGACAAAGTCATAATTTATTTAAGCCGCCATGTAACAATTTGATTTCCGGTAACACGTGTAATGTATGTATATTTTAAACCCAAGGTTGAAGGTCTTACCTGCTACTGTGGAGTCGTCAATTCTCCTGCTCTGAGCGAAAGGCGATTCCATTGAAGCTGATGCCATCAACTGGCCACCAATTGCGCTGCTCTCTAAGCCGTCAATATCTGTCAAGAGTAAAGTCATCCCTTGGTTTTGGCAGGTCAATCAAAAAATAATGGCCATCATAATATTCATATCTCTTTTAGCAAAAATTCATTGTATCTCTTATGTATGAGCTATAGAGTATCTTTTCTTTTTTTAAAAATTATTATTTATTTATTATGTATACAGTATTCTGGCTGCATTTTTGCCTGAACACCAGAAAAGGGCATTAGATCTTATAGTAGATGGCTGTGAGCCACCATGTGGTTGCTGGGGATTGAACTCAGGATCTCTGGAAGAGTAGTCAATGCTCTTTACCTCTAAGCCATCTCTCCAGCCCCCTAGAATGTCTTTTTTGAGAAGATTATAAGCGTTGCTTTATTCCCTCAGTCTGTTTTCTTTAGTTGACAAAGCAATCTTTTGCCTGCAGTTGTATGCTTTATATTTGAAAAAATAAGGCTAACCTCTGCCTCTGCCATTGTCACATAGCATTCACTCAAGATGTTTTCATCTGTGGATCCTCTTTTTATTAAAAATCATGGCATTATCACTAATCGTATGTATAGAGTACTGCTTCTCAAGTTCTCGACTAAAAAGAATACACAACCATGCCGGGTTAGTATTTCTCTTCCAGAGCGCTTCCACTAGAACTAAGCAGAATAATTCTCTGGTCAAATAATTTTCATTCTAACTCAAAACATATTGGTGACAGTACACTTTATTATTTTCAAATGGTTTCAGTTAATATTTTTTTCATTTGATTGTCCCCAACTACTCAAATCAGGAAGGGAGGGCTCTTATTTTTCCTGTTTTACAGGGGAGGAAATTATGAACTAGAGGCAGAAAAAAGGTATCATTTTTGGGTGTTTGGGCTAAGATCCAACTGTAAAGTAGGTAGATCGCCCAAGTCCACAAGACTGGCAAAAGGCAGAATTGGAATTTAGTATCTATGTTTTCTGATTGAAGATCAGAAACAACACCACGCCTCAGTTCAACATGGGTTCTAAAACAACCTTCTTCAAATTTTTGTAAGAATAAATCCCCACATACAAAATAGCTCAACAAAATCCTTCATATGCTGGCAAGAAGGGACTGGTCTGGGGTTGAAAAGTCTGGGATTCTGCTTATCTCTGAATGAAGAGGCCTTTTAGGCCTGAAGGAGGCACCTCAGTCTCTGGGTACCAATTCCCTCACTATAAAAGGAGCCGACAGCGGGATGTAACATGAATTCGGAGGCAACTGATACGGACAAATGAAACACAGTGGGGGTATGGGAAACAGGATTGAATAAATTTCTTCTCAATTTGGAACTCCACCCTTGCTTGAGTAGTTTGATTTTCAATGCACAGTGTTAACAGTTTCATTTTATATTGGATTCTTACAAAATGTCATCAAGTCTTCTGGGCAACGTATCAGAAGGTCATTATGGTGGTTCCAAAGAAATTGGCTCCCATAGGGAGCTGCACTATTAGGAGGTGTGGCCTTGTTGGAGGAAGTGTGTCACTGTGGGGGGCTTTGAGGTATTATATGTTCAAACTATGCCCAGTGTGGGACAGTTCACTTCCTGTTGCCTGTGGATCAAGATGTAGAATTCTCAGCTCCCTTCCCAGCATCATATCTGCCTGCAGGCTGCCATGCTTTTCATCATGACAATAATGGGCTAAACCTCGGGAGCTGTAAGCTAGCCTCAATTAAATGTCCGTTATAAGCATTACTGTGATCATAGCGTCTTTTCACAGTAATAAAAAAGCTGAGACAGTCATAAAAGATAGAAATTTAGGCTGGGCAGTGGTCATGCACGCCTTTAATCCCAGCACTCGGGAGGCAGAGGCAGGCAGATCTCTGTGAGTTCGAGGTCAGCCTGGTCTTCAAGAGCTATTTCCAGGACAGGCTCCAAAGCTACAGAGAAACCCTGTCTCAAAAAAACAAAACAAAACAAAACAAGATAGAAATTTATATGATTGCTACTATAGAAATAGGCCAGTTTTCTGGAATCAATCAATGACCTAATGACATTTACCAGAAATGGTCATTTTATCCAGTTTATAATAGTTCCCATATACTGGGTACAATACTAATGAACTCAGCTATTTGAAATTTATTTAAGTATAAAGTTTATCATTTCTATGAATGGCTTGCCATGTTCCAAGGAGTGGCCTGTTAGCCGATGGTGAGACTGTTGGTAGGGCTTCTCCTGGCACACCCCACTTGCTAGTTCACATTTGGAATTTGCTATAAAGTTTCATGGACTATTAATTATTTACTTTTATTTGTCACCAGTGTTTGCCTGCATATATTGATATGGACCAAGTGTATGCCATGCGTGGTGCCCTTGAGGTCACAAAAAGGCACTGGCTCCCCTGCAACTGAAAAGATGGCTGCCACGAGGGTGCTGGGAACAGAACTGGGTCCTCTGCAACCAAGAGTAATAAGTGCTCTTAACTGCTGAGCTATTGCTCCAGCTCTCACAGAACCTTATTTTTGTTGCATTATTTTGAAAAGACTATATATTGCTATCATTACCCTAAATTAAATAGCTTCCCTATGGGCAGAGCGACTGAGCTTATTCTTATGCTACAGCTGATTAGCAGCCATGATGGATGAATACAGCTATTCCTTTGACATCTATTGAATGACTCTTTTTTTTTATTAAGCTTTGGGTAAAAGATTCATAAAGATTACATTAGGCAGAAACCTGGTATTTAAGCTCCTCAACTGAATTCTAAGGCACTTAGACACTCTATGCAGCTGTCTCTACCCTAATGAAGGGAGTTTGTGGAAACAGATGGAGATTGAGAATTGCTTATAGTAAATTAAAAGAATGTCTCTTACAAATAAGAATGATTGTTTAGTGTGTGTTTGCCTGTGCACATGTTCATGTGTGTGATGTGTGTATGTGTGTGTATGCACATATGTGTGGAGGTCAGAAACTGGTATCAGCTGTCTCCCTGAGTTCCTCTTTAGTTTATTTTTTGAGACAGAGTCTCCCACTGGTTCCTAACCAAAGAAATCCTGATGGAGGAAGGTCATTGGTAATAAACAAACTGCCTTGGCCCATTTTGATAGGCCATCCCTTAGGCGGGTGGAGTAGGCAGAACAGAATGCTGGGAGGAAGAGGAAATGAGCTCAGACTCGACAGCTCCGCTCTCTGGAGCAGAGGCCATGTTCCCCTCTCCCGCAGACGCACGCGATGAAGCAAGCCGCCAGGTCAGACATGCTGAATCTTTCCTGGTAAGACCAGTGCTACACAGTTTATTAGAGATGGGTTGATCGGGATATCAGAATTAGCCTGTAAGGGCTAGAGTTAATGGGCCAAGCAGTATTTAAAAGAATACAATTTGTGTGTCATTATTTCGGGGCATAAGCTAGCCAGGCGGCCGGGGTGCTGGGGACGCAGCCCCGCCGCTCATATTACTACAAACTCCCTGCCTCCGAATTCCTGATTGTGGGTTTTCACCTGTCAATTGACTGCTTTGTCACCTTTTTAAAAGTTCCGGTGTCAACCATTGACACCATGACACACTTTTAATCAACAGATCCAACCTCCCAGCTACACTCTCCAGCTTTATCCCTTCCTTCCCCTGTGTAATAAAGAGCTGATGAGCTTTGAGACACAGGAGACACCACACAAAGGCATCTTGTGTAGAGCCATGCCCTTCTATGTCCCATGAGAGGACAATTCAGACTGGAAGTCAAGCTAGGAACAAAGAAAGATTAAAAAAAAAGGCTGAAGCTTTAGCTTGTTAGAGCTTCTGATGAACACATCAAGGCTTTGAACATTGTTGGCAAGCCATGGATAAAACAGAAATATCTGCTCTTGCCAAAACTCACCCCACCACCCCTAGATACTAAACACACTATTCTCTGTATGGTCACTTAAAATTTCTAGTTGTTAAAGAGGATGTTAAAATTTTTGACACTGGAGACAAGGATGCTGGGAAGGCCAATGTTTAGCATTAATTTATATTCTGGGACAGATGGGAAAGGGACACTGACAGGGAATGGGAATGAGGCCAAGTATAAAATCAATTGCTTCATAGTCCAAGTGGCCAAATCCCAGGAGTGCCGAATGATGTGGGATCTCTATTAGCACATGAGAACTTCCAGGAATAACTCCGGGCCCGTGTCTAGAGAATACAAGTCCATTGATGGGCCGACAGCATTACTCTAACAGCTAAGTGTGTCCAACGGTGACAGTGAGCACAATAGGCTGCCCACGACAAAAGGAGAGCAAGTGCATGCGAAATGCTTTCATGACGCTATCCTGCAACTGTTACTCAAAGCCTGTTCAAGCATCATGGCCTTTCTAAGAGGCTCCAGCACATCAGCTTCCCCACTACGAAGCACCCCGTGACCTTGGCGTGAGCCACTGACCAGTGAGCATGGTGATAAGGGGGAGGCTGTTGTCCTCGGGGCTGCCCCAGTAGCCAGCTTCTCCAAGCATGTTTCTGTCGAGCACCTGGTGGTAGAGCTCCTCAATCCAGGCCTGCGAGAAGACCATGAGCACGCCGCTGGTCTGCACCTGTTTCATGAACTCCTTCTGCAGAGAGGCCAGGGAAGGGGACCAAAGACACAGCCCCGTCAATGAACAGGTTCCCAAACCATGCACCCCCCCCCCACTTCACTGAACCAGAGCTTTTCATTGCAGGGAGAGTAACAGGGAGAAAATCTGGGGTGCAGAAGCCCAAGCTTCACACAGCTGTCTTATTAGTGACGTGCAGATGAGTAGCCTGCAGAAGGACCAGGATGCTGCCTTTTATGGTCATGTTCTTGGTGTGGAGGTTGTCACCTGCATGGCTACCTCCATGGTTTCCTCTTCTTGCTGTCCCAGCAGCAGCAGGGATAGAACAAGCTCTGGATGAGTGTATGTCCCCAAGAGAGACTAGACCTATTCTCATAGAGTCATCAGTTAACCTTGGGGGTTATATGTCAATCAAGAAAGAAGTGGCCATTGATTCCTTTCTGCAGATCCATGATTTAGACCCACAAATTGACATCCTGAAAGTGGCTTCTTCAGTCAAGGGAGCCGACCACAGTATAGTCAACACCATCCTCACTACACACTTTACAAAAGGTGTTTTATTAAAGCCATGAATGATCGCTGTGCAAATTTCACATCTGTGCTCTCCCCGCTCCAGACCTGCACAGGCGCAGGTACTGTTGAGCAATGCAGCACAGAATACAATGGCCAGTTTCTTCCTACAGACCCGACACTTGGCTGTATAGTGTCAGCTGAGATCAGAGCTCACCTCGGGGGGGGGGAGGCCCATGCCAGAGTTCATGCTCACCATCATGCCTGGTGCCAAGGTTGGCCGCTTCCGGTAGTAGTCACCATGAGAGAGCTTGAGGTTGAGCAGCAGGGCACAGTGTGCCGCTGTGTACAGGCTGTCAGCGTTCATCAGCATCTGGAAGCTCAGACTGCTCCCTCCATCGAAGCCGGGAGAGTGCATCATGCCTACAGGAAGGGATAAAGACACCTGCTGGAACGCCATAGCGTGCCACAGGACCGGCATCTGCTGAACCAGATAGAGTCCCGCTACAGAAACGCCATTGTGTAGAACATAGCTATATAGCTTTGATTACCAGCCAGGACGCTCACAGGACCAGAGGCATACTACAGTATATGACGTCTGTTCTGGAGTCGATCTGCTACAACTGGATCGTGAGCTGTTCATTAGCAGTCACGACTGGGTAAAGCCCTTTGACTCCTCTATTACATTCTTACATCTCAAACTTTCCATGACAACGTAGTATGACTCAGCCTCATCCTCTCTCTCCTTCAGCTATCATCAGTCTGCTTGCTATTTCATCCTGCTCTTACCTACACTGCCTTGCAGCCTGTGTGTTATCTCTGACACTCTCTAGAATGCTCTCTGAGACCTCTGATGAGTTCCTCTTTTGATTTTTTCAGGTCTTCAATCAGTGTCTCAGAGACCGTTCCTTTTAGTTCCATAGCTTCCTTCCCAGGCACAGCCACTGCTTTCTCCCATGTACTTCTTATAGCCTCAATGCTGTTTACCCCACCTGGCATTGTATTAATAGATAGTTTACATAAGTGTAGGTCTGTGTGTGTGTGTGTACACTCTAGGGACTGAAGCTAGGCTAGGGTCTCACACAAGCCAGATTGATGCTTTGCCTGTTAAGCAATATCTCCAGCCCTTGGAGACAGGTCTCACTATGTTGCTCAGGCTGTGTCATATTTGATCCTCCTGCCTCAGCCTCCCAGGCACTGAGATTGTAGGCAAGGGCCACTATGCCAAGCTACACATTTGTTTTCTGTCTGCTCTCAGCACTCAAGGTCTGAGAGAAGGTGTTCCTATTAGTTCTGTTCATTAGAGAATCTTTCGCCTACAATAGTGCCTGTCACAGAGCAGGTTCTTATGCCACTGGATGAATGAATGAGAATTCGCATGGCTATTACGAGAACCAACTATAGTCATTCATCTAAGGTACTCAAAGCAGCACTTAACACAAAAACAAGAAAGTACGAAGTCAGGCATGGTGCCGCATGTGTGTATGTCAGCACTCAGTGGCTGGGGAAGGAGGCCTACGTCAGCGTGGGTGTCACAATGTATGTAACAATAATTTTTATTTATTTATTTATTGTTTTTTTTTGAGACAAGGTTTCTCTGTGTTGCTTTGGAGCCTGTCCTGGAACTCGTTCTGTAGTCCAGGCTGGCCTTGAACTCACAGAGATCCGCCTGCCTCTGCCTCCCAAGTGCTAGTGGTCCAAGTGCATGGACCACCACGGCCCTGTGCAACCCCCAGCACCCTTGAGGTGTCTGAGCAATTCTCTGTAAGAGAGAGTGTTCCTAAAATCCATTTCTTTCCATGATGAAGCAGAAAGTAGTATTCAGAGTTTGGCATTTAACTGATCAAATTAAGAAGTACATTCAAGTTTATGTACAGTGAGGTGGGGAATAATTGGTAAGTGGCCTGATCTTAGACATCAAGATTAGACAGTTGTTCTACAGCAGTTACTAACTTGGCTGGGAATATGCTCTGGAAAACTAAGCATAGGTTCAAGATGCTGAAAGTGTAAGGGGCCGTGGTTGAATTTATTGATATGGAAAGACATCCACTAGCAGAGGTATGTGAAGCCCGAGGACGCTGCTGGCAGATCTGCTTATGTCTGAAATAATTTGTTGAACTAGTTAGTAGTGTGTGCCGGCTGGTGGCCTAGCGTCTGTATGCTGGTTAATCTCTGCAACTACCAACAACTGACGCATTTGGGTATAAGACAAAATGAAGACTATTCCATCCGCTTACAGAAAAGAACCCTTTTCCTGCTATACAGGATGTTTTCTCTGGTGACACCAGGCACAAAGGAAACAGCACACCGCTGTACTTCAATAAATACTGTCTATCGTGTATAACCAATTCCATCTCATACAGTGTTTCATTTGACTATGCTCCAACTTTCAACAAGGAGAACGCCTGTGAGACATCGGTCAATTTGCCTAAACTTATGCAGGCATTTGGTGTCATGCCGCTGATGTGAGCCGATCGTACTGCACATGCCCTCCCTGGTAGGTACTCCACGAGAGGTTCTATGCAGTTTTTTGACTGGCCTTCTTGCTGTATTATCAATTTTGCAGTGATAAACCAAGGGAAGTATGCTAGCCGCGATGCTTGTATTTCCCAGGTCTCAAAAACTATAGTCCGTCTTGCCATCTGTAACGAAGATATTCTTCACTGTCAGGAACAGGGGGCTGGACCAACTGCTTGATTGGTCACCAGTGAAAAACTGGATACTCTGATTTCCAGGCTTGACACTAGCTAGGTTTTGCCAATTTCCCACAAACCTAGAGTTACCTGGGAAGAGGCACCTCGACTGAGAAAATGCCTTCTGTCAGATGCCTGTAGGGAAGTCTGAGAGCATTTTCTTGATCCATGATCAGTATGGGAGGCACAGCCCACTGTGGGTGGTGCCACTCCTTGGCAGATGGTCCCAGGCTCTATAAGAAAGTGTACTGGGAGAGGATGAGGGGCACGCCAGGAAGTTGGACTCCTCCATGGCTTCTGCTCCAGTTTCTGCTTTGGGCTCCTGCCCTGACTTCCCTTCATGGACGACTGTAAGCTATGAGGTATAAGAATTTTTCCTTCTGAGGTTGATTTTAGCCAAGTTTATCAAAACAGTAAAACCCTAGGACAACATGCCTGCTATGGGCTTGAACTTAGACAACTTAGAATGTTGTCATAGAAAGGGAGGTTCTCACTGGGTCTCAGCCCTCCTTGGGGGTTTATATAATGACCGGTAGCAGGGAAGGGAGTAATCTCCAGTGGTCCAGCTACTGGATTATGGGTAAGGTGTCCATAATCCTGCAAACAAGCTTTGCCCATCCCCTATACACAACCCTAAGGAAAGTCAGTGGGTCACTACCACTCCCTCCACCCCATCCCCACCAACAAGAAAAAGAAATAAGGGAGGAGAAAAAAGGAAAAGGAAAGTAAAAAAAATATTAGTGGGGAAAGAAGAACAGTGGAAGGGAAACAGATGGCAAAAAGGGTGGATATAATAAAAATTCATTATATACATGTATGAAAATGCCATGTCATAATGAAACCTATTGCTACATATGATTATATAAGATGATAAAAGCATTACCAAATCAGATTTCTAGCTCACGACTCAGGTTGTCTTTACTGACCAAGTCATCTCCCTGGTTCATTACATAATATTATTTCAAATACAAGACTATACATATAACTTTGCCATTTTGCAGAGACTCAATCATTACCAAAACCAACCACAGTGCCAGACTGTGACCCACACTGCTCTGGCCACTAATATCTGCTGTCTCCCTTGGTATCAAGGACAGTTGGTCAGAGAGTGTCCAGGCTGTGGAGACTGTCCCTGTGTCATAACCCCCCACCCATAAGTCTTCCAGTCCTTTACTCTCTAACAGAGGAAACCCCAGGGCTCACTAATATGCTTTTGAAAGCCAGTGGTTCTCAGCCTGTGCGTTGCGACCCCTTTGGGGTTGCATAGCAGATATTTACACTATGATTTCTAACAGTAGTAAAATTATGAAGTAGTAAAAAAAATGATTGTATGGTTAGGGACACCACAGCTTGAGGAACTGTATTCAAGGGTCATAGCATTAGGAAGGTCGAGAACCACTGCTTTAAGCTCTTCAAACCACAAGCAGGAAGATTATCACCTACGAAGGCACACAGCTCTAAATGTCCTGGGTGCATACACAGCAAAAGACAGTCTACAAACCTGAGCAGAAAGTGGAGGCAAAGTTCTGAAGGGCGGTGTCCACCTCTTCCACACTGGACAGGGCTAGGAGCCGGGGAAGGAGGCCCTCGAGGGACTGTATAAATAGCCGGGCACTGTGCTGGTCAGCCTCCTGGTTCTTCAGCAGTTTGAGAGACAGAGCTGCCGTTCTCAGGGACCGATGGCCCATGTAGTCCCGAGGGGTCTGCTCTTCATCTGCCAGTGAACAGTTGTCCGACCCAATGTCCGACACGTCAGACCTACCCGAGTCCTTTTCTGCTGCCATGGAATACTGGTCACAGGAGTCAAATTCTGTCCTCGACAGGTCTTGGTCATCTACACTGAAGTTGCTCTCACTATACCTAGATCCATAGGACCTTGTCCGACAGTCTACCGACAGGAAATTAGTGATGTCAGGGTAAGGGACTGTGTGGCTTCTCTGAACCACATCGGGCTGGTCTATGGCCTCAGGTTTCAACACTTTGCTCATGGTCTCCTTGCCTTCCTGAATGGCTGGTGACTTGAGTCCATTCTTGTGGTCCTCTGGTGTTGTCTGGCCCAATTCTCCCTCCAAGGTCGTCTGGCCTGTGTCTGTGGTGACACTGATGCTGATGTCTGGGCTCCTCTCATTGCCTGACTCCCACGGCGTGTGCTCTGAAGACAGCACTCGGCGCTGCCAGCGGAAGTCAGCCTCATTAATCTCCATGGAGTCCCGGCTTGACTCAGCTCCATCTCTCAGCTCCTCGAGGCGCAGGAGCAACAGCTGTACTTGACTCTCATTCAAGCCCTTGCCCTGGCTGAGCTCATCTAGGGCCCCGAGCAGGGTGCAGACGCAGGACACAGCAGCGTAGCAGGCTTCAATGCCACCTTTGATGCATGCTTCCGTCATGCCGTCCATGATGCTACACAGTGTTCAAGACAGAAAATGGCACCCAGGCATGAAAGATCAAGAAACACCCCTAAACATGCAAGAGTTATTAGGCTGGTCAACTGCATAGTATTCAAAAGAAATAGTCTAACTTGTATAACATCAAGGGGTCTAGACAATAAAAGCCACAAATATGCTCCCACCTAAATTTCCCCACCTAAAATCATAGCCCTGTTGACTGACTAGCTTTTCTGGGTACAAATGAAAATTCCAGAAGGACATGTGTCATTTTATTCAAGTAAAGACACTGCCAATTTATTTTCAACTATGTTCAGACCTTCAAATAGGGCAGTTGCTGTCGCTAAGAGTCATGAAGACTTTTCCATGTAAACATATTCTTACCATGCATATGCCAATATGATTATTACAAACCATAGAATATTGAGTTTTCAATGGAGGCTACTGCAATAGAACCTGACAGCCCATGCTGTAAATCAAAAAGTTCTTCCCTTAAATAATTCCAGGGGATACGTTTTGTATGCTTCATGTGTAGATTCAGTCTTAAGCCAATATTGAAATCTGGCAAGATATGAGTAATATAAATTGAGATATTTTATGTGGCTTGTGGGTAAATAATTAGATATACACATCTTATTTAATGTAGGCTCATCAAAATTTCATCAATTTGTGGTTAAGGTGAAAAGTGTTTGGAGAAGTTGAACACTTCAACATAGAAAATAACACCCAGGCATGAAAGATTAAGACATTCTTCCAAATATATTCAAGAGTTATTAGCATGGCCAACTGCACAGTATTCAAAAGAGAAAGTCTAATTTGCATAACATCAAGGGATCTAGACAATAAATGACACAAACACACTCAATGTTGGAAGAATTCCAAGTAAAGTTCTCCACTTCAAACCATACACCCTCCATCAATATTGACTGTTGGCCAATCTATATGGACCCCAAAGAAAAATGAACATACAGTTTTAGAAGATCCAAGTGAGATTTTCTTTTGGAGATAGATCTTTTCCTTGGCTCTGACTCGGTAGAGCTTGGTCCTGCCAAGTCATACAGACGCTGTGGGCTCCCAAGTATCTTTAGGAAAAAGGAGAAAGAACAGAAAAGTCAGTATCACAAAAACCAAAACTCAAAATCCACCAAGTTTTAAAGTCATGAGATCAAGTAGCATGTTCTTCTTTAGTGAAGGACACAAAACAGGAAGAAAACTTGAGGATCTTTTCTTGGAGATGCATAGAATCTGAAGAATCTCTGGCTTGAGATTTTATTTTTCAGATTTTGACCTATTTGTACATATGCAATGAGGTATTTTCAGGGTGGTGGGCATATCATGTTTGAATGAGATATCATCCGTAGTCTTGGGCATTTAAATCCTTGGTCCCAAATAGTGGCACTGTTTAGGTAGTGTTGGAGGTGGCCACTCGTTAGTTTCTGACCTCTCAGCTAGCTTAGCCCAAAAATAATCACACAAAAACTGTATTAGTTAAATCACTGTGTGGCCCATTAGCTCTAGCTTCTTATTGGCTAACTCTAACATATGAATTTAACCCATTTCTATTAATCTGTGTCTTGTCACGTGGCAGTGGCTTAACAGCAAAGTTTCAGCATGTCTGATTCTGGCAGCTGCTCCATGTGTCTCACTGACTCCGCCTTCCTCCTTCCATGCTATAGGCCAAGGCAGTTTCTTTATTCATTAACCAATAAAAGCAACACGTAGATAGAAGGACCTCCCACACAAGGTAGGCTTGGAAGGAGTGGTCTTCACAGAGGAAGTATGTCACTGGGGGTGATGTTCAGGTTGCAAAAGTGATATCTCATCCCCAGTACCCCACTTCCTGCCTGCAGTTTGAGATGTCACCTATCAGCTACTCCGACACTGTGACTTCTGTTTACTGACACAATCCCCCACCATGATGGACTCTTGCCCTCTGAAACTGTAAGTCCAAATAACTTTTTCTTTTGTAAGTTGTCTTGGTCATAGTATTTTATCACAGCAATAGAAAAGTAACTAATATAGGACCCAAGTTAAACAGCAAATTCACTTCACATACATCTTGTATTCTTAGCCTGAAGGTAATGTTACACGATAGTTTTAAAACTTCGGTGTGAGGGTTTTGTAGCATGGTATTTTTCTACTTGTGGCATTATGGCAGCACTGAAGACATGTCTGTACTTCAGGCTAATGATGTCAAATGTATGTTGTCACAAAATTAACTGAGGCTACAAAATGCTAGTAAGCTACAAAATAAAATGTGGCATACTGCTTATAATTGTACTTGCCATGCTGTATAATGGCTCTGCAGAACTTCACACTAAGTCACTTGGACAGCATCTCTCCAGCTTCCATCACCGAAGCACCTGTGACCACCATTCTATTTTCTGCTTCTACGTGCTCAGGATTTTTAGAGTATACATATAAATGGGACCAAGTGATACTTTCTGTAGCTAGTTTATTTCTCAGTATTATTCATCTATGTTGTTGCCAAGGACACAATTTCTTTCCTTCTTAACATAAATCATTATTCCATCAATACTATTTTGACTACATTTAATTTATATCTTCTATTGGCCCTAGCTGCTGCATGCTGTCATAGTACAATGGAGATGATACTCCACAAAATGACTGTACGTCAAACAGCTCCTGCTCATTAGGCGAGGAGCCACCAATTTCCCAGTTGCCACATTCATCCAGTGATTTTGTTACAGTTCTTTTGTTTTGCAGTTCCTTGTGAGAGAGCTGCAGAGATAGGGATGATATTTTGAGACTCCTTACTATTCTTTGGGCTCATGTTTTTTTTCCCTTTTTTCCAAATAAATGCAGAAAATACAAGTAATAAAATATTCTCTTTTGCAGGGATGAGTTTTCAACAAGATGAGGCAACACAAATACTTCCACAGAAAGTTATTTGAGGACTATGGAGTTGGTTCATTAATTGATGAAACTTTTTTTTTGGTATCTGGCATAGTCACATGATTAGCTGTCAGGAGGACAGGTTTTGTTTGCAGGATGCCTCTTTCAGCATGCCTCTGACCCTTTCGCACAGGTGCAAAGACTGAGTGTGGTAAGAAAGCTGAGGTCCAGAAACAACAAAAGGTGGTTTTCTAGTTCTTTCTCCATGCTTAAGGAATCTGTGGTATATTCCCTGTTCATAGTGATGACATTGGTTTGAAACTGTCATATTTAATCTCTCTACATACAGGAGTTACAATTACACCACATAATCGGAAACTGTGATTCTATTTGAGAAACCTGGCTGAGCAAAGACAGATTTCCAGAATTTGGGAATGTTACAGGGGGTTGTGCTGGCTGTATGTTTTACAGATTTTTATTTTGTTTAATTATGTATGTGTGTCTGTGTGTCTGAGGATGAGTGCACATGAAGGGCAGGTGCCCACTGGATCCAGAATTGGGCATCACATTCAAACCCTACTGGAGTTGGAGTTACAGGCAGCTGGGAGCTGTTTGACATGAGTGCTGGGAACTGACCTCTGCCAGAGAAGTGTGGGCTCTTAACAATGGACCCATCCCTCTAGCCATAAGTTTTAGATCAAAGAGTATTACTCTACTCTGTCCTTTCCATGGTGGGAAAATTCACGTCCTTTATACGTATCACCAAGGCCACCATCAACTACCAAAGTTTCTCTTCTTTGTTGAGCGATCCATGTTCAACAGTTACCAAAAGACCCAGAATGCAAAGCTATCATTCATAGTCTTGGAGCCTTCTAGAGTACTAATCCCATTGTCTGCTCTTCCAGCCAAGGGATATTTCCAAAAACAATTATTTTTTTAAAGTCTTTTGTTGTTGTTGTTGTTGTTAAAACGCAGATGTCACCACCTTGCCCTATGAGGCAGGGACGGCCCATCTACTAATCCTTCCCATTGGATGAGTCTGGGTTATAAAAACAGCCCCCCCCTCATACCATGACTTAAGCATGGGCTTAAAAGTCCAGCATGGCTTTTTCTTACACTACTTTCTGTTTTACCCTTACTTTTTCTCCTTTTTGCTATTTCATATTTATTCTGCTCTGTTTTTCAAAGCATCAAGGTTGGAGTACTGGGATGTTCATTTTAGGGTTTCTACTTTGAATACAATAGTTGAAGATTTAACAAGCCGGTACTCTGCACGGGCTGCCTTCTCATGAGTCTTCACATATAACATTCATGCCATTGTTCAGTTTTAACTGACTTATATTTTTACATATTTACAGAAAATGTCATTTAGAGGTTATATTAAGGAATGGCTAACAAAGTTGTGGAGAACTTAGATCCTACTGCTATGAACCTTTATTTTCAGCGTGAGGTATACAACTAAGTATGAGCAGGAATATTACTCAGAGATCATTGCATCTTCAGGGGACCTCTTCTGTCTTCCATTTTTGTTGAAGGGGTGAGTGCATCTCTGAGGGATGGGTATTTAATTTTTCTGCATAAGGGGCTTCGTGATGTTCATCATGTCCTGTAACACCAAATTATACCAGTAGCCCAATGGATAGGACTCTGAAGTCTCAGTTTCTCTTGAAAGCCCACCTCATCCTCTAATTCAACTTAGATAATGTATTTAAATGCCTAAATTTGACATGTATTGTTAATTGCTTCAGAACCTAAAGGAGAAGGGGACAGAGTTGGTTCTGAAAGACCAACAACACTCAAAGACCTTTGTATCTTCCTGTGGTATTGGGAACCAAACCTCAGAGCCCTGTGTATGCTAGGCAAAGACTCTACCACTGAGTTACAATCCTAGACACCCCATCCTCTTGCCCACCCCTACTGCCCAGGGCTAGGGACTGAATACACGGCCTTGTGTTTGCTAACCAAGTACTGTACCACCAAACCACACCCCCACCTTTTAAAATCTCAAGATGGGCACAAGAGGTACAGCATCAGTGGTTTGATGTTCTATATCTGGCCAGTATGGACTTAGAAAGAACATCTAGGGTAGACCAAAGGAAGGAACTTACTTTTTCATACTTATTATCAGGCAGGAGACAGAATCATAAAGAGAATGCATGATAAGAAACACAATGTCCTGTATGTCTTTGACAATTAGGTACATAGTGTCTATGGCACAAAGACCCAAAGAAATAATGCATAAAAAGGCAAGCAAGCATCCTGGATACTGAGTGGTTTTGTGTGCAAAACCCTGCATATTTTGGTATCTGGGTAACCAATTTTCCAACTTGTCATTTTAGTCCTATAAAGCAGAGGCATTATTTTCAGAATGACCTGGCTGGAATTCATCTGCTTGGTGTCTCAGGGCAGCACTGGTCTCACACATGACTTGGAGGCATCTAATCTAGTGTTGCCTCTGAACAGTGCCCTTGGGAAGCACCTCGGGTTAAATGTGAGAAGGAAAATACACAAAAGTAATGTGTACAAAATATATGGGAGGGTACAAGGACTTCTTTCAATCCTCCTGTGAAGCAATCAACGTGATGGGCAGAGCATCAATTGTCAATGAGTGGGATGGAGTTAAGAGCAAGATTTGTGTCTAAGAAAACACAACCATAGGAGGGTTTTGGTGGCAAAGAGGCAACTGTACTTGGAACACCCAGGTTCACAGATAAGCCTTGTTTCTCACAAACGTAGGATTTCAGACAAGTGACTAATTGTCCCCAGAGCCCGAACTTCTCCCTCTGGAAAACTGGCATAATAGTATTGATCTATGGGAGAGAAGTGTTGGGGAGGTCTCTGTTTTGCCATTGTGGTACAATGTTATCACTTACAAAGCTCATGCTTGAGAAATGTTCAACTAAAATTATGAAAAATCATAAAACGTATGTTTTTATTTTGTGTTTGGGTATCTTGAGATGTAGGTTACCTGTAGTGTGCAGGTTGGACATGTTTGGTCTAGCCTACTGTAAATGACCACTTATAAGAAATTAGGGAATGAATAAAAGCAGGAAGGTGTAAAGTAGGGCCAGTCAGGTGAGATTAAGTTGCATCTCAAAGAATGATAGGAAATGAGAAAATTAATAGATGGTTCTAGAAACAGTATAGTAATTCAGATGGTGCAGAAGCAGCGAGGAGTGATTAGAGAGTTTGGGTCATAATGAAATTGTCAATGGTGATCTCTAAAAGGAAGTCCAATAATATAACAGAAGAAAAGTGGCCATGAAAAACGTCAGCTGTCTGTTTGCAACCTCCATGTGGTTTGTGGTCATCTTCCTTATGGTAGTAACAAGTATATTATTTAATTTTGATTGGTATTCTAGACTCATAAAGTACTTAGGCAAACTTTATTGCACTTTGAACATATCAACTTTGAATTTACGGTTTTCTTATCTTTACAGCATTGGAATATTCTAGAGTTAAGCAATTTGCCTGCTGTCATCTGGCATGCGAGGGGCAGGGAAAGGGTCTGACTCTTATCCTCAGGCTTGAGAATGGGTAGCTGACCAGTGCCAGCCGAGGATCTTCAGGAAGTGTTTGCATTGCATTGTGAGTGGCATGTCTAGAAGTTAGCGATGGATAAGAAAAGCCCCTGGGTTTAGAATCAGGGAACCAGGGGTTTTACTATTACTTATCGTTAAGAATTTGGACAAGTCATTTGGCCTCTCAAGGCTCCAGCTTCTGTGTTGGACAGAAAAATCCCTTTTTCTGGCTTTACATTAAATCTCTCTCTCTCTGTTTTTTTATGGTGCAGGGAAGCCCTTGACCTGAATGGTGAATTCAGCAGGAATAACTCAGCCTTCTTGGCCAAAAATCCCTTTCCTTCTCTTCTTACCCAGAGGATCTGCCTACAGAGAGGAAGGCTATTCCACCTCCTTACTGCTGTCTGAAGAGAGCTGGTGGAGAGGCCCCATTGCCTGAATGGTAGTCAAGTAGACTAGTCAAAGTTATGCATTCCTCACCAACCAAGCAGTGAGAGAATCTGAAAGCTGGGCTTTTGGTGCCACCCTCTGGCATGAGGGAGAGGAAAAGAAGCCACACTATTGGTCACAGTAAAGTCGATGCACAAACCTGTTGAAGCTATAATGAACATGATGTGTCTGGCAATGAGTAGGAAAGAGATAATGACTGGTTTTGTGTGCTCATGTGTTTTCTTGATGGTCTCTTTAGTCTGGATTACTCAATTTCTAGAAATATTGGGTCATAACTCCTCGTTATGGTAAGATCTTATGAAAATATCACCAAGAAGGAATTAAAATTTAATTCTTTGTTCTTTGGTCTTGGCTGGAAAAAACAGATGATAAAAGGACCATCATTATCTGGAAAGCCTATCAGTAAGACCACAATATTGCTGTGATTCTAAGTTGACCTTAGGGCTATCTGATTAGACAGACTAGAGCCCAATGCTGAAACACAAAAGGCCACCAGGATTTGGTCAGATGAGATCCCTCACCATCATACACTAATAATCTCTGTGTGGATTCCATATGGTAATACCACTTAAGTCCAAGAGAACAACTATCAGAACATCCTGTGTATTTGGTAAGTTTCAATGATTAAGTATGCAAAGATAATCTGATGAAGAAAAAATAGACTTTAAAAGAAACTGATGTTCAATATTGCTTAAGCTGAATCAACCCATATTTTGTTACTCTGATTTTGGGGGCGTTAGCATTCTAAATAAATGCAACCAACTCCCCTAGATAGTTTCAGCTGTCAGCTTGACACAGCCTACAGTCACCTGAGGAAACTTCAGTGGAGGAATTGTGTAGATCAACCTGGCCTGCGGGCATGTCTATGGGGCACTGTTTGATCACTAACTAATGAGAAGGGCCCAGCCCACTGTGGTTGTTACCATCCCTAGGTATATACGTCTGCGCTGTATAAAAATACTAGATGAGCTAGCCAGATATCAAGTCAGTAAGCAGTCTTCCTCTGTGGTTTCTGCTTGAGTTCCTACCCTGACTTCCCTCAATGATGGATTATTATCTGTAAGAGTAAGCCAATTAAATAAGCCCTTTCCTCCCAAGGTTGCTTTTGGTCAGAGTGCTTTATTACAGAAACAAAAAAAAAAAAAGGAAAACCAACCAACCAAACAAACAAAAAGCTTCCCCTAGAACACTAACCTTTATGAAGAAGTTCACATAAACAAAAGCACTGATTCCTTTTCTTAGTAATTTCTGGGGAGGGGTTTGGTGGAGTGAGAATTCTCTTTTGCAGTACCTTTAAAATAACTGCAATTCATCCTCAAAGCCATGAGGCAGCCCACTGGAATGGCTATTATCAGACACAAAGCCTTTCTATCTTGGGATTTTGACATTTGAGAGGACAGAACACATGGAGGAAGAGGAAAAAGGGTTTCTTTTACCAAGAAACCAGCAACGCTCTTTTGTGCATGTCTCAAGCATTAGGTCATTCTGTTTCTGACCTGGGCTAGGTTACCTTTCCTTAGGCAGTGGTTCCTTGCTCCTAGGAGGTCACCATATTGATGTTGTATTTAGTATAGACTCCCAACTTTATGGTACACTATAACAATGAATGCCTGGATTCAAGACATTCTCTTGGCTCAGCCTCCTGGGTAGCTGGAACCACATACACACACCACAGCACCTGGCAAGTCATTTTGGAATCTGATTTTGCCAAGGTGCCAAACATGTATATCTGCACAGAAAAGAACCCAAACCAAAAGGATGAGCTCTCAGGTGTACATCTATCAGAGTTTTAACACACAGCAAATTTTAACAAACACATAGCTAATTTTCAAAGAGTTTGAAGCCAATAAATGTCTCTAACATTTCCTCTTTTTAAACCACAATTCCCAAAATATATGCCTACCAACTTCGGAATTGTTTGTTACTGGATTCCATGTGGTGGCAATGACACCCCAGCAAGGGATGACAAACAGTGTAGATGCTCCTACATGGAGGACACTGCACAGAGATTCCTGTGGGCAAACCCATGGCATTCTCCCATACCTCCCTACCTCTTTCATGATCTTGATGGCTTCCACCCGGTGCTGGGGTGGGGGATACAGGAGCACACGGTGGTAGAGGGACTGGAGCACTGGCTTCATGGAATCCACTGACCCCACTAAGCGGACAAGGTCAGCTGCAAGGTAATAGATGGTGCGGGCCACAGGACCGCTCAGGGTAGGTGCAGTGCAGGAGCAGCCCGAGCCGCGGCCATGGTCAGACACACCAGGAGAGGCCGAGTCCGACTCCACATTGCTGCTGGTGCTGCTGCTGTGAGCAGAGGTGATGGTTTTGTCGTGAATGGGGTTCCCCAGGATCACAATGAGAGCCGGGCAGAGGCTTTTCCTGGGAAGAGGCAGGAGGAAAAGTAGGCCTTACTAGAAGCCACATGATAAAATGTGAATGCCACCAGGAAGACAAATGGTTGCCACAGAAATATCCAGGAAGAGTGGGGGTCTGTACTCTTCCTTCTTTTGCCTATGCTACACCCAGTATGCCCAGTCTTTCTCATTTCTCATGTTAAATAAAGTCAAGAGAAGCATTTAAGGACCATTCGCTTCTGTGCGCATGTGCACGTCTCTGTGTGTGTATGTGTGTGCGTATGTATGTGTATATATGTGTGTGTGAACAAATAGGGCTCAGAATGCTAAAAATCTTTCTCATCAAGTTTCATTTTGCTATGAATAACAGAATCGTTTGTCATTTAAGGGGTTAGTTTCAAATCCCATATTGATACCCATCATTCAGCTTTCTCCCTGTTAGTAAAATGGGATCTATAGCCTACTGACTGACTGCCTGCGGGGCCTGTCACTTCCCAGAATCTCTAGACATGAGTAGGTGATCAGCACTCTTGTGGCACTAAAGACCAGTTCAGGGGTAGAATTTCTTGCCCATATACTGCCTGATAGATTTACATGCTTCTTAGAACAGACTGAGAAATCAGAAGTCATTTGGTTCTGTCTCTTGTGATCCCATTGACGCAAATGGCCTAAGAGGGCTGCCGGAAGCTTATTTGTTATATTTAGCCACTAGTTTCTTTAAGGGATTTGGGGTGATGTACATAAATAAAGCAATTCTCCTACCTGGAGGACCCATAAAAATAGATGGAACTATCAATAAGTCATGGGCACTGTGGAATGGGACCGAGACACAGCTACTGGAACCCCTGGCTGGCGTGGGGGCAGCAGGGCTTTATTCTCACCAGATGAGGTCAGTGAAGCCCCTGTGCAGATACATGGAGGAGGAGGAGCTGCTGAGCACGGAGAGAATGCATTCCAGGTACAGAAGCTGCAGCTGCTGGCTGTCACTGCGGAAGCACAAAAGGAACACACACAGACAATTAAAACACAAGGCAAAATGAGAGAGGTGGCATTGGGGCAGAACCTGGAGAGGCTCTAGGCATCACCCCAAGGGGATGTGCGGTAGGTGTCGTCGGGTCGGTAGAGAGCTCTGTGCCCTTAGACTGAAGTCCTAATCCCCAGCACCCAAGCAGGTGGCCTTCTCTGGAGCAAAGTTAAAGTGACTGCTTTAATGAGGGCCCTAATCCAACGTTAGCAGATGTCTTCAGAAAGGAAACCCGTGGACACGTGGACCCCCCCCCACACACACAAACACAGAGGGAAGACTGTAGGAAGAGATGCGGGGAGATAAGTGGGGAGGTGGAGGTCCTGTGGCAATGCTCGGGAGTTACTACCCTGGTCTTGACACGTCAGCCTTCAGAACAGTTAGGAGATGACAGCTCCCCCATGCAAGGCACCCAATCTTTGGTGCCCCATTATGGCACCCTAACAAAGTGATGGAGTTAGGCTCATTTGGGGAAACTAATAAACCTTATCTTGGAGAAAGGTTTCTGTGCATTTGTAAACAACCGAGTGTGAAAAAGAAGGGCCATAGGTTATGCCCTTCACACACATCTTTATCGTATCCACATCTTATAATAGTGTAATACATTTTCTACAGTTAGTGTACAAATGGCGACATGTTAGCCAAGCCCCGGATCCACCAGAAATTCTAATTATCTCTGATGACTTAACTTTCTAAGAAACCATTTATACCATCGTGTCCTTTTCTATCTCTCCTGCACCATTTCTCTCCTCTCCTTTGAGCTGGGTCTTAAAGCCAGGGTCTCACACATGCTAGGCAAGCAATTTAATACTGACGTTAACACCTACAAACAACCACATTGTCTCACTAGTAAACACTTCACTGCTTCACAACCCACATTTCTTCTTTATTAAGGAAATATTAATATTTTTATGTGCATGACTCTTTTGGCTGCATGTATGTCTGTGTACCATGTGTGTACTTGGTGCCCTTGGAGGCTAGAAGATGGTATGGGATCCCCTGGAACTGGAGTTATAGACAGTTGTTAGCCACCATGTGCAGGGAGCTGAACCTAGGTCCTCAGAATGAGCACTTAACTGCTGAGCCATCTATCCAGGCCTCAAATATATTTGTTGTTTTTTTCTTAAGGGTAGTTATCATCACGGGCTGTCTCGATACGCTAATAAAGAAACAGACAACTCTATAGGAAACACATTTTTGTGTTCCCAGCTCATGTCTACTCTCAGTGTCACAAAAAATGCTTAAATTCCAGGATGCAGTGAGACTCAGGAATGGAAAAAAAAACTTAGCTTTCAACACATTTACTTGACTTGCAAATCTTCTAAAGAGAAATGATGCAAGAATCTCTTAGGGAGTGAACTATCCATAAAAGGAGAAGTCTGCCAATAATAACACTCAGCTACTCCTGTTTTGTCCTAATTTAAATAAATGTCAGGAAAGAAGGCTAATGTTCTCAACAGTTAAGTGGTTCCTTATAGCAGAAGAGGGAAGGGAAAGGGCTGCGAGAGCAAACTGGGAGGCACAGAAGCTGGGGAGAGGGAAAAGGAAACTGTCCATCTGCCCTAAAGGCCAGAAGTCCATCCTCCTGCCGAAATGACAAAGACCGTGTCACTGCAAGACAAGGCAGAGTGAGACAGACACCGGGGATGTCTCTACAATAACACCCCAAACCAATATCAGGCTCTGAAACTGACTGGCAAGCTATGGCTCAGAGGCCGAACCCTGTGAATTTGAAAGTGTTTTTATATTTTAAAGGGACTATGAGGCCAACTTTTAAAAAAGCCCATGAGGAGACACATTACATGGCCTTTTACAGAAGTTCACCAACCCACAGTCTGAAAGCTCTTTGTCCCCCACACTACATGATTACTATCAACACACTGGGAGAGAATGCTGCCCACATCTGGATACATACTCTGAGGATGGGGGACAGGGGATAAAGGATGAGCTGCCACAGAAGTCACTAATTTTGGCAGAAGGACAGTAATAGTTACAATTTGATTAGAAGAATGGGAAGGACAAGAAATATTAACCCTTTGCAGGCCAATAAAGACTTCCCATTTCTAGCCTCTCCCTTCTCCATGTTTCTGCAGCCTCTGGCTGCTCTGAAAATAGCACACTGTCCACTGTGGGACAAGACAGAGAAGCACACAGACGAAGAGCTGATGCCAAGTGCTGTAGATGAAGCACTCCGTGTAGGTTTCTATGATACTGCAGAACAAAAGCACCCCTCAGAAAGGCCTGGGAGAATGTGATAGGAAACACTGTCTTTGTACAGCCTCGAAGCTCCAGCAGGTATCTGTGGCATTGTGGAGTTGTGAAGGAGAGTGTGGACAAATGCAGAGAGATGGGGAAGCAGTTTGGACTGGGAGGCTGTCAGGTGAATCACAGGATATGAGGATCGTGTCTGCAAGAGTGGAGCTAGAAGGCAGGCGCAGTGGTGCGTGTCTGCAATTCCAGCACTTGGGTGATGTGGGATTCCCCTCTGTAAGCTGTGAACACCATCGGTTAATAAAGAAGATGTATTGGGCCTGTGATAGGGTAGAGCAGAGCTAGTCGGGGAAAACTAAACTGAATGCTGGGAGAAAGGAGGCAGAGTCAGTGAGAAGCCATGTAACCCCATTGGAGACAGATGCCGGAACTTTACCTGGTAAGTCACAGCCTCGTGGTGATACACAGATTAATAGAGATGGGCTAAATTAAGATGTAAGAGCTAGCCAATAAGAAGCTAGAGCTAATGGGCCAAGCAGTGATTTGATTAATACATTTTCTGTGTGGTTATTTTGGGAGTCTGGGCAGCCGGGAAACAAATAAGTGGCCTCCTTCCCTAAAATATGTGGGGAGTTAATGCAGGAGAATCAGTTTAAGGTCATTTGTAGCTGTATATAGGGATCAGGGCCAGTCTGGGCTACATGAGATTTGATGATGATGATAATGATAATAATAATAATAATAATAATAATAATAATAATAATAATAATAATGGAGTGGGGATTAGAGAGACAGAGACACCACTGTGTTAAGATGTCTGAAGTTTTACCCAGGCAATGATTTTGAATGATTTTTCTTGAATGGATGGGAGAGGGCTGAACAATAGAGCCACACTGTCCACTAGCCTGTCCCTTTCTGAATGGAGATGGAGGAGGAGTGGATGGAGAGATGGGGAAATGGGAAAAGGGAGGGGACAGGAGGAGAGGAGGAAGGGGAAACTGGCTAGGATATAAAATAAATGAAAAATGTTATTTAGATTAAAAAGGAAAGAAAACTCAATTCTGGAAGGATCATCTTTACTGTGTCTCAGGTTAATTTTTCCGACAACAAACTGGGATCATTTTTAAGATTCAATGTCCCAACGCAAAAATATCTCTTCCTCAAAAGTTTGTGTAGGATTGCACAACGAAAGTAAAGATAGAAAGTAAAGATTCTCAATTTCTGAAGTCATCGGGGATAAGTCTAGGAGGGAAATGGTGAGATGTCAGGGTTATGGCAAATATTTGCAAAGCCTGCTGGGAAACACTGCAGGCTCCACGCATTAGCCTCATTGACAGGAATGTATCACCAAGGTAACTGGCCCAGGAGTCTCCTTGGAGACAGTACGACAGCTTAAATGTGGGCTGCAGAGTCTGGATATCAGGTTCTTATGCTCTTGCATGAATCATGCTATGAAATGGAGCTCAGAAAATCTGAGGATCTTCATGCATGCTCTTTGCTTAGAGATCTTTGAACATTTGCACAGTGTGCAAGTCTTTTGGACTTGTATACTTGCAGACAGGCCAACACTTGGATGCATGGAGTGAGGATGAGCCTAGAACCTAGCTAAATTTTTCAAGATACATGGGGGTGGGAAGACTGTGTAATTAGGAGGGCTATGAGCAACTCCTCTTGGTCTTCTATTTGGGCATTTCATGATTGGCAGATTATGTGCTGCTTGCTTCATTGCTTGCTCATTGCTAAGATCTTCCCAGGTACACATCCAAGCAGAACAACTCTCTGCAGTGGACACTGGGTCATACAGGCTGAGCGACCACCTAGCTAGGGAGGTCACCCCCCAGGAGGATAATCAGCGGTATTTTCAGCATCTCTGTAGTTCTCACAGTGTTGGGTTTTAAACATTTTTTTTCTTCCAAATGTTTGCTGTCCTTTAGTCCAGATTTGAATTTAATTAGAAAAATAAGAGAAGGAAGCAAGCAATTATGTAACAGCTGCAGCAGAATGGGAGCAATTGATATAGTCATTCTGACTGGCCTTGCTGATTCTATGCCTTGGTACAGAGTCCTGTCCGATGTTCTTTGAAGAAGGAGACTGGGACAGAGTGGCAGGAGACATATAGAGGAGGAGTCACATTCTACTCTCTGAGAAATTCTTGAGCTGGAGAGAGAACATACAACTCAGCTTGTCTAATATAGGACTCTGTTACTACCACATCTGCAAGGCCTGTTTGGCGAGATGTACTGAGTACCTCCAAATATTTCAGAATTCTCCAGAGAGACTGAGTATGTCACAAGCACATGTCTGGATGAGACTAAGCCCTGGGAGGTACCTGGAGTCTGATTTTGAAAATGATGGTAAGGAGAAATCCTGCCCATTGGAGTTTTAGAGGGGAAGAGCTACTGAGAAGACAGATGGAGTGTCTGGTTTAGTAATGAAGAAGAAGGAACTGAGGAGTAGAACCAGAAGAGAGCACATGAACACGAACACTCAAGGAGGAAGGGATGAACACTAGAGAGCTAACAGAGAGGCATTCTGCTACATGATGCATGCAGCACCCTAACCTTAGAAAGCCCACCCCTTCACCTTAGGGTACTGAAATTATTGGCAGAGACCATAAGCAATCAAATTCCAGAGGCAGGATTATGATCAGGGGACATGGATCAAAAACCCAAGACTGCACATCCTCTCCAAACCACGAGGCAGAGTAGCAGCCTGCCTAAGGCTGTCTATGACTCAAGAGAAAAATGTTTTATGGGCCATAGGAACTGCTTTGCCTCTCCCCAGATCATAGAGTTAAGAAGTGTTCCATTGCTGATGGATACTTCTGCCCTTTGGCTTTGAGAAAGAGAGGGAGGGAGGGGGGAAAAGGAAGAAGGGAAGGAGAGAGACAGAGGCAAGAGAGAGAGAAATAAAGAGAAAGAGAGAGAGAGAGAGAGCGCATTTGCTATGTAGGTTTGTTCTTGTTCTTGGAACTTTCCTAAAAAAAACTACAGACCAATTTTGTCATTAAAAATTCCAATGTTCCCAACACCATCATAGAGTAGAATTAGTGTCAGCCATTGTCAGAGCACACCAACCAGTTTAGAGCCAGAACACAGCAAATATCTACTACACAACAGTCACAGAGTCATTTATAAAACTACACCCATAATACTACTCTCTTAAAGATAGCAAAGCTAAATGCCTGTAATACTTCCACACCAGGAAAAGCCCTGATGTCCTGGATGAGCCAGACTATATGATCGCCTTCCAGGTCTTTGTGGCTCATGTTGGAACCACCAGTGTGCAAAGAATCATAAATTGAGGACCAAGCATTTATAGGACCCAATTGAAGATTTTTTTCTATCAATGAACAGTATACAGTTCAATTCTGTCATTTATAGGCCTTCAGGCTCATTCCGATTTATCCTGATGGCTATATTTTAATTATAAATCACCAGGATTACAAAGAAGAGACTTCTGTATAATTTAAAAGCTCGAGTTTTTTTCATTATGAAGCTGTTAAAAGGCTTCATTTATTTCTTTCCAGTAATGACCACAATCTTTCTTAATTTTTTCAAAGTTTCAGTGACCTTTGCTGCATTTGCCATCGGTGCCAAGGCCTAGAGAGGGTGGGTGGGGAAGACCCATCTTTGATAGTGGCGACTCCCTCATTGCTGCCAGCCAGATGAGTCTTTCTGATGAACATCAATCAATGTTACCATTGAATGTTAAGAACAGACAAGACCTGTGCATAATGGTGACCAAGTGCATGGACAACCACACTTGAACCACGGTTCAGGGCAATACAGAGGGTGTATCCAGGAAGCTGACCAAATTCCCTCCCCTGTGAGAGGTGCCTTGTAACATGAGGTCCTGCTTGTTGCTCCGGCCACCTGGCTAGCTTAGCCCCAAAATAATCACACAGAAAGTCTGCATTAATTATAAACTGATTGGCCCATTAGCTCAGACTTATTAGCTCTTATAATGTATATTAATCCATTATTCTTATCTATGTTAGCTACATGGCTCAGTACCTTTTTTAGCAGGGCAGGTCACATCCTACTTTTTTGGTGATCTGGGCAGGACTGGGAGGAATGGCTTCCTTCTTCCCAGAATTTTCCTGTTCTCATTGTGCCATCTCTACTTCCTGTCTGTTTTTTCTGCCTATACTTCCTGCCTGGCTACCGACCAATCAGCGCTTATTTAAAATATAACTGACAGATATAGAATTGTTCTCCTGCACCACTGCCTTCTTCTCTAGTGACAACTCAGCCACCAAATGTTTCCTTCACAGACTACATAGAAATTAAGATGCCCATGTTGGATTTGACCACACATCCTGACAAGACTCAATTCTATAACTCTTACTTTACTGTAAAATCACTTAACTGAAACTAAAATTATATTATGAAATCCTAATCTGCTTTTACTGGGTCCTCCTTAGTTTCCCAGGGAGTACATGCTCCCCCAATGTAACAAGTTAGGAAGTCTAATTTTGTTAGTCTGATGATCTTAGAGGGTGGGCATCAGTTGACTTTTAAGAAACTTTTCTCATTTGTTCCTACAGTAATACTGAAATATTTTATATGGCATATATTATTTTACCTGATATACAATAAGTAATATATAATATATTAATAATTGTCTAAAAGGTATAAACTTAGCATGGTTGTATTCTCTACCAAAATCCAAAAGCTAAGGACCATAGTAGGGTATGTTAGAAGAGAAAAGCTTACATAATCCAACCTTCTTACTAACAGGGGACAAAAGTCCCATGAGAAAGGTCATTGGCCATCACACAGTAGAGCCATGCCCAAGCCAGGACCCACTCTCAGAGCCACCAGCTCTGAGTCCCCCACTCTCTCCTCAGCTCTGGGATCAAGGGAATCACTCTTCTTTCTAGATACTGTTGCCTCATGTTCACTTAAGACAATAATGCACTTTAGTAATGGCATTTAATAAGCGGGGATGGACAGAAATCTCTGAATGTATTTCTCAGGAATGACAGGTAACTGTCAGTGGGAGGGAACTACTGAAGATGGATACTCTATAACGTCAATGATGTGACAGAAGTTGTTTTCAAAGTAAACAGCTGTTGGATATCAGCCGGGATGGAAGGGGACTTACTTTATGGAGGCTTGGAGCTTCTCACACAGGACAGCGAGGACAGAGACAACGTCATCACAGAGGGCCTCTACTGTAGCGCCTTCAAAACAGAGGAGGTGCAAGCATTAGACACCGGTGGGTGTCAGAAGTCCCCTCAATGCCCTTTACATCCTGTGATTTAGATGGGTTTTTAAAGGATTTTTGATATGAGGCCTCTTTTAGGCCACCAGAACAATCATAGAAAAGAGAAGAAGGGACCAGAGCTACTCCTTTAAAATGAGAAATACACAAAAGACAACCCAGGGGAAAAAACCCAAAAAATTATTTCTCATTATAAGTAAATTTCTTCTACAGTTATGCAAAGCTGTATGGTGAATTAAAAACAAAAACAACATAATTCTAGAATAATAACATTACATGTCACTCAGGTTTCTGTAACTCTCTGCTCAATTTTCATTTTAGCAATTAAACCTGGATCCACGGAGAATGAAAAGCAGAAAATAAGGAAGAAAGACAAGAAGGGAGGAGAGGGAGGGAGAACAAAAAGCCTCCAAATGGGAGGGATATAATTTCCCTCACACAGTTGGCATAGGAGACTGTAGAAACAGAAGGAAGACAGCAGCTGGTTAGATAATGCTAAGCAAGGCGAAGCCAAGCAGAGCTTGGACCATCTTTATACCCTCAATTCCATGCACCAAGTAGGTATTCTTACACCTCAATCATTTAAAAAGGTCTAGAAGAAAAACTAAAAGCAATACCTTGACTCCTGAATTCCTGCGGGACATCTGGGTTTTCAACTATCTAGTGAGGGAGACACATAGAGTTAGTTAGGAGATTCAGGCAAGGAAAGTCCTGATTCTTAGACATTGCAAAGTTCTAGGAAAGCAAAGGGCATCCTGGGTACTCTGGATGTCATACCCAAGCATGCTGGAAGCATTTCACTGCTCACAACCCTAATGAGAAAAAATGTGAGTGTGTCAGGTTCCAAAATAAACTATTTGAGAGTTCAAACACTTCTTGGATTTTAAGCCCCATGATGTACTTTCATTGCTGGGCTAGAACTTGGGCAGTGTCTACCTGAAGAGGTGAGTTAATCTCTGTGCAGACAATTTATTACAAGGTAACAGGATATACTATTCCTGGCCCTAACAGATCTAGACACAGTCATAGGAAGAATCATCCTTGCTGGAATTGGGGATACAGGCTCAAAGATGAACATAGCTCAGAGCACCGCCTTCCTGTTTGTTGGGGGAGCCTATTAACTTGTGACTGTCACACAGCCTATCTTGGCCACAGCTAGATAGATCCAGAATTCCTAGAGCAGAGATACCATCAAGGAAAAACAGGAAGTGAAAGGCTTACAGGTAAGACGGCTCATGTTTTCACGGCTGGCCTAACTCAGTCCGTGACTGCAGAGACTGGGAAGGAGGTGACTCAGTTTCCTTACCTCTCGACAGCAGGATTTGTTTGATGGGCAGGCATTCTCATGCCAGTTAGCTGCCTGACAGACACGTAAATCGTCCCATGGTGCTGCAAGTTTTAAGACTCACTACAGGCACGCATGTCTACTGCTCTATATTCAAAATCTGCAAATGCAGCTGCTATCATAGCAGATTTTGTGAGATGTTATATCAGTGTCTCCAAGACTGACATTGAAAGGTAGAGATATACGAATAGTCCAGCCACTAGGTATTTATATGTGGCAATTTCACTTTGAAAAATCAGCAGCCTACAAGCCAGCAATGAATGTGGTCATCTAAGTAACTCAATAATAAAGTGAGATGATGACTCAGCATTTATAAGGATACAAAATCAGAACTGGAATCTGGCCTGGGAGAGGGGCGGGTACTGCACACATTATGTGGAAGGTGGACTTTATGCTAATACCTTTGTAGTCCACATTATTTACTGTCTTTCTGCTGTATCCAGGTCTTCCTAATTCTCAGTCGGCCCAGGATGTCTTTCCAGTGATGAGTCATGCTATAGAATATATATATATTCTTCCCAGGTGATCCTGAGTGTCCCCCGGGGGTCGCATAATTTCCTTAGAGCAAACTTTATCATTCTAATAGACACTCCTCTTTAATCGCTTTTGAAAAATATCTAGCTTTTAGGTGGAAAACCTGACAGTTCCCTCAACTAGACATCACAAATGCTTCCAAGGTTACCATCCGGAGGATTTTGTTTTTTTCTGGGACAGGCAATGCATCTGCAAAAGACTACTTGAGAAATACAAAGGAAGTCACATGGAACAGCAATTTTCCACTTGATTTTGGACATTGCCTGTGATTGGGGTGAGTCTAGACGGTCAGTGATGAGCAGGACTGACAGGCTGACCGCTCACATGGGTGAGTCTAGATGGTCAGTGATAAGCAGGACCAGCAGGCTGACTGCTCACATGAAACTCAGGATGGAGACATAGAACCTCTGCAGTGTACAGCCAGACTGCCTCAGCTGTGCCTGCTACCATTCTTAAGGAAGCCTAAGCAATAGAAGGCCGAGGCATATGACTTGACACCTAACATAGTTATGTACTATTTAATGGTAGGGACATATTCTGAGAATGTCACTGCTAAGTGATTTTTGTCATTGTGTGAGATAAATTATATGCACAAAACCCAAAATGATTTAGCTCACCATACTGCTAGGCTATATGGCATGTTCTATCACAGGAGGTACAAACATTACTTTGCCCAAAACATTATGACTGCCCTCTACTTATAATTCCAAAAATAAGAGTAAATGAACATAATTGGGGGTACTTTGAAATATTGCATTTAAGTGTTTTATTTCAAAATCTTAGGTATTATTATTATTATTTTTGGTTTTTCGAGACAGGGTTTCTCTGTGGCTTTGGAGCCTGTCCTGGAACTAGCTCTGTAGACCAGGCTGGTCTCGAACTCACAGAGATCCGCCTGCCTCTGCCTCCTGAGTGCTGGGATTAAAGGCGTGCGCCACCATCGCCTGGCTCTTAGGTATTATTAATAGTAGAATATTCAATTGTGTCACCAGTTAGCAAGGATGCAATATGATATTACTGTACAATTTTTAGCATCTTAAATTCCTTCTTTTCTCCAAATATGTTTTCCATTTATAGATTCTTTTGAGCCAACATTCCTATACCTATCATATCTAAAGTCATAGAATAAATGAGATCATTTTTAACTTGGGGTTAGCTAAAGTAACAGATAACTTGGTTCATCAGAAACTTGGGCTTTGGGTATAGCAAATACAAAAGGAGAAAAATAGTCAGTATTTGTTTTTCCGAATTATTGCTGCCTGCCTGCACCGGCTGCCAGAGTACAAGTAGATGGAGAACACTGGGAGTCAGAGTCCAGGCTTTAACTTTGCTTCCTTCAAGGAGAGCTCATTAATTTTATAGCTCAGTTATATCTCCGCAGGCTTTATTATCTCATCTGTAGAATAAGGAATGCAGAAAGTTGACTTGACTATCTGCAGGGTTTCTTTCAAGTCCACGGTTTCCTCGAAAATTAGAAAACAACTGAAGTACAAAAGATGAGAAATATTTGAAATTAAACTGCTGAGAAACCCATCTCTGTCTGCAATATTTCCAGCCCCAACTGCGATTTCCTACCCTAAAAAATAACGAGCTCCATCTCGGTGAGCACGTGGACGCGTTTTATGGGACTTTTAATGAGTTCTTATTACAGAGGCCGATTTTAAGGCCAGAGAACAACACTTTTTTCGAAGATGTATGTCTTATTGACACTTCAAGAAGAAAACACCCACAAAAAAAAAAGGTGCGCTTCGGTCTCCTGGCCGCTCCTGTTAGGCCATCTGTGCAAGTTTGGAAGAGAAAACTCCAGTGGGCTCTGAGGTCATGAGATACACTGCTGGAAGGTGGGGGACAGCCTACTGCTGTCACTTTATCACCACAGGAAATCACACCCAGACTCAGCATGCGGCGAGCTGCTGCTTTTCATTTTACAGGTTAACTACCACAATACGTTTTAAATTTTTTAAAAAATTATTTCGTGTGTATGGGTGTTTTGCCTGCCTGTATATCTGTGTATTACGTGGACCCCTGATGCCTGAGGAACCAGAAGAAGCCATTGGCTCCCCTGGAACTGGAGTTACAGACAGTTGTCAGCTGCCATGTGGGTGCTTGGAATTGAACCCAGGTTCTCTAGAAGAACAGCCAGTGTTTCTAACTGCTGAGCCATCTCTCCAGCCACCTATGTGATATTTTTAGTAAAAAAGATACTTAATAGCAAAAGTTTTAAGAAACAGATTTTTTTTTAAAGGAAAAAGGTAAAAGCTTAAAACAATGATTAAAATTTTATTTTCATTATATTTTATTACAAAAACCATAAGGAAGAGCGCTAAATACTTTGGGGCTAAATAGGCAAATATATATAGCTAACCTTATATAAACATCCCAATAAAAAGCACTTCCCACTGTTTAAGTGGGAAGTAGCCATGGCAGCATGGGAGGGCCCAGGGCCTGGGACATATGGCATGTAATCACACGTGTCATAATCACCAAACCCACGCTAGACCTGCAATGTGATAAGCTCGCTCACCGTGTTCTCCTGCCTCTGTCGTAACTGTAAAGTCAGGTCGCTCAACATCTGGCTGAGAGTGGCCCGCACAGCAGTGTTGATACTGCGCTGGTGACAGCTGCATGTGTAGGTCTCAATGCACACCTGGGAGGGAGACAAAATAAGGTGCACACACCAGACATCCGGTTATCACAGACAGTCCTCGGCATCGGGCAGAGAGAAGGCCAGCTTTTTCAATTTTTCAGTAAGCTCTTGCTCTCTTGTAACTGACGCTGGCCTCGCTCTGGGTCCTTTTGCCCTGGCTTCCAAATCCTTCTGAAAGGATCAGCATGGCTTTAACCTATTTATCGATAAAAAATAACTAGCCATATTTTAAAAAATCCCTCGAAAATTTGTTTTTAAGCATTTGCAAACTCTTTCCCTGATGATTACCACAATGATAAGCTCATGTTTCCAAGTTTCACAGGCAAATGTACATCTGCGGGGGGTTGTGAACCAAACAATTCTTTCTCTCTCTTTCCTTTCAAGACAGGGTTTCTCTGTAGCTTTTTTTTTTTTAATTTTCAAGAGTCTTTATTGTTTTTCTGAAATTACAAGAGACACTGTGCCTGTCATTACGATTCAAAGTGCCACTCATAAGCCCTAAATAATGTGCACATATGCATAATCAGGTGGGGGTTTTAAAATGGTGATTGTAATGTATTATTCTTTTTATGGGGGTGGGCCTTAAGACAGGGTTTCCCTGTGTAACAGCTCCGACTGTCCTGGAACTTGCTCTGCAGACCAGGCTGGCCCTGAACTCACAGAAATTTCACCTGTCTCTGTCTAGAATTAAAGGTCTATATTACAGAATAATATAGTATTCTGTAACAGGAGGCCTGTCCTGGAACTCGCTCTATAGATCAGGCTGGCCTCGAACTCTCAGAGATCCGCCTGCCTCTGCCTCCAGAGTGCTGGGATTAAAGGTGTGTGCCACCACCACCCTGCAAACCGAACAGTTCTAAGAGAGGCTCAGACGGTGGAGAAAGCTCCGTTTGGTTCACAGCAGCACTGGATGTGGGAAATCTCGGAGCTATAATGGGTTTGACTGTGTGATACCTGTCGCTGTGTTTGGTGAACAATGACAAAGGTAGAATGACCTGTGGGAAGAAGTGTTTTTCTGACCACCGAGCTGCCCCTGTCTGAGGCTTACTGTAATCCAGCTCAGACTATTAGGTGGGAAGCCACAGGCTTGGGTTTTTCTACATACAGGGAGCCTCGTCATGAAGTGTGTCTTCTGAGGAAACGCTGAAAGTCCTGCTCACTTAATTCTTTCACAGGCAGTGCATTCTATTGGGAGGTGGCACTCCAAAGCAAAAGTGACCCGCACTCACGAGGTGACACTCAGCCTCATAAGCCACATGCCAACTGAGGGCCCGAGAGCCTGGACCACTGTGAGGGAAAGATACACAGTGCTACCGTCCTGCCTATTTTCTGTTCTCTGTTTTGATGAGGACGCCTCCTTGGATCTGTGATTCTGAATCTCTAGTTAAAGCTAAAAAGGCTTGTTGGTGACTAGTTATGGAGAAATCCCAGATTTGAGGGTGGGGGTAGGATCTCTTACTTGATATTGACTCTGAATGTCATGGCTTTTGAGGGTTCAGAGCTCTGATTCTCAAAGCTGCAAGGATGGGCCTAGCAATGAATGCCTGCCTAAAATGTGCTTCCTTTTCTTTCTCTCCACAAGGCCTTTTGTTCTTAGAGTTGGAAACAGAAAAACAAAAGGATGGAATACACCGACCAAACCGCATTTCAGTTGAATTGTTCCTAGAAAGTCAGTGTGTGTTCTACTTTGGGCAACAACGCCAGATAGAGAAGTTTGCTGTATTTTCTTTTAGATCTCAGCTTGAAAGGAAAAATCCTGCTAAGTTTGGCATACACGAAAAAACTATCTTCTTCCTCCATCGTGTTTGTTGTGTTCTGTGTTTGGGGCTTACACCAGCATTACACTGACCTACGAAACTCTACTTCACTAATTCCCACACCATTCCAAATAGGGTCTTAAGCTGAGCCCAGTTTTACTGAGACTCAGCCTTTCCCCTATGAACTGGCCCCCAAATGAAGGGTTCTCATTATTCTATGTGTTTTCTAACTACAAACAATTCCACTCAGGACCATCAAATCAGAGGTAAACAGAGATGCGAAAATCCCTGCAATGAAAGACCAGCCCCTCAAACTCCATCTAGTAGCAAGTAAGTAATCCATGAACAGATAGGCTAGAGGAGTCAAACCAGGACCAACAGAGAGATGAGAGCCCAGGGCAGAAAGGAAAAGGAAAGGGCTTCGGGCTGTGAAGAAACCCCAGAGAACATTTCCTCACTTTTGTGGACTGAACTTGTTCAAGGTGATAGGTCTGCATATTGCCAATAGCCATGGAATCTATGGTCACAAAACTTAACTGCATCCCTATTTAACTTCCTCTGTAAAAACAGTATGTCTCAATTATCTAATTAAACACCTACGGAAAGGTCGTCATTTTCTAAGACTGATGGTACCCAGTGAGCATCATAGCAGAGTGGTGAACAGCAGCATGTGCTTGCAATCCAAGCAGTCTATGTTTTCTGGAGGAGGGGGCTGCAGGGGTGAGAGAGGATATGGGGGTGCTGGGGAGGTGAGCAGAATTAGAGTGAATGATGTGAAATTTCCAAAGAACCAATAAAGAAATTACGTATAAAAAGAAAAAAATAGCAAGCTGCGGAAACTAGGGCAGGAAAATTAACTTTGCTCGGCTTGGGGTTCTTTATTTAGCAGGGGTGGAGTAGAGAGTAAAGGAGGATGAAGATACAGAGCCATGCTCTAGGGACTTGATGACAGATAGCTTTTATTAATCATTGTTTTGGAAAAGACAGACAGTGGGTAGGAGGAGTAATAAAGGGAGATCCTTAGAAATAAGATTGTTAGCAAACAAGACCTAACAACGATGATTCTGAAAGAGATTTTTCCCTGAGATCAACAAGCTTGCTTTGATGGGGGGTTGGGGGGGGTAGGGGGAGACTAGAAGTTCCTAGGAATCAATAAGGCCAAACTATCAAATACATATTTCAAAATCAGCTTTAGACTGCTTTTGGCTATGATTCGCCTTTTCTTTTTTTTTTTTCTCGAGATAGGGTTTTTCTGTGGTTTTGGAGCCTGTCCTGGAACTAGCTCTTGTAGACCAGGCTGGTCTCGAACTCACAGAGATCCACCTGCTTCTGCTTCCCAAGTGCTGGGATTAAAGGCGTGTGCCACCACCGCCCGGCTTGCCTTTTCTTTTATGGAAGATCTTGACAATTTCTGTGCCCTCAGTCTTTCCCTATATTTAGGGAGTGACTTTCTTTGGAAAACACAACATGTCTCCTAACCTATGCACAATGCTAAAAGAAACCTTGGTTTAACCTTGACCATCAGGACTGTGCGCCCACGTAAAGGACTGGTAATGACAGGCATGAACCTGAATCGCTAACAATGCTTGCTTATTTTGTAATTGCCTGTTTAACAAATCTGATCATTTTTGTTTTATTAAATTCCTCGTGTAACACAGAAGGTACGCTTGTGGAGACCTTTGCCGACTAGAGGTTAATGTAGCAAACTCCTGTTCGACACACAGACCAAGAGTGCCTTCATATTTACATTCTGAAAGCTTAATGATCCTTTCAGAGTCTCAACAGCACCTCCGGAAAATAGGCTCATTTTTTTCTACTTAAGTACACATCTCACTTCCTGATCAACAGGTTTCAGGGTAAGCGACATCCTAAATGATCATCACTGTCTACCACAGAGAGGCCAAAGAAGAGCTGGATTCCTTCCCGCCATCCCCAGAGGAGTTTTGCATGCCTTACAGAGTTTGTTTTGTTTTTCCTAAGTTGCTCCCCTAACTATTTTAAAAAGACAATGGTGAACACTGTACTCTGGTCTACCCTACAACCATTTGTGTGGAATGCTGGTTTTGAGTCTAACTAGAACAACCAGGCTATGAGGTGGAGTGATTGTGATGAGAGAGAAAGAGAGACAGAGAGAGAGGGAGAGAGAGAGGGAGGGAGGGAGGGAGGGAGGGAGGGAGGGAGGGAGAAACTTAACAGACCCCCTCAGGATGAGGGTGGCAAGATCCAACCAAATAGGGAAGCACCTGAGCACACTCATTCACTATTAGCTTATATACACCAAGACACATAAATGCCCTCCCCCTGTAATGTTTATCCATTTCTACAAATCCGCCATTGAAAGTGGCTTCATGTGTGCTGTGCACTAGCTAATGTCTCCTTCTCTTTTGACAGCCATGGACAGTTGCCACATTATCCGGACTTTCAGAAATGTAGCTCAAAGGTTGAATTCTATGGTTTCCAAATGCAGAGAAGCATTGCTGCTTCATGGTCTGAACATGTATTCCTACCGGAACAAGCACATGCTGAAAACATTCTTTTCAAGGAATGGAAGGAAAACTCCAGCAGGCAGAGTGAAGCTCAGGCTCTGAGAGGACACTGTTTTCAGATGTGAAGGCACACACCGGACTTTTAAGGAGCCAGGTTTTCTGCTGGACACATTTTGGAACGTGCTGGAAGGCACGTGTGACTCCAGTGGAGCACACATGGGAAAGACGGACCTTGTCAGTGACAGCCACAGAGTGTGTTTCTCAGGGCAGACAGAACTGGATCAATAAACATTTTTATAAATCTCACACTTGGCTTCTTACACAGGACGTTTAAACAGAAAACGCTTTGCAATTATTCTTAGGGGAAAAGCAGACTGAGAAAGAACAAGCCCGGGTGCAGTGGAGTGGGAGCCTGGTGCTGTCGCTCTCATATGTAAAGTCTCAAGCCTGCAGAGTTATGGTGTTAGGAGTAAGGGTGGCCGGTCACCCAGTGTGTTTCCCACCAAGCAAACCAGCAGGGACTTCCCAGAGTCATCGGAGAAGTGGTCAGAGTCTCTCTGCTGGAACTCAGATCTAGACAAGCACCCCGCCCCCCAAGTCAGGGAGAGACCCACTGTGAGCAGATGGCATACTCACCTCTGCGATCTTCAGCACGGCACTCCCATTCAGGTCAAATGTTGGGGTGTAGGTGATGCACAGCAAAACCTAGACCCCCACAAGAAGTGGAGGAAGAAGGGAGAGACAGAGTTAAAATATAGGAATATGTTCGAGTGGTGGCTTGAATTAAAATGGCTCCCAGAGGCTCATGTGTCTGCATGCTTAGTCCCCAGGGGAACTGTTATGAAGGGTGGGAAGTGTGTCCCTTTAGGAGGAGGTGTGTCACTGGGGGTGGGCTTTGAGGTTTAAAAAGCCCACACCAGGCCCTAGTACATTCTCTTGCCCTTCTCCTTTTCCCTTCCTTTCCTCTCTCCTCCCTCTCCCCTCTCTGCCTGCTGTCCATGGATCAAGATGAAGGCTCCCAGATACATTTCCCGAACCTTCTCCATCTTCTGTGCTAGACTGAAATGTCACTGTGATTGCCTATTCTTACCCCTTCCCAACGCCACAAGGGTTTTAGACATTCCTTTATATTACTTTCTTCTCTCCTATAACTGTCCCCAGGCTGCTCCATGACATTTTCTTACTTTCTGGTCTCGGATTACCTTTCTTCCCCAAGCTATATAGTTAAATGGTTGATGGCATTCACAAGAGCTTCATGACTCATTACATATTCTTCTTTCTACTAGCAGAGCTATTAGCACACTGGTCAGTAAGAGCCTCTGGCATTTAACAATCACTTCTACTTCCTGGGCAGGAATCCAGACTCCCACCTCTCTGTGCCTTCTGACTTTTCTTGCTGGAGAAAAACAGACAGGAAAGTGCCGGAGTCTTCTGCCTGACCCCAAACCCAACAGCTGTGCCCATCGGTAGTGTGGCTGCCAGAGACAACCTTCGGGGACTTCCCTCATCTGGTTCCATTCGTGAACATATACCTAACACAGGATATGTACTTAATCAGCACACTAAAACCCAATGGTGCCATTGTCTGGTTAGAAAGACCTGTTTCTCAGCATGTCAGTCTGAGCTGCTGGCTAAGCCAGCCCCAGGAGGTTGGCCTCTTCTTCAGAGAAAGCAAACTGTATAACTAAAGAAAGAATGGATTTTTATTGCCAACTTGTGTCACCAGATTTATTAATATTAATATTGCCTAGTTGTGTCACCAGATTAGACAAGTTATTTGTGGGCTCTCTCCCCAGTTTTTCTATCCATACAGTGGCTTTATATTTGAGCTGACTCCAGACAGAAGCCAGTTCTGTGTCATTGTGCCTAGAGAAAAGGGACTATGGGAGTGACTCTTTGACCCCATGGGATGTGGATGGCCTATACCGGCCATCTTTTGAAGCTGGGCTTGGTAGGCAAGGAAGGGGAAGGACAATGGGGTCATCTCAGATCTTGCTTGGAGGGAGTTCTGTCTTCTGTGCCGCCACAATACACAAGCTTAGTGTGTTGCCTGAAGCCTCTGTCCTTGGCTTTTCCTGTAAGGCTCCTCTCATGGACTCCCTGTGGGTCTCATCTTCCAGGCTTCAACCTGAGTGTCACCACTGTGGAGACCCCATCCCCTCTAATGCCCTCCTTCACATGGCTTCTGTCACATCTGGAACACACCCCCACATCATTAGTTACTGGCTTATTTCTGCATGACACTCTCCCCCTAGGCTCTATGCTCATTGCGTACTCAGGACACACTCATCACATGTTTCCTTGCTTTAATATTTTGCCACACGTCACAGCCTCCTTTGCTTCTCTTTCTACACCATGTCTCTGGCAAGGGGAAAGAAGGTTAAGGAGATGGTGGCTGGAAGTGGCAGGGATGGTCTTTGGTCTCTTGGTCCAGCTGTCCTTGTGGGTTTGAGAATACTGGTAAAAATGCTGGCAACTGGTAGCATTTTATAAGATGCTGAAGGCAAGTATTTGTCTGAGCTATTTAACCATGAACAGTCCTTACAGGACTGCCTGTCGGTTCTCTGTTTTCCAGTTCCTCATGCTTTTCAGTTCCTGAGGTGCCACAAAGTAGATTTGGGAAAATTTCCCAGTCTGACCCAGTTAACAAAAGGAAGAGCTTCATTTAGGCAGCAGAGCTCAGAACTGGGCATTAATGGGGAGGCAGGAAGAACTATAAATTGGCAGTATTCAATGAAGAAGTCTCGGGAGGGGGGGGGACATAGAAAACTCATTTCTGCACATGATAGGAAATCTTGGCATGAGAAGCCTAGCATGTGCAGGGGGAGGCCTCCAGCCAGGGCGCACAGAAAGCCAGGGATCTCCTACCCCACCCCCTCCCTGGCAATGCTGGGGAAGACAGGCTTTGCATACCAGTGTCTAGCTACCAGTATCCACAGACTGAGTTAACTGGAAAAAGGAAAACCAACAAGCTGAAAACAATGAGAGGAAGTAAGGCACATTAATAAGGTAGTGTGTTGTGTGGAAAACACCCTGGGTCTTAACTGTGGAGCTGATGGTATCCCTGGCCTCCCGTGACTCATGAGATAAAGGGCGTGATATCTGGCCAGGCTGCTGGAGCAAGGAGCAAAAACATGATAAACAGAGTGATCATTCTGCCCCTGGTCCTCAGCAAGTCCTAATCCATCAGAACACAACACAGACGGGGTGTAGGAAACACAGGAGAAGAGCAAATTAATTTAGCATCTGGCTTTCTGCAGATAACGAGCAGGCACACGTTTGCATTAACGCTCTGAGCACGCCGGCTCCAACGAAAACAAGAGTACTTAAATATTGAGGGCAATTCTGAAAGCATAGTGATTAAATTAACCCTAAGACGAGAACTTGAGCGGCAGGCAGCATCTAGCAATTGAGCTGACTGGAGCTGCCTCAATAAATGAGCTAGGAGGAAAACAGAAAACAAGGGCAAAGTCTTCCATGGAGAGAGAGAAAACATTACCAGGGCTACTAAAAATCCTGAATCATTTAAAAAAATATATTAATTAGGCCGGGCGGTGGTGGCGCACGCCTTTAATCCCAGCACTCGGGAGGCAGAGGCAGGCGGATCTCTGTGAGTTCGAGGCCAGCCTAGTCTACAAGAGCTAGTGCCAGGACAGGAACCAAAAGCTACGGAGAAACCCTGTCTCAAAAATCCGAAATAAATAAATAAATAAATAAATAAAATAAAAAATAAATAAAAAAAATATTAATTGAATAGCAGATATGTGTCAGAAGTAACCCCTCACCAAAAATGTATCTAGAAACTTGGATTACAAAATGGTTATAATTAGGCTGGAAAAGAGACATTTGGGCTGGGGAGACACCTTCACTGTCAAGCGTTTGCCTTCCACATAGAGGGCTGAGTTCAACCCACAGAACCCACACAAAAACACTGAATGGTGACGCATATATATTATCTCAGTGGTGGGGAGGTGGAGACAGGCAGATCCATGAGGGTCACTGACCAGCCAACTAGCTTATCTGGGAAGTTTCAGCCCAGTAAGAAGTTGTCCTCTGGCCTCACACTCATGAACACACATGTGCACTCACACCTAAACACATATATGAACACCCACCCCTATACACACACATGGCGGGGGGATAAAGCTGATTGATTACAGTTGAGCATGTATGTTGCTGTTTTTTTTTAAGACAACATTAAGTTGGGGGGAAGTGTGCTGGGGAATCCCGGAGGAGCTGGAGGGAGACAGTAGGGGTGGCGTAATCATAGTTCATTGTATATATTCATGAAATTCTCGACCAATTGAAAAGGGGATCTGGAAATACGGTCACACTGGGAATAGAGAGGGCGTGGCTTCATGGGGGTGTGTGAAACAATAGTGTGCTCTTCTGCGTGGGAATATCCCGGACCGCTCTCCAAAGGGGTGTGTCACAGCTGCGGCTCTCCCTCAGTCACACCCCACCCTGTGACTGTGATCATGAGTGGGGCTGTGAGACCAGAGTCACAGAGTTATAGTGACATGACTGTGCCCCACAGTTCAGGATATGGTGTGACTTTGTTTGCGCCCTTTGGGCCCTTGTCTTTAAAATTCCCACCCCCCCCCAAAAGATATCCAGATGAATGAATACATTAAAGAAATGCTTAATTAAAAATAGTGCAAGGGGAAAGAACTAGGAAACTCCTAGTGGCTGCCCATGTTTGGAAGCCGGATATCACTCTACCACTGTGCCCCGCCCATTTTTTTTTCTATTCTAGCCAGTGCAGCTGAACTCTGTCAACTCCACATTCCCATACATTTTTTAGGCATTCTATTAGATACTGACAATATAACACACTTTGCAGAACAAGAAGAATTTCCTAGAATGCACAATGTAAAATCTTACTGCTATAATGATCTCAGGAAGAAAACTCAGAAGTCGGATATATACAGCCTTTTCTCAGGGTGGTTTATATTTATTGCTTTAATCAGTGACCCCCTTCAGGAGCCCTCCCCAGCTGACTAATAACCATGTTAGTACTAAGATCCCTCTTTATGATGGCCATCTTGGCTACAGTACTTGCTGTGGGTCCTGGCCATGTTCAGTGTCTTCTCTGCATTATGAGTGATCAGCCTCACAGAGTCTCAGTGGGACTTAGTCATTATTATAATGTGGATGGGCAGGACCGTTAGAGGCCTGATGGTACACAGGAAAACTCTTCTGAAAATCTCACTGTGATTGGCTAGAGGCAGTTTATAACCTCCATGTAAAATATACAGATATAGATATATCTTCACACACACACACACACACACACACACACACACACACACACACACCCTTAAATGGAAAATCTGAAATGCTTTCAAGTCAAAAATTCTGAGTGCTGAACTCAAAATAGCTTTGAATTTTAGGGCATTTCAAGAGTTTGAATTTTAGAGTAGAGATTCTCAAATATTCCAAAAACCCAAAAAATTCAGATAGTTAAGACACTTTTGGTCCAAGCGTTTCAGATTAAGTGGCCTTTACCTTGTAATACTCCAATTCCAGTTGGTCTGGCTGGGCAAATAAGATGTGGTAAGCCTCCACTAAAGATGCCCAGAACCCTGGCAAGAAATGCCTCCCTCTGTATACAGAAATCACTGCTATAGCCAGTAGGATCCTCCATGAGACTTCCTTCCATCCAGTTCTTCCTGTAATGTTCTTCAATAGTGTATAGACACTATTGTACAATAGTGTATGCAAAACTGTATAAAGACTCTTTCCTTTACACTCACCAATGTATATGCTGACATTTTAGGATGTATGAGCTAAAGAAGCCAGTTTGTGAGGATTCCAAATGAATCCTTCACCACACCATTGCCAGATGTGAGGGAATGACTCTTGAAGTCCCGAGGCGGCAACCCCGTATCCACTTGACACATGCTTGTGTGTGGCATTGTTTAGGCTCTCATTCATTCATTCATTCACTCATTCATTCATTCATGCAACAAATCCTGACTGAGATGGACTAGGGGTCAGATTCAGGACTAGGTGCTTGGTAGACACCAGTGAACAAAAACATATGATCCCCATGCCCCTAGAGCAACCATCTGGCGTGAAAACCCTATTGAAATAACGATTTCAATAAGCCATGGAGAACAATGCCTGGGGAAACGCACGGCGTTCTACAGTCTATTATGTAGGATCCAGGCTTCCTACATAATAGCCAAGTTGTAAAGCTCTGACTCTAAATTTAATGTCAGTAACATACATAATTGATTAATTAAATTCAGGCGAGACAGAAAGGGTGCTACCTAAAAAGGTACTAAGAAGTGAGCTAACTTAAGGGAGCCAATATGATCCCGAGGCTCCTGAGGGGCATGGGGAAACATAAAAGATATAGGATACCTTCTTCTTTCTATAACTATTAAAAATAAACTTTTGCACAGGTATTTCTTGGAGGGACTATGGTCTAATTTTTCAAACTATGAAGTGTAATTTATAAATCAAGCTAATAAACTAAGTAAGATACTGAGAAAGTGAATGCAGTCCAGGGACGGCCACTCACTCACCTCTCGTCTGGGGATGAAGTCCGAATGCCTAGGGCATCTCCAAACCCAACTCTGGCTGTGCATCTTAGCATCTCATGTACACTGGGCTGAGCTTGAACAGGAAACAAAAAATCATTGCAGAAAAAAATTTTTCTGTAATGAATTTTTGTTGTGTAATGTCTTTTTGTGTGTTTCTTTTGGTAATGTAACACCTCAGATTGTCTTTTCCTTTAAGTTGGCAACAATAAGAACAGAAAATCCTGTGATGTTCCTTAGCCATGTAGGAGACAGAGTCTTCCCCTTGTTGTCCAGGCATAAGCAACAAAACAGTTTCCATCTTCTGGAAGTTGAGAAATAGTAACATTGTTTGCCTCTAGAGGAAAAAAAATCTTATATAAACCTATAGAACTTCAGAGAACATTTTCCTTTTTTAAGCTTAAAATGTGGTGGCCAAAGCTAACTAACTATCTTTACCGATTTCTATCACAGTTGGTCAAACTCATTACTGCAGACAATGTGGGCTGAGTAAATCTTAGAGAAAAAGATCGTGTGCATTGTAAGTACATCACAGCGTCCTGGGTGTCTATCCAACAGATGACAGAGGCACCTCCTTCCCCACTGGCTGTCATAACCAAAGTGTCTCCTAGACATGTCCAGATATTTCCTTGCCCCTACACACCTGCCCCAGCTGAGAACCACCGTTTTGGATTATTCACACTCATGTGAACATAGCCTGTGGCATCTCTAAAACCTTGATCTTGCAGATCTATAATCAGGCCTGGAGGGATAGTTGGGACCCTAACCCTCAACAGTTCAGATCTTGAGTTGCAGATAGAAATGGGTGGTTGAGCTATAATCTCAGTTATGCCATTTTGCTCATGATACTAAAAATTCACTAATCTTAGCTTGATGTGACAGGTAATTAGATATTCCATTCCTGGCTCAACTTGCCCTAGGTTTAAGAAACAGCTATTCCAAGATGTTTATAATTGTTTTTAGTCAATACAAGATTTGAGTAGAGTGCTTGAATATCCAATTTGCAAATTCTTTCAGACTACTATCAGTTTATGGTTATGCTCCAGGTTTATATATGGCCTTTATCAATAGTCATTAATAGGCCTTAATTACTAGTTGTAGGAAATAATATGTCCTGGAAAATACATAAATATTAATTATAATGAGGTTACTGGTTCACTTCAGCAACTGAACAAATTGCCTCTATTCTGATTTTCCTCCCTCTTCTAAATTTCCCATAACTACTACTTCTAAATAGTAATCTCAAAATCCTAGTTTTAGACACTACAGTTCTCTACATTTTAGTTCTTAATTTTACTTTCTAAGCATCACAGATCAATAGAGCTGTCTCTCAGTATCCAAGGGATATTAACTGCAGATCCTCACACAGATGTCCAACTCTGTGAAATGCTCAAATAGTTTATACGCAGTGGAATAATATTAGCATATAATCCACCCACAGCCTCACAAACTTCAAACCAGCTCTAGAGTATGCATGTCTGATTCAACATAAACAATGTATAAATATTTGTTACACTATAATGGGTGGGAAATAAGGACAAGAACACAGTCACATTCAGTTCCAACCCCCTGGTTGGATTTCCAACCCGTTGAATATTTTTAATCTATGGTTGGCTGAATGTGCCAACCACAAAGTTTGAATCATGGTAATTGTGTACCTATTTAACTCTTACCTACTCCATGACAAGCCTTTGTTTTTGAATGCTTCGCTTTTAACTCCATATGGTTAATGCATGTTGGTAACAAAAATATCACTTGTTGAGGGTTAAGAAACGTAACCCTTGATAACCATGAGTCCAGTCCAATGAAAATCATAAGCTTAGTTCAAACTTTATCAGGCTTTGGGGGATTTTGTTTGTAACTCAGTTGTGCGGCTCTTAAGCATGAAGTTTGTAGATACCAACTCTGTGTTACAATGTGAAAAGGCTGAACATGACTGGGAGTTCAAATGGCTCCCAAAGGTTCAGGGAATCAAGGTCTGGTCACAAGCCCATTGTTCTATAGTGAGACTTTTAGGAGGCAGGGAAGAACAGAGGACCTTAAGTCACTGGAGAAATGTCCTTGGAGGAGATCCTGCCCCATTTCTCTCTTTCTCTAGATACTCTGCTCTCCCATTCATTCACCACTATGACGTTCTGCTTTACAAAAGACTATAGAGAGATCTAAAAAGCATAAGAGCCGGGTAACCATGGTCCTCCTCGGTTGGCTTTCTCAGGTAGTTTGTCACCGTGAAAGAAGGCTGACTGACAAACACTGACAAGAAGACACTGAGCAAACCAGTGCAAGTTGGAAAACAGTGAAATTTAACTTTACTAATATCCACTTATGAGTAAGTACGAACCACATTTTCTTTCTGAGTCTAGGTTACCTTATTCAAGATGAATTTTTCTAGTTCCATCCATTTGCCTGCAAATTTCATGATGTCATTACTTTTTACTGCTTAGTAGTACTCCATTGTGTAAATGTACCACATTTTCTTTATCCATTCTTTGGTTGAGCGGCACCTAGGTTATTTCCAGGGTCTGGCTATTACGAATAGCACTGCTATGAACACAAGTGAGCAAATGTCCTTGTGGTATGATTGAGCACCCTTTGGGTTTATAGAGGCATAGCTGGGTCTTGAGGTAGACTGATTCCCAAGCTTTTGATAAATTGCCAAATTGATTTCTAAAGTAGCCCAACAGCTGAGGAGCATTCCCCTTACTCCACATCCTCTCATACTGTCTCATCTAATAACTAAAACAAAAATCAAAGCTACCAGTGGCTCTGAGCCAAGTGTTATTCCAAGTACTTTTCATTTTTGACTTGTGTGTGTGCATGTATATGTGTGTGAATTCTTCCCCTACAAGAAGAGATTTCTATTCCTTCATTGTGTTTCATCATTGAACCTACTGTTGGCTCTGCAGCTCAAATATTTGGAAGGTTGGTTGACTTCTCTGCCTTTAAGGCCAGGTTAACTTCCAGCCCAGCCACAGAGCCTTCCCAGAAAATCTAAAAGGCTAAAAAAGTCCTTCTGCTCCAGGGACTGTTCCAGTCCAGCTGTAAATCAAATCACTCCAATTTAATGACAGAAATGATCTAATAATACAGGCTACTCAGTTCTAAAATACATATTGAAAATATTCTTAATTTTTGAGCTCATAGTCTCACCTGTAATTCCAAGGTGGTTTGTCCCATCTGTTGTTTATTCTGGCAGGCCACTGAAGAATACCATGTGTTTCTTCTCATCTCTATTAGGTAATAACCCAGTTAAGAGGCAATTATTAAGCACATGCCAGCTGCTGTGCGAGGCGCCAAAGGGAGAAAACACCACCAAGTCTATCATTAGTTTTTATTTACTAACTAGTGGGGTTTCCCTCCATGCCTGCACCAGGGCTAGCTGGAGATTGTGTACATTGGAAGATTGTAGCTAACCTTGTGCATATCTACATGAATCTTCATCCCTTCCCCTCAAGAAAAGTGCAGTGAAAACAGAACAAGAGGTGGCAGAGGGAAAAAGTCGCCAGCTGCCTCTGGGGACAAACAAGCCAGACTAGATTTTCATGTGATAAGTGTCTTGGCAGACTTCCAGTTATCTTCAAAACAGTGACATTCTTTGTCAAGAATAGAGCTCTGGTGCATGGCTGTTCAGGATAAGACTACATTTCCCAGACTTCTCTATAACTATCTGCTGGCCTATGACCAAGTTCCAGTCCATCTTATGGAAGGAGAAATGTTTTCTTCTTTCTTCTCCTTTCTCCATCTGCATGGCTACTGTACTGGAGGTGTTGGCTAGGACTGGTGAGCCATTATGGAGTATAAAACAGAGAGACAATACCAAGAAATGTGGGTTTCTAATAGATGTGGTTCAACCAATACAGGCCTACACTTATGGGAAGAGTAAAATTCTTCCTCATTTTAGCTGAAGTGAATATTAGCACTTCCGTCTTCTCTTCCCTCCCTTTGGTTCTAGCCATCCTGCTTATCTGGTTCCAGTTCATGCTTTCTAGATCATTTCCATTCTAAATATTACTTCATCCAAAGAACCTTCTTTCTCATCTTTACTATCTTCCCTCTGTCAGGCCCTTTCATAAATTATTCTTCTGGTCTCTGGATTATGTTCTTACTGTGTTTACCCTGGTTTATGTAGTCTTTTATATTTTATTGACTCTGTCTTAATCTTTAACTTCCAAAGACTGTTTTTTTTAACATGGCTTTAATTTTATTTTCTTTATACCATAGGATCATCTGTGTCCAGCATTCTGCCTGCTGCATAAAAAGCAGTAAATTATTTATTGGATAAGTGATTGAGATCATTGAAGGGCATTTCCACTCCCCTAGGAACTCAGAATTCTCAAACATTCACATTGAGATATTACACCTGTACTTGCTTAACTTCAAGTCATAGTGGGAAAGTTTTAAAGCTCTAGGTTAGAGTAGTTCCCACATATTGAGATATTACACCTATACTTGTTTAACTTCAAGTCATAGTGGGAAAGTTTTACAGCATTAGGTTAGAGTAGTTCCCACATATGCTCAGCACCCAGACATGGCGATACTTACAAAAAGAAATTAATAGATAATACACAAACATCATCTCACAAAATGAGTGAATTACTTAAAGGGAAAATTATAGTTAGAGATTTTGCATGTTTGTATCTTATTTTTAACTATTAGCCCAAGACAATTATTACAAAGGGTAAAAGAGAAAGGAAGAAAAATATAATAAGTATTAAATCAATGTATATGCCAGGTAGAAAAAAGATTATCTCAATCAACATTAGTCACAGGAAGGAAGGCTATCTAAGAACAAATTACACAGGAGAACCATACACTATTAACTGGGCACTGCTCCTAATGTACGTACAGTATGCTGTGAGCTTGTTAGACTGACCTGAACACCAGCAGTTCAAGTGTACACACAACCTCAACCTCCACAACAAACAGTACATTACAAAGTCATACATTTTTCATCAAGCATTGGCTTTTCCCTCAATACTAAAGGCAATTATAAATCTTGCAAAGTGCCCTCACAGCTTATCCCAAGAAGGGTTTTCTTTGCCCTTTGATAAAGAAGGCAGACAACTCAGTCATTTCAGTCTCAAGCGCTGCTAAGGATCATTCTTTCCATAATGTACAGGAGAAGACCAGTTGCTCAGCGTGAAAAATGTCAAGTCACTGGATAAATGTATAATGTATAAATGCTTAGATAAATTTCTCAGTGAAAGACTTTCCATTAAAACATTATTGAGAGCTGGGGCGGCCAGTTCAAGGGGTAAAGTACTAGACGTATGAGCATGAGGACATGGGTTCAATCCCAGAACTCCTGTGAAAAAGTAAACTATGGTGGTATGTTTTTGTAATCCTGGTAATGGTGAGGTGGAAACCAAAGGCCCTAGGGCTTGCTGGCTAACCAGTGTGGCTGCATCAATAAGCCTCTGGTCTCAGTGAGAGAGCCTGTCTCAAAAACCAAGACATATGATTTCCTGAGGAATGGTACCAGAAGTTGATCTCTGGACTCTAAATGTACATGCACACATGCACACAATAATTTATACACACACACACACACACAGATATACACACAGAGAGACACATACTACACACATTAGTTGATTTTTCTTCAATGCCTCCCCAGATCATTAGAAAAAAACCCAATGTTTATAAAAACTGTATGACATTTTTTTTTTAAGTTTCACAAAATTAGTTGTATTTGAGCCAGGCACAAAGGCAATTTACAGCAAAAACAAGTTTAAAGCATCTAACATGTTTAGAAGTTAGTTTTTAAAAAAAAAAAAAGGAAATCCATTTCCATAGGTCTACCTCCTTCCAGTGAAGTTATGCTGCTTTTCTGTGATTAGCATAGGTCAGGCACAGTTTTTCACAAAGAGCTAGGTAGCACATGTTTCAGGCATGGTGGTCCATACATGCTCTACAGTCTGCCACAGACAACATACAAACAAATGAACACGCCTGTGTCTAGTAAAAACATACTACAGACAATAGAATGTGGGTCTTATGTATTTTTCCAAAGGAACGACATAAATTTTCAACTGTTTAAAAATGTTAAAGCCAGTCTTACTTCATAGCTACAAAAATATGTACTAGTAGCTTGGATTCAGCCTACAGGCCATAGGAAGAGCATTAAATATTAGTATCTCATGCTCACCAAGGCCAGCTGGACTGTGACTGAAAAAGCATGGGATAAAACCGGACTCTCTGAACATGGCGAACAATGGGGGTTGATGAGAAGCCAAGGACAATGGCCCTGGGTTTTGATCCTACTTCAAGTTCTGGCTGTGTGGGAGCCTAGCCAGTTTGGATGTTCACCTTCCTAGACATGGACGGAGGGGGGAGGACCTTGGACTTTCCACAGGGCAGGGAACCCTGACTGCTCTTTGGACTGGAGAGGGAGGGGGAGAGGAGTGGGGGGAGGGGGAGAAGGGTGGGAGGAGGGGGAGGGAAATGGGAGGCTGGGGGGAGGCGGAAATATTTTTTTCTTTTTCTCAATAAAAAATTAAAAAAAAAATAAAAAAAAATAAAAAATAAAATCTGAAGAATATACAATAGGGCGATAACTATGAAGACATATTCAGCTAACTGTATGACATTTTAATGCGTTATTGTTGGAGGTTTTACATGACACCTTACTTTGTATTGCCAGAGTTCGATTATCCAGCTTACAAAATTCAATTTGAAACTCGTAGTGAGGGTAAATTATTTCTTCAGGGGATACAGGAAACACAAGACTATCTCGGCCACTCCTAGCTTCCTCTTCAGTAGTTTGAGCCTTAAGCTTTCTGTTCAATGGAACAGTACTGTCTATCACCTGCAGATCTGCCAGGGTACACTTAGCAGAGTAGGGAACCCACTGTTTAAGAGAACAGATTTCTCCTCGGGCTGAATTACGGTTCAGATACTGGCTCTGTATGACTAGTTGTATGACCTTGGTAAGAATGTAAGGTCCTTGCAAAGTATCTGACACATAATACATTTTAAATAATCAGCCCCTGCCATTTCTTCTTGGAAAATTATAATTACTGCACTAGAATTCATCTCTATTATATAAGGATGTACATAAAATAATACATCCAATAATAGAACTCTCATCAAATGGCTTTAAAGGGTCACATATCATATCCTGTCTTATCGCCAAAAGCCAGTATGCACTCACTAGATAGGAGGCTCATTTCTTTCTCTTTGGCTTACGGAGGCAGAAGGCCACTCGTAATTCCTTCCAGTCTTTGAAAGCTAAGCCAGCTGTATCAGTTAATAACCTCACTAAAGGTTATCCATTACAAAGAAGGACAGACCTAATTACTCCAGTCAGCAAGGCCATTAGTTATGTCCATGGCTCCTTGTAAATTCTGTGTGGCATTTATGGGAATGACGCATACGAAGGGAAAATGTTACCAAAGCAGACACGCATTTAGCTTAAATACTAAATGGCCTCCTGCCGTCTCTGAATCCATTTCATAGGTAATCTATCTTTAGAGAAACCTTCTTTCTGATTCTCTATAGCTCTGACACTTTATTTGTTCAAGCTATAAAATTTTTATTTGGATTCCATGGCCATTTCCATAAATCAAATTTGCCTTCTCTCTCCCTAAATAGTAAAACTGCACAGAGCAGCTCCCACGCTGAGAGATTTAACATCATTCCCATCTAATTTGTTAGAAACAAGAATCACTGATTTGTTTTAACCCTTTGACTGAAAGTCTAGAACTTTCTAAGTGAGACAAGCTGCTATCCTTGAAATCCTGGCTTTCATGACCAGCTAATTTTGTTTGTTCTTTTGAAAACCTCGAAAGGAGAAACCATATTATTTTTCTCTCCAGGAACTTACTATTCTGGTTACACGTTCTTAGTAGTGTGACCTGGTTCAGCTTCTCATGTTTATAAACACTAACAGCAAGAATGTGAACAAGATCCATGACAGAAACTTAAAATAATTAATAATAATAAAATCCAGTATTTTAAGAAGTTAGCAGGCTTACAGGCCATTGAAAAGAGGCCCCACCTCTCAATTAAGTGAGAAAAGTAAACTGTCCCTCCTTAGGTTTTAAAATGCTGTATCAAATGGGGGCACTATCAAGGATTTCTCGAGGCCCATTAAGGAAAAGTTACATTATTCCTGGATAACAAAAAATGGAATCTGAGCTCTACCTCTGGCCCTGGGTAGACAGGACATTCTGACCCCCTTCCCGCAAAGACAGGGATGTTACTATTTCTACCTTAAGAATTAATCTGACTGGGCCTGTCAGTCATCTGGCTAGAAGACTGCCCAAAGGAAACCTAAGTAACTGAAGGATATGCTAAAGGGATGGGCGGACAATTAGCTCCTTACTGAGATAAACCCTTCTATTCCCCAGAAGCCCCTTCCCCCTGCAGCTGCCTACAGGGCCTAAGCAGCACTGTGGCGCCTCCCACAGTTCTAACTCGTCAGAGTTCTAACTCAAAAAAGTGTAGCTTTTCTTTTTCCTTCTTTCTAAAATCTTGTTCTTTCGGATACTGGCCAAAAGCCTAAGCAGGCTTTTCCTGAGACTCTTTGCTTTCTATTCTTTCTCTGAAGCTCCCCCGCTTCTGTCACACAGCTGTTGGTCATCCTTCATCGCTGAACACGCTGGCTTTCCTGGACTCTAAAAGGTAAGGCCTTCAATCTGCCTCCCCCTCCTTCCTCCCAGCAGCTGCTCGGATTCCCAGCTCGCCTACCCTGCGGTTTGCACCTCAAACTCTAGGGAAATTGTACTGGGCCTTCTTTGTGGGCCCTCTTCTAAATGCTTTTATCAATGAAGCTCGGAACTCAGAAGGGAACCCATGTTTCGTGGGGATCACCAGGGTGTTTTATAGAAATGTACTATGTAGTGTTGGACAGAGATAACAGAAAAGTATCTCTCCTGAGTAGTAAGTCCAGACCAACATTCGAAAAGGTTTACTGTGTCCCATTTTAATTTTTCTGCACCAGGCATGGTGGTGCATACCTGTAATCCTAGCTTTCGAGAGGGTGAAGCAGGAAGAAACTCATCTGGGGCAAGCCTAGGCTACCTAGTGAGTTCCACATGAGCCAAGGCTAGAGTGGGATTTCCCCCCACTGCAAAACAAAATCCACACAAAACAACAACAATCTCCCCAAATATGGGCCTATAAAATACTCATACAAATATCTTGTTTAAATAATTCCTTATGCGAATGAGTTACATAGAAAATAAAAAATGAAATTATACATTCTTCTGATGTCATGGGAATCTAGTCTTTCCTCCGATGGCCCAACTAATTCTATTATTTTTTCCTCAGTGTAATTTTTGGAAGAATAGGTGGGTAAAGGTATTTTGATACAGCAATAATATTAGCTAAATTAGAATTTAATTACCAATTGTTTGCTTGGGTCATTACAGGATAAAGAGGAGTTTCTGGAAATTACTATAAAACTGTTTTGCAATCCCCTGTGCATAGAGAGGAGAGATGACAATTATAATATTCTAATGTAACATGAGATGTCAGAGGCAGCAGACCTGTGGGACTACACTTAGAAGTCCCAAGTGCAAGGTGACCATCTTTGCCTCTCCAGAGTGGCACAGGGGTGGGCCAGGAGGACTGCTCGGTAGTAAAAACGCTTGCCACGGAACAATGATGAGCTCAGACCCTCAGCACCCACGTTAAAAGTCTGCTGTGGGCAGCATGCATTTGTAATCCCGGCGCTGGCAGGGACAGGAGAGGCCTGGTGGTGTAGCCACATTGGCCAGCTCCAAGTTCAGTGAGAAACCCTGTCTCAAAACACAACAAGGTGGGCAACAACCACTGCAAACATCCGATACCAGTCTCTGGCTTCTACATGTATGTACATACATGGACATGCACACAAAGAATGGCACAGAGGCAACGGAGAAGTAAAACACATCTGTGGTGGTCATTACCTAATTTATATGAGTATATAGCACATAGCTGCCAAAATATATCAAAGGATAAGGCAAGCTGCATGTTGCAGAAGCCAAGAGAGTTAAAGAGAAATGAGCCCTGAAAAATTGGCTGGCAGGTTCTGTCTGCTATTTCTAAGACTCACTTGAGACACTAGAGAAAAGTCCATATTCCTAGACCCACCACATAGGTGCTCATTCGTAAGGAGCAGGAAGCAGAGGCAGCAACAGGAATATAGAACTTTTCAAAAAACTTGCTTTTTGACAGATAGCATGTCAAGTTCTTACAAACACTGCCTTGTCTTACACTAAGAAGAATCTTACTAGGTTAGTACTAATATTAAAGAAGATGAAGTCCCTGAGTTCGAGGCCATCTTGGTCTACAGAGCAAGTTCAAAGACAGCCAGGGCTACACAGAGAAACCTTGACTTGAAAAAACAAACAAAACAAAGAAGAGAAAGTCACGACAGGGAGTGGTAAAGAGCTGCCCCAAGATGCTCCTCTATAAATGGAAGGAGGGGAATCACACTAGGCAAGTGTACTTCAGAATTCTCTCAGTATTGATCAGTACTTAAACTCCCAGCCCAGTAAGGTCAAACGAGGGAAATACTGACTGAGAACAATCTCTTCTGGTGGAGAAACTGAAACCCCAAAAGTGAAGTGCTTTTTCTACGACAGATCCTCACAGCACATGTTCAGGGAAAAGCCAACCACTACTTGACACCATCTTTGCTCAAATACTCCTCTACACATGCTCCTTTAGGGAGGAAGAGAGCCGGCTGTATTAAAAGCCATCTTGTTAGCTCGTGATGCGCTTCTGTGGCCACAGTGCTGTTCTGGGGCAAAGTCCACCACTTCCTACCCTGCGTCTGGTTACAGATCATGACACATGCCAACCAGAACAACAGATTCTTTATTTTGGAGATTTTCAGAATAGCGGATGGAAAGGAGAGCTACTATCCCTAAAGGAAGGTGGGAATGGACAAAGAGGAGTTATGACTGATATGATGTGTAGGTTTGTGGGTGCATGTGTGGGTGCCTCTATGTGTGTGGGGTGCCCAGCTGTGCACCTGCGGGAGGCAGAGGCATGAGTATACACTGCTGTAGTATGCATCTGGAAGCCAGAAGTTGACTTCTATTTTTCCCACATTAGTTTTAGAACAGGTTCTCTTTATGAACCAGAAGTTCAGCACCTGGCTAGGACTGATCAGGAAGCCCACAGGACTCACCTGCTTCTGCCTCACCGCTGGTGTTTGATTATAGATAAATGCTACCCTACCTGTATCTAATGTGGGCATGAGGGATCTGAACTTGGATCCTAATGCTTTCACAGCCAGCGCTTTCCCTACTGAGCTACCTTCTCAGGTCTGACTGGTAAAATCTGAGGAGGGAAATAAATAGTAATTCTGACAAGTTTCTGGAGGGTGACCTTCCTCCTGCCAAACTGGCCACGCTAAACCTTAGTCTGTGGCAAATATGATTAGGTCTTTGCTCTGGTCTAGCACATACAGGTAGGCATAATACCCAGATGGTCAGGTTGATCCCACGCTGAAACTACACACATTTGATATGCCAGAGCAGGTCAGACGCCTTATTTATTGAAACTGTACCTTGTAGCTCCTAAACAATCAAGGTGAGCTCCCGAGACCACAGCCAGGATGATAGCCATCTATTCCAGATAAGAGGACAGTACCACACAATGACGTAGTCACAACAGAAAGGCAGCTGTTCCCATGTCAAACCAACCTTCATCACCTCCACCTGCAGGTCTTCATTGAGCGAAGGCGTCACTTTCACGGCGTTCAGGATCTGATTGAGCAGCTGCTTCTCATCAGAGTCGGTCTCCATGGAAACAAACCTCTCTTCTGACAGCAGCTTCTGTAAAGAGGCACAAGGCAGTGATTGCAGCCTTTTCTGTTATTATGGGTGATGCTCATTTTTCTTACGCAGGAGTATCTAGCTGGAGGTCATCAGGCAAGAACTCACGCAACGTACCACTGAAAAGGAAAAACGCCTAACACTTCAGAAGAATGGGTTCCGGAAAACCTATCTTTCTCATGGCAGGTAATTCGCTCTCCACTTCAGCCAGTAAAAATGCTATGTGCTAGCCATTTAGGTTATTCAGGCAGTCTGGCATAAAGGATGAGTGTGTGAAAAGGAACCCACACCACAAAATAGTCACAGGCATTCTCCTGCTGCGTGTATAAGTTTTGTCACGTGAAAGGAAAAGGTCTTGGAAGCACAAGTTCATTTTTCAGATATTTATGCTTTTATTACCTAACGGGAGCCTCATTTATCCAGAAATTATCCACAAATCTTAATATATATCCCACTAGAAAAATGAAGAATCCACTTGCATGAGGACATCAGGGGACAATGCTTATTCTCCCAAAATTTCTTCTATGCTTATGAACCTATGACTCTACTCTCTCACATGTCTCTAGAATTTCACAGATGAGGCATCCAAAATATATGAAAAATGTGCCCTGGGGAATGAGCAGAGGGTGTTTGGCATGGCCTGACACTAGAGAGGGACACACAGCTTGAGTCACATTCTCAAGTCAGAACGCTGCCAGCACTCACGGTACACTCTATGCCGCTTCACCCTGAAAAGCCCAGCTCTCACCCACAAGGACTGCGATTAAGTCGTTCTCACTGATTCTGAATTGGTGCAATGGATATTTTTTTCTTCCCACTGAGACTCGGCATAGGACTTTATATGTATTCTTGGCCCAGTTTGTTCTTTTCCATTGTAAGTTAGCTGCAGTAGGAACCCCAGAGGAGTCCAGAGCTGAGGTTCATATTGATGCTCTCTTGCAGTGAGGCAGAAGTTCCACATTTGTGTCTAAAGTCACCAGGCCACAAGGGAGCAAGGACTCATAAAAGGAGACTTGGCCATTAATCACCAACATGAATACAATTAAGCAAGCTCTGGAAAACATGGACCCACCAGCTTTAAATGCTGCAGAATTGGAAAGACAAACACAATGGGAAATCTATACAATTCTAGAGAAAACAGAAAAATGCAGCAGGTCAAAACAACTCCTTATTTATTTCTACAGATGGTCCAATTCCAGAAATCAAAGCCTTTGAAGAACATTAACAATGACACATTAAAATTTCCTATGGCTTTTTTGTTGTTGTTGCTGTTGTTGTTAAAATACACATTATCTACTCCCAATCCACTGAGGCTAAGGGAGCTGATTTCTGGCTCATATGACTTCACCTTATAAAAGCAACGTGTTTAGACAGCCATCACCTTTCATAGTTGGGATCAGAGCCATTCTGCGTGGTGTAAAACACAAATGCTCAGAGAAAGACATGTGTTCAAGTAATCTCACTTTTTGGATTAGACCAAAGAATTTTTTTCTTTTCTTCCAAGTTTTGTCATAGAAACACAATATATTAATCCATTCATCAATCTAACTGTAGAATTTTTTAAAAAGCAAAACAAGTTCAGATTCAGAAAGACAAATACGATGCTTTGCTCTTATTCCCAGGGCTTGTATTTTACAGAGATACATAAAGTCATATATGTGTCTGTAGAAGGAAGATGTCTGGGGGGAAAGAATGGAAATGGGAGGCTAAAAAAGGGGAAACAGAGGGGCTAGGGGCGGAGAAATACAGGGGGCTGGGGGGAGAGGGCAAAGAGAGTAGGGTGAATGCTGTATATTTTATACACGTATGAAATACCTTTATGAGACCACATTACCAAGTATGGTGAATATATGCCAATCAAAATGCCATGTCATAGTCAGGAAAATGGGTACAACAAAGATCACTGTATTCAGTCACTCCCAGAAAAATAAGCATCATGGCTTCTCTCATTTGTGATTAGCATGTATCATGTAGAAACAAACAAACAAAAATCATGTATGGCTACCTGGCATGAAAACAGAAGGGAACTGTCTAGAGAAACACAGGGGACTAATGATGGTGAAGGGAGAACAGTAAAGCTAGGGTATACGGGGGAGTCCGCTCAATGTATGATATGTAATTGTATACAAACTTAATAAGAGAAATTGATGAAGAAGATCATATAAAATCTTTTTACTTTACTATCAATCCCGATTACACCAAATCACAGATGTGGAATGTGGATGAGATCTGAATAGATATAAACTCCTTAGGGCTTAGCTGGGTCCCTATAAATCAATGTTTTACTACAGAGGCTCAGCCAAGTAATACTGTGTCCAGAGACATTCTGGAGGCAATAAGAAGATCGTGTCCCTTCTGGCGGTATTCTATTAATTCAATCACATTTTCAGACAGCTAGTATTTAAAATGCTAATGATTTGCCCTTTCAATGCCAGTGTGGTCTGTCAGCTTCTGTCACGTGACTGCATGCAGTTAAAGTCATACCTGCATCCCGGCCAAAGCATGTTGGGCCAGCTTCACGTTCTTTGATTCCAACGCTAACTGAAGAGGCAGCAGGCATTTCTCCCTGGCAGACAGAGAAGTGCAACATGTGAGCTTGGCAAAACTGGCAGTCATGCACTGTAGGCCTTAGGATGCACCCCCACTCCCCACCCCCAACCCAACCACCACCATCACTACTACTCCAACTCCCCAACCACAAAAAAAAAACTAGAAGCCTTCATGAAATTACACATGATTTAAACAGAAACAAAGCTGTGCAGAAATATTAATACACCAGGAGCCCGCCTTCTTAATGTGGCTGCAGGAAGAACAAATACAATTACATGCTTTCTCCTTCCTCGGATTAATGAGTTGCTCATACCTGGCACACCATGGACGTCAACTCTAGGGAGCAGCATTTACATCAATTTCTATGTCCCACGCAGAGCCCTTTCCCTACCTAAGAAGTCATTGTATCACCTCTAGCATTCTTTATCCATATAAATTAAAATCCTATTAAATTTGTCAATTCTTCCCAACTCAAAGAATACCACGGTCATTAATAATTTTAAATTTTCTTCCTGTAGTCTCTATCAAGTCCAGAATAAGCATATTCCCATGACATAAATATAACTACATAACAGCAGCTTGGTCAATGAGAGGCATGGACAAACAATATGAAAGATAGAGCTATTTGGGTTGCCTAAAGTTTAAAAACAAAAACAAATAAACAAACAAAACAGAGAATTAAAGTAGGTTAGGAATTAGCCAAAAGAGCCACAAAGACAAAGATATTTTGTATTAGAGTTTACTTGCATTCACCTTAAATAATTAAATAGGTCCAGAACTTTAATCAATTAACTCATTATTTGCAATTTTAATCAACCCATCATTCCCCCATGGGTTCCAGCGGTACAACAGAACAAATGTCACTTCATTTTTCCTGCCTACCTCCAATACACCAGAGCAGCCCCACTGCTTTTGAAAATCTGCTTGCATTTTCAGCATAAGCCAGAAAGATAAGTGAGTGAGCCACAGGGTTAGAATCTGGGGTGTCATTTGTTGGGGAACAGGGGTCACTGCTATAGAATACAATGGAACAGAAGGTTAATTATAGCCTTGATTTCTTCCTGTCCACCCCACAGCTTTGCAGCCTTCCTGCGGAATCTTCTAGCAGCAGCTCCCTACTGACAAAGTGTCAGAGTCTTTGACACTCCCTGATGGCAGCTGTGCCACAGCTGACAACAGCCCAGCAGGAAGAACACTTGGGGCCTAATCTTTCTCACCTGGATCCTTGCCAACCCAAGGATCCAATGTCCATTTTTTACAGGATAATGGACGGCAGCTCTGCCAGGTTTCATGAGGTACAACCTTTGGCAGATAAATGAATTGCCCAAATATGTCACTTCCAGATGGGTGGTTGTAACCTTTTTGCTGTTACTGGTTTTATCTGCCCTTCTCGGTGATCATGCAAAAAGCCCTGCTGAGCAGTTGGTTACAGAAGAAAAAGATGAGGCTTCCAATTTGTGTCTTTTGTTCATCCATAACCAGTGCATAGGTAAAAACAGAGGGAGGAGGAGGGGTCTTGGACTGATGGGGTAACCGCAGAAGCAGCCCCGGACTTTACCTGTAAACCCCGAAACAATCAAATCTCCATCAGGATGAATTTTCCATGAAAGAACTTTCATCTCCAACTTCGCATCAGATCCAACAGTGAGGGCATAGCTCCAAGAAGCCACTCAGGAAATCCAAAGCCCTCGCAGCTCAATGGATGCAGCAGGAGCCACCCACGAGGTAGCCGCAGGCTGACACTGCACACGCATTACGTATTCTAGATCAAGGCTAGCATGAGTGCCACATCCAACAATCATAGCCATTCAAATTTTTGTAAATGCTCCCTGGGAAGCAATATTGTGTTCATACTCAACTGAAAACTCGCTACCACCCATCTGCACCCACTCTTCCATCTGCGTGTGGTCCCCCAGTCCTTTTTCTATCCCGTGACTGATTTGAGGTAGGTTTCAGACAAATTCCAGGACTGTATCATGACTCTGAAGCACCTTCCTAGCCTGTTCTCCATGCTGTTCTGAAGGCTGGTAGGGTGGGACTGTTTCAACAAGGTTTGTGCTGAGTTGACAGGTATCAGTGTGAAGGCCATGGGCTATGGATTCATTAAGACCTGAACCAAACTGTAATATTGTTAGTTCTTAGCTTCCCATCCATTGAAAGGGACATTCTTAAAGCCAATATTGAGCTGGGCACAATGGTTTAGACCTGCAATCCTAGAACTTGGGAGGTTGAAGCAAGAGTATGGCTGCAAGTTTGAGGCCAGCCCAGGTCAGATTTTGTAGTGAGACTCTTATGAAAAATAAAACAGAATAAAAACCAATCCCAAAGAGCTGAAGTAAGGAGTGGGTGCTGTGGAGCAGGGAATAGCAGGATTTTTCAGTACAAAAACAGCTGTGCATTTCACGTGGTCTCTGTTAGAACTGCTCAGCTCTGCCAGACATAGAGGCAGCCACAGACAACAGGTAAGTCAACGAACACGGCCATGTTGCAATAAGCCTGTACTTGTGAACCCAGACAAGGGGCCAGATCAATTGATTCTGCATACTAGCCTGTCCAGTCCTGGCACAGATCATGTCCTAGATCATGGGCTAAGCAGATCAAGCCTTCTCATGTATCCAGAACGTTTTTACAGGACATGGGGCTAACTGCTTCAGAAGGGCATCAACAAAACCAAAGATGGCACCCAAATCTCTCTTAGAAAATAGGCGCTTTGAATAAACATCACTGTGGGCAAAGACTTCACTGGGCATTAAACCAAGGCATTCTGTCCATGTATTGACTCAACATTTGGTATCTACAGTGTGCCAGGCACCATGTACAGATCTGGGCATGAGCCAACATGGAACAGGACAGAGCAGGTGTGTTTGTTCATTTGTATTCAGAAGGAACTAGAAGAAGAAAAATGTTATTAGCATGTACTGCTTCTATATTTAGTTAATCTATAACTACAACTTTAAAATAAGCCTTCTTATCCTTGGGTCCCACTTGAAAAACTTTGGGTTCAGGGAAGATCTGCAGCCTGTCTAAATTCACGCAATTCAAATGTATTAAAGGTAATTCAAATCTAAATCTCCCTGACATTCTAAACCAAATTCTGCCTAACCTCCTTTAGTATTAAAAGTGCAGAGCAAAGCAAGAACAGTTGTTTCTTAACCATTTGTAGGTCACAGATACGAAAAATGTAGCATAAAGGGGGACAGCAGAGGGGAGCTGTATGCTCAAATCACATTACACACATGAATGAAAATGTCCTTGTGAAACCCAGTACCATGTACAATGAAAACAGGTCAGTTAACAACATTACACAGGGGCTGGGAAGGTAGGTGACTAAACTGCTTGACACACAGCATGAAGCCAGAGTTCAGAAGCCCCATAAAAAACTGGGCACTATGGCAGCCACCCGAGCACTTGGGAGACCGAGAGAGAAGATCCCCAGGACAAGCTGACTAGCTAAAGTAACCGAGTGTTCACTCTACTGCTGTAGGAAGCACTCTGTCCAGAGAAATTTGGGGGAAGAAAAGGTGATTTAAGCTTACAGATTATAGTCCATCACTGAGGGAGGCCAGGGCAGGAGCTCACGTGAGAACTTGAAGCAGAAACCATGGAGGAATGCAAGCACTCATAAACTCTCCCCTCCCCACTCCTCCCTCCAAAGAGTCGTTTATTCATATGTGTGTGTGTGTGTGTGTGTGTGTGTGTGTGTGTGTGTGTGTGTGTGCAGGGGCTTACAGAGGCTAGAAGAGGGTGTTGGATCCCATGGGACTGGAGTTATAGGTGACTCTGTGGTGTGGGATAATTGTATTCAGTCAATCATGTTTTAAATAAATGCTGATTGGCCAGGCAGGAATTATAGGCTGGTCAACCAGATAGGAAGTAGAGGTGGGGCAATGAGAACAGGAGAATTCTGGGAAGGAGGAAGCCCATTCCTCCCAGTCCTGCCCAGACCACTGAAGCAGCAGGATGTGACCTGCCCCACTGAAAAAGGTACCAAGCCATGTGACTAACATAGACAAGAATAATGGGTTAATATAAGTTGTAAAAGCTAATACAAAGCCTGAGCTAATGGGCCAATCAGTTTATAACCTAATGTAGACTCTCTGTGTGATTTTCTCTGGGACTAAATGGCTAGGGAACTGGGCAGGACAGAAACTCCAACAAGCAGGACCTCATGTTACAACTCTGTGTTGTCTGATGGGAATGGATTGTTAGATTTCCTACAAAGCATCAAATGCTCTTAAACTCTCTCCAGCCCCTTAGTCAGCAAATATACATATACAAACACACATACACACACATAGGCATATATATATATACACACACATATATATATATACATACATACACACACACACACACACACATATATATGTAATCTCCCTGGGTCTTTGGCCCAGGGCAGGTACTACCCATAGTGGCCTAAGACCTTATACTGGCAACATGACTCAACCAGATGCCATTTAGGAAAAGGGAACTTTCAACTGAGAAAATACCCCCACCAAATTGGCTCCAGGGCATACCTGTGGTACATTTTTTTTGATTGATTGATGATGGATGTGGGAGGGGCCAACTCACTGTGGCCAGTGTTACCCAGGAATAGTGTCCTTGGAACTATAAGAAAGCAGGCTAAGCAAGCCATGAGGAGAAATCCAGTAAGCAGTATTCCTCCATGGCCTCCAGGTTGCTGCCTTGCGTTCCTACCTGACTCCTTTTGATGGTGGATTGTGATGTGCCAAGTGTAAAAGAAAGAAACCCTTTCCTCCCCAAGTTGCTCATGTTCTTGGCATTTTGTCAAGTTGTAATATCTTGGCATTAAGATCCATAAGATGGACCTCCTACATCAACAACCAATCAAGACAATCCCCACAGACATGTCCACAGGTCGATCTGATCTGGGCATTCCCTAATGGATACTTTTCAGGTGATCCTAGGTTGTGTCAGCGGACAGTCAAAGGTCATTTGGACACTGAGATGTGTAGCACCTACACACATGTGCCTACATGTATGGAAACACATATACACATGACACATATATACACATGTACACAAGTTTTGTTTTGTTTTGTTTTTGGTTTTTCGAGACAGAGTTTCTCTGTAGCTTTGGAGCCTATCCTGGAACTAGCTCTTGTAGACCAGATTGGCTTCGAACTCACAGAGATCCACCTGCCTCTGCCTCTGCCTCCTAAGTGCATAAGTTATTTAAAAATAAGTAACTAAAAGAATCTGTCAAAAATACTTTCTTCCAGACAAACTGTATTAGTTACTTCTTGATTAGTTACTTCTGTGATAAAACACCATGACCATGGCAACTTATAGAAGGAAGTATTTACTTGGGGCTTGCAGTCCTAGAGGGATAAGAGTGTATCACCATCACTGCAGGAAAATATGGCTGCAGGTAGTCATGGCAACTGCAACAGGAGCTGAAAGCTGAGGGCTCACATCTGGAACCACAAACAGGAAGTGGAGAGCAAACTAGGGATAGTCAGGAGTCTTATAGACAAACCACCCTCAGTGACACACTCCCACCAAGAAGGCCACACCGACTAAGCTCCCACAAACAGCATCAGTAACTGGGGACCAAGTATTCAAATAACTGAGAATATGGGGGACATCTGATTCAAACCACAACAGGAGGGAATATATTATTTTCCAGGAGACTCATGTTGCTCCCCCCCCCCCCACCAGTTCCACAGGGATCCCCCTAGTTCCTCCTCTGAGGGGAAAGAACTTGCCCAACATGGTAGAAACTTAAGGGTCTGTGCTGAGTTAAAGGCTGTTTTGATGGCTTGGCTGGGTTTAGGATTCTGCTAAATAGTCTCTGACAAGATTCCACAACAATCCGTGGGCACAGGATACAGGGGGATAATGGACTGTCCTTCCCTCTAAGTCCCTCAGCCCCTCTTATCCTACAGTTTCAGAGTGGAGTTTCTGTTTTAGATCCTGGCTTCAGCTGGAAAGGAACACATGCAAGAATCAACAGAACTCATGGGACACATCTGATTTCCTCCTCGGCTCTGTGACATCATTAAAACCCTCCAGCCTTCCTTTTGTAAAGTGACTTTAATGAGAGTGCATGACAGGCCTGTTAATTGGGGCTCAGGATGAGATTGATAATAAAGATGCGACATTGCCCACATTCAGTCCCCTTGCACCTTCAGAGCACAGATAAATCATCTTTGGATCTTTCCGGACGCTGCCTCGTTGGGAAAAAAGCACAGGAAAACAAACATCCATTTGCGTTTAGTGGGCACTGTCTATGCATAGGCATGTGCAAATTCATTTTTGTCTAATTAACTGAAGGCAGCAGGCTTCACTTTCAGGGCCTGACATGCCATCATTTCTTGAAAAATAATTAGCAGGATGCCATTCTCATGCCCAAGACATTATCTGTGACACGGTGCCTGGTCATGTCAAGGAGACTAAACCCGTCTCCTTAACTGCTCTGTCACAGATCACAGACCAGCTTCATTAGGCTTGAAGGTGACAGAGGACAAAAGGAAATTTAAAAAGAATGGAAGAGAATTACAACTTGATAATAATGACCCGCAAACATGAGCAGAAATGAGAATGTCTCGTAAAACCACGGAGTGTTCAGAGTTTGAGGTGCTTCTTCTTTGATACCCTGGTGGGAAGTTATCAATAAGTCACTTTGTATTCATGAGGTCACTCCCCATGACTCTGATCTGAGCCATGTATTAAGTCACCATATGATAATATAGTATCTCTTGTTGAACTCAGTGGCTTTTATGTACAATATGCCATGCTGCATAACTTCATATTTACCTCCATAATTACAACACATAAAAGTTAACTACAAAACCAAAATTCGTATTTTATTGAGTTATGCCTTTTGAAGGTGCGGATTTGCTATGCTTTGAACATGGCTTGTTGCCACCAAAACTCACATTGGGGTTCGGTCCCCAGAGCAGTTGTGAGTGAGGCTGGGTAGGAAGTGTCTGGCCACAGCGGAAGAGCTGTCCTGCAGGGATTGATGCGCTCTCTCTCAGGACTAAGTTCTTGCTTTCTTGGAACTAGACGAGCTGCAATTAAGAGTGGGGACAGCAACTTCAACTCTGCCTTCTATCTGTTGGTACTGTTTGTCCTTGTCACATTCCCCAAGCTGGAAGCAGCTCATCATCATTACCCCAGGTCACGAAGATGCTAGAGGCACGATGCTCAACCTCCTAGCCTCCAGAATAATAAGACCAAGCAAGCATCTTTTCAAAATAAATTACTCCCTCACAAGTATTCTGTCATATCAAGAAAAAAATAGGCTAAGACAAGATTTAATTGTGCATAAAAAAAACAAAACAAAACAAAACTAGCAGGGCCAAGGTTCCAAGGCTCCAGGGGAGAACTTCCTATTTTTCTTAAGCTAACCAAACAGTATTAAGCTGCCTCCTAAGTCTTTATCTTTATATTCAAAGATTAGCACGTCTCTCAATCCTCATCACAGAACCTTCTTTTCTTAGTGGATGGCGATTAATACAGAGACTCCTGACTGAGCAACGTGTAAAGAACAAGAGACGGTGGAGTGCTCAGTTCTAAATGAGGCTCAGGATCACCAAAGAACAAGGGGTGGAAAGACTGTAAGAGTCAGAGGCAGTGGACACAACAGCAAACTGTGGTTTCTGAACATGACGGGGCTGCTGCACATACTCATGGCAGTTGTAAATGCAAGTATAAGACATGTACAAGTGATGTGGGATGTCCCTCTGTATGCTGTGAATATGTTTTATTACCACTGGTTATTAAAGAAGCTGATTTGGCCAATAGCCAGGCAGAATCATGCCAGGCAGGAAATCCAAGCAGAGATACAGGGAGAAGGGCAGAGTCAGAACAGATGCTAACAGACATTGGGAAAGCAAGATGTGAGGTAACAACCATGAGCCTCATAGAAATGGGTTAATTTAACTGTAAGAGCTAACTAATAATAAGCCTGAGCCATTGGCCAAACATTTATAATTAATATTAAGCCTCTGAGTGGTTGTTCCAAAACTGCAGGTGGGAGAGAAACACCCAGCTACACACAAGATTAAGTCAACCAAGTTTCCAGCTTAGATGGAAGAAGAGATCATGAAGTCCTACTTTTAGCTCAGATGCTTTTGGTAATTTATGCTTGGTGGAAAAGAGGACAGTTGAGTTTTTGCTTTGTTTCAAGGATACAGCACCTGAGAAACTGCCCATGCTTTGGTAAATGGCCCAACACACATGTATATACTGGCAGAACTAAGCAGAATCAGTGGGTTTAAATCACAAAGCACCTGAGATTGGGAGGGAAAAGCTGTGGTAGAAATAGGGAAGGAATTAAAAGGGAAAGAGTTGGTGTAGATTTGATCAAATACAATATACTCATGTCTGAAATTTCCAAACAAACAAACAAACCAGCACAAATAACCACCACACTGGGGATGGAGACAGGCATAGCCCAGGTCATGTGACTTTATCCTTTGTGAGTGGCATTTCAGGAGACAATGTGTTCTACTCCATGGCGGTATGAGAAGTTACAAGCTGTTTGAAAGCCAGAAACAATTCACTCCTTGGATGTTCCTGCTGAATTCAAGACACAGCCAGCACCGCTCCCAGTAGCCACAATCTTTCCTATTTTGAGTACAGGTTTTTTAGCCTCCTGTTGTGATGCTGCCTTCGTGCTTTATGAATACAGACACTTTCATCAGCTTGTACCAATACTGATAGATTTCCACTGAAGAAGCTCTTGCTTCAGTCAATCCCACGGAGCCAGTTGGATCTAAATTGGTTTCTTAACAGACTTTCTCTAGAGTACAGTTAAAACATTTCCATTTTATTCCTGGTCTCATTTATATTTTATTGAAATTGTTTTTGTTGGTGTCGATGCTTTCCTTTTATATTTAAAATGAAGATTAGAGTCACCTGTCAGAGCTTTGTTAGGTCTTCAGGACACAGCTAGGATCGACATGAAATCCATTTTCTTCCACAGGTTTGCAAGATTTCTCAGCAAGCCTACTGTAGTTATTAAGTTGAGCCTATGAAATTGTCATTTCTCTTAAGTCAGAAAAGGTTGAATATTGGCAATGTCAGATGGTTCAATCTGGCACAGAAATCTGAAATAACATGCTTATGCTCATATTTTACCTCAGGATTTAAGGTGGCATTATCTTTTTCTTATAAAATGCTTACACGTACATAAAAAGATCCAAGAGCATAAAAGGATTACCTAGCACTGGAAATCGATTTGGCTTCTGCCTAAGAAAGAGCTTTCTTAGCTCAGTGCTGACAATGGGCATTTCTACAGAGAGATGGCTCCTTTTCTTTTCATAAGCATCTTAGCATCAATCGTTACATAGAAGATACTTTTATAATTGGAAGAGACTGTTTCTTGTTGTCACTAGTTCTGGTCCTTGTAAAATGGTTCCTATAGCATTTCTTTCCCCTGTTCAGTTTAAAAAGTAAATAGCATTTACTTTCATAGACACAGAGTATGAAGAATGAACTCTTTCTTCCATTTCTGGAATTTACTAATGCTCTCTATGGCTGCTGTCTTGTCCATTAAAAATACCTCTGTTTACACTGTGGTATGACCAAGATTTATTGGGGATAAGGTCATGCCCATCATGGCAAGGAGCACAGTGGCTGACTGGCAGGCAGGCAGGCAGGCATGGAACTCACTTACTGGAGGAGTAGTTCATGGTTTATATTCTAATCCATAAGCTTGAGGCAGAAAACTACCTGAGAATGGTGCAGGCTTTTGAAACCTGAAAACCCAATCCCCAGGGGCTCACCTCCTCCACCAAGGTCACACCTCCTAAACCTTCCCAAACAGTTCCATCAACCAGGACCAAGCACTGAAATATATGGGGCTTCCAGGGACCATTGTTTCTCAAGCCAGTGCAGCAAGAGATAAAGCAAGCCTGTCAATCATCTGAAAAAGGTTTCAATGCTAGTTTTTTCCTCTTCACAGTTTGTGTCTATGTTTGAAAACAACTACAAACAAAATAGAAATTAACATAAATACAATATTTTGCTATATTATGAAAGAGTAATAGATTTATCTTATTTAGTCTGAGGTTCTGATCCACTATTCTTTCAATATTTGAAAAGATATGAAGCATGAGTAAAAAAGAAAATTGATAAGGGAGAGTCAATTTTTAATCATTCTGGAAGAAAATTAGTGATAGAGTATAGCTTGGTATTTTCCTTTAAAATCTAGTATTATTAATATTACTATTTATACTATAAGATATAAATTCTATATAATGAGAGAAGGCAAACTATTTATCTGGAGAGACAACAGCTGACATGATGTCCATATTAATTCTAAGGATGACTTTCTAGACTCCATTTTTGACAAATACTGAGCATGAGTCTAGTAGAAGGTTTGCACTAAGCAAAGAACAAAAGGAGGGTAGATGTTGATCCTGTCTCAGATAGAAACAAGAGCCGGCACACCTTACAAACACCACTGAAGGCAAAATACCTGAGAAGTGTTAACAAGACCATTTAAAGGTTTACTGAGACTTTGGAGATGAACGGGAAGGCCAGAGCCAGCGACCTCCTTGTCACAGTGGACACAGTCCACGTGCTGGCCACAGACTGGTCTTCTTCTTTGGGTCAGGTAGCTGCCACTTCCAATCAAAGGATATCTGAGTCAAGGAGGAATGACAGAAGTGACATGTATTAAAGTCCCCAGCGTGCCAGGTACTGCGCTGAGGGCTTAGTTTGCCATTTAGTGACACCCGTGAGTCAACAAGCAAGGACAAATGTAGCTGGCTGGCACTTGTTGCTATAGCAACAGAGAGGAAGAAAGAAAATTGGCATCTGGACACAAGGTAGGACATGCTCCTGGCCAGTCTGCAGCCTTCACGCTTAGCTTGTTTGTTTGCTTTCCAATCTCAATGAGCACTAGATTAAACACTACACACAGAAAGAGTCTTTGTGAAGAAGTCTCCAGGAACAGCTCTCTGAGTAATGGCCTTGCCTCCAGGCCTGCCCACCAGAGCTTGATCCCCAGGACCCACACTGTGAAAGGGAAGAGCCAATTCTCTCAATTTTTGTATGACTTCTACATACGCATGATGGTATGTGCATACACACACGATAAATTTGGTTTTAAAGAAACTCCTTCTTTCTACCCAGTCACTCCAACCTTTCAGCTCCTGCCTCAGCTACCACACAGTCGTACACTTGGCTTGTACATTTGCTACCGCGAGCTGCTGTAAGATCTGCTGTAAACTGCTCCTCCCTGCCATTAACACTGAACGATTCCCTGGGGAAGCAATGTCTGTGGCACCATGGAAGGGATCCTGGCTTTATGATTTTTATAAAGACTAAATGTCGGTATGTATATGTATCAAGAGATCAAGAACAGTGACCTGCTTTGGCCTGAAACTGCTTCTTCTTGTAACCCTTTCTAAGAAAATGATCACGGAGAAAGCAAAAAACTTTTACTGTGGGATCATTTGCAATGTAAATAAGCGTAAACCGTAGCAAGCCCACAGAAGGGAATAATGGGCACTAACAAAGCATTCTGGAGCTTCTATTAACAAAGGCAAATGTCTGGATTTAAAAACAAATGACATATGTGTTCAGAGTGGGAGAGGAAGGATGAGAGACGGGGAGGAACTCAAACATCTCCAAACGTGTCTTTGTACACTGGGGACTGGAAGGATTCTGGTTTCATTATCTACATTTTTAGTTTATTTTTTGAGGCAGGTAGCTTAGGCTGGCCTACAATTTTTACCTTCCTGTCTCAGACTCCCAGGAGCTGAGACAACAGGCATGGACCACCAGGCTTCTTTGTTTCTGCATTTTAAAGATTTCAAGAATTAAATACAGTCATCTTTTAATAACTATGAGGGACTGTTGCAAGATGTTCAAATCCCTGGGATGAAACAGCACGGATTCTCTGTATATGACCTATGTATACCACCTGTATAGTAAATCATCTATAGATTACTTTTAATATCTAATGCATTGAGACTATTGTGTTAATGTTTGCTAAAATGTGTTGCTTGGGGGAATAACAACAGGAGGAAAATGTATGTAGAAGTTTCATTCCAGTTGCAATTTAAAAATCATACTTTCAACCCCAGGTTGACTGGGTCCGTAGATGCAGAACCCATAGATGCAGAGGACCACTTACTGCTTTAGAGCAGGAACAGTGACATCAGCCTTCCCTGCACCTGCGAAGGCTACTCTCACCACCTTCCCTTGCTTGCTATTTCCTGGACAACTGAACACCAAGTGCATTTGCAGTCTGGCCCCAGTCTAAGCCCCGCCCCCTGCACTTTGGCTCCCTTCCTCTCTGCATCATCACCCACAGCTCTTCTCACACTATCAAAAGCTGGACTGTAGCCCTGGACCAGCTTCCTTGTTCTTCCTCAAACCAAACCAAAACAAAAAAAAACCAAAACAACAACAAAAACCCATAAACACACAACAACAACAACAACAAAAACCTGATTATTTTTCAAAGGCTTATTGAATTCTGTGGAAGAGGCTTCATCTCAAAGCAAAATGAGGATAGGGACGGGGTTCAGTGGTAGACACCTGCCTAGCATTTAAAAGACCCTGGTTCCACCCCAGTTCTATTTAAGTGGGGCCAGAGACAGGAGGCTGGGAAGATGGCTCAATTTGTAAGGTGCTTGCTGTGAAAACAGGAATATGAGTCCAGATCCCAAGCATCCAGGCAAAAAGCCAGGCACAGTGACAGGTGTGCTTGTACTCCCAGCATGGGGGAGGCAGAGACAGGAGAATCCCTGGAATTTGCTGAATAGGCAGTCAAGCCAACTGGTGAGAGATGCAGTCTCAAAAAATAAGGTGACGTGATTGTTAGACGCATAATATCAATCTCTAGCATGTCCACAAATGTGTATACTTGCACACCTGCATGCACGCGTGCACAAACACACAAATACAGCGTGCACATGTATACACACATACACAATAGTAAAAATTTTCAAAAAACACGCGAGGCAGTTCTAATATGTAATATTAGTTATAATATCAAAGTGCTTTCTAAAACCAGTCTATGACTAGATCAACATAACTAAATTAAAATTGGTATTCTTTTTTTTTTTTTTGGTTTTTCGAGACAGGATTTCTCTGTAGCTTTGGTACCCATCCTGGAACTAGCTCTTGTAGACCAGGCTGGCCTCGAACTCCCAGAGATCCGCCTGCCTCTGCCTCCCGAGTGCTGGGATTAAAGGCGTGCGCCACCACTGCCTGGCCTAAAATTGGTATTCTTAACTGACTAACAATCCAGGCTTGAAAAATAAGATTTTAATAATAAAGACAAAGTCTTTAATAAACATTGATTTCATCTACTATATATCCAGGCATACATGGAATGTTAGATATATATCATACAACCCACAGACTAGGGAGGAGACAGACCACTGAAAACATACAGAGACAAGGTCAAGGCAGTAGGGACTTATATTTCACAGTCACTAAAATGGAACCAATCCCGAAAAAAAAAAATCAAACAACTTTAGAGATGTGGTGACATTTATTTGTCCCTGAAGCAGAAGGGACACAATAAATCTTGGTCAGACAAAGGAAGAAGAGGGGAAAGACATGAAGGTATATATGCTCAGGCATAAGTTAATACTCGACTGTGACCAGATGGGAAGGTTGGTGAGAGCAGAGTTTGACAAAGTGGATGTGAGTCAGGGCTTAGAGTCTCACAGTGATGCCAGGAGGACTGGCTACGGGCCAGGGGAAAATGAGAAGCTAACGGGAGAGCTTTAATCAAGGCAATTATACAACCTCAAGCCCTGTCTACAGAGGGGAGCTCCAGTTACAACACAGAGAACAGAAACAAGCAGAACATGATGGAGAAAGATTGGAATGAAAGGAGTGTGGGTAAGGATGACATTCAGATTCTCGCCTATTCAATTCTTTATTTTCTTCACCCAGAATAAGGAGCTGTATCTAGGGAGATGGCTTAGGTGGTGAAGTACCTGCTGTGTAAGCATGAGGACCTAAGTTCTAGTCCCCGATATCCATGTAAAAGGCAGGTGCAGTGGCTTGCATCTGTAATGTCAGTGATAGAACAAAGGGGGGCACAGACAGGGGCATTCCTGGATTATTGGCCAGTTAGCCTAGCCAAGCTGACAAGCTCTCGGTTCCGTGAGATATCCCCTCTCAATAAAAAAAAGATGGAGAGTCATCAAGGAAAACACTACCATGCTGACTTGTGGCCTCCATCTATGTGCTCTCTCACTCTTTTCTCTCTCTGCCTCTTTCTCTCCAGCACACACACATACATGCACCCATCCTCCTACACACATGTACATACCCACACAAGTACTTAGCATACATGAAATAAAAAAATATGTAACTGATATTACTTCCCTGAAGAAGTATTGTAATGACTAAACAGTTATATTAAGCAGATTCTTAACTGGCTGCCCAAGGCATTCCAGTGTTCACAGTGCTACTCAAATCCCCTATCTCACCTTTTATCTTCCTACTATTTGATCTGACTTGTCCTTCAAGAGGCCTCATGACTACAGATACAGACACTTCACGTCACAAGCCCTACAAACAGCTGTTCATGTGCAGCTTTCAAGGCCTAGAGATAGAGACCCAAACACCTATGGTACCACATGTCCTCTGAAAAACAGCTGGATCTGAAGCCCAAATACAGTTTCTGGAAGAAGTGTGCGTGGTCCGAGTAGGAGTTCTGAGGTCTCAGGTACTGAGAATATGAGAGGCAAGTTTTGGGGGACATTTGGTTGTCTCTGAAGAAAGCAAAAATGGAGCCACTGCCATAAGACGTCAGGGCAGGCCCCTTGTCACTCATATCTTAGGGTAGTAATGATTACATTAACACAATGACATGCCCCACAAATGGTCTCATGTGATTGTTTTTCCATTGTTGTAGTTGTCTGGTTATTGTAGTCTTGTTGTGATCATTTGAAAGCATGAGGAAAGACCTGACCCTGCTAATATGGGCCCTCATTGGATATAGGATGTATTCAGTGCTTGTCTAAAGAAATGGAGGGAGGATCGGGACCCACAGATGGCAGAACGGGGCAGAGTGGATCTCCTGTAGAAACAGTTTAGAGAAGTGTGTGCGAAGTATAGGAACTGCATCACTGGGAACTGAGTTCAAGGGGCTCCTTTGGGGCATTCATCTGTTGATAGGTAAACTAGTATGGAATTCAGGAAAACCTTAGAATTGTCTGGAAGTGGTAGCTGAAGTTTTGGGTGAGAATTCTAAGAAAAGGTTAAGGTATAGAATAAAAGGATGGGACTCTGAGCAATCTTTCTAGAAAGTGAGTGAACAAAAACAGAACACCAACAAAGAAGTCAAGAGGACTCTGTGATCATCAGTAAGATGCCCGGAAGAGGACTCTGTGATCATCAGGAAGATGTCCGGAAGAGGACTCTGTGATCATCAGGAAGATGCCCAGAAGAGGAATCTGTGATCATCAGGAAGATGCCCAGAAGAGGAATCTGTGATCATCAGGAAGATGCCCGGAAGAGGACTCTGGGATCACCAGGAAGATGTCCTTCAAAGTCATGCCCATTTAGTGCTAGTACCCTACTCACTGAGTGCCTACCTTGTGCAGACAGCAGGCTTGGTATATCTTATCTCTTAATTATACTACTTAAAAGAGTATGCAGGATTGATAGGTAATTATTTCTGTTACCAATGAACCAATGAGCTCAGAGCGAGTTAATAACGTAACCTAGCAATCTAACTATGTACCTTAAAACAGCAGGCCTTAATGGATGCATGAGCCTACTGTCAAAAGCTGGAAAAACAGGAATGCCTGGCCCCTGCTCTAGAGGTGGAGGTGTCAAAAGGAACGTGATGCACCTATATATCAGAGCCAGTTGTGACCTAAGAAATTTCTGCTATGTTATTTCATATTCACCAGAACTTGGACATTATCAGGTCAATGTCACAGACGAAGATGTGGGGCATGTACTCATGGGCGAAGTCGGTAAGTGGAAGAGTCCAGATTTGAATGTTAAGGACCGTATGGCAGAAGAATCTTTACCCTTTGCATAGTAACATTCTCAAGGCAACACATGCTAACCTCAGAGACAAAGGTATCCATGATATAAAAACAAACACAGGCACTCGTAGGAGTTAACCAATATACACTCTGTTAAGTTATCCTACACTGTCCCCAAAACAACCTCCTATTAGGTGAGAGCAATCAAGAATTGCTTCCATCTGAATAGCACGCTCCCATGTAAGACAAGCAGGCATGCGGCGCCAGAGAATAAATCGGTCTCTATCCGTCACTCTTTCATTGACTTTTATCTATAGCCATGAAGTTTCAGCATTGAGCCATTAAATTTAGCCTCAGATATAAAAGCTAAGTATCAGGATAGTATGAGCTTACAGAAAGGCCAAAGACACTACCTCAAGCTTTGGCCCTGGTGCCAGGATCAACTGACCCATTCAAGCCTAGCAGCCATTCTTCAAGCGTGGGCTCAGTACTTTAAAACCGTTTTCTCAATTTACTCACACAGCCTTACGAGTGCTGCTCTCATGCGCCCTTCTGCACCCCCACAGAACCTCCTGGCAGGGTTACTGTCTCCCCAACACCAGGGTATGCATAGAATATGGAGGCTTAGAGGTTCATTATACAGGAAAGGGTCATATTACTGTTGGGGAACCACATCCACCCTTCTTGGCTTATAATCAGCTCACAATAGATGTTCTTGTGAAAGCCTCTGCCAAGCAACTCAGCGGTCTTAGTTAATACCACAGTGGCATGCTGCACCTAAAAGCTGTGTTAGCAATCAGGTGTGAAGAGTTATGCACTGGAAACTCAGTCCCCTAGTGAATGGCACTCTTCCGGGAGGTTCTAGAAACTTTAGAAGGTGGAACTTAGTTGGAGGAAGGACATCATTTTGAGGTTGGGTCTTGCTTTCAGATCTCAAAAAAGGACTTGGGGAAAAAATGTCCTCTGCTATACACTTTCCCCACACCTTGATGCCCTGCAAAAGCACATGGGGGCAACTATGGACTGAAACTTGAGAAGCTGCGAAGCACATACATAGTTCCCCATTAAGTTATTCTCTTGGTTACTACGGTCAGAGTGGCACAACAGAAAATAAATAATAAATAAATAAAACTTTGCCTGTAAAGAGGAGGAACTATCTGGGATTTTTATTCCAGTTTCTGACTAACCATTAAAACCTTAACTGTGATAAGGTCAGTATTTAAATGACTTTGCCCCTCACGTTAGCTTGATGGAGTGTTAATAGCCTTTAAAATGCTGTCAAAGAGCATTAACATTAGAAAATGTTTTCCATATATATGTATATACATCCCATATATATATATACATATACATGGAAATATATTCCATATACATAAATATATAAGCTATAAGGGATTAGATACTACATATTCCAGTTTTCAATATATAGTCTCTGAAAGATATAATCTAGCTATTACGGGTCATTATTTGTAAGTGATGTGGCATTTTCATTTGGTAGTCAAGGTGTAGGTTTAGATTTGATCAACCTTGGGCAAATAATCATCCCAAGCCCAGAATCCTTATCTGGGATTATAGTGGGGAATAATAAAACCTTATGCATAGTTCAAGTGACATAACACTGGTGTCATTTTAAGGGTGCCAATCACAGTTCCCAGAATTTTTCACTTTTTTTGGGGGGGGGGGGGTTGTGAGCCTAGCCTTTTACAGCTGAGCCATCTCTCTAGCCTTCGTTTTTTTTTCATTTTCTATAGTAAGGCTGTCTTTCATTCACACCCTGACAGCAATCCTTTTATAAAAAAAAAAACAACCAAAATGACCCCAAAAGATAAGTGTAATTTATATATGTATTCTGTTAATTTCCTTTCCTTTTCTTTTTTTCTTTTTTTTGCTTTTTATTTTTTGACACAGGGTTTCTCTGTGTAACAGCCCTAGCTGTCCTGGAACTAGCTCTGTAGACCAGGCTGACCTTGAACTCAAGGAGATTCACCTTCCTCTGACTCCCGAGTGCTGGGATTAAAGGCTTGTGACACTACCGCTCGGCCTATTCTGTTAATTTTTAAGTAATTTAAAACTAGCAGAGTCCAAACTGAGACTTTTTAACATTTTGGTTGTGGTCCTCTCTGTTAAAAGTTCTTTCTCCAGCCATTGAAATTCTTTCCTGTGAGATGGCTAAATCTCACCAAATAATTCATTTTGGCAAGAAACATCAGTGAACAATGATGTAAAATTTATTTTCCCATAAATAGTAACTTTCTGAAGAAATATGTTTGGGGATTCCAAATCTTGGCTATCCTTTTAGACATTGCATAGTAAATACGTTTTAAAGATAGGTGTCGGGTAAGACCCAAAGACGTGGTCTGGCTCCTTATTAGTTGCCTGTTTTAAACACACCACACACTATACTTCCCTCTGTTGGCTTGTAAAGTCAAATGAAGACCTGCGAGAAAACAGCTGACTCCGGCCCAGCACTAAAGAAGTGTTCATTAGAAATTCAGTGTGAAAATTTGGAGATTTTTGCTTTGGGTTGCCTTGGACACAATCACCCCAGAGGCACTGTGTTCCCAGCATCTTTCAGGAATATGCTGCTTTGCTACATTTGGAATGATATTCAGCATTATGTGCCTGCAGGACTCTGTCTACATCAGACATCTGTGTGTGCTTGCACAAGTATGCATGGGTGCATGTGTGTATATATACACAGCTTTCATTCCTCAGAAGCCATCCATTTTGGTTTTCAATAGGGTCTGTCACTGGTCTTGAGACTGATGAAGAGGCTAGGCCCCAGGAGTCTGTCTGTCTCTGCCTCCCAGTGCTGAAATTACTGCATGCCCAGCTTACTACATGGATACTAGGGATGGAGTTCAGGTCCTCATTCTTCTGTGGCAAGCACTTCATAGACAGCACTATCTCCTCAGGTCTCAAGAGAATTTATTTATTTTTAACATAATGGAAGAAAGAAAAAAGCAACAGTAATTAGTGTTCTGTTGGTAAAATAATAAAAGACCAACAGCTGCTAAAATGAAGACGGAGACAGCTTCCTGATGACAAGCCTTAGCCAGGGCACAGAAATGGAACTGTAAAGACTGGTAGTCTCTGACCCTCACTGTGGTGGTTTGAATAAAATGGTCCCCATCAGGCCCATAGGGAGTAGTACTATTAGGATGTGTGGCCTTGTTGGAGTAAGTATGATGTTTTTGGAGGGGGCATATCACTAGGGGGCGGGCTTTGAGGTCTCTGAAGCTCAAATCAGTTCACCTCCTGCTGCTTAACGGCCAGGCAGCTTGTTCTCCAGCTAAGAGTCTTCCTGTGTGTCACCCGCCATGATGACAATGGACTAAACCTCTGAACTATAAACCAGCCCCAATCGAATGTTTTCCTTTTGAAGAGTTGCCGTGGCCATAGTGTCTCTTCACAGCAATAGAACCCCAACTAAGATACTCATTATCATGGATGGAAAGGAGGAGCTTGTAAGTTTGCATTGATCTTGATATTCTCACCATTCAGACATGCTAGAGACCACAAAGATCCAACACAATACAGCCACATGCATCAGACATGACCGTGGTTGTCTTACATCCAGACAGGGACTTGGTGAGTTAGCAAAAATTCACCCACAAAGGACACCCACAGAACTAATGAAAACTGGTTTAGATCCTGAAGTCTGGTGAAGACATCTGCTTGGAGGAAAGATGATGGGAGGCCCTGCTGGTTAAAGGTTGTAGTCCACCATACCTGGACAGCTCTCTCCGAACTCAGTGCAAGAGGGAAGACTCCCCCCGCCTGCTGTGGGGGTTTCCTACTCTCTGTCTGACCTTATTTGGAAACTGTCCCTGAGCCTGACCTACCTTAGATGTGACCTTTGACATAGTTTCCTGCAAATGCTCTCTCCTGATGCCACATATGATTAAACATTGTGCCAGGAGCTTCACAATAGGACCATGCTGCCACACATGATAACTAGGCATTATACTCGGAGCTTTCTGATAGGAGCAGGCTGCATAATGCAAATTAGGTGATGCCCCTCCCCCTGCAGTTCCCATCCTATATATTATATAGCTCCCTTACTCTGGAGTAAAGCTGAGCTGTAACACTGAAACTGCCTCCTGGGAGGTTATTTCCACCATGTACACAGGCCATACAAAGCCCTGCTCACCGCTTCTGCTCCTTCTGTCCTGTGGCCTGGTGGTCAATGGACCACAAATAAAAAGAAGGTTCCACAGAAAGAGGAAATTGTCAAAAAATTTCTGAGAGTCATGAAGGGGGTTGTAAACAAAGGTTTCTCTTCTGCCCACCATTTCCTAAATAAACACTCAGAGGCTTATATTAATTATAAGTTTGGCTGATGGCTTGGGCTTATTACTAACTAGCTCTTACTTTTAAATTAACCCAATTCTATTATTTTATATTTTACCACAAGACTTGTGGCTTATATCCTTACATCTTGCTTTTCTCCTGGACTCTGCTTCTTCCCTGCCCTTTATCTTTGCTTGGATTTCCGGCCAGACTATATTCTGCTTGGCTGTTGGCCAAATGAGCATCTTCATTAACCAATGGTAACAAAACATATTCACAGTATAAAGAGGGGCACCCCATATCATAGAGGAGTAAATCAAAGCATAAAATGTAAATGTTTGAAAATGTCATAATGAAACCCATTGCTCTATGTAATAGACTTTAATAAAAATTTATTAGGTAGCTGAGGATTTTAAATATTATAATTAATAATTGGCTATACCTACTGTGTAGGCATCCCTACTTAAGGAAAAGTGGCTCATTTTCTACAAGGTAGAAGGTGAAAGGTCTCTCCATTCATTTTCTATTTTAATGTCAATGAGAGCAATCCCTAAGTGGACAAAAACACAGTAATTGACTCCACCACCTGTTCCCCCATTGCAGTCAGCTGCACAGATGCCTGGTTACCAGGGCAACTGAACACACAGTTTCCATCAAGTTAAGGTGAGCTGATCCACAGTGTTTTCTCCACTATTGCAGGAAGGTATCCAAAGAACTCTCTGTTCTGGCCTCTCTCAAGGGTATGCCCAGCAGGGTCCAAATGACCCGAAATCCTGCTGGTGATGAATATGAACATGGTTAAAATGACCTGGGAAAACAATCACACTTAAGTGCTGGGGAGCACTCGCTCAGTGCCATGCTTTATAACCACGCTGGGCAGTGTTTACCTCCCCAGGAACACAGAAGGACCCAATGTTCTTATGTAGGCTGGAATGACTGGATTGTCCCTGATAAACCAGAGACTCTCCTGCTGGGTTACCAAGGCAGCTTGACTACCCACCTAGAAGCCAGCATTTTGAGTGAGGAGCCTCCTGATTGTGTTTAAGGTGGAGGATCTAAGGAGAGCCAGAGCACTGTGGAAAGTGGTGGGGTCTGTTAAAAAGGACTCCAGTCCACCTCTGGGAGATCCACGATGCACTCCTGGCCAATCAGCACAGGGTACAACCTTGGCAGAGGACTTGGCTCTTTACTGGATTTCTAAAGTGAGCGTGAGATATAAAAGAGGTTTGGAAGCAAAGGTACATGCAGTGATGGGAGCCTACGGAAATGGGACCTCATTGAGCTGCTGGTCCTGGATCAGACCCTTGTGTTCCCTATGAGTCTTCTTGCCCTAGCTGTACAATGGGGATGACTGCCTCTGCTTTCAGAAGTGTGGCTAGCAGGCCACCATGACTCAGTGACTTGCCCTTAGTGAGCAGATTCGAACAGCCTAACAAATAACTGGACCGTGGCTTCCCAACAATCCTACTCATCCATTTCCAGACTCCTTTGCAGCTCTGGAAAGACTTTTGCTTTCTTGAAAGAACCAGGCCTGTTCAGCTGGGGCTGCCTTTCCATCTTTGATCTTTTTCCTTGTCTACTTTCTGTCCTGTGGATATAGATATGTTATCTGGAATGTCAGCACATTTTTTTTGTGTGGCATGAAGAAGGAAATATAATCATAAACCAAGGAATCAGGACCCCACCAGTGCTGAGTGCCTGCCCGTAGAGTGCCTACCACACAAGGAAAGTAAGCCCCTTTTCATTGGGATCACTATTGGCTGGGCTTTCTACCATTTACAGTGGAATGAATTCATAACTTGAGTATGTCAACCAGGCTCTATTTATAGGGAAAATCCAATACTTTCATGTTCACATATATGCTTTCTGTCTTGAGACATTTCCCAAGGACGAACAACGGAAAGATAGAAAGGAGGAGCGGTTCCTGTGATAACACGTCTAAGTGGCTGACAATCAACAAACAGCTGTTGAAGATGCAGAACGCAGCATCGCTCACATCTGTACTTGAAGTCATACTGTATTTTAGTTGCAATATCTTAAGTCAATGATTTTTTTTCTAAAAAGCCTCAGATTCTCATTAAAATATAGATACTGGCACCAGTTATACCCATGTGTGAAGTTAACGAAACAACACACATGAAATTACAATTCCCACTAAAGAGTAACATGCTGTAATTAAAGCCTTCAGAATTAGGGGCCAGTCAAACTGTGTTCGAGACTGACCATAAGGAGGGGGATATTAGATATAAGTGGGAGAGAACATAAGTCAATTGGCTATTCACGTAGGTGGTGCAAGTTTGTCTTGTATGGATATGTGTGTGTGCATGCATGTATTTGCATGTATTCATCTCCATGCCTGGGGTGTGGGACAGGATATCAACATTCCCATTTAAGATCCATACCTTGTGAATGCCAGAGATGGCTCAGTGCTCATCCCTGTTTGAGAAGAGGTACCAAACATTTACTCTAGAACCAACTCCATAACCTACAGAAGAAATAAAAATAACTGGAAGCGGCCATCAAGATATTTGGCTGCCATATTCATCCAGGGTTGTCCAACCTTTTATTTTCTATGGGACACCCTGAATAAATTATGTTTTTGGTGTTGTGGGATATTTGCATACTATGTGAAGATGTGTTCCTGTGATTGTTGTAATAAAAGGCTGAATCGCTAATGGCTAGGAAGAAGAGAATATGTGGGACTTCCAGGTGGAAAGAAGTTGGAGAGATGGATCTAGGTTTAGGGGGGTGGTGTATCGGCGTAAATGAATGCAGACAGATTGTAATAATATATACAGCTTTAATGGGGAAATAGACTTACAGAACCACAGGTTCCTGCGGAGAACAGGAAAGCAGAAGGGGTGGCGGGCTCACGCTCGCCAGATTTATATGTAAACATTAGCCCGAGGCGAACACGCCCCCTAAGTGGGCTGGGCTATCCCTACAGGGTGGGGGATGTCAAGGGGACACAGAACAAATTGAACATATGCAACAGAGGAGAGGTAACCAAGTCACATGGTAGAACATAGATTAATAAGAGCAGGGTAGTTAAGTTATAGTTAGAAAAAAGCCTAAACTAAGGCCAAGCTTTCATAATTAATAATTAGTCTCTGTGCCATCATTTGTGGACTGGTGAACCTGATGAAAAACTACTACTACTACATTTGGGTCACACATTAAAGCAAGGAGTGTCCAGTCTGCTGCTATGGGTTTTGAGAGCTCATATGTATATTTTTTATTGTGACATGAAGATGTTGTTGTTCTCTACAAAGTTCATGCTTAATAATCATGAAATTGAGTTGGATAAAAGCAAAAACTTCTCACGAGACTTCAAGTTTACAGTATTATATTGGGCATATTCACAGATTTCCTGAAGTGCATTTATATTACAACAGTGGTTTGGACACCCTCGATTCTAGACTGCCATCCCTTCCCATGCATCCCTGACAGTCATGTGGGTTCCCCGAGAAGAATGAGTCTGGTGAGTAGCAGGCATTTTCTTTTAGACCACCAACCAGGTCCTAAATCATTGCACAAAAACTTCTTATGAGTTTTGAATGTTCAGCCTATCTTAGACTCATTTCTGGCTAGCTCATTTAAATTAATTTAAATCAATCTTTTCTCTTTATCTACCTTTTGCCTTAGGGTTTCTTATTTTTCTTTCCTTCTCTATATCTTATTTTCACTGCTTCTTGTGTCTGCTGGCTGGTGTCTCTCTTGTTTTCTCTTTTTCACCTCCTATTCATTCTAGCTGCCTTCTAACCCCGCCTATCCTTTCTCTGCCTCACTATTGGCCATTCAGCGCTTTATTAGACCAATCAGATGCTTTAGACAGGCAAGATGAAACAAATGCAATACATATTTACATAAAGAAATAAACATTCTTACATTATTAAACAAATGCAGCATAAACAAAAGTAACATACCTTTACACAGTTGAAGCAATATTGTGCAGCATAAACAATTGTAACACACCTTTACACAGTTGAAGAAGAGAGATTACACAACACTGGTGCTTGCAGCTAGAGCCATAGACAAGCCAGACCTGAAGCTTCTTGAAACAGGAGGCAGGGTGGCTCCGGGTTTAGGTAAATTCAATGTTTCCATGATACAATTACGAACCCAAGTCTTTCCATTTTCCATTTAGTCCACCCTGGAATTCTGGCTTTACCCTCTTTGTTGGCTCTTCTCTTTTTATGGCTGTGCTGGAGTTATGACCTCTCCAAGCACTGAGGGACAGCGAGAAATTTCAGAGAGAAAATAAGCATCCTCAGGGATCAGATAGCAATCCTCTGGCATTCTGAAGCAGGGCAGGCTGTGGCAGACCAGCCAGTGGCATAGCCTCTTAGGATGCATAAGGCTGATTAACATAAAGCTGCTCCTACTCCCAGTGAGGCTGGGGTTAGGGGTGGCTAGATGTTGGGCAGGCAGATTTTTTTTTCTCTAGAAGTGAACAGCCCAAAGTCTTTACAAATGCCCACAATTACCCATTGTTTCCATTTGCTTTCCATTGCTATGATAAAAGCAACTTGGCAAGGAAATGGCTTGTTTGGCTTAAATGTTACAGTCCATTGTTAAAGAAAGTCAAGTAAAGAAACCAGTGTAGAGACTATGGGATAAAGCTGGCTGCTGACTTATTTCCTCTTGTTTGCTTAGCCACCTTATGTAGCACATGCCTACCTGTCTGGGGATGACACTGCCTATGACAGGGTGGGCCATCTTTCATCAGTCAGCAATCAACAAAACACCTTACATCATGGACACAGGATGGAGGCAATTCTTCAATTGGGGTCCTCTCTTCCCAAGTGACTCTAGGTTTGTGTGGAGTTGACCACTGATTCTAACTGTGACTGATGCCTTCAATTGTTAAAAACTGAACCCAGCCATTGCCAGGTGTGTGCTGGAGTACTATGGGATGGGGAAACACACTGTCCTCCTAGTTAACTGTCACTGGAACTGCTGACCTCCATCTTGGTTTTCCCCAAAGAGCATTTAAGACTTCATAGTCAAGTATGTCAGGTCCTGTTAGCTCAATCTCCAAACGCATATAAAATTGGCATTGTCAAGTGCACCAAGTCCTGCCAGGTCAGTCCCGTTGGTTCAAAAGCCCAGGGACAGTTAGGTCTATTTATCCTTTAGGAACAGGAAATAATGCTACTTAGGTCTCACATTCTTATCTGCTCCTTTGTTTCTGGTGCTTGTTTTCTGATCTAAAACCACACATTGGAACTCAGGCTAGAAAAACATTTGATTCCTCTTCAGACTTCTAGGATACCACAGGCCTGTTTATCGGGGTGGTATTCACTTATACACATTGTGTGTTCTGTAGAGTACTGTCTTCTTGATATAGAGCATGAGAAATGCATTCTTCATGGGGATATTAAAGGACAATTTCCATAGCTATAAAGATGGCACATCCAGATTAAAAATGCTTTTTGGGGGGTGGGGAAATACTTCTACTAACATACAGTATAATAGGTTTACTATTGTTATTTTTAAACACTGAAACATCTGTTTCAGTGTGCAGTATGATAACTAGATGTAATTCAAAACTTCTCAAAAAGCTCCTGTGGGGCTGGAGAGATGGCTCAGCAGTTAAAGCACTGACTGCTCTTTCAGAGGACTCAGGTTCAATTCCCAGCACCCACATGGCAACTTGTAACTGTCTCTAATTCCAGGATCCAACACCCTCACACAAACTTACATGTAGGCAAAGCACCAATGCACATAAAATAAAAAGAAATGGAAATAAGAAGGAAGGAAGAAAGGGGGAGAGAGAGAGGAGGAGGAGGAGGAGGAGGAGGAAAAGGAGGAGGAGGAGGAAAAGGAGGAGGAGGAAAAGGAGGAGGAGGAGGAGGAGGAGGAGGAGGAGGAGGAGGGGGAGGCTCTTTGGCACCTCAGCCATTTCAAGTATACAAGGTCTTGAGCACAAAGGACTGAAGAAGTTGCTCAATTGGCCCATGACAGGGACACATTCTTAAAGGGACTCTACAAGCGGGAGTGCCTTTCCTGCCATGTATGGGGGAGACACAGAGGGCATAGGGGTTCAGAACAAGGATCTTCCTCCTAACGGTGCTGCTCTATGGCCTGTCATATCATGTCCCCATCCTGGTCACAGAGTCACTTGCCTACCTTTCAGTTTTAAAGACATCAATGGGCATAATAACACGCTCAGTGTCATACACGGGGGACTTATACGCAGGCCCTAGCGTTCTGTCGTGACACGCTCACTCCCCACCCCACCTCACCCCAGCGAAGGGCGTATTCCTCTCCAGGAAGTTTGTGTGTCACTCTCACTGTGCTCTCCGTATGCAGAACGCTGCGGGTTGGACTCTGAGTCCAGGATACCTGCATCCACCTGTTTACCCACCCCCCCCCCCAACAGAACTCAGCACAATTTCCTCGCCAAGGAGACTGACATCGACAGAGCTAACAGGCAATCTCAGAAACGATCTTTGACAGAGTTATCCTTCATACTGCTGCCTGGCATGCTCACCAGAAACCAGCGCTGTGTTTCTTTCTTAATCAAATATCCTGTTGACTTCTAATCACATCTATATTTTCACTGTCTGAAACCCACCCAAGAGTCCGTCTACCTTTCCAGCCAATGTCATGTGACTACTCTCTTTCCCATAGCTAGTTTTCTGTTAGGGTTTAGGGTTTAACTGAAAAGTTTCGGCAGTAAACCTGGCAGCTTTCTCCAGCACTTGGCGATGGAGGTCCCTGTCCTCAGATCCCACCCTTCGCCCTTCCCGTTCCTCTGTACCTCTGTGACAACAGCGTACACTGCACACAGCTGTCTGGCTTTTTCCCCACCAGCTGCCTCTGAGATCTGCAGACAAAACCCCTTTTGTGTTTGAAAAGTTTTCTCCCAGCTTTGGTAAATACAGAAAGAAACAAAACGGGATTTACGACAGAAAGCAAGCAACACAGAAGTTACAGTTGGGAGGGGAAAAATATCTTTTAAACATAACAACTTCCTCTGGATTTCATTTGATTGAAACACTAAGCTTGCTTCAGCTCAGAATCTAATGTATTCTAGAAGCAATTCTTCAGCTATGGTGTGACATAAGCCTGTCTTAAGTTTTCTCTCAATAAATCTGCAATTTCATTTATCTTCACCCCACTGAAGGAGTCCTAAGAATTGCTGCTGCAGACTCACCACAGGGCCAAGGCAGCGGAAGCTGGGAGAAGTCAGAATTACTTATTTCGTTAAATAATTACTCAGGCTTTCCCGGTGGGTATTCACATCAATTCCGTGGAGCTTCCTCTGCTTTCCAAAGACGCAAAGTCAATTTAGGTCATTTCCTGGCAAAAACATGCATACATACTAATCTTGACCACTCTAATATTTCATGTCTTGCCTCTTGGTCTGAGTTCAGGACACTCTTTCAAAGCTCTGGTTTTTTTTTTTTTAGAAATTGCACTGAAATTTGTCTTATGCAAGGTGTGCAAATGCACACACCAGAACATTATATTGTGCTCACTAGTGGTGGCAAAAGAGCACATTTTCAAAAGAAATGTTCAGGAATGATGCTTCATCAAATAATTTTTACATATGAAATTAACTTCTCTGGACATTAGTTCTTCCCTAAGTAAAGAGAGGAAGGATTGGGAGCAGTTAGATAGACCTGTATGTTAAACCATGGAGGAAATATTACTTTGCAAGGACTTAACAAGGAGACTTTTGGTATCCAGTTGTTCTGGGTCTGCCCTGGGTTGGCTCAAGAGCATCCTTCCCCACTCCAGTTCCAGGGCTCGCCAAGCCATAGAGTTTGGACTACCTCATGGGCCAGTGAGAGCAGCATTCACAGTATTTAAAAGGGTCCCCTAAACCATAACTAAATTTGAAACTTGGGAGCTTCTGTTCTAAGATGCCTGGAACTTAGATGGGAAAATATGGTTCCTGAGCACATTAAGAAGTACAGACGCTAAAAGAGGCACAGTAAGTATGGTGTCGAATGCATTGAACTTATCCTGAAAAAGACATGAAGGCTTTGTGTAGCTACGTGATACCACTGAGACTCGGAGACTGATACACAGACATTTCACCTAGATCTAAATATGCAGTAAAATAAAAACATAAGACATAAAATAGCTAATAAAAATTTCCCAGGAAACAAAGAATAATTCTAGCTTTTTCTAACAAGTGTCTGCAAAATTTACTGTCCCCCAAAACAGTGAAGACGAGAGATACAAACTCCCTGAGCCACTGACATCCTGAACTGATAGGTTCAGCATCACACACAATCACCTAGAACCAACTTCTACAGTCAGAAGCAACTCTCAGAGGCACACTCTGAAACTAAAACAAGGATGTTGCTCTAAAAGTACCCATACAATTAATTATAAAAAAAAACCACACACACACATAGAAAAACTGGCACAGCGTACATCTTATCCTATTCAAGTGACAGGGGAAGGGCTAAGAAACAAAGTACATGATTTTTGGGGGGGTGGGAGGTATGTCTCCTTCCAAGAAGGCATCTTTTCTTACAGGAGTGTTAGAAAATCATCACGTCTTTGTCATAAAGGAAGGATGAGTAGCGATGGCTTCCCAACTCATACCTCGGTGACCCCTGAAAATACCCGCCAAGTGGGCCTGGGGTTGGCCCACCCTAGCATCTACCCCATCTAGGACCTTTTGGAGCTCATGAAGGGACTGGTCCTGTGGAATAATACCTGCAGGATCTCCAGGACTTGGGGTGGCCACAAGATATCCCAGAGGAGTTCCGGTGAGAATCCAGTGATGATGGTGTACCAGAAACCTGAGACCCTGAGTCAGACCAGTGACTCACTGCAGGGAACATTTGCTAGTAAAGCTGATAGGACAAAAGGGTCTGCTGTGTGACACACTGAGGCCCCCATGCCGCCAGGATGAATGACGAGGTGCTGGAGAGGCAGGAGAGAAAGAGAAGTGAAGACGTTTTTGCCTGTTTTGTTTGATTGGTTCTTGTTTTTGTTCGTTTACTTTGTTTTCTTTGGTGGGCAGTGCTGCAGGGATGAGGGGAGGGTGGGGGGGGGTAGAGATGAGCAGAATTGGGATGCATGATGGGAAATTCTCAAAGAATCAATAAAGAAGTTAAATTTGAAAAAAAGAAAAGCAAAGCAGTACCCGCCAAGGCTGACAATGCCTCCATCTTAGCTGGGGTGGAGGCTGCACGTCTTTGCTACATTATGGCTTCCGCAAGTGGAGACTGTGTCACTTAGACAGTGATTTTACATTGGGCTATGAACCAGAAGCCTATATTGAGGCCAATTGCAGTCTTGCTTATCAAAGGGAATAGAATGTGGACACCATTAGGACCGGTTTGCCACTGACAGATATGCAGGAAAGAAGCTGCCTAAACATTAGGAAGGGGTCTAGTATTGTCACGAACATTAAGTCAAAGGCAACAGGAATACTTGCTCTTCTAAAGTGGTGGGGAAGGAGAAGAAGCTGCCAGATCTGATTTATGAGGCAGGTTTCAGGGTCAGCATGGCTAAAACCACTCTACATTCATGGAGCTTTGTCCTTGATGGAAGTCTTTTGTGCCCAGCACTGAAATGTTATTTTACTCACTTATTTAAGACAAATTGCTTTGGGGGTGTACTAGACTTTTTCCATAACAAGACTTTATTGAAAAGCTTTCCACTGTGCCCCAATGAGGCTGACAATGTCTCCCCAGGTTCCCTTTCAGATTAAGATCAAGAATCCTTGCCAAACAGAAAATCAGCCAGATTTAGAATAACCAACAATTATTAAAGTCCCTATTAAGTACTTTTCCCCCCTCCAGGTAAAAAGCTAGCCAAACTCAGTAGAACTTGGCTCAATAATGTCCATACACATTTACATTGGTGTGATGCTTCAAAGAGAAGTCAGCTGTGCCAGGGAGGAGAGCAAGGGGGCAGCAAGTGGGAGTCGTCATAGCAATGAGCTTCTACCCAGAAGGGCCTGAAATCCACCTGGAACAGGGCGGGAGCCTTGTAGAAGCACCTGTCGGGCAGTATGCTAATGTTGACTCCTCAGCTAGCCCAGCTACCCAGAATCCTTTGTTTCCTCTGCTCCATGGTGGGAGGTGACAGAGTCTATGGGCACCTCTCCATTAGGTAAGGAAGGCAGGGACTAGGGGCTGGGATGGCAGTTCAGTGGATAAAGCACTTCACTGTGCAAGCATGCCTGAAGCCCGGAGTGCAGACCTGCAGAGCCGACAGTCAGCCAGATGTGGCTCCACTCTACTATAATCTCAGCACCCCAACAGCAAGGGGAGGATGAGGGCCAGAGATGTGGGGAGCAGCTACTTTGTTACCCCCAACAGCAAAACAAGGGGCCCTGGCTCAGGCAAAGTGAAAGATGGGAACCAACACCTGATGAGGCTGTCCTGTGACTTTCACACATACCCAAATGTAAGAAGGGAAAAGAAGGTGGGGAAAGGCAGGAACACCACTGATAAGACCAAAACTGCTTCCCCACAACAGCTGCGGGAATCTCTGCTGTCATGGCCCTTTCCAGCTGATGCAGACAGATGTTCTCAATCAAAACTAAAAACAAAAACTATCACACAACATGCAGTGGTTATAGAACTAAAATTAAATAGGTCAACACAGCCAAAAAGACTTGAAGTTGGGTGGTGGTGGCACATGCCTTTAACCCCAGCACATGGGAGGCAGAGACAGGAGGATTTCTGTGCGTGCAAGGCCAGCCTGGTTTACACAGCTAGTCCCAGGACAGCCAGTGCTGTTACACAGAGAAACTCTGTCTTGAAAAACCAAAACCAAAACAACAAAACACCAAAAAACAACAACAACAAAAAAATCAAATAATTAAAACAATACAATCCAAGCGCAAATCCTGACACATAATCTTTCTTTCACCTGCAGGAAAGGCCAGTAGGTCCCTAAGTCAAGATAAGGAGGAATGTATGTATGAGCATGTTAGCTTCAAGATGCGTCCGGAACAGGCAGCAACACTAAAGCAGAAGGCTGGAGAAAGTAGGGTGGAAGACACACGAGTACAAATGGCAAGAAACACTACAGAGTTTTTTTGGAAGCAGAACTGGCAAGAGAAAGTAATTAAGTTATTGTTGGCTGCAAAGAATCACAGAGAAGGAAAGCAAAATAGCAGCTGAGCTAATAATGTTGGAGAAATAGCTGCTGCTGTTCCCAGGGCAGCCCTGTGCAGTGCTAACCGGAGGTCTGCTGCCACGGGTTGCCTTTTAACAAGATGGCTCGAGGATTCCCTCAACAGCCTTATCTCAGCTGGACCAGTATGTTCTAAGTTCCTTGGGTATAAGGGAAGGGGCACTTTTGGTAGGAATCAAGAACCTTCGTTCTTTCTTTTAAGTTAGAAATACTACACATGGAAATCATGTTGGGAGTTGGTTTAGGTACTTCTGAGTCCTTGCCCTCTTCTACCCATTCATAAATGAAATTAAGACACATGTGCTGTGTTTCATATACCAATGCTGCTGAGGCCAGAACAAATGGTCTAGAAGTGCTTGGTTTATAATCCAATAGAATCCAAAGAAAAAACGTCAGCGGGCCAAGAATTTCTCTTTGAGACCTACTGAGAATGTCTGAGCATCCTTTGGCATGGGATAAGGATCAGGGTCCTGACAACTACCACTCCCATGCCACCATTCATCTACTATGGAGACACATTCTGTTGATCAGGGCTTTGATCAAGTAGAAGGTAAGTGGTCTAAGTCTACCCTAGCTGGGACCAATGAGTTGGGTATGAGGTTTTCTCAGTTAGTAAGATATTAAAAGGCCTATTACCAGAGCTGAGATTCAGCTCTACTGGGGATTTCCCCAGATACTGTAATATCTCAGAATATAGGAAATAAGACATACAGTTCCTGGGCTGAATGATGAGACATTTGGAAAGGCCATTTTCATCCCCCAAAGGTTTATTAAGCACTGAGCTGGGAGACACAAAAATAGCTGAATTCCTGAGCATTGGATCTGGTCACTGATCTCTACATAACTTCTGATGTGGAAGATAAGCTCCAGGGCTGGAGAGATGGCTCAGTGGTTAAGAGCTTTGCCTGCTATTCCAAAGGTCCTGAGTTCAATTCCCAGCAACCTCATGGTGGCTCACAGCCATCTTTAATGAGACTTGGTGCCCTCTTCTGGCCTGCACTGTATACATAATATATGAATAAATCTTAAAAAAGATAAGCTCCATGGTAGAATTATACCAGGAGCACAAGACTCGAAGGAGAGGGGCCATTTCTACAAGGCAGGGTGAAGGACCCCAGCGATCTTCAAGGTCAACAAAATAAGAAAGGCTGTAGACAACACACAATAGATGATCTTGATGAAGAGAACAGCCTGAGTATGCCCCACTATTCCAGAGTCCCTCAGGAAGATAAAGTTTAATATCCCATTTAAAATCAAGATTAACCCAAAAATATTAAAAAACAAACAAATCCTTTGAAGACAGGATCTAGTTCTGTATCTTGGTTTCACTTCAATCCTGATCTTCAATAAGAGACTCTATGCAGAAATACAAGCAAGATGAATTGTAAATCTGAAATTCAGTCAGCTCTACCAATGCAATGCATGCAGGCTTGTATGAGAAGTCTTTAAAAGCAGTTTGCCTAAGAGGGGGAAGGTAATATCGCACAGGTCCTGCAATGGCTCAGTATGCTTCTGAGTGTTACTAGTGTTCACAAATGATCAAAGCCTTACTACTAACTGTTTATTAGAATGGTTATGTATTTAACCTGAGAGCAAGAGTTAATTAAGGAAGACCAAGAGCACAGTACAGCCAAAGTGTTCCATGCTGGAATGGTTCCCTATGGCCCTGTCCAAAACAAGCTTTTAGAGACACCACCTTCAAAAATCAGTCATCAATCAGTCTACCAATAAAAGCAAAACAGCAACAAAAAGGGAACAGCACAGGGCCTGGCAGATGAATCAGTCTACATGGTAAAGATCTGACTCACAGCAAATCCATGTTAATGAGTATCTGTCATAGCTCATTGTACTGCTTCCCTAATAACAACACAGTGCAGTCATCCACACTGCTGGTAACTCCATAGCTGCTCTTGGCTCTAATTATGACTTCTTCCTGTGTTCCAGAAGAGACTCTGAGAGGCTCACATAACTGTGACTCAAAGGCCTCCTCAAGCCTCCTTATACAAGCATGTACATCTGTAATAAATCCATGCTATATAACAAGGTAGCCATGGTTGTCTTCATTCTTCCCTTCCAGAATAAAAGTCTCTGATATGTCTCATTCATGTGGCTGGCTCAGTGCCCTGTGCAACACGTTTGACAGACTTTGCTGTGCAGCCAAAATACAGTACTGCACATTCTGCTGTACACAAAGACAATGGCACAGCTCTGTCACCAGAATAAGTACTTTGAATTATATTCTAAATAATGATGATTTAGGTAAGGACTCTTGCAGACATAGCCATCCACGGTTTTTCTTCCGGAACCCTTCCCACAAATTCTGTCAACATTTCCTCGGGTATAGAAGATCAGCTGGCTATGAAAGGAAGGCAAATACCACTGGACAAAGGAGGACCAAATGCATGTCCCTAGCACCAAGAAAATGGTATTGTCTCTAGCTGCCGCCACCGCTTAACATGGGACAAAAATACCAGTTACTTTTTATTATCGTTATTATAATTTATTTGTACTGTTGTCATTGTCATTGTTGCTGTTCATGGTGTGTGTGTGTGTGAGAGAGAGAGTGAGTGTACGTACATGCATGTGCCTCCATACATGGGTGAAGGTAAGAGAACATCTTGGTGAAGTTGGTTCTCTCCTTCCACATGTGGGCTTTTTGATCCAATCAGGCCCTCGGACAAGTGTCCTTATCTGCTGAGGCATCTCAGGGGGCCCCCAGTTGCCTGTGGACATAGCAGAGCAGACCCCTACTCTACTACCATTGGTATCTGCTATCCTCACCCTGGAGGAGCTCCTACCACAGATCTAGACCCACAAAAGCCTCATTTTCAGATTGAATAATACTTTGGTTTGTGAAGCAACCTTCAGAACAGTGGTCAAGGTGAATTTTTTGGCTTATATCATCATTAAGAAAAATTTAAGATTTTGTTTTCATTTATTTTAAATTTGAGATATTTTTTTCCAATATAATTTTGATCACAAATGCTATAGTTGTTGCATATTGGAATTATTTAAAATTTCACTTAAAACATACCATCTTTTAGATGTATCTAACAAAGTCTAAATAAGAACCACAGCAACCTGAAAATGACTTTAATCCACCAAAACCAAGAGAACAAACTCACCTTTAACAATAAAAAAATACTGCCATTATTCTCTTTTCCTCCTTGAACTCACATTTCCATTCTACTTTCCCCCCTAAATTTTTTCTAAATATAATTTGACTTAATGCTTGAAAGGCTTTTATGAATCTCCACATTATGCTTCTTACAACAAAGTATACATAAAATGATGTTTTTTAAAAACGTCCTGGGACTGGAGCTTAAAAGCATTCGATTTGCTTTCAGTCTGAGCTATCATTACTAATGCGCACGATTGATCCAAAGAACATTAACAATTATTTATAAGAATGTTAATATTGTTAACAGGGAAAAAGCAATTTCACTGGGAATGCATTTGTGAAGAAATGGAGAGAATTTGTTGAGTCCTTCAATTAGTCCATTTATCTATGGATGAGTAGTACCTACTGCTTATGATAAAGACTGGTTTAGCACCAATTATATGTCGGTGTTATTTTATAGATGTAAACAATAAGAAACCTTGTCTGTGTAGGTCTACATAAAATAAAGGGGGTTTTATCAAAAGTTATTTTCATCTATCATCTTATATCTGGATTAGGTCTCCTTCAAGATTATTGAAAACCAAGAAGTCAAATTACCCAAGTTGCACAAAGACATGTTTCGGGCTCTAATTATCATTTCCTGTACTCGTGGGCTGGCATTTTCACAGTTCTTTGTGTTGGGATGCTGGTTTCACATCCTAGGACAGCTCAGCAGAGCAGATCCAGGATGGCAACAGCTTTGCCCTTTTCCTTTGTAAAGCAGATGAGTGACCATGAAAGGTGAGATGGAAAAGGGGCGTGGCAAAGTCAATGTTGAGCAAATCAGTTTCCAGAAGGGTTCATAAAGGGGTAGAGAAGCAGGAAAAGACCTCCTCAAACTAGCATGCCTTTGTAGTTCTTACAGGGTCTTCGGGGCCAGCTCTTTGCTAGTCATGTGTGTTGCTGTCATTCTGCCCGTTTGCAAGCTTTATGGAGCTTTGACTAACATTGAGTCTGTACAACTTGTACGTCTGGAGCAGATATAATAGGAGAGGTAGCAAGTTAAACAAGGAAGCATAATGCTTGTTCAGTTTTCTTGAATGGAAATTTTTTTTACTTTTACTTTTATTTTTATTTTATTTATTTATTTATTAAATTATTTATTAAAGATTTCTGCCTCCTCCCCGCCACCACCTCCCATTTCCCTCCCCCTCCCCCGGTCAAGTCCCCCTCCCTCGTCAGCCCAAAAAGCAATCAGGGTTCCCTGCCCTGTGGGAAGTCCAAGGACCACCCACCTCCATCCAGGTCTAGTAAGGTAAGCATCCAAACTGCCTAGGCTCCCACAAAGCCAGTATGTGCAGTAGGATCAAAAACCCATTGCCATTGTTCTTGAGTTCTCAGTAGTCCTCATTGTCTGCTATGTTCAGTGAGTCCGGTTTTATCCCATGCTTTTTCAGACCCGGGCCAGCTGGCCTTGGTAAATTCCCGATAGAACATCCCCATTGTCTCAGTGTGTGGGTGCACCCCTCGCGGTCCTGAGTTCCTTGCTCGTGCTCTTTCTCCAACTGCTCCTGATTTGGAACTTGAGATTTCAGTCTGGTGCTCCAATGTGGGTCTCTGTCTCAGTCTCCTTTCATCGCCTGATGAAGGTTAATATTCAGGAGGATGCCTATATGTTTTTCTTTGGGTTCACCTTCTTATTTAGCTTCTCTAGGATCATGAATAATAAAGGCTCAATGTCCTTTATTTATGGCTAGAAACCAAATATGAGTGAGAACATCCCGTGTTCCTTTTTTTGGGTCTGGCTTACCTCACTCAGGATAGTGTTTTCTATTTCTGTCCATTTGTATGCAAAATTCAAGAAGTCATTGTTTTTTACTGCTGAGTAGTACTCTAATATGTATATATTCCATACTTTCTTCATCCATTCTTCCATTGAAGGGCATCTAGGTTGTTTCCAGGTTCTGGCGATTACAAACAATGCTGCTATGAACATAGTTGAGCAAATACTTTTGTTGTATGATAGGGCATCTCTTGGGTATATTCCCAAGAGTGGTATTGCTGGGTCCAGGGGTAGGTTGATCCCGAATTTCCTGAGAAACCGCCACACTGCTTTCCAAAGTGGTTGCACAAGTTTGCATTCCCACTAGCAATGGATGAGTGTACCCCTTTCTCCACAACCTCTCCAGCAAAGGCTATTATTGGTGTTTTTTTTATTTTAGCCATTCTGATAGGTTTAAAATGGTATCTTAAAGTTGACTCCTACAGCTGATAAACACCTTTGGTAATGTGGCAGGATACAAGATCAACTCCAAAAAATCAGTTGCCTTCCTATACACTAAGGATAAGGAAGCAGAGAGGGAAATCAGAGAAGCATCACCTTTCATGATAGCCACAAATAGTATAAAATATCTTGGGGTAACTCTGACCAAGGAAGTGAAAGATCTATTTGACAAGAACTTTAAGTCTTTGAAGAAAGAAATTGAAGAGGACACCAGAAAATGGAAGGATCTCCCTTGCTCTTGGATTGGGAGGATCAACATAGTAAAAATGGCAATTCTACCAAAAGCAATCTATAGATTCAATGCAATCCCCATCAAAATCCCATCAAAATTCTTCACAGATCTGGAGAAGACAATAATCAACTTTATATAGAAAAACAAAAAACCCAGGATAGCCAAAACAATCTTATACAATAAAGGATTGTCGGGAGGCATTACCATCCCTGACTTTAAACTCTATTACAGAGCTACAGTATTGAAAACAGCTTGGTATAAGCATAAAAACAGAGAAGTCGACCAATGGAATCGAATAGAAGACCCTGACTTTAACCCACAAACCTATGAACACCTGATTTTCGATAAAGGAGCTAAAAGTATACAATGGAAAAAAGAGAGCATCTTCAACAAATTGTGCTGGCAAAACTGGATGTCAATCTGTAGAAGAATGAAAATAGATCCATATCTATCACCATGCACAAAATTCATGTCCAAATGGATTAAAGACCTCAATATCAGTCCGAACACACTGAACCTGACAGAAGAGAAAGTAGGAAGTACTCTACAGCACATGGGCGCAGGAGACCACTTCCTACGTACAACCCCAGCAGCACAGACACTAAGGGCATCATTGAATAAATGGGACCTCCTGAGACTGAGAAGCTTCTGTAAAGCAAAAGTCACTGTCACTAAGACAAAAAGGCAACCCACTGACTGGGAGAAGATCTTCACCAACCCCGCAACTGACAAAGGTCTGATCTCCAAAATATATAAAGAACTCAAGACACTAGACCGTAAAAGGCTAATCAACCCAATTATAAAATGGGGCACTGAGCTGAACAGAGAATTCTCAACAGAAAAAGTTCAAATGGCCAAAAGACACTTAAGATCATGCTCAACTTCCTTAGCGATCAGGGAAATGCAAATCAAGACAACTTGAATGGAAATTCTTAATAAATCCCCTCTTCTGACAATGCAGAAAACATACTCTACAAATGATTGTAAATTTGGTATTCTTCACAATGTCACAGAAAGACTCAGAAATCGTCAAGTGCTTTCATAATAGAAAAACTGCTAAATAAATTCGGTTACAGCTATGTGACTAAAAATGCAATATTTTAATTCAAAGAAAACATTGGAATTAGAAAACGTTTCATATAGTATGAAGTAAAAAAACAAGTAGAAAACTAACATGTAATAAAAATATCATATTCATTTGTGAGCTCTAAATGTATGTGCAAAAGATTTAAGAAAATCCATAAAGCTGGCTTTAGTCATTATTGCTCTGTGTGTGCTGTGAATACTCTCTATTCTCTTGTTCTTTCCCCTACTCTCTACACAGGACATGCATTGCTTTCAACGATGAGGAGAAAGAAGGAAGAACGTGCATGGGAAGGACAGAAAGGCGGAGAAATCGGATCATGTCTTACAGCTGCTGCAGGGGACTTCAGCATCAGCAAGATGGTGTCCTGCCTGGGCTGGGAGAGAACTTAAGCTCACTCCAGCCGGGGCTGACTGCATTTCCCAGAGAAGAAACTTCTCTCTGTGCCGCACTGGAAGATTTTGTTCCCTGTCGGCTCTCGTGTTACCTGTAGCTTTGGTCATCCCTCTCCTTGCCCACGTTCTTCCTTCTTGCACATCTCCTTGGTAGCACTAATGCCATTCACCCCTCACTCCACACAAAGATGAAATTGGGTCAGTTCCCATGAAATAGCCCACTTCAGGGACACCAAACCAACCAACAACACAAGATGAAAACTTGCAAACCAGTGGTTCTCAACTCCTACAGGGCCTCATGTTGTGGTGACCCCCAAACATAAAATCATTTATTTACACTGGTACTTCAACACTGTAATTTTGCTACTTTTATGAAGGGTAAATATCTGTGTTTTCTGATGGTCTAGGCGACCCTGTGAAAGGGTTGTCTGACCACCTGCCAAGCGGTCACAACCCATAGATTGAGAACCACTGCTATAAACCAAGGTGATCTGGCCTTTAGGAACACATGGAAGGCAACTTTTGTTCCTGTTGCATTACAGTTGCTGTGTCTCTTACCTCAGCAAGTGTGGAGGGAGCGTCATAATGGTGTCCAGGCCACTTAGGGTTTCTGCAAAAGAATATTGCAGTGTTACAAGCAAATATTTAAAGACTGGGATTAATATCTAAATTATAAAATCTCTGTACTCTCTGAACTCACTGATAGTTTGTGTGCCCCCTTGGACAATAGAAAATAGTCATGTCTTTATTTTAAAATTCTTTCCCATGATGGACCTCAATTCATTATTGGGAAAGAGAAGGTTAAAAAAACAGGTCCCATTTTCCCGTTAGCAACGAGGAATGAATAGCTAAATCCCTAACCTATGCCAGAATGCCAAATGCAATGTACCTACCACTGGCCGAGAGGCTCCATTCTTCTAATCAAAGCAAAAGGTGTTTGGTTGAAACATTTTAATCTCTCAATACACGAACTCAAGTTATAAAGACTTTCAGGTTCACAAGGAACCTTACAGGACATGTGGTAATCTATTTAACAGCTTTCCTATTATTGAAACATTTGGCCCTCTCTGGGTTTTCCTTTGATATTAAGAGAAGCACAGAACTTCCACTTGTTTGTGGAGTGTGCTTTCGACATTATCAGGGCATGGTGATTTACTGGGAATTTCCGTTCAAGGAGATTGAACAAGAATTATTAGGCTTCCGTCTTTAAAACAAATCCATCTCTTCTCCTCTCATGCTTGCTCCAGACTGGCCTGTGTTGGGGACTCCCATGCTAATCATACACACTGTGACATGGTAGACTGACCACCTGTTTAGCCATGTCACAGGTAAGGGTAGTGATTAGGAAACTCATCCTCAGATCTCATTAATCAAGCCCAATAAAGCTCAATACTTTGTCGCTGTTTGCAGATAAATCATACGACTGCTGACTTTAATTGTACAGACAATAGAAAGCTAATTATTATGCCCTGATCCACAATTGTTCTACTTCAGTCACTCCAGCCTGTCTCCTGGCGATCAGCTCTACCGTGTAGAGTCAACCAGCTTTGTCAATTTGAATTACTTCCCTGGGGAAAGGACAGACAGCCCCTTCACCCTCTTAAGAGATCAGAGAGAACATGAAACCAAATATGTCCCTTAGACTCAGGACTAACAGGACCCCGCAGGACAGAATCAGACTGGTTGTAGACAATGGAGCAAAAATAGTGGATCTGAGGAAAATAACACATCAGCAAAAACTAGTAAGTAGAGCTGAGTGGGGTCAGTGGTAGCTTGGAGATGAGGCCCAACTGGGAGTGGGGAGGACTGAGGTCAGAGCCCAGGATGGGACAGGATGACAAGAAAATGAAGCCACTGGATGCGGGTTCTAGGGGCAGCTCAAAGGGCCACACGGGTTAGCAGAGCCCAGCAATTAGTGTGACAGGGGACAGCGCTGAGGGCACGTCAGTGCTGTTGGTGAAGGAGAAATGAAAGCGGACAAACAAGTGTCGTGTGCTCTCCAGAGACAGGGCTGCATCCCCAGCTCGGGACTGAACACTGCGTGATCTACAGATGCTGTGTGAGCCAGAAGAAAGAGAAACGAGAACAGAGAAGTCATTCTGTGGGACAGGGCTTGCCCAGCATGCAAGACTCTGGGTTTGATCCCCAGCACCACCTTTAAAGATAAAAAGAGTAGAGGGAGGGGAAAGGCAACCACACTGTTGCCATGAGCTGAGACTCCTACTCCATGTAAGTAGGACAGGGTAGAATCCATGTAAGTTGTCCAAGGGACAAAGAAGCCAAGGCCTGAAATACACAGAATTGCCTTTTCCCACTACTGTCCTATAGCATATATGCAGAACCGTCTTTTTTCAGTACTGCCCTGTAGTAGGATAGAGTAGCTCTACAGGGAGGAACATCCCAGAAACATGTAACAGAGCCGAGAGAATGGCATGACCTGACTCCACACTAGTTTACGCGGTGGAAGAAGTCACCCAGCTCCACGCCTCTGTCCCCTCATCTCCAGATTTCCTTCACCTGGGATTGAGCCCGGGGTCTTCATCCAAGCGAGGCAAGTGTTCTGCCTGACTCGCACCCAGTTTCGCCATCTGTAGAGGGAGGATATGAACATCTGCCCCACAGCCTTCTTAGGACGAGCTAATGGAATCAGTCATTAAAAGCCTGACATTGGTCTTAGAGGTCAGTGACAGCTCCTGTCTCCTTGGCAGACCCCCTGAATCTCAGGCCGTGTATTGTTTGGAGATCCGGGGGTGAGAATGGAGATTGGTGGAGAATTTGGAGATCATACACTCCAGTTTCAAACTGTGGCAAATGCCAGGAAGGAGAATACAGGGCATTAGTCTAGAGTGCAACAGGAGGCCCTCCTATGGACAGACATCAGGCTGTCTGTGCGAAGTGCTGAGACTGAACGTGATGCAGACTAGGTAAGAAGGAGGTGTTCCAAGAAGAGAGCTTAATGGGTTCAAAAGACAGGAAAACTTAGCCCCCTATGGTAGCGCATACCTGTGCTCCCAGACACTGACTCCGTAGGCAGCTGGATTCCTTAGGCTAAGAGTCAGAGACCAGCCTGGGCAGCACACAGAGAACCTAGCTCAAACACAAACATACCAGCAAATAGACTCAATGAAAGCTTCAGCTTTTTAAATTAAGGGCAGCGAGATAGCTCAGTAGCAGGACAAAAGCACCTGCCACTAACCCTGGTGACCTGAATTTGATCCCTGGGACCCTACACAAAACAAATGAATAAAATTGTAATCAAAAATTTGAAAGAGGGAAAAGAAACCCTCCATTGGATCCTAGCCACTGCCACTTCAAGAAGTCACTGGCCTTGTGCCACCTTCTCTCACCTGGTGACTGCAGCAGCCTTCCCCACACCCCTACCCTGTGTTGGAGAGGCACACCTCAGTCAGGGTCTTTTTTCCTTTACTCCAAATGGTTCTTCAACTCATTTTAAATAAAAGTAACCCTCAATGTGTCCAGGGAAGACCTCCATGAAGTTTCCTACTTCCTCCTGCCACTGACTTACACACACACACACACACACACACACACACACACACACACCTAGCAGCCTTCTCACACTTCCCTAAGTTACAACCTCCCTTTCCAGACAGCCTCCCCTAAACATTCCACTGAGATGGCAACTCCATTTCCCCCTAAGGGCTTCCTATCTCAGTTACTATTTTATGTTTTTCCACAAGTTTTGCCACTATCTGAGTTGGCAGATATGTTTTTGCTTCTCTGGACCTCTTTGCCTGTTTTGCCCCTATGGTAACAGCACTGAAAACAGCACCCAGCTCACTGTAGGTGCTCCCTACATATTTGCTGCGTTAATGAAGTAACAGGAAGGATGGCAAATGTCAGTCACTGAAAGAAGCTCAGTATGGCTGAAGTTCGGGGTGTCTGAGGGAGTGTGCTGCAGATGAGGCAGCCAGACAGGTAGAGGCAGGCAGGCCACATGAAACTCAGCAGATCACACTGAGGGCTCTGATTCACACTAATAGTCATTCGGTTATTCAGCCTGTTCATCACCTGACATGGAATGAACAGATTAGGATTCTCAGGTGGTATTGCTTGGCCAGTAGCTTGAAATCATCTAGAAGCAACAAGAGCAAGCACATAGGAAGCTACTCTGGATATGGAGAGTAAGTAATAGAGGTAGAGATACAGTCTGGATATAGCTAGGAAGTAAACAAAAGCAGAACGTAGAGCAGGTTGGATGACAAAGTGCATTAACATTTCCGGGATAACTCTGGACAGTATGTGAGAACAGGCGACAGTACTCACCAAGCACCTAGACACACTAGAGGGAAGTGAGTATGGTTTGATGATGACGTAGGGCATTCACAGGATCACTTTGGGTCTTGCTAACTACAAGGACCTTTATGCCACTCAGGAAGAGATGTTGAAGTAATTCATGACATTGGGCCTAGAATGTGAGGGACCAGGAAGGCAAGAATGGATGTGTCCAACTCCTGTTGACACAGTGTAGCTGAAAAACCATCGTGTCACAGGAAGTGGCTGTGGCAGCAAGGCGAAGCCAGCATCCAGCTGCATCTGATGTCCATGATGGAAGTCAAATTAGATTGGAGTGGGGGCAGAATGGGGAGACAAAGGTGTAGGCATGATGTGGGATTCTTCTCTATATACTGTAAATACCACTGGTTAATAAAAAAATCTCTTTTGGGACTGGCAAGACAAAATAGAGGTAGGTAGGAAAAACTAAACTGAATGCTGGGAGAAAGAAGGCAGAGTCAAGGAGAAGTCATGCAGCCCCACCAGAGATGGATGCATGGCAAAACCTTGCCAGTAAGCCACAGACATGTGGCAATACACAGATTAATGAATATGGGTTAGTTTAAAATATAAGAGCAAGCAAAAAAATCCTTAAACTATTGGCCAAACAGTATTATAAATAATATGGTTTCTGTATAATTATTTCGTGGTCTGGGCAGCCAGGAAGCAACAAGCGGGCTCCTACAACAAATATACGTTTAAGATATTGGCCAAACAGTATTGCAAATAATATGGTTTCTGTGTGATTATTTTGGGGCTGAGCAGTTGGGAACAAACGAGCGGCCTCACATAGCATGGGCAAGTCCCTATAGACATCCTAATAAGTCTGACAACAGAAAGCAACCTGTGGGAGAACCTATAACCAGAAGAGAAAGCAGCAAAGGGATGGTTGTGAGGTAGATGGCTCTTTGCCTATTGGGATTCCCGCTTCTAATTCATTTTCTTTCCCCTTTATATATCCCAAATTTGACATTCCTCCTAAGTCCTCTGTTGTACGTAAAACAGTAAAAGCAATTGCAAAATGGGGCATGGCTCTTCCCAGGTATAATTCCAGTCACGTCCTTTCCGTCTTCTGGGCCAGCAATCATAGCCTTGGGAGCTGTTGGTTCTGAAGGAAAACCTGGTTCTTGTAGCATCCACTCGTGCTTTCCTATCCAGAGCATCTGACTGGCAAATACGAGTCAGGATAGCACAGGGCAAGGGGGAATGCACACCTCGTCCTTGCTACCTACTCTACAACGATCAAGAACACTGATGTTTAGAGACGATATCACAAACAAGAAAAGGTTCAACAAGTTTGGTTTTGTTTTTTTTTTAATGTACTAAAGGAGCTGGTGAGATGACTCAGTGGATAAATGCACTCATCACCAAGTCTGCCAGTGTGAGTTCAATTCCCAGAACCCACCCAGTAGGCCTGACATCTACATGCATGCTCTTGCATCCACCTTCATATAAATAAATGTTAAAAAATGAAATAAATTAAAGTCCATTCCTATGCTTGAAATATAAATGTGCGTTATGATCCCTTTGTAAAAGGGGTAGCTTTTAAAAATAGCGCTACCACTGGGTGGTGAGATAACAAAAGTACTTTTTACTTTTTGCTTTATACTGTTCTAATGTTTTCCAATATTTTAAAACTAACTCTTATGAATTAAGGGTGAGTGATATGTGAAACCACAGGGGTAAGGAAGAGTTCATTTATGAATTGAAAGCTGTGTCCTCAAACTATCGATGCAGAAACCACTCAAGTTCCAAACGTACTGTTCGTGTGCTCACAGAGCCCAAAACTCTGCTGACCTTTATTGTCATTGTTGGCCAGTGTCCACTCTCCTGCTTTCTCGGCAGCACTATCCATTTTGCTCCGAGGAAACCATCTTTCCTTAACCCTGGCATTCAATTGTCTCCATAGTATAGGTCTAATCCCGTTATCCCACTGTCTTTCCTGGGTAGCACATCGGTTCAGGCATAATCCCATGACTCATCAGGACACAGAGAGAATCCACAAAACCAAGGGCCACACAGGTGAGCCATATGGTCCAAGCGGGACGGGATCTTGAGATGGTGAGAATGGTATTGCCTCTTCTCTCCTTAGAACAGGGGTTCTCAACCTTCCCAGTGCTGCGACCCTGGTAATACAGTTCCTCACTCTGTGGTGACCCCCAACTATAAAAATGTTTTCATTACTACTTCCTATGCTTTTGTTACTGTTATGAATTGTAATGTAACTATCTGTGTTTTCTTACGGTCCTAAGGGGTTGCGACCCATACGTTGAGAACCACTGCCTTAGAGGATCTAGGTGCTGCTGTTGATGAGAGTGGGGGGAGGTCTCAGAAGTAGAGAGCAGAAACTTCTGTCTAGTGTTGCCAGGTTCTTGTTGCTATCAAAGAAAAGATTTAGAGATGACACAAAATAAGGAATTGGGGAGAAGATTTTGGCAGACAGAATGAGTAGAGGCTTCTGAGTTACACTCCAATTTTAGGTAGCTGAGCTTATAGGTGAACTTTAATGAGGGGGTTATTTACAAAGGAGGGGAGAGGGTGTGACTTTGCCACAGAACAGATCCCCCCACCCCGTTCTGTCCTTATTTGAAGTTTTGAAGTTGAAGCAGACAATTCAGCCAGACGAACAATGTGGAGGAGCCGTCACAGTGAGGGACAGTTAGCAAAGGTCTGGGTTAGCCATGGTGTCCCAGCTGGTTTGTTGTGGTTTGAGCAGTCACACAGTGTCCTGTCCTGCTGTAACATAGCTCAAAGATTGCATCAGCTTCTAGAAAGTTTACCTCACAGCCACCCCCTCCCCCTGCAAGCCCTACCTGACCTACCTTACTAGTATAGAGATGCCCGTCCCCCCCCCGAGATGACTGCTGCCCCATCACAGTCTAAAGAAAGATGAGTGAGTGTCCTACTTTAATCTGTGGGGCTATGATAAACACTATAAGCAAAAACCACTCGGAGAGAAAAGGGTTTATTTCAGCCTCCAGGTTACAGACCTTCACTGAAGGAAGTCGGAGCAAGAGCTTGAAGCTGGCACCACAAAGGAAGCGGCCTTTTGGGTTACTGCAGGTTTGCTCAGACTCAGCTACCTTTCTTAGACAGCTCAGGTGCCCCTGCCTGGGGATGGCACTGCTCACAATGGTCTGGACTTTCCTATATCAATCAGAGATTTAAGAAAATGCCCCCATGACCATAGTCACGGGCCAATCTGATTGAGGGGCACTTCTTTGGTTGAGGACCTTTCTTCCCAAGGGACTCTAGGTTTATGTCAAATTCATAGCTGAAATTATGTCCAATACTGTGCTCCCCCCAGAATGTCCGAGTAGAGATTATCCCCATCTCTGAAGAAAGCCTACGTAGGGGATGAAGACGATGCCAGTCTCCCAAACCATCTAAGTGAGGGATGACCTCACTCTCCCAAGATGGTCTAAGTTGATGGACACCCAAAGTCCACACAGAGCATATTCACAGAGATCAAGACCAAGTCCTTAAAACTCTAATTTCCCATCAACCCAAACCCACAGTTGCTCTTCTAAGGGGCATTTAGTAGATGGGGCAAGCAACTTGCGTGGCGCTGGTCAGCTTTAACTTGTCTCGCCTTTGCACTCAACATATTTCTCAATTATCCTGCCCTCATAGCCCTACACATGCGAAGTCTGAAGCAGTAAGTGCTCTAAGAAAGTCTGGAGGGCAGGGCTCTAAGCCAGCTGAGTAAATGATTCTACTGAGGCAGGCAGTGGAAGCTTCCCGTGTGAGCAAGGCCTTGGAGGACCTGGAAAAGGAATTCCTGTCAGAGGGTATCAGGCAAAGAAAAACACTGCTCTGCATGACGTCATCAAGAAAGGGCCACAGCGAATCTACCATCAGGCTGCAGAACTCCTGGTGGGGCAACAGAACAGGGGATTGGCCTAGACTCGAGTACGTTCTTAGAAATATTCATGTTAATCTATTAAAAAAAAACAACACGCAAACATGAAAATCGCGAGGGCTGAGCAGGGACAAATGTTTTCTAGTAAAAACCTCGACTTGGTCGTGGGAAATAGTGAACCGTAGAAAAACAGCAAAAAAGCTACCTCCTCTGTCTTTGTTTATCCTGGATAGCCCACTCCCCTTCAACAAACTCTTTCCAATTTAAGGAAACCTTCATTCTCTACAGGGGAGCTCCGAAGTGTTTGCTCAAAAAAAAAAAAAAATTAGCAGAAAACAAAACCAAAGAACTCACAGCTTATCTGCTCTTCAGGTGAAGCCCGCTCCATCTCCCTCCTCCCCACAGGCAGACCCCACTCCTTGGTCTGTTTCTCAGCTGCTGGTTATTCCCGTGTACAAAGGAATGCTCCACGCTCTCCTTTAACGGTCACAGCCTTATCTCTTCTCTTGCTAATTATAGCCTAATCAGTGCATGACAAAGGGGACCACATCTATTCTTACAGTCAAGGTGCATGCAGGGCTTTGACCCAGAAAAATCTACCTGTTCTCAGCTCTGGGCTTTCCTAGGAGCTACAAGGGCCTAAATAACAACACTGTGGTTTAAAACTCAAGGTGTTGAATATCAAACATCCAGCTTATTAGGAAACACTGGGTTACTCTCCACCTCTGTGTTTATCTCAATCAGTTTCATTCCCAGCAAACTAACCATGAATACTGGGAAGGGCATGTTTCGTGCACAGTCGGGCCCTGCTTTATTATGTCGCCCAGCCATCTGTGACCCTTCATTAGAGAGGCAATTGGGAATCCAGTTTGGAATCACTGCTGAACGACAATGGCTGCGCTGAAGCCTTACTGTGGCTTTAAGAGCCTCGCCACTCTCAGACAGCTGGTCCGTTTTCATTTAACAGTAAACAGCCGAGCATTAGTTCTACCTACAACACAGACTCGGGGGGCAATAGCCGAGACAATTTAGTAAATATGCAGAGATTAAACAAAGGGTGGTATTGCTGTGCTTGTTTACACACACACACACCACATACACAAACATATGTGAATTAAGACCTTCCGTCAGAATAGCATAACCTGAAACGCTATCTGAATTCTGCCTTTGGTGAAACACCAACTAACGGCACTTCCCTGTCTTTTTTCAGGTCGCACACAGCACAGAATCATGACAAGCACCAACTGGATTTCATTTCAAGGGAAGAGGTTCTGTTTTCTGACTGACTGGTTATCACGGGCGGCGTCACAAGCAAGGGGCTGGCAGAGCTGTCCTGGTTCCTTTTCGGCCTTTTCCTTTTTCAAAAGCATCCCTGTCGCCCTAAGCACGGCTCTGGCTGTCGGTTGCAGTTTCAGCCCCACCATTCTCAGCCTCAGCCCTGCCTAATTGATATGTCTGCAGCCTACATGATGGGAAATGCTCATTTGCAACCGGGAACGCATTTCAATGTTAGCACGGCTCAACAACCGAAAGCCCACCTGTCTGAGGGGCAGGTCAGGTACAGAACTGCCGGAGCAACACAGTTCCTCCAGACTGCTCCTCCAGGCTGTTATTTTCCATGCACAATCGTCGGTCGTAAAAGCGAATACTTAGCAAGGTGGCCTCAAACAGGAAAATCAAATTAAACAAGCCTTCCTTCCTGGTTCCACTCAATGATGTTTGAGAAGAGGGTTGCTGCTTTAACTTCCCTCTTCCTTCTAGGCGCCTGGGAACCAGGGCCCTGATTTCCACGCAAGCTGGGGATCCTAACTTGCCTATGGGGAACCCGTGTCCAAAGACGCTGGGGACCCGGAATGGGGACGCCTCATGCCAAAGGCAGCGGTTCCTATTTGAGGTTTGGGAGGAGGTAAGGAGACCAGAGCGGAGACAGCTGGATGCCTTCGCCGAGCCAAGATTTCCATATCCTGCACATTCTTGGAGGCAACTCGTGCAATTGCGCGACAGGCATCCATAACCCATACTCGGTGACAGTCCCTCCCGCCCAGGGGCCGCGTGGAGCCTGGAGCAGGTGTCCTCGCGCACCGCACTCTCTTACCCAAGGCCCAGGTGCAGCTCTCCTTGATGGCTTTGTATTTGCTCCCGGACGCGTCCCTCTGCAGCTTCCTCAGAATCTCTTCCATCTTGGCTTTCCCAGAGCCGGGCCACCGACCAGGAGAGCGCGCGGAGAACGCGCCTAGGAGGCCGCTGCGCTCATCCCCATCGCGCTCCGCGGCCACTGATGAATCACGCCGGTTCCACGCCGCGGGCCACGTCAGCCCCGCAGCCACGCCCGTTGCCACGCCCGCCGGGTCAGGTGCACTTCCCCAGCCTGAGGACGCTGGAGGTTGGGATCTCTCGCCCAGGCTGACCTGGGGGACCCGGTTTCGTCCAAAGGTGGGGTCAGCGGCTCATTGCCGGCTGGGCTCCGCCCGAGGGAGCCTCTGATACACTGTGAGAGCGGTGGGCAGAGGGTAGGGCGGGGCCTGGTTGCTTGTGCCCATTACCTGCGGGCCAGGCAGCATCCCTGCCTGTGGAGACTGGCTACACCCCGGGGTCCTGGAACCAAAACAGTGATACATTCACTAAATAGTAAACAGCTGGTCCCCTCCCCGTGTCAGGCTGAGGCCACCCAGCAGGGTCTATGCCATATGTCTGCCTGCAGGGAGCTTACATGACAATATATTAGACTCATACATTACACTCTGAGGCAAGTCTCTAATAATTAGGGAATTGGGTGTGAGAATTAAATCAGAAAAGGTTTAGCAGAGGATTAAAATGAATACACTTATATTAGTACATTGAGATTTCTACCAAACCAGCTAAGGCAGAAATTGAAAAAAAAAATCAATAGATTTAATTGACAACTTAAAACCTTTCAACAGCTCAGCAGTCAGTCTGAGCAGGACTGCCCTGGATGTTAGAAATTAATGGCCCCATATATCAGCGAAGAAACCAGGCCCCAGCTACTTCCCAGGCAACAAGAGTTGTGTGCCACACACCCTGAATCCAAAGATGTTTTTTTAAAAACCTTCAGTAACAGCAGGTAAATATAGGAAAATTAGAAATTCAAGGTTATCCTTGGCTATAAAGTCAGCCTGGGACCAGCTTGAGGTACATGAGACTGTTAAAAATAAATACTAAATAAAATAAAATAAATCTCTCATACTGGCAGAGCTGTTTCTGTCTGAAGCAAGGGGCACACTGGTACAGTTCCAGCTGAGGGCTGTTGGGTTTCCTCAGCTGAGGCTGAGGAAAGCCTGCCCTCCTCGGGAGCCACGGGAGGTAACCTATAAGGTCAAGTAAGCCGGAGCCTCTGCTATTTGAGTGACTTCAGGTGTTTCCCTCGTGGTAGGAGGCCCCTCTACCAGCTGTTGTAGAAAAGAGACCTGAAGGAAAACAATGACCTTGTCCTGAGAGCTGTGATGGGAAGTGAGGAAGAGGCTAGAAGCGAATTCAGTTTTTATTAGAACTGTATTTGTAGTGATAGGGGTGGCGTCTGCAGAAAGGGTGGTGGTTGGGGGAATGGGAGCAGGTTTCATGCAATCTCGAATAAATTGGGCTTTGGGTAGGAGGATAGGAAGATGTCTGGGGAGACAAGGCAAAAGGAGTTGATGGCTGAATAGAGAAGGGACCAGCAGCCTAAGGGATGGCATTCAGATCTCTTCAGGAAATGAAAAGACATTGCCCCATTTGTAAGGTAAAGATGCTAGGGGAGGTGGGGCTTGCAAGAGGGAATATACAAGCGCAGATTTAACGTGGTCGGATTGAGAAGATACCACGTCTGTTGGTATTATGGCAGGACTCAGGATAGGATTCTGGGTTGGAAGGGAGGATTTAAATACCTTCAGTAGGACCAGTGGGTGTTGTTGGAGGCCAGAGAGGGAGTGGCAGGACCTAAGATTAGGGATAGAGGAGTGTGAGGAGGAGGAGGAACAGGAGCAAAAGGTTTACAAGAAAAGTTAAATGAATATACTTCCTAATACACTGGAATTGCTACAAAACCCGTTAGGAAGAGATGGGGAAAATTCAATAAATTTTTTAATTTAAAACCTCTAAGTCAAAAGTTCCATTGACAAATTAAAATGCAGATGTACTGGTTTGAATGAGAATGTCCACTACAGGCACCTGTGTCTGAACACTTGGTCCAGAGTTGGTAGTCTGGGAAGTTATGGGCCCTTGAGAAAATGGAGGTTTCGGGGTGGGGGTAAGGTGGGTGGAGTGGCACCTAGGGGTGTGGGGCTTGTGCGTAGCCTGGCTCCCTTTGCTGTTTTCTCTTTCTGTGTTTCTCTCATACTGGCTGAGCTGTTTCTGTCTGAAGCAAGGGGCACACTGGTACAGTTCCAGCTGAGGGCTGTTGGGTTTCCTCAGCTGAGGAAATGTGATTTGCCAGCTTCCTGGTCCAGCCTTTGCCTGTTGCCGGCGCCTCCCAGCCAAGATGGACTCAGGTCGTCTGGAAATGGGAGCCAAAGGAAACCCTTTCTTCCCAGAGTTACTTTTGGCTGTGGAATTTTAATCGCAGCAACGGGAGAATCACTAATAAGGCATCAAGTTACACCCAGCTGGATTAAAGGAAGAGAGAGACATTGTTACGGGAGGTCCTTCCGCTCCTCCAACCAATAGCTGCTGAGATACCAGCCCATTGGGGCGTGGTCTCTCCCCCTTTAAAAAGTGACTATTTCCCTACGTTCACTCTCTTCACTTCCTGCTCCGCCGGCGACTAGACTCCCTTCCTGGTTGCGCAAAGGGCTGTTGTCTGGGACGGTGATCTGTAAGTTTTTTCCCCTTTGAATAAATACCACCCTATTAATCATAATTCCAAACTGGTGTGGCATTGTTTGTGACTTACGCCTTCATCTGGCGCCCAACGGGTTTTAGGACCCTTTCCTTCCCCGGCTTGGCTGCCCGCCGCGACTTCGGCTTGGCGGGAGCCCCTCCCTTCCTCAGCCGCAGCCTGTGCCTTGCGGCCTGTGCCTTGTGCGTGGAGCCAGCAGTTTAATATAAATTATCACGCAATGGCTTTTCTTGCTGCAGTTCTTTATATTTTCCCTTTAGACACTTCAGATTGACTTCAAGTCCCCACGCACCCTATCATCTGCCTCCCCACGTGGATTTAAACTCCACAGGCCCGCGTAGTCTCTGCCTTCGTAGTTTGCTCTTTTCTGAGTCGTTTTTAAATCTCCCTTGCAAGCACAGCTCTTAAGTGGCGCAAACCAGAGCACGCGGTTGCCGATTGCCTGCAGAAGGCTGCAACCCCTCAGGGTGACTCTGTCACTTGGAGGCATACACGGCCTCCGGGTTACTCTTCTCTACCCCTGGATTCTGGGTTTATGGTTCCTTGTACGGAATTGATTTAATTACATTTACTTTGTTGAGCAACTTGCATTTCCCAGTTTCTGACAAATCCTAGGCGGACAGGACCCCGTTTTCGTCGTGACTCGGCAACAGCGCCACCTGCTAGATAATAGGTAATATGGCAGTTTTCGTTTCTAACGCAAATTTTACTGCTTTGTCTTTACTAATACAATGGATTAGTGAATTTGTATTTACTAATACAATGGATTACATCATACAAGGTTTATATGATTATGGGGATACTTTAATTTGCTTGTTACTAGGTTTCAGTTTTCTTTTCCATATTCTATCATTAAGGAAGAATATGGTACTCCTAAGAACGATAGAATCTTTACGAACTAATAATGAACAACTAATTGACAGGATTAAAATTATTGAAAATCAGAGGTTATCTGAACAAGTGGATACTATGATAGACAAAATTGACTCCATATCCAAGGGTACTAGAAAGTTACCTGAAAGGGTTCAGGCTGTTGAATTTGATGTTCAGACGTTATCACAAAGTTTTGATAAGGTAACAGACAGAATGTACCTCCAAGATGGGAATCTACATGATATACAAGAAAAGTTTAAGGAGGACATGTTATCTTTGAAGGAAAAATTTAAAGCTTTGGAATCACAGGTGCAGAATGGGGACCAAAAAATTGATACCTCAATGAAATCACTAGAAACATATACAGGACAGGAGATTCAGGATTTAAGAGAGACAATGATAAAAAGATTTGAAAAGATTGAAGAAATTATTGGAGCTGGTGAACAGAGTAAGGAGGCACAAGGACAGTATACAATGCCGCCACCAGCTATTAGAACTGGCTTACCCAGGGTTTTAGCGGCATACCCTATACTTAATTCTGACAAAGCGTCAACTTCTAAAGGCTCAAAGGGAGTCAGAGAAGCTAGATGGACGCCAATAGCAATGAATGATCTAAAAGAAATTAAGCAGGCTATTGTTAATTTTGGCTTGCATAATGCATATGTGAAGGAAATGATAAAAACTTGGGCTTCTAATGCTAGAGCTACCCCCTATGATTTCCATCAGTTAGTGTCTGCAGTTTTAGATAAAGGACCTTCCTTCATGTTTGGAATTTATTTCAGAGAAGAATCCAAACATATGGAACAGCAAGGAAGAGCAAAAGATGTGGAGGTTTCCCAAGATCAAATTCTTGGTGCAGGAGAATATGCTGATCCACAGGTCCAAGCTCTTTATGACGATGAAGTACTGTCTCTATGTCACCAAGCAGCTTTAAATGCTTGGAATAGGATACAAGATCCAACAAAAAGGGTTGAATCATATACCAGAATTAGGCAGGGACAGAGAGAACCCTTTATTGACTTTTTGCAAAGATTAATTAAGGCTCTGGACATAGGGGTAACAGACCCAGAATCTAGACGAATACTTCTTGAATCTCTAGCTTTTGAGAATGCAAACATAGAATGCAAAAAGATAATTGGGCCTTTAAAGTCTAGATCAGCACCTATGGATGAATGGATTCAGCATACGATGAATGTTGAGACGTTTAGCTATAATGATGAGTCTTGGGTAGGAGAAGCGATTTCCACAGCAATGAAGAGACATCAAACTGCCAGGTGTTTTAATTATGGTAAATTGGGACATCTGAAAAGGGATTGCAGGTACAGAATTTCTAGGAATAATATCTCCTCTGGGAATGACAAAAATAGGAGACCTAGGCCTTCAGGTATATGTAGGAGATGCGGTAAAGGCCGTCATTGGTCCAACGAATGCAGGTCAACAACAGACAAACAAGGCAACCCGATACCATCGGGAAACTCCTTGAGGGGCCTCTCGCAGGCCCCCAAGCCAACAGTGGCCCAGTCATTCCCAGTCACAGTGGAGAACGTGCCTCACCAAGAAAATTAAAAGCTGCAATTTCTGCTGTAAAAAGTAATACTGGTCTAAATGATGAATTACGCATGGAGGATGAGTCAAAAAACCCAGTAGGACAGAGTAAACGTATATTTTGGCAGACTTCTATTAATGATCAAAGACCAAAGCTAAGAGTCTGTATAAATGGCACTTTTATTGAAGGTTTATTAGACACAGGTGCGGATGTAAGTATCATTACTCCAGAATCTTGGCATCCGAATTGGCCTCTTCAAGAGGTAGATGTTCAGTTTCTGGGAATTGGAACCCTATCTCGTGTAAAACAAAGCACAAGATGGGTTGAATGCATAGGGCCCGAAGGGCAAATAGGAAGATTAAGGCCATATATAGCCAATATTGCAATAAATTTATGGGGCCGTGACCTGCTACAGCAATGGAATACCCAGATTAACATTCCTGTAGTTCCAGGAACTCATAATTCTGGGAAGGATATGATGAGGTATTATGGAAAAAGGTTTCCAGCCATTCAGGCTGTACAAGAACATACAGCAAATACCAAACCTTTAGAGGTACCAACAGCCCTACCTCTAAAATGGCTAACTGAGAAGCCAATATGGATCAAACAGTGGCCTCTACCTGAAGATAAATTGCAGGCATTGGAACAGCTCGTGCAAGAGCAACTAGATGCTCACCATATTGAAGAATCAACCAGTCCTTGGAATTCTCCTGTGTTTGTTGTAAAAAAGAAATCTGGTAAATGGAGAATGGTGACAGATCTAAGAGCTGTCAACAAAGTAATTCAACCTATGGGCCCACTACAATCTGGAATCCCTTTGCCTTCTCTGTTACCAAAAGGATGGCCTCTTATAGTTATTGATTTGAAAGATTGTTTTTTCACTATACCGTTACAAGAAAAGGATAGAGAAAAATTTGCCTTCACAGTGCCAACTTATAATAATTCTCAGCCTAATAGGAGATATCAATGGACTGTCCTCCCACAGGGTATGCTCAATAGTCCTACATTGTGCCAATATTTTGTAAGTAAGCCATTGGAAATAATTCGTAAACAATTCCCGAAGTCCATAGTTTATCATTACATGGATGACATCTTGTTATCTGATTCAAATAAAGATACTTTAGAAAGGATGTTTGAAGAAGTAAAGAAAGTCTTGCCTAGGTGGGGATTACAAATTGCCCCTGAAAAGATTCAAAGAGGAAATTCTATTAATTACCTAGGTTACAGAATAGGGTTAGAGAAAATTAAAACGCAAAAGGCACAAATTAGGAGAGACCGGTTAAAGACTCTTAATGACTTCCAAAGATTGTTAGGAGACATTTCCAGTCTACGACCAGCTGTTGGGATAACACCTGATCTAATAGTTCATTTAAACAAAACCTTAGATGGTGATAAAGATTTGAATAGTCCAAGAAAACTAACAGCTGAAGCAGAAAAGGAACTGACAATGATTGAGGAAAAATTACAGGAGGCACATGTGGATAGGGTGAACCCAAATCTTAGCTGCATCCTAGTCATATTGCCTTCCAGAATTTCTCCTACAGGGATTCTAATGCAGAGGGAAGATATTATTTTAGAGTGGATATTTATACCTAATAAACCAAGTAAAAAATTAAAAACTTATGTGGAAAAAGTCTCTGAATTAATTATAAAAGGTAAGCTGAGACTTCGTCAACTAGCAGGTATAGACCCAGCAGAAATTATAGTGCCTTTTACTACTGAAGAAATAAAAAAGTTATGGGAAGACAATGAACCGTGGCAAAGAGCTTGTGCTAATTTTTTGGGAGAAATTAATAGCAACTATCCCAAAAGTGGTAGACTTAACCTCATAAAAAGAACTTCTTGGATTCTTCCTAGAATTGTACGTGATGCTCCAATAACTGGAGCTCGTACATTCTATACTGATGCAAATAAATCAGGGAAAGCAGGTTACAAGTCAGATGAATTGAGTAAGGTGGAACAAAGCCCTTATAATTCTGTCCAGAAGGCAGAATTATATGCCATTCTTATGGTGCTAAGGGATTTTAAAGAACCTCTTAATATAGTTACAGATTCACAATATGCAGAAAGAGTTATCTTGCATATTGAAACTGCTGAATTTATACCAGATGACACAGAGTTGACTTCATTGTTTATCCAGGTACAAGACATAATCAGGAACAGGCTTTGTCCGATGTACATAACACACATCCGGTCCCATACAGGTCTGCCTGGTCCTCTAGCCCAAGGCAACGCTGAGATTGATCAATTATTGATTGGAAGTGTGTTGCAGGCCTCAGAATTTCATAAGAAGCATCATGTCAATAGTAAAGGCCTAAAGAAAGAATTTTCCATTACTTGGCAACAAGCTAAGGACATTATAAAGAGATGTCCTACTTGTTCTTTCTATAATCAAACACCGTTGCCTGCAGGGAGTAACCCAAAGGGTACTAAGAGAAATGAAATCTGGCAGATGGATGTGTTCCACTTTATGGAATTTGGTAAATTAAAATATGTACATCACACCATAGACACGTATTCAGGTTTTCAATGGGCTACTGCCCTGAGCTCAGAAAAGGCTGATTCAGTAATCACACATTTATTGGAAGTTATGGCCATCATGGGTATACCTGCACAAATAAAGACAGATAATGGTCCAGCATATGTATCTAAGAAAATGAAACGCTTTTTTGATTATTATAATATAAAACACATTACAGGTATACCAAATAATCCTACAGGTCAGGCAGTTATAGAAAGATCAAATCGTACTATAAAGGATATGCTGAACAAACAGAAAGGGACTGAAAATACCCCCAGAAATAGATTACATAATGCTTTATTAACCTTGAATTTTCTTAACGCTAATGAGAAAGGAACAACAGCAGCAGAAAGACATTGGATAATGGAAAAGTCTGCTGAACTAAATCAACCGATTTATTTCAAAGATGTGCTGACCTCTCAATGGAAGCCAGGAGATGTGCTACGTTGGGGAAGGGGTTTTGCTCTTGTTTCCACAGGAGAAGAAAAATTATGGATACCATCAAAATTAATAAAGTTTCGATTTGAAGAGGAGAAACCTCTTGGAAAGGAGAAATGACAACTCATCCACAATGATGATATTCATACAGGTGGTAAGAAAAACATATAGAATGGGGGCAGGGTTCTGTTCTTATCTCCACAGGAAAACACTCATCTTGAAAAATTCAAGGAACCCTGGATGTTTGGATACTGACAGATGGGAAAATACCTGCCCAATAGGAAATATCAAGAAAACTGAATGGATTGTGTAAGTAAATCATATTAAACCATATTTCTAAATTTATAGAGCTGGTTTTGAAGTTGGACTCTGGCTCAGTCCCTCTCCAATTCCAAGCCTGTTAGTAAGAGAAAAACCCAGAGTTTCTGGAGTTTCTGTCTCATGTCAAGAGCCATGATATGGGACAGAAAGAAATATGAGTTTAGAAAACATCTTTGCTTTTCTTCATATCTATCATACCTTTCATTGAATATATCTATCATGCCTTTCATTGAATATATATATATATGTCTATATATGTCTATATGATTAATGTTTTAAGTTTTTTACAATGAACAATGAGTCTTTTCTGAAGTGACATTTGAAGTTTCCAGGAAGAAGATGGGGCCCCACAACAACAACTCTACCTGGCTGATATGACGTCATGATACTGATAGCGCTACTACAAGACCTGTTTTGGGTACCAGCTGCACAAGACAATCCCAACTTGGTTAGCTGAAATGGTGCACATCTTGTACAACATTCTGGCCAGAACTACACAAAATACTCAGAGACTATTTGCAATTTTAAAAAACATTGATCTTGAAATTTAACCATCATTTTACTTTCACAGGATCCCCCAGAAAGAACGTCGCCCCCATGACAGCTGGAAGTAATTCTAGAGGACGACGTCCCCTCTCCCAGTAAAGTTTGCCCCTGGGTTTAGGGACATCATTTAGGGGTTGGGAGGTTGGGGGAGGAATTTTATAAGCTCAGGGATCATTTTGAAAAAATAAAAAAGAGGGATGATGGGATAATAGATTTGTAATTGTGAGTTACTGTTTTTAGACAAAAATATTGGTATCGATTCTTGTATATTGATACAAAGTTAAATTATATTGACTATTGTATGCATGCATATTTCTACCTCTGTTTAAAATATTATTATGTATTGACATATATTGTATTGATATATATATATTGTATGTATTTACCATATTGCAGTGTACATTTCTACCTCTGATTAAGATACTTATATATTGTTTGTGTATTGCTATATATTTACCATATTGCAATGTATATTTGTACATTGTTTATATTTGGAGGTCATTGTCCTCATTTGTTTCACAGTCGTTTATTGTCTTAGTCTTTAAGTTAGACAGATACTGAGAATTAAATAGATTAATAGTCATCTAAGTTTGTCATTTATAATTAGACTAATCAGGTTCTTTAGATATATAGAGATTATACTCAGTATAGATAGATAATCTTCAACCTCTTCAAAGAGCTGTAGAAAATGGCCTTTAATCTAACTCAGAGTTTTATGGTAGTGAGACACAATTGCTCCTGGCAACACCGTTCTACTCCCGAGAGAATGTTGAGCACCAAAGACACTCCACCTGGAGCCTTTCTTTTTGGCAGAACTGGCCTTGGGGCAAAGAAATGCCCATACCTCAACCACTGACAGAGATACAGAGCGTGCATTAATGGATAAAACAGGACTGTCATATCCTGCCAAGACAGGGTAAGATAGTTCTGAAAAGTTGCTTGCCTTTGAAAATGGTATGTCAGTTATGTTAGGCCTTAGCCAAAGTTGGTTGCTTCAACGCTGCAAACGTGACTTTGGGTGATTGCCCAGGTAGCTAGTTGTCTCTGTGATTTGTTGCATGTTTTGGCAGTTGTTTTACTGAACTTTCTAATTACCCAGGTAACATTATTTTCCTTCTCAGATCTTCGATGGGGTTGAAGACTATAAATGTAGTTACTTTTCTCTCATGACTAGGCCAAGTTATTTATTATACAAGACCTAAGCTAGTTAGAATAGGATATTTGTACTCATTGTATATAATTTCGTAGTAGGTTTAGAACTCTCTTACTTAAACAGAAGGGGGAGGTGTTACGGGAGGTCCTTCCGCTCCTCCAACCAATAGCTGCTGAGATACCAGCCCATTGGGGCGTGGTCTCTCCCCCTTTAAAAAGTGACTATTTCCCTACGTTCACTCTCTTCACTTCCTGCTCCGCCGGCGACTAGACTCCCTTCCTGGTTGCGCAAAGGGCTGTTGTCTGGGACGGTGATCTGTAAGTTTTTTCCCCTTTGAATAAATACCACCCTATTAATCATAATTCCAAACTGGTGTGGCATTGTTTGTGACTTACGCCTTCAAGACATCTAGCTTTGAATTTTATGTAGATTTGTATTTTGAGTCTATTTTAAAGCTTTATTAGTTTTATAATTAAAAACCGAGTGCTTAAGCTACAACCGAGGAAAGCGATTCTGATGATGCCAGAGGTATAAAATTGAACAGGGTTGGTAAAAGGCCTTGTCAAACTGATAAAAGGTGGAGGTGGTACATATTCCCAAAAGCAAAACAGGCAGTTAGTATAAATTTTGTTTATGAAATAAACAAAGTGATGCATAAATCCACAAAAAGTACAACACCACAAGCTTTTATGTAAATGGCTAATTTTTATTAATCAAACGTTCCATTCTCAAATCAACATGCAGAGGTGGTGATTTGAATGAGAAATGTCCCCTATAGGCGCCTGTATTTGAACACTCAGTCCCCAGTTGGTAGTGCTATCTGGGAAGGTTATGGCCAAATGCATTGTGAGTGAGAAATAGACCTAACAGGTACCAGGGATGCTGGTGGACAGTCTCCCCGTGTACCAGGGACGCTGGTGGACAGAGACAGCCCAGTCTCCCCGTGTACTGGGACGCTGGTGGACATAACTTGGTCCGACTTTGCTCACGGGGATAGGAATGTACACAATGCCTATGATTTCAGACCAACAATCCCCCTCCTGGGAATTCATCCAAAGGATGTGATAATGTGAACGAATATAGAGGCTGGAGTGATGGCTCAGAGGTCAAGAGCATGGGCTGCTCTTCCACAGGTCCTGAGTTCAATTCCCAGAAATCACGTGGTGGCTCCCAACCATATATTATGAGATTTGGTGCCCTCTTCTGGTGTGTAGGCAGACATGCCAGAACACTATTCATAATAAATAAATCTTACAAAGAAAGAAAATGATTATGAAAGTTTTCTGACAAAGATTTCCATGTGTCCTTTAATTATAAACTAATTTAAAGCTATACACTTGTCCAACAACAAGGACACGGAGAGATAATTCATATTGTATTCATAAAACAGCATACTCCATAATTTGGGTGGCATGAAAACAGGTTTCTAGTTCATAAAGTAAGATAAGCTAACTGTGAGATACTACGCAATTCTGTACGCTACCTGACCTCAGTACTTACTAAATATTTAATAAAGAATCCATATAAATTAAAAAATATATACATATATAACAGTGACAATTTTCAGTGTGGCTTATAGGCAAGTTTACTTTTCATTAAACATATTTACTTTTATAACAGAAAAGGAAACCTTTTAAAGATGGTGCAAGACTGTAATAACAGCAAAACAATAACATCAATAGCCACAGAAAGGACCAGCATAACATAGATGGGGTTAAATAGGATCAGAGAGAAGTGTGTCCCGGTGGGCAGTGTCTGTCCTGGTGGCTTAAGGACAGATGGAATTATGTATGCAAACAACCCACTCACAGTGGTGACTGTGAAGAAAAATACATATTTTTATGTTTTATCCATAGCTCATAGGATTAAACTTACATTGTATTGCTATCCAGTATACAAAGGTACACATGTAGAAATAGCTTAAAAGTACAGAAACAAAAGGGTTTGAGTTTGGTTTTGTGTCAGGATGGGCTAGTCTTGAACTCATGGGCTAGTCTTGAACTCATGATCTTCTTGACTGAGCTTCCAAAGTGCTGGAATTACAGCTATGCAACACCACACCTTGGTAAAGTTTTATTTATGAACAATATTAACTTTTAACTATGGTAGAGTTGCTATTAAATATGATTTTATTCATTGCAGTTGGCACATGGGTCTGTTCCTGAATTTCTTCCAGGCTGGGAGCATAAGGACACTGTTGCATGAACAACCATGGTGGTTCATTTTAAAACTCTTTGGTCTCAGTTTTTAAGCCTTACTTCTCCACAGCTATAGTTCATACAAATATTGCTATCAAGAGCATCCGCTGAAACTTATACTATTACAAAAGAAATTCTTCTTTTAATCTTAATCTAAACCTGGGTATGGTGATGCTCACATGCTATCTCAGTGCTTGGGAGGCAGAGGCAGGAGGAGCACAAGTTCAAAGCCAACCTGGGCTGCAGAGTGAGACCTTGTCTCAGAAAAACAAAACCAAAATCTCCATATGTAGATATATACATATATACACATACATATTTTAAGAAATGATTAAAATTTGGAGTAGATACTTATAATTAATATATGTTTTATTCACTTGAATTTTCTGCATTAAAAATGTTCTCTTCATGTGATTTAAAACGTTGATGATACATAGTAACCGTGGCGATTATTTAAAAAGAATTTTCTAACAGTTGTGCATATTTAGTGTCTTGAAATATGTGCTACGATTTTCCCATGACTATAAATTCAGTTAATTAAAAATGCCAACATTTTTAAAATCTCAGAATGAGTTCTACATGCCAAGCTTTTTGTGAAATACCACTTACAAAATATGAGCCAAAAAAGATTGCTTCTCAAAATGCAAAAGTATGGCTCCCACTCCTGAATTTTTATAACTTCATACATACTTTTCTCTTAGCAACCAATCCCTTTACTTTCTATATTACATTCATATGTTAATTGCATGGAAATGCTTTGACGCTTTAACCAATACAAAGCCATAGAGGTCTGCATTTATTTCTTGGTTAAATTACATCCTTGGCCAGCGATGCAGGTTAATGTCATAGTTGATCATTCTAGCATCATGTACTTTGTACTGTTCCACCATCCCATAAGAAGCTGTTTGCATTGGTGTGAGCCAGAGATGGGGCCTAGGCACCTTGTGTTCCAGGCCATAGATGAGGAAGACCATAGAGGAGTCAAGGCCTTAGAAGTCTGACCTGCAGGAATCCCTTTTCCCACCACAGCTGGTGAAGACAGAGTTATAGGAGCATACCTACTGACATGGTCAGTCTATTGGCGCCTTGAGTGCCCGGCCACACTTCCGTTGACGTGGTAGAGGGAAAAGTTGGCTGGTGACCAGCACTCTTAGCCACAGCTCCAATTTCAAAACAAAACAATGGTAGAGGTTTCCTTTTAAAAAATTAAGTATTTCCTGAGTAAATTGGGAGCATGGGGACCTTGGAGGAGGGTTGGAGGGGGGAAGGGGAGAGACAGGTAGGGGAGCAGAGAAAAATGTAGAGCTCAATAAAAATCAATAAAAAATTAAATACTATCACCACCCTTATTTTCAAGTAAAAGACTGGATACAATCCTTAGATTGTCAAAGCCTTTACAACACATGAAACATAGATTTCAAATAGAAATATTGACAGTAGTCAATGTCATGAAGTTCTCTATGTTTTGTCACATTGTCTGTCCTCTGAACCTCTTATAATTCTATTGCGACTTTGTAGCTTAATTTATGTTTTTAAAGCAATCGATTTCTCTTGTTTAAAAAAGTTAATCCCACAGGGAGGAGAAACAATGGGAGGAGAAAGACCAATGACCCAAATTATGGCCAAATTAATTAAAGCAAGCAATTAATTAAAGCAAGCTTTTTTAGTCATGTGCACAGACTGTCTCTCCCTAAAGGCAGGTTCGAGAGATCAGCGCTGGACAGGGTTATAAGGGTCTTTATAGCTCAGGAAAGGGGGTTTCCAAATGGATGATTTCCAGGCAAATAGACATAGTTATAGGAGCTTAACATAAGCATAACAAGTTGGTCATAATAACCTCCTGAAACAAAGACATGGTTGCAAGGTGGTCATAACAAGGTATTTATAACAAGGTGGTGATAATAAGATGTTCATAATAACTTAGGAAATAAAGGCATGGCTGCCATTTCCTAAAACCGGCAGCACAGAACTATTTGTACTCAGTGTTCCCAATCCTTGAGAAACAGAGTTTAATCATAAACAGGAATGGATCTGGTTTGTCTGTACTGCACAATAGCTTGCAAGCCTAATATGCCAGCAAGTTGGTTTACCAGATATACCAGTGGATCAACGGGACAAGATCTACACACACACACACACACACACACACACACACACACACACACACACA
>JABTXL010012406.1:10111934-10195470 GCA_025134845.1 Neodon shergylaensis
CACACACACACACACACACACACACACACACACACACACACACACACGTAGGTGTTGTCTTTGTTAAAGAAATTCAGATTCTCATTAATTAGGAGAGAGTATTTGGAAGGCATAAACCAACAAAAGCCTCCCATCCAATGTCTGTAAAGAGGCCCCTGTGCACCCCATATCAACTAGGAAAACACAAACAACTCCGTGGAAAAAGGGGTAAAAGATGTGGGCAGTTATTTCACCCCCCAAAAAGCACTATGCATGGCTGATAACTTTGACATAGATGAAAGCTTCACCCCTCCAACTCTTTGCTTGAGTTGCAGGCAGCTTCACCAAAGAATCTCTGCCATAAACTGTAAATCGTTTACTGCTTTATGACCTTAAGAAGAACCCCTTCTACAGAGCTTGTAAACTAAGAAATTTTTTATGAATGATCCTGGAGAGCCTCCTTTCTCTCTCTAGCTGAGAATGTTTCAGTTTGGAGGAAATAGTTACTTCACAAGGGCCTATTGTTGGTACCTATTGTTCCTCTAGTGGATACTACCTGGTGCTGTAGAGTCACCAGGAGGCTTATCCCTGGAGATGAGAATACACATGATCATAGCTATAAAATAAGTAAGTACTCTTAGCCTCCCTAGCCTACTCTTCTTCTATTCAAATTCTGCAAGCTGCTACATATGTCCCCCTACTTTGCCTTTTCTGAGTGTGAGGTGGCATGCTGCAGTTTACAGCCCAGAAGGAGACAGGTTCATTGCTATGAAAGGAGGAACACACTGTTTGAAAACATGTACAAGATGGGTGCCTAGCCAGGCTTCCTGCCAGGTGTGTGTGGGAGGGCGTCTAAGCTTTGACCTGAACAACGATGAGAAGAGTCAGGTAACTGGGATCCAGTTTTCTCAGCTTTGCTTGCCACAGTGCCATCCTGCATGCCACTTTGTTCTTTTCTGGGTAACAGGGTCCTCCACCCTCCAGGTCTCTTATTCAAATACAATTGTAGTAGGAGCTGCGGGCTGTGTTCCTGCCTCCCCAGCTCCCGCCACCGGCTAGCTTTACACGAAATAACAACACACAAACTGTATTCTTTTAAACACTGCTTGGCCCATTAACTCTAGCCCTTACAGGCTAATTCTCATATCCCGATCAACCCATCTCTAATAATCTGTGTAGCATCAGTCTTACCGGGAAAGATTCAGCATGTCTGACCTGGCAGCTTGCTTCATGGCATCTGCCCGGGAGAGGGGAGCATGGCCTCTGAGCACACTTCCTCTTCCTCCCAGCATTCTATTCTGTTTACTCCTCCCACCTATGTTTTAACCTATGAGGGCCAAGCAGTTTCTTTATTATAATTAATCAATGACCTTCCTCCATCATACAATAGACAAACTGTTCACTGTGTTTTAAGCCTTAATACCATTCAGTACTGTTAACTATAGGCAAACTTCTCTGTCCTGCCAGCCAGCTCCCAAATGACCACACAGAGATATATTATTAATTATAAATAATCAAATAATCAGCCCATACCTTAGGCTTGTTTCTAACTATCTCTTATAATTTAAATTAACCAATTTTTATTAACTTGCTTGCTGCCACATATTTTATGGGTTGTTACCTCATCTTGTACACATCTTGCTCCCTCTGCCTCTGGCTGGCTACTCCACCCTTCTTCATCCCAACATTCTCTCCCTGTCTGCAAGTCCAGGCAAACCTCTTCCTGCCTAGCTACCGGCCACTTAGCTCTTTATTAAACCAATGAGAGCTAGGTTTCTTCACAGGGCACAAAAAAAATTGTTCCACAACAATTAACCACTCTTTCCCTGAAGCCATTCTCCTTTCTTGGGTTTTCAAAAACCACTTTGCCTAATTTTCTTCTTATTTTCCTACTGAGCTTAGTTTTCTTTTCTGGAGCCAAAAGGGAAGGCCCATGTGCATTTTGCCACATATCTACTGCCACATGAAGCTTAGCACACAGTGATTATTGGATTAAAATACCCCGGGGACTAGCGAGTGAACAATGATGCTACTCCAAATGTCAGCTCATATCCACATTGTGCTCCTGTTGTCTGGAGTCTAAACCTTAATTTTTTTATTTACTAAAGGCAGTAAGCTATTTAAAATGTTTTGGGAGGTAAAAGAATCATATTTTGTGGGCAAATTCTGAGGAACACATGCTTGATATTTTGGTGCCTGAGGGAAAGATTCCAAGAACCACACAGGTTGAGTTGATCTCTCTGAGCTCAGGGGTTCTGCCCTGAATCTGGGTTTGGAAGTTACGGAGTTCTTGGAAGGGGAGTTGGAAGCATCCTTACATACTTGCCCTGTGGAACTGGCTCCATCTGAATCACTCAGTTCCTGGGGGTTATAGAGCATACCATGGACTCTGGAGACTTTGAAAGAGCTCACCTTTAATTCCGGCACTCGGGAAACAGAGGCAAAGGGATCTCTGTTAGTTCAAGGCCACCCTGGGCTACACAGGATTGAAGCTGTCTAAAAGAGAACCAGAGCTCACACAAACAAGTGCTGGAATCATAGGCTTTTGATCCCAACACTAGAGAGGTGGAGACAGGAGTGATATGGATGGGTGGAAAGAGGTGCTCAAGGCAGTCTGAGGTTTGGTGGAGATGTCTGCTCTCCTTTTTAGGCAACTCCTAATTTGGACAGTTGTCACCTTTTCGGGGAAGCATCCCTTGTTAAGATCCCAACTAAGCCAGCATGTTGTTCTCCATTTATGTGTTTATCTTCCGGATTTGGCATCATGCTGCTTGCCATAATGATAAACTTACATTTGCTTATGATCTTTTGGTTAATGGCTGTCTACTAGGGTAAAAACTCATTGAATCAAGAACCCAAGCCATATACAAGAAATGCTTTGGGAAAATTACAGGTGATGAATAAATCAGAGAATCAAAGAACTGCAACATATAACAAAGGCTTTTGCTTTTAGATGATCAAAGTTTAACAAAATCGATGATAGCGTTCTTTTCAAGGCAGTTTGTACTTCCCAAGGACACGCAAACACACTCATACTCACATACTTTCATCATTAGTACTACTGACAAAGTAGATAATCAGAGAAATATCCAAAGGTGTTCAATATTAAGCTACCTAGGTGGCTCAGCAGGTAAAGGTGTTTGCCAACAAGCCAGAAGACCTGGTCTTGGGCCCTGAAACCCATGCGGTATAAGAAGAGAAGCAACTCCTACCTTCATGCTATGTGTATTAGTTACTTTTGTATGGCTGTGATAAAACACCATGACCAAGACAACAGTAGGAAGAGCTTATTTGGGCTTATGTTTCCAGAGGGTTAGTGTCAATAATGACAAGGACAGAATGTCAGCAGTTGACAGATATGGAGCTGGAAGTTGAGAACTCGGGGCTCATGTCTGGAACTACAAGCACAAAGCAAACAGAACAAACTAGCAATTGTGTGAGACTTTTTAACTCTCAAAGCCTGCCCCCAGTGACATACTTTCTCCAGAAAGGCTATATCTCCTAAACTACCTAAACAGTTTAGCCAACTAGGGACCAAATATTCAAATGCCCAAGACCTTGGGAGACATCTCATTCAAACACACATGCCTACACACACATACACACAGTAAATACAATAAATTATTTTTAAAAATATTGATGTAGATAGACAGAAAACTGATAAAAATCCATTGTGGTACCATCCCAACACTCAGTTCCATCCGATTTGAGAAACTTTGATCTTTCTATTGTTGACATAGTTCTTTCTATTCTATTTGCCAAGTGAGGACTCACACAAAACTGTATAGTGGGGTTACATTTTGGTAAAAAAAATTATGCACATTCCTTCTCCATGATATAGAATATGCATAAACATAGTTAATAAAAGAGTAATAAATATTAATGATTGCACCAGGCTTTTTCTTTTGGGCCACCAATCAACTCCCAAATTATGACACAGAGACTTATTATTAGTTTTGAAGGCTCTACCTTATCTTAGCTCTTATTTCGAGCCTGTTTCTCTTTACCTACCTTTTGTCCTGGACCTTATTACCTTTTTAACTTTTACTGCTTCTCTATGACTATCTGGTATCTGCCTGGCTTCTTTTCCCATGCATCTTCCTCATTCTCTTTCTCTTCTCTCCTTCTTCTTTTCTCCCTTTGAGCCTAGATTTTTTTCCTCCTATTTATTCTTTCTGCTTGTTAGCCCTGCCTATCCTTCTCTTTGCCTAACTCTTTAGTAGACCAATCAGGTGTCTTAGGCAGGCAAGGTGAAACAAATGCAACACATCTTTACATAATTAAACAAATGCACCATAAACAAAAGTGACACACCTTTACACAGTAAAAGTAATATTCTGTAGCATAAACAAATGTAACGCACCTTTTCCTAGTTAAATTAATATTCTACAACAAGTGATCATCCCTTCTGACTAGTGACATTGTGGATTAATTTTCATCATATTTATCTGAAACACATGTACAGAACCACATCTACAAAGATAATTGACCTCTGACAAAAAAAATATCCTATAGCAACTGGGACAAGAGGATTTGTTCATAGAAGCTAAGATATAATATTGCTTTCCTGAAAGCCTCATTTAGTTTCAGGCAGTTCTAATTGCCAAAATATTCTTTTTATAGAACCAAAACATATCTCCATACAATGTTAATTTTTTGAAGATTTTTTTATGATTTATTTAACTTTATGTGCATTGGTGTGAAGGTGTCAGATCCCCTGGAACTGGATTTGCAGACAGGTGTGAGCTGCCATGTGGGCGCTGGGAATTGAATCCGGGTCCTCTGGAAGAGCAACCAGTGTTCTTAACTCCCGAGCCATCTCTCCAGGCCTATAATATATTTTTTCTATTACCCATGACATTATGAATAGTGCCTAGAGCACAAAGGGACTTAATGAAATATGTGTTCTTAAACATCATTACAAAATTTTTAAAAGAGTTACTTTATGATCTAACGAAACCCTTAACTTCTTACATTTCCTTCACTCATTGGGGTTTGTAGAACAAAGCATAGTCAGCTATTCATGCTCATGCTTTCTGGAAATCAATACCTTTCTTAAAAGGCCTCTAGACATGAGCTGATAAGTAGGGAAGAGACTGGATGTTATATTGTTTTTTTTTTTAATTTCTTGTTACCTAAACTGTAGTGTCTTTTAAATGAATCGTGCCACATTCTGAGCCCATAGTAAATCTGGTAGCTTTAATCTCATTTAGAACCTGTAATGCTGCTTACCTATGACCCCAATAGGAAGCCCAGGCAGGAAGACTGAGAGATGGAGGCCAACCTGGGCTATACAGGAAGAATCTGTAACAAAAAATAGGAACAAAAATTAAGGGGCTGGAGAGACAGCTCAGTGGTTAAAAGCATGGGCTGCTCTTCCAGGGACCTGGGTCTAATTCCCAGTGCCCAGAAGGCAGTTCACTGCCACCTGGAACTCCAGTTAGAGGGGATCCAACACCCACTCCAGGCCTTTGCAAATACCTGGTGTGTAAGCTATGCACAGATGTGCAAGCAGGCAAAACAGTCATACACATGAATATGTATTTTTAATTTAAAAGCTCATTTGGAAGTGTTTTCCATGGAAATTATTCTTTTTTTTGTTGTTGTTGTTTTTTTTTTTGTTTTTCAAGACAGGGTTTCTCTGTAGCTTTGGTGCCCATCCCGGAGCTAGCTTTTGTAGACCAGGCTGGCCTCGAACTCCCAGAGATCCGCCTGCCTCTGCCTCCCGAGTGCTGGGATTAAAGGCGTGCGCCACCACCGCCCGGCCATGGAAATTATTCTTAAGTAAAATCTTCCTCATGGTGACCTGATTAAAAATCTTAATCAGAGCCAGGTATAGTGGTGCACCAGTTTAATCACAGCACTCAGGAGGCAGAGACTGGTAGATCTCCGTGAGTTCAAGACCAGCCTGGACTACAGGACAGTTCCAGGATAGTCAAAGCTACATAGAAAAAAAACCCTATCTTTGGGTGGGGGGAATAAAGAAATAAAAGAAAAAAAACCAAAGCAATGTAATAGGTTATCTGGAGGCAAATATGTAATAAAATTAAACACCTTAACTGTGTAGTGAGTTTGGGTGAATATATCCAGATGATCCTTTGCATATAGTGGGTTACATCTGGATAAATGCATTGTAAATTGAAGTTATCATAAAGTTAAAATGCATTAATTTACACCTAGCCAGCCAAGCACCTTGACTGAGTGATATAGGAACCCATAACTGGCGTTCACTGAGAATTGCAGCTGTTTCCTGCGGTGCAGTGTTGAGAGGATTGCACTGCATGTCACATGCCCAGGAAGGGACGAAACACTAAAGTATGATCTGTACTCATGCAAACTGCTCATGTTCCCCACCATAGGAAAAAAAAATGTTAAGCTGAACCCCTGTGAATCTGTAACTGTTTAGTCTGGTAGTTATGACTGCAATCAAAACACAGAATGACTCCGTTACCAAACACTATCCTCATGCTGACAAAAGGCAGAACCGTCTGCCATCTGAACCTACTGATTACTGAAGATCTCTAAAGCCTCTTGAAGTCGGGTAGGTAGTAAAATTGTTCTAACCTTGTCCTTTGTCTTCGAGACACTTAGCACTTTTAATCCCTGAGCCATCTCTCCAGTCCAGGCTTTTGAAATAAGCATGTTTATGTCATCCAAGTATGGATTGAAATTCCCTCCTTTCCAGCTGTATTCCACTTGTTTATTAGTCAAGACTGAAGGAGTTGACACCCACAGTACAGGGTTGAATATAAACCAATGTCCTTGGTTTTCTCTTTATCTTAGGAAGAATAGTCTTAGTTTTCTAAATATCAAATATGATAAAGAAAAGGGTGTTTTGTAGATGGGTTTGATCGGGTTGAGGAACTTGCCCTCTACTCTTAATATTCCGTCTTTCTAACAGATAAGAGTTCTATATTTTCTGATGTGCTTTCTGGAGCTGTCAAGATGATCATGCTTCCCTTTTATGGCATTAATATGGGGACTTACACTGACTGATTTTTCAAGTGTCGAACCAATCTTCTACTTTAGAGAAAGGTGTTACATGGGTCATGATGTTTGTTATCCTTTGAATATGTAAGTCACATTGACAATATTTTAAGAACTTTCATGGCTCGATACACAAGTGGCAATGGCCTATAGTTTTATATCATGTGCTATTTGGATTTGGTATCATGGTAGTTGTGGCTTTAAGAAATATTCCTTTCTCTTCTCTGTTCTAGAAAATCCTGTGTAGAGCTGACATTGCTTTACTGTCAGAAGTTTGGTTGCAATCACTACCACTCTTTACTTTTAATAAGTATTTTTAATTAGAGATATATTTTTATATATTTATGTTTTGAAATAGGGTTTCTCTGTGTAGTTATGGCTGTCCTGGAACTCAGTTAGTAAACCAGAGTGGCCTCAAACTCAGAGATCTGCCTGCCTCTGCCTCCCAAGTGCAGGGATTAAAGGTGTGTACCACTGCCGCCCAGCTAGATTTATTTTTTTAAAATAAGAACAGTAATGTTCAGATTATTTCTTCTTTTTCATAGTGACTTTATTGAAATCTGATCTGTATAAGACAGCTCCATTTAAAGTGGAAAGATCTTCATTTCTGGATCCTGAACACAATTATAGAATCATCACTGTAATTAATTTGATAGTGGTTTATCACATCAATAAGAAACTCCTTCTTAGGTAGGGTTTCCCACATGCTTTAGCAGTAACCACGCCTTCCTTCACAGACCCTGAAGCACGATTAATAAAAGCTCAGGGACAGAAACTGGGGTTCAACCTGAAAACCAGGAAAGCAAAGCAGCCAGCCCCTGGCTCTCACCTCAACCTCAGTCTGAAAATGGCGATCCTGTCTCCAGAAATCTCAGAATGAGACTGTGACTGAGAGCTGTCTCCTCCCATCTTCTAATCCTCTCTAGTTCTGGGATTCAGGCCGTGCACTACTACTACCTGGTTTCTATGGCAAACTAGTGTGACTACAGGGATTAAAGGCATGTGTTACCGCTGTCTGGTCTGTAAGGCTGACCCGTGGGACTGTTTTGTTCTCTGATATTCAGACAGTTTTATTTACTAAAATACAAATGAAACACCATTACTAACCCCCAGGCTCTTTGTATTTCAGGAAACCTATGTCCAGGAATCATAAAATAAATGGCTTTTTGTGACTAACTTCTCTTCCTCAGTATAATGCTTTCAAGATTTTTTTATATTGTAGCATGTATGAGCACCTCATTCTTTTTTTTAATAGAAAAATAAGCATTGCAAGAATATATCAGGCTTTATTCCTCCATTATTAGTTGATGAACCTTTGGATTGTTTTTAACGTGACCAATTTCTGGTAATATTGTTTTAAACCTTCAGTGTACTGGGTTTTGTGTGAACATGTCTTCCTTTTTCTTGGCTATAAACTTAGTAACTCCTATTGAATGCTTTGAAAGGGTGCCTGGATACTTTGTTGTGCCATCTCTTATCCTGCCCATTAGTGTAGAAGGGCTATCATTCCTCCACATATACATCAGCTGCTGCCTTTCTCTGCTTCTATAATTATAGCCACCTCAGTAGGACAGAATGGCATTGCATTGCACTTCTGATTTGCATTATATAAATGACTGGAGCTGCCCAGAATTTCTTCCTGGACTCCTGGCCATTTGTCCATCTTCCTTAGAGAAATATCTGTACAGAGTCTCTGTTGGTTTTTAATGTTTGGTGTTTATCTATTTATTTTTGGGTCATAAGGGTTCTACATTCTCTATTCTACATTCAAGTTACTAATCAAATAAATGAGTTGAAACTATTTTTTTCATGTTCTGGCTCTCTCTTCCCATTCTTGCTGGTTATAATTGATTTGGATCATAAATACACGCTTTTTAATTTCTCTTTGGCATCACAGCCAGTAAATTTTAGCAGAGAGTTTTTTTTTATTAGACATAATCTTGAATAAATTTTGTCATTTTATACATTTGTTCCAAGTTTTATGTGTGCCATTGATTTAAGACACATATCTTCATATGAGTTGTTGAATAAAATATACGCAAAGCGAAGCTTTGTGCGTGTCATAAACATGTTCCTTCAGACTAATGTCTGACAAAAGCTAAGCTACTGATGAACGGAATATTCAGGCGCTGTTAATAATGGGTCTAGCTTTGTGACTTTCATCTAAGAGCCACTTGTCACCTCAGCTCCATGTATATGACTGAACTGGAGCAGAAATGGAGGCTAATAGAGAGGGATGGAGCTTGTACTGGACAAAGGACTTTTTCTACTAGGATCGAGTACATTACTCATTCCTTGATATTTGGCTGAGAGCTTTACATTATGTGTAGGGTGCATCCCGGATGTTTAGCATAGCCTACAAGTACCATTGGTCCGGTCCTTGTTTACTCTTGGGCTACTTATCCCTCTCTCTTTTCTCAGGCCACACTATTGTCCTTCCAGTTCTTTGTATACTTGAGTGTTTTCACACGCAGAAGCTTGCAATAGTTTCCTATCCGAGGCTAACTATCCATCCGTAAAGAAGTCTTACCTCACCAATCTACATCATGTTCTCATACTGTTCTCCCAGAGCCCCTCCCTATACCTTCCTTTTGTGGTGATCAATATTTCCTTCCACAGCAGCTCTCTCCTATGGGCCCCATGCTTTATGAGGCCAGGATTCCACTTGTTTAGTCCTTTGTTATGGTTTGGGTCTTTAATGCTCAGGCTTTGAATGTTTAGTCCTCAGCTGGGCTTCTCCTTTGGGAAGCTATGAGTGCTTTTGGAGGTTGGCCTTTGAATGTGACTGCTTCACCACTGGATCTGGGCCCATTCTGTCCTTCCAGGTCCATTGCTGTTGAAATAGGGGCGGCCGGGGCTGCGTCCCCAACACCCCAGCCGCCTTGCTCGGCTAGCTTATGCCCCGAAATAACAACACACAAACTGTATTCATTTAAATACTGCTTGGCCCATTTCTATCTAGCCTCTTCTCGGCTAATTCTTGCACCTGGACTAGCCCATTTCCTATATTCTGTGTAGCACCCCAAGGTGCGCTTACCGGGAAGTTTCTAGCCTACATCCATCCTAGGTCGGAGCTTCATCGCATGTCTCCGAGAGGAGCTATGGCGTCTCTCCGGGAGAGCAGAGCATGGCTTCTCTGCTCCAGAGGGCAGAGCTGTCGAGTCTGAGCTCACTTCCTCTTCCTCCCAGTATGCTATTCTGTTTACTCCTCCCACCTATCTTTTAACCTATGAGGGCCAAGCAGTTCCTTTATTACTTAACCAATGAAATCAACAGATTGATATATGACACTCCTACATCACATTGCCATGCGAATAATCTTTAGAGTCCCAACTGCTGCCTAATCTTGCCTTCCCTCCACCGTGGACTGGAACTTCTGAACCCATGAACTAAAAAATGACCTCTTTCTTGACTTGTTTCTGCTGTACTTTGGTCACAGAAATAGTAACTAACATCCTTTCTCTATCGCCTCGCCTGGCTAAGCTGAACCTGACATGAAGCAAAAGTTTTGTAAATAGAGCATGGATGAATCAAAGGATGAATAAATTGTAAGAGAGAAAAACCATGTTGTAAATAAATGCTTCCTGTCCTGACCACCCGTTTCCAGATAATCACTCAGAGGTTTATATTAATGACTATAGTGAGGAGCTGAGGGCTGCGTTCCTGCCACCTAGCTCCCAGCTGCCTGGCTAGCTTATGCCCCAAAATAACAACACACAAATTGTATTAATTTAAACACTGCTTGGCCCATTATATCTAGCCTCTTCTTGGCTAACTCTCTTGACTAACCCATCTTTAGTAATCTGTGTAGCACCAGTCTTACCGGGAAAGATTCAGCATGTCTTACCTGGCGGCTTGCTCCATCGCATCTCTGACCTCACTTCCCTTCTTCCCAGCATTCTATTCTGTCTACTCCACCCACCTAAGGGCTGGCCTATCAAATAAGCCAAGGTCGTTTCTTTATTAACCAATGAAAGTATCTCCTCCATCAAATGACAAATGCTTGGCTGATAGCTTAGGTTTGTTACTAGCTAACCCTTACATTTAATTTAACTCATGTTTCTAATTATGCCATGTGGCTCATGGCTTGTCACCTCAGCTTTTCCACATCCCGCTTGCTCAGTGGCTGGCATCTCTTGTAACACCCCTCACTCTGCCCTTCCTCCTCCCATCACTTTCTCTGCATCAGGCTATCTTGCCTGATCTCTTCTTGCCCTGCTATCAACTAATTTTTTTATTAATAATGAGCATACCCCACAGCACCATGCATTCCCAACTTCCTTTTATTACCCTGAAAGAGAAGGAATTTCCACTGCCCTCTCCAGGAAGAAGAAACATGGGTGGACTTTGATGAGTTTCCCTCGAATCCCTTCCTTCTCCCTATAGCAAGATAATGACTTGTGGGTCCTCAGGTGACCCAGCAATTGCAGGTGTGCTGGGGATGCAAACACTGCAGTTCATATGAGTTCCCTTCGCTGATTAATCTTTATTCTGCTTTTCATCTCCAGCTTCATTTGTTTGCTTTTGCTATGACACAATCCCTGAGACAGTGGAGTTGAAGAAACTCCCTTTGCCTCATAGTTCTTAGTTCTAGCTCTTTGGTTATTGTATCTGAAAGTTTCTTCTTTGTTGTGTACCCATGGCTGCTTCCCAGCATAATCTCTTCATAGTGAAAGTGCTTTAGATCCTGAGAGATGTACATCGTCCTTCTCAGGAGTTCTTCTCAATACAAGAGCCATGTGGAGTTCTTGGTGAATATCCACCCAGGCTTTCAATTATAACCACGTGACTTGCTTTGCTCAGAAATCATTCTGTTGCCGCTGCTGCATACCACTTGAAAGATACATTTCATTTACCCCTCCCCGCCCCCACACCACCAGCACCGCATGCACTGTAGAAACTATTCTGGAGACATGGAGCTCAGGGAGTTAAACTTTTATTAAGAACTCAACAATTTGGTAGATAAGCAAAGGGTAGAGTTGACAAGAACCTGCTATATTAGTATATGACTTCTCAAGGCAAAGCAATGATTCTTCTAAAAATAGACGGTGCTGAGGCAGGAATGGCATGAATGTGCTGAGCCTGTGGCTCCAGTTAGACCTCCAATCCATGGTCTACAGTAGAGGCCATTCACCTGCAGTAGGGTTTGCTATGATTCTGAAACGTGGATCTGTAGAGCTTATACACCTAACTGCCCCTTTCCTCTGAGAACATGAATTTGTACGAAGGAAATGCAGTCGATGTTGTTTCCACTGTCTGATAGAGATATGAATAATTTGCATTGGTATGGATTTTAAGGTCAATTTTGTTATATGTATATGTATTTCTGATCTTGATTAAGATATTGTGATTGTGTAGTTCATTTAAAAATGTAATGTATATAGGTTGTTAATGGATAATCATTTATAATAGTCAAGTTTATAGTTATGTTAGATTTTCTAGATATATAGATATATATTTCAGTTAGATAGGCATTCTTCATATCTTTCAAAGACTGCAGAATATGGCATTTAAATGTTTTAATAACTTAGGGCTTTTTATGACTATGAGACACATCTGCTCCTGGCAGCACCAGCTACTTCGAGAGGAAGATGGGCATCGAAGAGGATCCTTATGGAGTTGGATAGTCATTTGGGCAAGAAACTGCTCTTGCCTGGACTGTTGCATAAACTGGACACAGAAAACCCGCAGAAAGAGGACTGCTGAACTTGCCTAAAGGTGAGATGGTCTTTCGGGGTTCCTGATCTATAAAAGAGTCTACGAGACATTCTGCAGGACACAGCAGAAAGTGACTAAACTGTCTTTGAAATTTCCTGCTTCATGGAAATGTCTGCTGGATACTGTGGGCCTGAAGGCCGAAGACAGATGCCCCAACGGTACAAAAGAACTTTGGGTGACTGTCCAGGCAGCAAGATGTCTCTGTCATTTCTAGAGTTTTGGACTTCCTGTTTACTTAGGTTTTATTATATCCTTCTGGAGTCTTTGATGGAGTTGAAGAATAAATAGTTATAATTTTCCTTAGTTATTATAAGAGATAAAATAGATATAAATATTGTAACTGTAATTCTTACTTGATAACTGTTTTGTTATATGTAATTTTACTATGTTAAAGCCTTTCTTTTTTGTTTAAACAGAAAAAGGGGAAATGATATGGGAGCGATTTCTTATTAATAAAGAAACTGCCTAGGCCCCTTGATAGGCCAACCCTTAGGTGGGTGGAGTAAACAGAACAGGATTCTGGGAGAAAGAGCTGAGTGAGGAGTCGCCATGATGCTCCCACTCCAGCGAGGCGCGGGTTAAGATCTTTCCTGGTAAGCGCACCTCGTGGTGCTGCATAGATTATTAGAAATGGGTTAAGAGGCTAAAACTAATGGGCCAGGCAGTATTTAAAAGAATACAGTTTTCCGTGAAATTATTTCGGGCATAAGCTAGAGCCAGCTGGCGGCCGGGAACTGGGGCGGCAGGGAAGCGGCCCGCAGCTCCTTACAACAACTGTCGTTAACACTATCATTCCTTAAGTAATCCCTTTCTCTGGAGTAGACTGCTGAGATTACCGCTGGCAATGGCGCCATGGCCCAACGCTGTAGTAGCTCCTGGATGTCTTTAACTCAAGAAACAAATTGTTCTGCCATGTATGACCAGCTTACTTCATAATTTGTATCTGAATCATGAATAATAATGTCTTCCTAGGGGCATTTTTTTAAGTGAAAGAAGCTTGCGGGGATTTGAAATCATTTTTATCTGCTGTATATTTGTGAGCTATTCCCTTGTCACTTATAATTAGTGGCCAAAGCAGATGGCACAAGCTAAGCATTAGGTAATATAACCACTAAATAGCCCATCACCCCCTGGAAGCAAAATTGTTCTGAATTAGAGACATATCATTTATCAAAGGATTCCTCCCCCCCTTGCTTGAATACATTGTAAGAAATTATGACATTAGATAAAAAGATATTTCCCCATCAGGAAGTTTAAAAGATTAGGATGCTACACAAATGTGAGTTAAAGGAACTCATAAATGTTTCAGGAAGCATTGCAGTAGAATTATTACTATAATTTGAGAAAGGCAGGCTCTGCAATAAAGTGAGATTCATGACTCTGCCAAAATTATTCTTCAAATTTCTGACATATTTAGATAGAGTTCCATGCCAAGTCAAATAATTATGAAATTTAAAAAACTGCTTGAAGAATGCTTGAAATTTTATGCTAATCAGGGTTTAGCTTTAGAGGCCTGTTCTCTATTAAAATGCTGTTTTGTAACCTCCTTCCAAGCTCTAAAGGTTATTTATCCATGATTTCAAAAAGATCCTATAGAAATCCAAGGCAACTGGATCCCAATTACTCAAATTTCCATTTACTCACTCAGTAAATGACTATTGAATGTGGACTCACTGGAAGCACAAACAAGCTCTTAGGCCTTCAAAGAACCATCTTCAGAGGGTAAAGACAGTGAACAGTAAACACCATGTGATTGTGGACTGCACAGTGAAGGGTTAACTCAACAGGTTCAAGTTTCTCAAAGCCACTGTTTTTCTGGAGGTTTGGCTCTCACTTCTGAGACCTCAGTGTACATCCTGAAACTGCTTTGATACCTGAAGCTTTAGGTCTGACTATATATCAATTTGACCTCTAGGGGGCATTGGAGACTGAGCAAGTAAAAGTAGCCTCCTGGGCATTGCACCCCTCCCCCCATGTGGTGACCTTCAATAACCCTGGGCACCATGACTTGGCAACAGCTTGCATATGTTGTCAGGCACCGCTCTGGGAACAAAGCATGTTTTTATGCAACTGTTCTGCAAAGGGCAGCAGGAAGTATGTGCTTGACTGCTCCTGCACCTCTGGGCACCTTTGCCTTTTGTTGGTTTTGATGTGGGCTCCTTCGCTGTAATAGACTACCACTGTGAGTGAGACAGCTTTCCTAAGCCCTGTAAGTCCTTCTAGCAGATCACTGAGTCTGTGTGTTCTTGGAGAGGGTTGATGTACACACTAGCAACAGGATGAGGTATTAGAGTATCAGATCTTGGAGAGCTGTGTCCCTTGATGGTTCATATGTTGAGTAAGTCCCTGCTCCTCAGTGTGGTACTATGGAAATGATGTGTTTTTAGTAGGTGTAGCAGAGAGAAGAGAGACAGAGAGATAGAGACAGACAGAGAGAGGGGAGGTCTAGTGAAGCCTTTGGGAGGTGGGATCTGTTGGAAAGATTGTGTTCTTGGCCTCCTTCACTCTTTCTCTTCCCAACCAAGAGGTGAAAGATCCTGCTTCGACATTGCCTTCAAATCATAAGCACATTTGTTTAACATCTCATACTTTTTGAAGCCAGATAAGCGTTGTTAACTAATGTAAAAAGTTAGAGTTCTAAGAAAATTCTGTACCTTTAGCCTTGTGAAACCCTAAGTGAAGACTATTTCAAATAGCAGAAGGCTGCCCGAGCTTCAGACTTACAGATCTGCAGACTATTACCTGTATCTGATTGTTAAGTTGCCAAGTTGTGGGGATTTGCTGCATAGCAGTAGGATAGTTGATGTACAAAAGAGTTCCACAGTAGCCTGGAATGGACTATAACAAAAGTTTATTTATTTGGGAATATAATTTGAATTTGTATCAATACACAAGAATCTATACCAAGGTAAATTGTCTATAAATAATAGCTCATAAGTAATCTCACTATTATTATTAGTGTGAGTAAGCTCACTCACACTAATCTTCCTATTATTCCATCCCATCCGTTCCCTTTTTTATTTTCAAGAGAGATCCCTGAGCCTACTTCATTTTCACCCTTAACCCTATACCACTTATAAACAACCCCTAAATAATGTCTCTAGCCCTGAGAACACACTTTGTTGGGAGAAGGAATGTTGTTTTCTAGAATTACTTCCATTGTCATGGGGGAAATATTATTTCTATGGGATCCTGTAAAGTTAAAATAATGGTAAAGTTTCAAGATTACTGTCTGGTACAATTGCAGATAGTCTCTGAGTAGTTAGTAGGTTTTTTCTGAAGTTCTTATTTAAAATTCTGGCGAGAATGTTGTAAGAAGGTGCTCCATCTCAGCTAGCCAAGTTGGAATCATTTTGAGCAGTTTCTAACCCAGAACTGGTCTTAAAATGGTCCTATCATCTAATGACATCATCTCAAACAGGTGGATTCATGATTGTGGGGCCCCATCTTCTTCCTGGAAACTTCAAAGATTACTGCAGGAAAATTTATTTTTCATTGTAGAAAACTTAAACATTATTCATATAGGCATATATTCAATGAAATGCACCATAAAGTCAAAAATAGGTATGGGAGAAGTAAATTTGTAAAAGCAGAGCTTTGATAATAGGAGTCTCTAGATGTTTTTTCTTCCTTCTGTCCCATATGAGGTGGCTCCTGATAAGAGATAGAAACTGACTTTTTCTTTTAGCAACATGCTTGGATTTAGAGAAGGATAGCCACTGTTCAACTCCAAAGCCAGCTTTGATTTTTAATAAGTGAAGACTACTATTATATGTGTGTCAATAAGATCTTACCCCGCAAAGGATGTTGGTATCATATCTCTCTTTGTTTGGTGATTCTTTATGGATAGCTATATTTTCTTCTTTAACGATATAGATGTTCAAGATTTCTTGACTTTTTGAAGATAGCTTCAACTGTTAATTCTCTGGGACTATTTAAATCTTTGTCACCATATAAGGTTTTGTTTAAATAAATTATTTGATCAGGTTTTATCCTAGAAGTGGGCCGTAGCTTGGAAAAATCTCCTAGCAATCTTTAAAGTCATTAAGAGTCCACAATCAATCTCTAATAATTTGCACTTTTTGCGTTATAATTTTCGGTAAACTTATTTTATAACCTAGATAATTGATAGAATCTCTTCTTTGTATTTTTTCAGAAGCAATTTGTAATTCCCAACTAGGCAAGACTATCTTTACTTCTTCAAACATTCTTTCTAAAGTATCTACATGTGAATCAAATAGCAAAATGCCATCCATGTAATGATAAAGTATAGATTCAGGAAATTGCTTGCATATTACTTCCAATGGCTGACTTACAAAATATTGTCACAGGGTGAGGCTATTTGACATTCCCTGTGTGAGGTGGGTCCACTGTTAGCTTTTAGTAGGCTGAGAATTATTAATAAATAATTATAATTATTTATTATGCACTATGAAGGCAAATTTTTCTCTGTCTTTTTTTGTAAATGTATAGTGAAGAAACTTTTAAATCAATAACTATAAGAGGTCATCCTTTAGGTAATAGGGAAGGCAAAGGAATTCCAGATTGTAGAGGGCTCATTGGTTTAATCACCTTGTTAACAGCTCTTAAATCTGTCACCATTCTCCATTTTCCAGATTTCTTTTTAACAACAAATACAGGAGAATTCCAAGGGCTGGTTGATTCTTCAATATATTGAGCATCTAGTTGCTCCTGTACCAGCTGTTCTAAAGTCTGCAGTTTCTTTTTTGTTAAAGACCATTATTTAACCCATATAGGTTTCTTAGTTAACCATTTTAAAGATAGGACCATTGGTATCTCTGAAAGTTTGCTAGTTGTTTTGTGCTTGTATACAGCCTGAATGGTTGGTGACTGTTTTTTTTTTATAGTACCTTATAATACCCTTTCCAGAAACATGAGTTAGTTTATGTTCCATTTCTGAGACTACAGGAATGTTCGTCTGGCTATTCCATTCCTGCAACACATCATGACCCCATAGATTTATTGTGATATTAGCCACATATGTCCTCAGCCTTCCTCTCTGTCCTTCTGACCCTATACATTCAACCCATCTCATGCTTTGTTTTATTTGAGATAGAGTTCCAATTCCTAGAAATTGAACATTTGCCTCCTGAAAAGGTCAATTTTGATGACAAGGTTTTGGAGTAATAAAAGTTACATTCCCATCTATCCAGTAATCCTCCAATTACAATTTATTGATTTGTAGTCTTTGGTCTTTGATCATTTATAGAAGTCTGCCAAAATATACATTTCCTATTTTCTATTGGAATTCTTTTACTCATCCTCTATGTTTATTCTATCATCCAGAGCAACATGGTTTTTTTTTTTTACTTTTTTTTTAATTGAGAAAAAGAAAAAAATATTTCCGCCTCCTCCCAGCCTCCCATTTCCCTCCCCCTCGTCCCACCATTCTCCCCCTCCCCCCACTCCTCTCCCCCTCCCTCTCCAGTCCAAAGAGCAGTCAGGGTTCCCTGCCCTGTGGAAAGTCCAAGGCCCTCCCCCCTCTGTCCATGTCTAGGAAGGTGAACATCCAAGGTGGCTAGGCTCCCACAAAGCCCGAACTTGAAGTAGGATCAAAACCCCGGGCCATTGTCCTTGGCTTCTCATCAGCCCCCATTGTTCGCCATGTTCAGAGAGTCTGGTTTTATCCCATGCTTCTTCCGTCACAGTCCAGCTGGCCTTGGTGAGCTCCCAATAGATCAGCCACACTGTCTCAGTGGTTGCGTGCACCCCTTGTGGTCCTGACTTCCTTGCTCATGTTCTCCCTCCGTCCGCTCCTCATTGGGAACTTGGGAGCTCAGTCCGGTGCTCCAGTGTGGGTCTCTGTGACTCTCTCCATCCGTCACCAGATGAAGGTTCTATGGTGATATGCAAGATATTCATCAGCATTGCTGTAGGATAGGGTCATTTCAGGTTCCCTATCCTCAACTGCCCAAGGAACTAACTGGGGACCTCGCCTTGGGCTCCTGGGAGCCACTCTAGGTTCAAGTCTCTTGCCAACCCTAATGTGGCTCCCTTAACTAAGAATTGTGCTTCCGTGCTCCCCTATCCAACCTATATGTTCATAGCAGTATTATTTGTAATAGCCAGAACCTGGAAACAACCTAGATGCCCTTCAATGGAAGAATGGATGAAGAAAGTGTGGAATATATACACATTAGAGTACTACGCTGTGGTAAAAAACAATGACTTCTCGAATTTTGCATGCAAATGGATGGAAATAGAAAACACTATCCTGAGTGAGGTAACCCAGACCCAAAAAGATGAACATGGGATGTACTCACTCATAATTGGTTTCTAGCCATAAATAACAGTCACGGAGTATATAGTGGTGAACCTAAAGAAGCTAAATAAGAAGGTGAACCCAAGGAAAAACATATAATTATCCTCTTGGATATGGGAAGTAGACAAAATTGCCGGGGAGAAAATTTGGGATCTTGGGGGTGGGGTGGGATGGGAGCATCGGGGGATGGGGAGAGAAAAGTGAGAAGGGGAGGATGAGGGAAACTTGGGGAAACAGGATGATGGCAACATGGTTTTTTACAACAGGCACTGGATTTTCTAATTTTCCTGGTGTGGTGTGTTCTCCACAGTGACTGGGAATGATTGGACTACATTTGACCTGGGGGCCTGTGAGAGGCTCCCCAAGGATTTTTCCATGGTAATAGGCTGCCTTGTTTGTCTCTTGTTGATCTACATTCATTGTTCCAATATCAGCCTTTGCTGCATCTTCTATATAATCCAGAAGATTAAGACCTTCTATTTTTGTCATTGCCAAAGGAAGCTATTTCTAGTAATGCCTGCCTACAATCCCTTCTCAGATGTCCTATTTTACCACAGTTAAAACATTTGGTATTTTGATGTCTCTTTCCAAGCCTCAGTATTATAGTCAAATGTCTCAACATTGGCTGTGTACAACATCCATTTATCCAATGGTGCTAATTTGACCTTTAAAGGCTCAAGTATCTTTTTGCATTCTAAGTTGGCATTTTCAAAAACCAGAGATTCAATAAGTACTCATTTAACTTCTGGGTCTGTTACCCCTATTTGTACAGCTTTAGTTAATCTTTGTAAAAATTCACTAAAGGATTCTCTTGAGCCTTATATAACTTAGTGTATGATACAGTTCTTCTTCCTAGTTCTTGAATTCTGTCCCAAGCATTGAAAGCTGCTGCATAGCATAGGAACAAGATGTGTTCATTGTTTGTAGATTGGCTATCTGTATCAGCATAACAGCCCTCACCAAGAATTTGATCTTGAGAGGCCTCAAATCCATTGACTCTACCTTACTGTTTTAGGGCTTTAGCCTCCTCTCTCCAATAACACTTTCACTGTAACTGCAGCCCATCTTCTAACACCACTGAGACTAACTGAAGCCAATCATGTGGAGTAGCCCCATTTCTTGAAGCCCATGTCTTTACCATCTCCCTATGGTGAATGCAAATCATATGATACTACTATTTGCTTAATTTCTTTTAGATCTTTCATACCTATAGGTTTCCATTTACATTCTGTGTATCCATTTGGGTATTGAGTATTTGCTTGCTTTTCAGAAGTAATAATAGGATAAGTAGATAAACTCTTTTAAAGTCATCTCTGACTCTGAGAGGTACTGGTAACACTAAATCCTTTGCCTGTATCTCCTCTTCTTGCTTATCAGTTCTGACAAGTCCTGAATTGATTTAAATCTTTTTATCACTGTGTTTTCTAAAGTCTAAATCTCTTGACCTGTGAATATTTATAATGATTTCATCAAATCAACTAATTTCTTGGTCCTCATTCTGTACATATGATTTCAAGGTTTTAATTTTTTCCATTAATGGTATCTTCTCATCGTTAGATATTATTTGGATGGTGTATAGATTGCCTTTCTTGAGGAATGCTCTATCCACTAGCTTGTCATAACTTTTTTTTTTCAGGGTGAGGTTGAAGTTTATTCAGGGGGTTATGGAAGAGGAAGGGTGAAGGGGGGACAGAGAGGGAGGGAGGGAGAGAGAGAGAGAGAGAGAGAGAGAGAGAGAGAGAAGAGGAGAAAGAGACAGAGAAGGGGGGAAGCAGAGAAGTGGGGAGATGTTGAAATAGGGGCGGCCGGGGTTGCGTCCCCAGCACCCCAGCCGCCTGCTAGCTTATGCCCGAAATAACAACACACAAACTGTATTCATTTAAATACTGCTTGGCTCATTTCTATCTAGCTTCTTCTGGGCTAACTCTCGCACCTGGACTAGCCCATTTCTAATAGTGTGTGTAAGCACCCCAAGGTGCGCTTACCGGGAAGATTCTAGCCTACGTCCATCTTGGATTGGAGCTTCATCGCTCATGTCTGTCCGGGAGACTGGAGCATGGCTTCTCTGCTCCAGAAAGCAGAGCTTGTCGAGTCTGACCTCACTTCCTCTTCCTCCCAGTATGCTATTCTGTTTATTCCTCCCACCTATGTTTTAACCTATGAGGGCCAAGCAGTTCCTTTATTACTTAACCAATGAAATCAACGGATTGATATATGACACTCCCACATCAGGGAGAGAGGCAGAAGCGAAGCTGCCTCTCCGAGAGGAAGATGGAAAAGAGTGCTTGTCATAACTTTTAACAGATTTTTATGGTCTATTTCAACAGTATGACTCCTTTCAGATAATCTCTCAGTACCCTTTTAAAATATTTCATAACCCATTGACATGGACTGAATTTTGCCTGTCAAACTAAGGTTGTCATTTTCCATAGTATGAATCCTTTCAGATAAAGACTGTATCCTTCCTAAAAGTTTCTCATTCTTAACTCTGTTATAAAACCATTTATTTAAGGATATAATATGAAGAACAAAGCTAATAGCACAAAAATATATGTACTAAGAAGCTTCTTTGGTGGCGCACGCCTTTAATCCCAGCACTCGGGAGGCAGAGGCAGGCGGATCTCTGTGAGTTCGAGGCCAGCCTGGTCTACAAGAGCTAGTGCCAGGACAGGCTCCAAAGCTACAGAGAAACTCTGTCTCGAAAAACTAAAAAAAAAAAAAAAAAAACCCCAAAAAAAAACAAAAAAAAAGAAGCTTCTTGCAGAATCCCATCCATAGTAGAAACAAAAAAAGGAGTTAAATTCCTGGATGATGATATTGTCTTTAATTATCTTTGGGTTGGTTTACAATTTTCAAATTTATTTATTAATCAAATTAACTTACCTCCATTATAATTTTCAAAAAATTGTTGGTGTAATAATCTTGATCAACCAGCAGGTGTTGCCATTGTGGCATGAATTACCTGAGACTTAGAATTACTAGCAAATTTAGTTAATTACTTAAGAGCGGCACACACCTGAATATGGAGACGGTTTGAATTGGGCAGAATATTAAGGAACCCAAAGTTTTCAGGCAGTCATGAACCACAAGGTTCCTGGCCAGAGCTTGGGACAGACATTTGTGAATCTGAACTAGGAAAGCAATCCTGTGTTGCAGGTACAGAGTTAGAGGCCCTGCTCCTGGAGTCTGAGCTCGGCCTGATCAGAGAAGGCCTGGCAGAAGTCGGAGAAGCTGCAGAGGAGGTGTGGAAAAAAGCCGTGGACAGCAATAACTCAGCTGCTTAGTAGGTGGGACCAAGCCACACGGGTGTGGGCTGGTGGGAAATTGCTAAATCATTGCAGTGGGCCAGCAGAGCCAAACCTTGCACCCCTGCCCAGAGGGGTATTTTAGCTGCGGAGGGGTAGTTCAGCTGCATGGAGTGGGAAGAGGCTGTGAGGGTCTGGGCAGGACCCAGCAATGGCAGGAACTCAGGCCACATGGGCACCGATTTGTTGACATACAAAAGAATCCACAATAGCCCGGAATGGAGTATAACAAAGGTTGATTTATTTGGAGATAAACTCACAGAAAGAGTAGCAATCCCCAGTCTTCTGTGTGCCCTGGGAAGTGGAACTGAATCCAGCGAGGAGGCCCACACATGCTTTTTGTTTATATTTATAGTACATGAGACCATGCCCAAAGTGGACTGGTATCTTAAGGACTGATGGAGTTCCCATAGCAGGAAAGGAGTGCACCTTCTAAGACAGCTTAGGCTCTTCCTTCCAAAGAACCATGGGCTGGGAACGCTTGAACAAAGCAACAAACACTTGCTTCTCACTGATTTGGAAGCTGAGACGCCTAAGACCAAAGTTCTGGAAAATCCAATGTAGACACTTACACATGTACAAATGGTTGTCTCCTCATACGGGAGATGATGAGAAGGGGGAAGGTTGGAGGGTTGGGGGTGGCGTACTCATGCCTCATTTCTTAAAGTCCAACCAGTCTTAAACCAACTAATAAAGACTCTACTTTCATGCCCTAGTCAACTCTAAAGGCCCTACCAGGATACCATGCATCGTTTGGGGATTATGTCTTAATATAGAAATTCTGTTTAGGGGGTGGACAGAGACCACAGCACTTGTCTTACACTAATTCTGTTTAGGGGGTGGACAGAGACCACAGCACTTATCTTACAATTAATTCCCTTCCCAGTTCTCTTGAGAATGACTCATAAGACAGGTCCACAGGAATAGGCCCCAGACCTTAGCACAACTGGCACCATGTTAAAGGTACCATTCATTCTAGCCTTAAAACCCAGCATGTAGATGCCCCCAACACCTACCCAAAATGGGAGCAAAGACCTAATCCATCAAATATCCAGAAGTTTCAGGAAAGTTTCTGAATGTACTAATCTTGCTTTTTGGCTTCTGCAGTTCTGCTTCTCGACAACTGAAGTATGACAACCAGGATGTGGTTTTGTGCAAAGGGCTATAAGGTTCTGGAGCTGTGTGATTTGCGCAAGTCCAACATGCAGCTGCCTGCTGTCAGCAAAGACTTTCTTTTCAGTTTTTCGGGCATCCAGGAAGTAGTCCCTGGTGGGTTTTCCTTGAGACACCACCAACTATATAAGCATAAACACTCCATAATGTGGGTGGCCCAAGTATGTAATTCCAACACTTATGTTGCTGAGATATTTGTATTGAGAGTTTGAGGCCACCCAGGACTGAGTAGAATATTCCAGTCCACCTAGGCTCTATAGCAAAACTGCATCTCAAGCTACCTAACTAACTAAGGCTATTGATTTTCATGTGCATCCTTCTAACAGCTGTCCTCCAAACTGGACTATAAGCTCAGAGGAAGCAGAAGGGGCATCTTTATTTGTCCTACTTACTACAATTCCAACTAATAAAGAAATTGACTAACTCAGAAAATTTTAAGGAAACACTTTAAAATCTTTCAACAACTAAGATGTAGATCTTCCTTCTCATAATAAACTAATCATGTGTAATGTATGTGCTTTGTCATGTGAGATTTCAGTGCTTTTCTTCGGCCCAGTGGGACTCTGTCACTAATGAATGACTCTAAAGCTGTAAGAAATGATGTATTCATGAATGTATTACACTTCTCAAATAAAAAAATATCAGCCCTAGTTCGCCAAACAAAAGCATTTCTGCGCACGCATGTGCGTGCACAGAAAAATCAGACAAAGACTCCCAGCTTTCAGTTGAATAGCTTCCATTTGCGTCTGTGGAATGATAGCAGTGCTAACAGTGCAATCACGGACAAAAAAGGCTGCATCGTACCATTCTGTCTCCAGCTGAAGAAAGCTGGACATTTATCAAAAGGACTTACACATACCTTTGAGTTGCATTTAATATTCACTGAGCTCTAAGAGCCAACCAGCTCTCTCTGCACTCTCTAATTCAACATTAATAAGTTAGCAAGCCATCCGATTCCCTCGTCTAATGTCAGCCGAGTACATGTGGTGAGGGCAGGCTGGATTGAATGTCTTAGCACACAAGTTTTTTTGAATGAGCCTACAAGTTGCTGGTTGCTGTTTTTCCTTAACAGAGAGACCAGCTGTCTCACTGTGTTCATATAGTTTAGGCCTACCCCTGTCTTTTAGCTCTGCTTATATGGCAGAAGAATTTGCTGTCTCAAATTCTGTCCTGTTTGCTGAAATCAACAGATACACAATTTGGGAGATAACATGGGTACTGTCAAAGTACAGAACATCTCTGACCTTCATGGGAGAGGTTTAAGATCCATCTTGACAGTGAAGCAGGGACCTGTGCAGGGGCCAGGGACAAGAGTTTCTGAAAGGATTCGAGGCAGCCTTACATGGGCGTCAGCTGTAGGCAGAAGACTCGCGAAGAGCTCCATCTCATTCCCCAAATGGTAGAATAAAAAAAACTCAGGGTCAGAAACAGACTGCAAGGTGTGGATTTGTGTCTTAGTTAGGGATTCTATTGCTGTGAAGAGACACCATGATAATGGCAACTCTTTTAAAGGAGAAACATTTAACTGGGACTGGCTTACAGTTTCAGAGGTTCAGTCCGTTATCTTCACAGTGGTGTGCAGGCAGACACGGTGCTGGAGAAAAGAGTTGAGACTTCGACATCTTGACCCACAGGCAAGAGGAAGTAAACCATCACACTGGGCATGACTTGAGCATATATGAGACTTCAAAGCCTGCCTTCAGGGTGACACCCTTTCTTCAACAAGTCATACCTATCCCCAACAAGGCCACACCTCCTAATAGTGCCACTTCCTATGGGCCAAACATTTAAACACATGAGTCTATGGGGGCCATACCTTTTCAAACCACCACAATTTGATTATTTAATATCAATTATTTTATTATTTAGGCACTGGGAGCTTGCACCTACTAGGCAAGCACACTACCACTGAGCTAATTCTCTAGTTCAAGATGTGGATCTTAAACAAAAAAGGTCCCCGAAACACTAGCAGTTCTCAGTTCGGTCAAGGAGAAAATCTACACAATTTTGTTACAACCCAGCTCTGTCTGGGCTGTCTCCTAATCTTCTTCCCCATCTTTGGAAAATATATTTAAGAAGTGCCTTTTAAAGTTATACATTTAGGTCTTAGCTGAATATTTATTGGAAATTTTCCAGGCTGAAAAGACCCTGAGGTTAAAAAAAAACAGTACTCCTGGAAAAACCATTAGGTATAGTACAATAATAACCTTTATCCTAGAGAGAGGGAGGAGAGGAAATATGCACGCTTGCATAGAATTGGTTTGAGAAGATAAGCTGAGGCTTAAAATATATCCTGACAACTAGGTTTGCTCTACAAATCTCCAATGTGTTCTCCAATAAATTTAGAATATGCATTAGTAAAAATAGAAGTTAACTTGTACAGTCTCCGTAAATGTTTGAGCTTGAGGCTCTGTTCGGTCTCTTACTGTGGTATGTAGGAAAAGTCATTTTCTCAACCTGAGTTTTCTTTCTCTGTAACACAGGAGCATTAACTAGATCCCTCCCAGAGATGTGGGGGTAAGGAAACTGCTGTGTGGTTAAAACAGAGCCCGGTGGGTGAGCACCATATGGTGCTAGTTAGAGCCAAAAAGGCCTGAGAACTTCACCTTTATACTGTGTAGTTTTTAAAGTTTCTCTTTATCTGTGATTTAACTTCCTGTGTTGCATATATGTCTCATGGTGGTTTTGGTGTGGTTTGTTCAGTGCCCAGTTAAGTCTGATGACTGCTTGGCACAGTCATATCTGATGGGGATGGCAAAAGTCATAAAGCCAGCACAGCTGTTTGGCAAAAATCTAGCCAAGCTGAGCCACATGATAGCCCCCATGGCACCTTTGGTTTTCATCTCTACCTGTTGCATATTTGGGTGACTTTTAATAGTTGTACAATTTGGATTGATGGGGGAATTTCATATGAATCATTTATGCCTACTTCCAGGAGTATTGCTTCTAAGTTTCCCCAGGAAAGTCCTGAACATGCTACCCCTACTATTTTTAGGGAGATACCCTTAGCTACTTGAAGGTCTTCCTTATACCTCGGAGGTTGTGACCCACATAAATAAGCCAGAGGTCTTTTTATGAGGCTGTGAGATATTCTTGAAACATCTGTCCCTGGATTTATGCAGAAACAAGATATTCAAAACAAGGTAAACTTAAAAAGGTCAACAAGATTCAATGGACTAGAGGAGCTGGCCACAGTTCAGATCCCAAGCCTCTTCCCTCTGTACACTCAGGCAATTACGTGGCAACAAAGTTAGATTAGCTGAAGCTACCTCTGCCCTACACAGACTTATACTGATAAGCAAAGTATGGAGTGGAGAGATGAGAAAAGAATGACCTCCCTTTCTTAGAAAAGTTTGCACATTCAGAGGCATTGTGATGTCAGATGACCAAGGAACAAAAGAATGCCAAGATTAGACATATAAACGAATTTTATAAATATATAAAATATAAACATTGTATTATGTCAGAATTTAAATAATAACTGCAGCACCTTTGGCCTGAGGATATTTCTTGGGCACTTTAACCATTAAGAGTTAATAATACACTGCTTGGGACATGGCCATATGCTCAGGCTGGCTTGGAGATTTTGTTTCGGTCTAGTGTCCCTGTAGACACTAGCCTGAGAACAGGCTGTCATATGCCTCTAGATTATTAAAAATTGGGTTATGGGATTAATGAGAGAGAAATTATGAGGTTAATGAGTAAGAATTCCCAGTTAGCTCCTTGGCCAGCTGAGGATAGGGAACCTGAAATGACCCTATCCCATAGCCATACTGATGAATATCTTGCATATCACCATAGAACCTTCATCCGGCAATGGATGGAGATAGAGACAGAGACCCACATTGGAGCACTGGACTGAGCTCCCAAGGTCCAGATGAAGAGCAGAAGGAGGTAGAACATGAGCAAGGAAGTCAGAACTGCGAGGGGTGCGTCCACGCACGGAGACGGTGGGATTGATCTAATGGGAGCTCACCAAGGCCAGCTGGACTGGGACTGAACGAGCATGTGATCAGACCGGACTCTCTGAACGTGGCTGACAATGAGGGCTGACGAGAAGCCAAGGACAATGACACCAGGTTTTGATCCTACTTCATGTACTGGCTTTGTGGGAGCCTAGTCTGTTTGGATGCTCACCTTCCTAGACCTGGATGGAGGGGGGAGGGCCTTGGACTTCCCACAGGGAAGGGAACTCTGACTTCTCTTAGGACTGGAGAGGGAGGGAGAGTGGGGGGGGGAGTGGGAGGAATGGAGGAGGTGGAAATTTTAATAAATAAATAAATTAAAAATAAAAGATAATTGCTTATCAATGATGTCAAAACTTGAGGGAAAATGATTATAAAAAATAGCTCTGTTCTGTTATGGTTTATCAATGATGACTAAAAGATAAGCAAGAGAAAATGAAATACATGTCTGAAAACAAAACTGACCTCTTTTGGAACAGCATGAATCTATTCTTACTTACTGAATTCTGCGTAAATAAAGAAGCGCCCTGGCTTCTAGGAAGTCAGTTAGGCTGCAAGACTCTCCCAACCATCATGGTCTGGAGCATTCTGTTCCTCACCTACTCCTTACATCCTCTGCCAGGACCTGCCTACCACCAGGGCTGGCTCCTGGCATTCTGGCCTGTGAGAAAGGCAGGTCGTCAGAGTAGGAAAAGCCATACCGACATGTGCTTCCTCTCTGTCTATCTCTCATAAAGCAAAACTCAGAAATGTCCTGTGTCTAATTCCTCTGTCTATGCTCTTGCATCCATCCATCTTCATCCCTTCCCTCATCGGGAGCAACTCCTGTTCATGCTTCTTCACACAGTGTGCTCCAAGGCATTCTTTCCTATGCCCTTTATTTGGATCTCACCCTTACTCCCACCCCTTGTTCCTATGATTTTCCTCTTCCTCTCATCCTTTCCCCCTTTGTTTTTAATTCTTAGTTATAACTTTCTATGGCTTTCACAGGCTAAAACCTGAGGACTCTGGCAGTATCTCACCTTGTCCTCTGAGCTACTTTACCTAGCTACCTATGATTTTTTTTCTCATAAAAACTGATCTAATACTTTTCCTTATGCCACCCACGTGCATCCCTCCCAACTCATAATCTTATTCGCTAAAATCTGAGTGTAGTCCATTCTATATGTGGTTGCTTATCCTCCCACAGTTACTGAAATCAAAAGGGACAATTATTATCAATTGGTTAGTACAATGTTTGTGTAGTGGTAATATTTAGAAGCTCTGGCTGTCTTTGGAATCACTATCTAACTCGAGAAATAATACAGAGTTTACATCAGGCACCCCAAGCTCCTTAACTGAGGAATTATTTATTTTTTGAAGGACGCACTCAGCTCTACACATTCGGGTTCCATTTGAACATAGCAAAGACTTTAAGTAAAAAAATATAGCTGCCTAAACAATAAACTAAGCAATAAAGTAACGCAAGAGGCATAAATCCCAATGCTGTAACATTTAAAAAGAAAAAGAAAAACCAAGACAACATAACTTAACCAAACATTATTAGCTGGACAGTAATGGCATTTTGATGAAGTCTCGAAGAATTTAAAATAATGACTACAAGTATCAAAATGACATCAAATAACTAAAGACAATAAGGAAAGCAATGTATGATCTGGGAGAGGAATTCAACAAAAAGAAAGACTGAAGAAAAAAATAATATAAAGTGTTAAAAAAACAACAGAGTAAGTCAAATTTTAAACATCTCTGTGAGAAGTATCTGCAATAGAATAGATCAAGATAGAATATCTCAGTTTGAAGACAAGGGGGGAGAATCAGAACAATCCAACAAAGACAAAATAATAAGGTACCAGCAGGAATTCTAAGACATATTAAAAAGCCAAACCTACAGATTGTATGCAAAAAGAAGAAGAAGTAGGGTTTGGGGAGAAGAGGAAGAATTTTATTCTAAAATCATAGAATTTTTTTTTTCAGAAAAATCAGAAGATTTCCCAGAGTTAGGAAAAGAATGCTGCTCCATATACAAGAGGCATTTAAGACATCAACCAAACAAGAGCAGCAAAGGATTTCTCTTCATATCATAACTAAAACACAAAACACACAGAACAAAGCAAGTATACTGAAAGTCGCAAAGGCAAGTCCATCACAATGACACCAGATTACTTTACTAACTCTCTAAAAGAAGGGCAAAGAGTGACATATTTCAGGTCCTGAGTGTTAGCATTACTGACTGAGATGACTATGCTCAGCGAAGCCTCCACGACTGAAAGAAAACATCAAACATTTCATGCGATTAAAATAGACATAAGGAATTTATGACCGCTAAACCACCTCTTAAAGGAATCCTCAGACTGAAAGGAAAAACAAATCCACGCAAGAGGCCATAGAAAAGACAATAGTAACTAAACTGTGTTAGATAACAGGTAAGCAGGAGGGAAAAAGGAAAGATCAGGCAGTAGCCTCTCCACCCATGAAGAGATGCTGGCTATCCGATTAAGTAGAAAAGCAAGAAGCATTTATTTGTTGCCTTCAAAGGATGGACCTCACCACAAAAGTCAGACGCTACGCTACCTCAGTGCAAAAGGATGGAAAACAGAGCAAAATGACACGGAAACCAGCACGTGTTGCTGTCCTGCCATTTGACAAGATGGACTTCAAAACCAGCAAGAAAAGAGAAAGGCCACTGTACTTCGATTAATGGACTGGTGACAGAATTTTGATCTGCAGTGACCTCAACCCTGTGACCTTGCAGTGGTCTGGCTTGCAGCTGTCTCAGCCTTCCCGTCTCCGTTTGGCTCATTGAGATATTGATGCTGAGATCCTTAAGTCCCCATGAGCTTTCCACTCCTTGGCTTTTTAATTCCTTGAAGCCATTCTGTAGCCTCTGTGCATATAGGTGTGTGTCTATATATGAATGCATATGTATGTATTCATATATATTTATATACATGCATAAACATAAATGTATCAATTTCATGCATGTGTGCAAACATATACATGCATACAAATATACATATTCACTAAGATATATAATGCGATCAGAGAATTAACACTAGTGGTTGCTAGTAGAAGGATAGATGTTGTACTAACCTTGACTAGTGTTATCTTGGAAAACAGGGTGATCTGACAGCTCATTTCACACACGAGTTACCATCAAGTGTCCTGGATGATTGTGCTGTCTAGTTTGATGTCTAGCTAGAGTTACTTGGGGAGAGGGAAGCTCAACTGAGGACATGCTTCCCTAAGACTGACCTGTGGACAAGCCTGTAATGCATTTTATTGATTGGTGATTGATATGGGAAGGGTTCAACTGAATGTGGGTGGGGCCACCTCTGGGCGGGTGGTCCTGGTTGCTATAAGAAAGCCACAGAGTGAAAACCAGTAATCAGCACTCCTCCATGGCCTCTGCATCAGGTCCTGCCTCCAGGTTCCTGCCTTCCTGCCTCACTTCCCTCAGTGATGGACTTCGATGTGGAACTGCAAGCTGAAACACACCTTTTCTCCCCAAGTTGCTTTTAGTCATGATGCTTGTCATGACAACAGAAACCCTAAGATAATGATGGGCTAACGACGTGATTTAATGCCTCAGTCGCTGGTCCCGCTATTCTTTTGACCTGATTCTTCATGGCTGTCCTCTGATCCTTACTTTGGAAATAGGATGCCTCCCCCAGGCCACTGTGTCATGGAATTCTATAATGTATTTATAGAGAGTCATCGCTAAAGCTGCACCGAGGACAGGGATTGTAAATGATTCTAGAACTGTTAAGAATCTGGGGGTCTCTAGTAGAGATGGTTTAACTGTACTTGCATCGTGACAGAGACAAGAGCTTGTGAGTCAGAGATAGAGTGACAGTTTACATGTCCAGTGTCACCAGTTTCATGTGTCTCAGGGTCGGTCGTCAATGTCACAGAGTTCAAAGGTGAGGCCTTATAGTGTGACTGGATCTTGAGTACTCCAACCTCATGGTTAGATGAATCCATTCATAGGCTTGCAATGTCTCAGAAAAGGGTTACTGATATTAAAACCAGCCACACTTGGGTTGTAGATTGCCACGAAGTGGGCAGTTTTATTCCCCAACTTGCTTCCAGCATGAGGTTGTCCCAGAAGCAGCAGGTCTCAGAGTGCAAAACTGCAGGCGAGTCCCCTGCACAGGAACCAGTCCCTCTGCTGCAGCTGCATGTTGAGTTTTAGTGGATGGAGAAGGATGTGCTCCCAGCCTGAGCTGGAACATGAAGTCCAGGGTGGTCCATTTCTTCAAAGTCTAGAGGGAAGCCTCAGTCTCCCTCCTCTTTCAGACAAGCAGGGCAGTGTGTCTGACTCTGAAGTCCCCAGTCTTCCTCTAATCCCTGGTCACGTGGGGAGTAAGACACCAGCCAGAAGCAGGAGCCAAGTGAGAGGCAGACTGGGAAAATGTAGACTTACATGCTGATTGGCTGGGCTTCTGCATGCACTGAGGTGAAGAGAGGCCAATCAGGAGAAAAACTATCAAACCCAGAGAAGAGAAAGTCAAAGGCTGCTAAAAATAGGGGTGGTAGGGTAGTTTCCAATAAAGCCACTGTCTATCCCCTCTGTCCTTTCTATGCGGAAGAGGAAGCTGGGAAGGAGTGATGGGGGACTGTGTCCTCAGATTGTACCTTAGGATTTGCCTGCACCCTCGTCAGGCAGCTGGAAAATTTGTTCCTGTTGTTCTAATTGCTGTTGTTTCAACTGTATATTTGGCATCAATGGCCCTCCTTTCACCAACTGGAATTCCCTGAGAGACTCCCAGGTGACCAGACTACTCCCGTGGAGAACCCTCCACGATCGGTTACCTCCCTCCTAGATGGAGGAGTCTAACCAGTAAAGAAGAGCTCCTAGTAAGGATTTCCCACATGCCTCTTCCTGCAGCTGTGCAGGCCCACATGCTAACAGCACCGTGACAACAGGACAATGGAGCCCAGTGTCCTGTGCCTGGCAACTTTAGATGCAAGGAGGCACAAGACTGGAATTTTAGTGCCTGCCTTCACCCACCCTGCTCTGCACTGCTCTCCAAGGTGGTTTCTCTGAAACTTGGTTCTTTGTCACTTCCTTCCCCTACCTTTTCCAGATCCAACTACAGAATCCTTCTCCATCATACCTAGGAACACACCTTCCTAACCTACCTTCCTCCATTGTCATTCTCTGGCAGACATCTTTTGGCTCTTTAGTAATTCTAGCTCAACATTTTGGTTCTTCATGAGCAAGATAGTGTTATGTTTCAGATAAGGATCTGGAATATTGTGCTTTTGGTGTTCAAAGTAAGTTCTTGAGCATCTAGGAAGAAGAGGTTTTGGAAAATGGCAAAAAGAAGAGCAAAGTCAGGTGGTGGAGGCCCACAACAATAATCCCAGCATTCCAGAGGCAGAGGCAGGTGGATCTCTGTGTGTGACTGCCCAGTATATAAAGCAAGTTCCAGAACTGAGTGGTTAAACAGAGAAACCCTGTCTCAAAATATATATATATAAATAAATAAAATGAATCCAGACAAATAAGTAAGCAGGTAGAAAACAAGACAAAACCCAAGAAGCTCTCACTGAATTAGGAGGCACACAAACATCCAGCTGAAGTCCTCTGGGGATAGTCTTTGGGAGAGCCACCTTCAGTTCCAATTTGGCTTTTACTTGAATGAAAATTCAAGTAAATTGGTGAGAATTCTGGTTTCTCATTCCACTGCAGGCTTTTTTAAACATCCTGGGACAAACAATAGACATCAGTTGGAAATAGAAATGGACCTGCTGGTGATTCTCAGAGACGATCATTTTCCTCTTGGGCTGCTTTGCTCCTATTTTTCCTCTTGTTTATGAGTTGAGGGACCAGCCCATCCTCAAATACTAAGTCTTGTAAAACACTTTGAGATAAACATGCTTTGTTCTGAAGTTTAAGGGACTACACTACAGAACTTTGCTGGTTAGGTTTTTGTCAGCATGACCATAAGCTAGGGTCATCTGGAAAGAGGGAAACTCTGCTGAGAAAATTCTTCCATCCGATAAGGGATTTTTGTTGATTAGGATTAGTTTCAGAGAGAATGGTCACTGTGGGTGATTTTGCCACTGGACAGGTTGTGTTGGGGGTAAAAAGCAGGAAGGTATGATCTTGGGGATCAAGGCAGGAGAACACATTCTTCCATGGTCTCTGCTTCACAGGTTCCTTCTCTGAGTTCCAACCTTGGGATTTCAATGATGGGATAAAGGATGTGTGTTATCGCTGCCTGGTCTGTAAGGCTGCCCAGTGTGGCTGTTTCACCTTTCTGATCCTCAGGCAAGCTTTATTTATTGAAATACATATGAAACGCCATAACAAACTCATTGCCAAAAAAGAACCTAAAAATAATGGTCTATAACAAGGACATGAGAAAAGACATAGATAAAAGCAAATAAGGAAACATACCTGGACCGTGGCTTGCACTTCTTGTCATCGTGTGGTGACCTCTCACTTTTGGGGATACACCTTCCTTGGACGCTTTTTGTGGGGTGTGATATGCAGCAGCATAGTCTGACGATGCATGTCCTAATCCTCTTCTTCCATCTTGCCCAGCCCCTGGGATGCAGGGAGATTGCCGGTGAAGTCCTGCTTGGTTCCGGGCCACTTAAGGGCGTTTCTGACCTAGAGCTAGTGGAAAACCTGGTGTCCTCTACCTCTCACGCAATCCTTCTTGGGAAGCAAATTAACGGAGCAGTCATAGAGCGTTTGTGACCTCTGCCCAGAGTGGGTGTCTTCTCGGACAGGTAAGGGACATTTTTCTCCCTCCTTTGTCTTAGAGGAGGGTTTTTAGTGGATGAGACTAATATCTGGAGGGAAGTTTCACTGGCCCTCCTCCTGGGATGGGGGAGGGGGAACTTGTGAGGGTCTTCTGCAGAAGGGAAAGGTGTCATCTCTGTGTCCATTGACTTTGTGTGGACACTACTGTCATTGTCCTGGCAAGCCTGACATCTCAGTAAGTGGTATGCAGCCATTGTTTCATTGAATTTTCTGTGCTTTGAAGATTCTCTTATATCCTGAGTGTCAAACCCAATGTTTTCCGTGGCTGGCATAATTTCAGGGTCTGGGCAGGTGGGGTCTCCATTATAGTTAATGGTAACAGTCCTTTCCTCTTTCTGAAGCCATGGGTGACCCATGAGGTCCCTGACAGTTGGCCTCTGCCTTGCATTCACTGTTAATAATAGGCCGATCATGCTCCTTAAGTCTTTGGAAAGCTGATAGAAGATGTCATACCTCCCTCGCAGAACTTGTTCCCTAAGTTTTGACAAGATGGCCCCTGCAAATGGGCCATATAATGTAAGAGGACCCCCAAGGTCCAGATGTCGGCTTTGGAGCCATCATAAGGGATGCCCAGGAAGATTTCCAGGGGGAATGAACTGGAAGGTACCACACAGCCTTCCTAGCTTTTGCCCAGGCCGGAATCTGGCACCCAGGCCAAGGTCAATAATCTTCACCTTTCTGTTCTCATCCACTATGACGTTGTCAGGCTTTAGGTCTCTATGAGCGACGCCTTCTTCATGGCAGTAGCCTATGGCACCGAGCCCCTGAACAAATATGCTTCCAGCCTTGTCTTCCTTCAGGCATCCAGCCTTCCTGATGCGCTAAAATAGCTGCTCTCCCTCAGCCACTTCCATATCTAAATAAACGTTCTGTTCTGTTTCTATCACCTGCAGGAGGGAAACAATGTTAGGATGGCTGAGCATCCTCACGATGTCGGGGTCGGATGTTGTCGGCTCCCACAACTTTTCCCGCTTCCCCAGAGCTCTCACAGCGACTGGGGCACCTGTGAGACGATGCTGGGCCAGCACGACTTTGCCGGTGCCACCCCGGCCTAAGGCCTCCAGGATGGTGTACTGCCTGGCGAACACTTCTTCATCAGAGATGCTGGGCACTGTGCTGGGCTCTGAGTCCTCATCTTCACTGTCACTGGACATGGTTGGCAGTGATGCTGCTGCCAAAGAAAATGGGAGGGAAGGGGAAAGGAAGAGATGTAAAGGGATGTACCTCTGTATTGAGGAATGCAAGCGGCAATATCCGGAGATATAAAATAAACACGGAGGACAAAATGAGACCCCACGAAGAAGTAGCTTTAAACGAGAGCATTGAAGACACATGGACAGAACAAACTCGACACCCAAACCGAGCTCTGACTCCCAATCCAGTGAAGTGGAAGGAAGGGCCACGACTCGGGGATGTTCTGGATGCTAATCGGAAAACTTAAACAGGAGCAAGGGGATACAGACGGAAATGAATGGAGCAAGAATGAGTGAGAAAACGATGGACAAAATAAAACATAATTTTAAAACCAATACCCAAAACCAGCTACATCTAATACCTATCAAAGAAATTCAAGCAAACCAAGACACTTAAAGAAATCAAAACAATAATCCTTAAGTAAGCCGAGGCAATCAAGCAAATGTAAACAGCAAACCAGACAAATCAGAAATCTTAGAAACTCGACACTAGCCGCAAGCCAAAGAGGTGTAAATCCCACAGGTCAAGTACACTACTAATGACCTATGAATAATTTAAAAAGTAAAAGGTAAAGAGAACCCAAATAAATGAAATTTTAAAATATGGCAAAAATTTGAGTCAGAAAAAGTTAAAAAAGAAAGCCCCTCAAACACAGCCATGGAACACTGAGAAAAATAAAACCAGAAGAAAAAGAAGAATATAAGCAGAAAAAAATAAATAAATAAAACTAAAAATAGAAAACCAAGTGTCCAGGAGTGAGCGAGATGCCTCATTTAGTAAAGAATTTGCCTTGCAAGCATGGGGTTCTGAGTTAAAGGAAAAGATTCATTTCCTACCCCAAAAATATAAACAATCAATAGTACTTATGTTGTCCTAAGGGTCCTACCCTGGCACCTCCCTGCTCTGATTCAAAATAGCAATTAACACTTTGTACCAGCTTTTGATCCGGTAGATTGTTTTGGTTTAGGTCCTGAGATGCAGGTGATCAAAAGGCTGTTTGTTGACTAACCATGTCCAGATATTATTAATCACACTTAAGAAATGTAAAATATTACATGTATTCTCTACCTTTTCCTTAGATCCTGCAATGGTTTAGTTTTTTCCCTTTTGTAACCTGTAGCGGCCCCTTTAAGAGAAGGCCAGAACCTCCCCACAGCAGTAGCTGTGGTTAGATACAAACTAGCTGATAAGCTTTGCTGTGTCCCTGAGAATCTTCCTAGTATTTTTTTTTTATTATTCTCAACAAGCTGTTAATGAATGGATATAATATGTATATATGTTTGGGAGTTTGTAACGGCAGGAGAATAAAGAGTGTGATTCAAACCACACGTGTGTGAGTTCATCCTGTTATATCTTAGATTATATGTCCTAAGTCCCTTTCCCTGTGCTGAGGCAACTGACCCGAACCTTGGCAGGAAGTCAGTAGGGCTGGACTCTGCTGTGTCCTAAAACCAAACTATTGAAAACAGAAGAAACTCTCAAAATTTGGATCTAGAACTAACCATTTCTCTTTGGGGTTCATTTTTCTCAGGTGTTTTGTGACAAAGACAGAAGTTAGCACAGTGACAACATTGAAAAGACCAAACTCCACCAGTGCAGACAGATAGGCAGCTGCCAGGCATTGGTGAGAAGGATGCAATCATCAGGGTCCTCCTTGTTTCTGCTCCCAAGTACCAGAGTAATAAAGACATGGTGATTTGTCCTTTCAAGGCTTGTCATGTGTTAGCCGGGGGCATGATAGAAAGCCCAAAGAAATTGACTTAAAAAAGACTTCATATTTATAAATGTTTAAGCGTCTTATTGCAGGGTGTGGCTGCTTTAGGCTTGTAGCAGCACAGTATGGCATGCTGGCAGGACCACGTGGTGGAGGGGGTCTGTTCCTCTTGTGACAGCTGTGTCACAGGGCATAAGAGCGGTAATGTCTTAAAGAACACACACCAGTGTGTCCCTGAAGGAGCAGAACAAGCTGCATTTTGAGAAAGAACTCCGTAGGAGGGTGAATGCTGCCCAGCAAAGTCATAAACATTCCCCCAAAACTGTGCTTGCCCTGGTCAAAGTGACCCACCAGGGTACCCAAACAGCATCTGTTTACATCTGCTTCCTTCAAAAGTCCTTGTAGGTACCTGATAACCACTGTTTTGACTGTTTTGAAATTCCCCTATACCACAAGCAGCAAATTTAAAAGTTGTATACTTTTACTCAATGCCAAAACGCCAAGGTTTGTGCTACTCTGCCTGCAGTCCCTCCCCCCTTTAAAAACCCATTACCCTGAGAGCTCAGGACCGTTCTCCCCTACCTGTTGTGGAGGTGTGTTGGATTATGGTCTGGATTAGCTAACTTGTAATCAATAAACCCCAGTGTGTCGGCATTGGATACCAGCTCTGTGGTGGTCTTGTTTGAGAGTCCCATGACTTGGGTATGAAATCACCATGTCTAGCACCCCTCAGTGACAGTAGCTTCAGCAGTAGTAGGCCTTGGCGGCGGGGGGGGGGGGGGACCAGACTACAGACTCTTAGCAATACTTTCTTGCTTGTTTAAGTCTACCTTGTAGAACTTTTACGTTTAACCAACTCGTAGTTTAGGCTTCTATTGCTGTGAGAAACCACCATGACTGAAAGCAACTTGGGTAGGAAAGGTATTTACTTCATTTCATAACTTTAAGATCATATTCCATTGCTGAGGGCAGTAAACAGGGCAGGAACTTACTCAGGGCAGGAACCTGGAGGCAGGAGCTGATGCAGAGTCCATGGAGCGGGGCTGCTTACAGACTTGCTCCTCATGGCTTGCTCGGCCTGCTTTCTTAGAGAATCCTGGACCAACAACTCAGGGCCTTGCTGTACACAATGGGCTGGATCCTCCAACTCGCAATTAACCAATTAACTAAGACAAAGCACCATTTGTAGGCTTGCCTGCACGCCAGTCTGGTAAGAGCGATTTCAAAATTGAAGTTCCCTCCTCCCAAACAACTCTAGCTTATATCAAGTTGACACAAAGTTAGCCAGCGCACTCTTGGAAGAAAACGAATATGTACAAAATTGCTACTTACTTTCCTTTTGCTTTTGAGGCCGGTTTTCCTTTTGTTGCGTTGACTTCATTCTGCTCCTGAGCTTGTGGGCCTCTTGTCTCAGTCTCCTGAGTAGTTGGGATTATAGATATTTACCACACTGCCCACTTGTTTTTGCAAAAATTAAAATTTGAATTTTCATATGATAAAATCAAATTGGTACACAAGCACGGAAAAGTTGGAAAAAATTAAAATCTACATAAAAAATGTTCCTAACTTTTGAATCAGCCTTTTTTTTAAATAAAAACTCATTTTTCTCATTTGCAAAAATGCATAAACACTATTTTGAGTTAAGACCTCACTGTTTTGGCTACGAATGTATGGAATTAATAATATTGCTTTGTCTTTCTGCCTGAGGCTCCACAGTACCTGGGGTTATGGGCACAGGTTGGGGTGTTGAGCTAAAAAAAAACATAATTTACTATTTGCAACCCTTTTATTGCAGAATATTAATAATTTTGCATAGTTGCTAGAGGGTGTCCTTCCTGGTGTCAAACAGGGAAGCAAAGAGATGAGAACGAGAACCTGGTTCTAATTGTCTCTGTCAACCTGGACCGGACTTTGAGGAGTCTGATGCAAGACTATTCATTGTCAGCATATTTAAAACACAGTGCAACTCAAGAAAAGGTTTTCAGGCAACAATCAGTCCAATTTCGGGTGCACAAAACAGCTTAAGGTGACATAGAAACTCTTTTACAAAGTACATGTAACCCTGAAGGTGGGATCCATACTAGTTAATAGGTCTAGAATTTTGTGTGGTCTCTGACCGGGAGCATAGAGGTCAGCAAGCTGTAAAAAACATGTGGCATTTCCCCTAAGGATGGGTAAAGTGGTCCAGGGATAGGAGAGTCTGGGATAGCTATTTTGGAAAATTTTTGTGAGGTCTGTCTCTATAGCAAAGGTAGGTGGGGTCTGCCTCCACAAATGGCATAAAGGTCACCAGGTTATTAAGAAAATCCTCCCCTAGCTTTCTGGGTATTTTATCTTCTCCACTGGAAAGAGACCCCTGTGAGTGTAGAATTCCTGGTTTCCCTAGTGATCTGTGGGTGCCAGGACCTTTGTGCCCCCCCCCAATAGTTGCTTAATTCTGTGTATGTGTGTACACATGTATGTGTGTGTGCATGTGTTTATAGATGGCTGAGTGTGTGTACACCTGTGGAGTCCAGAGGTCCACACCAGTATCATGGACCTCTTCCTCAATCACTTCTGACCTTATTTTTTGAGACAAAGTCTTAGTTTCTTTGAGAGAGTTATCCCTACCTAGAAGAACATATTTTGCTCAGTTTGGGTCCTCTTGGTTGCACAAGCACTTTTCAGCTGGCCATGTCCCCAGCCCTTACATGTTCCTAGCCTAAATAAAGACCATTCTCTGATGTCTTGCCTATCTTGCAAAAGACAACAGCTATAAATAGGTATTATTTCCATGCCGTCTCCTATATATTCTGAGAGACAATAATCACTGTGCTGACAGGAAAAAGGGTACGTTCAAGAAGATTTTGGAAACACGATTATCGTTTTAGAGAATGATGGGAAATTTGTGGAAATCTGACAAGAGAAAAGACGACATTTGATTAAACTGTACGTGGAAAGACACTTTCTATACGGAATAGGCACTTTCTCTTGCTTTTCACGGATGCGAGTTCAAACCATGTGTAGATCTGGACATGTGTGGATCGAACAGGGAAACAGGTAACAGATCATCCAGTGAGGACCACTACTCTAGTATGTTTATAGGATGTTGAGTTAACGTATGTGGAACCCATGGTTTCCAGCCACATCGACACATAATTCATCTGTTGTAAACGCCAACATAAAGCAATAGCAATCTATTTAAATTATTTTAGCTAAAACTAGGAGGTACGTATCGGAGCGAGTGTACCCAGGCGAGGTGCTGTGTGTATCCCCGGTATCACAAAAAGAACCACAAAAATTGTTTCGAGACTCCTTGTATCCAGATGTTAGACCAGTGTACCTGCAATCTTAACATTTTAGCACTACATTTTAAGTAGACAGAATCTTCAAAAGATGGCTGATACAGTCGAGTAGTTGTTGGCTCCCTGAAAGAGTGAAATAAAAAAATGGCCACAATCTATTAATTGTACCAGATTTCTTTTAAACTCTCCTGGCCTGTGGCATGTTAGCACTCAGGATGCTGAAGCAGGAGGACACTATGATTGAAGGCCAGCCTGATTTCTTTTCTAAGTAAATTCTATGCCAAGGCTGGGGAGGAGATGCTGAGGAAAAGCTGTCTTTGATATTGCTTTGGGGGAGTTTATGTTATCACTGCAAAGTTTCTAAAGTCCAGTCCCCGACTGTGGCACTGTCGTCTGCTATCGATGAGAAAATGCCTTCTGAGCTTTAATAGAAAAGACCACATTTGGAAGCAAGGCTGGAACAACACATGGAAAACACGCTCTAACGCTGTATTGCAAGATTTCGCCAGCAGAGGGCATAGCTGGGCATTAGTAATCACGCCCTGCTAGGCGGCATTAAAGCAGCACCCACGCGGCTGTCACAACAAAACACCAGTTACCTGATCCTCACTAAATTCACTGGTTTAGTGAAAAACTCAGTAGGGCTGGGGTCACTGGGAAGTGGCCGATTTCCAATGAACCGCACAATGCCGGTCCATACAGGCACCTCATACTGTGAATAGGGCTCCCCAGGTGGAAGGGGCTTGCCTCCACATACTGAGCTAGGGGTTGGTGGGCTGGACTGGGGGCGGGACTTGGAGGAGTGGGGCGTGGCCACAAGATGAGTTGGGGTTGCACTGGGGAGGCTTAACTGACGGTCTCAGCCAGTGCTGGGTCTGCTGACTTCCGCAGACCAGCCGGTGTGGGGTCCTTTCGTCACATGCCACAGGAGCACGTGCCCTTCTCACCAACGGTCCCACCGGTTTTTGCCAACGGCAGAGCTCAGGCAAGCACAGACACCTCTGCCTCCTACTGCAGGGAGCAAGCACAGGAGCACCCCCAACCTGCTTAGGTGGCCAGTACAAGGGTGAAGCAGCGCATGGAAACTCTTGAGGTCACAGTGGGTCCATGCAGAGCCAGTGATGTCTTGCAGGGCGGGGCTGATGTTGAAGTTCATAGAACAGGTGAATGTTTTCACTGTTAAACTGGTCGACACAGGCCTTTCACAGAAATGCTTGTGGGCCTTGGGCTATGCTTAGCTTGGGCAGTGGGTGGTTGATTGTTAGTGAATTGGTTATTTAATAAGAATTTAGCGCTTAGTCTGTACAATGTGACAAGCACGTCCAACTTAATAGTATGCGAGAAAATGCTGTAGAAAGTAAATTCGCCTTTCTTGTGTGTCATGCAGTAGTCATGGCAGGCGGAAGGGTCGTTTGGGTATTTTTTTAAATTGTTTTATTGGGCTGCTTATATGAAAACAACTCACAAGGTGTTTTATTTGCAAGACAGAAACCAGTTATGTAGGCGAAGTTAGCAAATGTTTGAGTCATTCATATAATTATAGCTCATAGGAAAACATGCTGTTGTAGTAGGGCATAAAATACTGAATCTTGTGACAGGTGCTCCTAACTGGACAATCCATCTTATAATAAGCACATATATAAACACATATGCACGCATGTGTACACACCTGTATTGTGAGGGAATATGTTCCTGCGTGTTCATAACTGTACTGACAGCCATCCCTAGCTCTAAATGAAGTCAAGCAGCCACTTCCTACTGTGAACAAGTGAATCCGGGATGAGAGAAAATTCCAGGTTAGTTCTTTGCACTTCTCCATTGAGGGCAGGGTGAGCTATGTACCCTCAGGTCAGCCAGTGGGTAGTCAGGAAAGGTTTGAGGAGTTAGGGGCAAGTCCCTGGAGGACCGAGACCACAGGAGTAACCTGAGAAAGACAGTGAGTGTACAGACTTACACACATAAATCACCTTCCGCTTGCAAACTATGTGTATCTGTTTATTTATATTTATTTATTTGATGCTATTGTTGACAGTAGGAAGCTGGTTGATTGTAGAGGACGGAGGTCCATAAGAATAGCGGTGCACAGCAACGGGGTGTGGCAACACCAGCTGCAACATTCATTGTCTGATCTGGTAAGTTATTTAAGTGACGTATTGCTGTGATTTTGGTCACTGTTTGATGGAGATACCTGCTCCCATCTCAAAAGGTTGCCGGGAGGATGCCACGGCCGCACTTTGCTCAGGGTGAGGGCTTGTCTGTTCTGCTGCTTCTTCAGAATAATTTTTGCTTGGGTTTTGCTCAGGGAGGGTCCTTTCTTGCTACCAGTGTCCTTGCTCCTTACAGTGTGGATTTCCAGTCGTAACTCTCCATTCCATGAAGGGGGAGCAGGAAGACTTTGTTCTGTAGCACGCAGGATCCCCTTGTTAGTACGACTAGCTGCTGTTAGTACGACTCAAGGGGCTGCCATGTTCTGAAGTTCTCTTGGTTTCGAGGAAATGTGTCACTTGCCTTTTGTAGCACTGTCACACGGGATAGCTGCAGTGCCTGAGAAAGGAAATCTGCCAAGCTTCTCTAAGGACAGTCTCTGACCCGGGAATTGTCCTTTCCTCTCAGAATGTCCTAGAGTTATTTGAAGCCTTGCACCATTGTTTAATTTGTCCTAGCAGTGTGGGTGTGAGATCCATGCTGTAGTCAAATTCTTCAACTTGGATTCTTAGATGACAGTGACATACGTTGTCATATGTAGAGTGCATAGTTCTGAATTTTCATGTACCATCTGTGCATCACGTGTGGGTGATTCATTTATAATGTCTCCTTGCCCCCTTTCTTTCTAAAGTTAGGAATTTAGTATCTCCTTTAACAAGAAGTCTGGCTGGCAAAGGACAGTTGCTAGATTATTCTCTGTGTTAGCATAAAGGAAGCAGAGTTTTCCATCTCCAGCGTGTGGACTTCTCTGCCTGTGACAGAGCAGTGTCTGGAAGCTGAAAGTGAATCTTTCCCCTTGCTGTCCTCTTAGTGAGCATATGTTGTCATATATTTATGCCATTAATGTCATTGAAAAGTATACAATTGAGTACGATGAGAATGTGTGGAATCGCATCCAGTTAAAAGTCCTTCACAACTCCTTAAAGTGAACCCTGGTTCCACTCATAATCACTATTCATCTTTCTTTCCTCCAGAGGCTTGACCATTTTAAAATTGTGACTCTTCATTTTATTTGTGACTTTAGAAAACTCCTTATGGTTTTTGTTCTTGCTTTTTGTTTTTTAAGACAGGGTTTCTCTGTGTAGCCCTGTCTGGCCAGAAATTCCCTTTGCAGACCAGGCTGGCCTCAAACTCACAGCAATCCACCTGCTTGTGCCTCCTAAGTGCTGGGTTTAAAAGCGTGTGCCACCACACCTGGCTCTTTTATATGTTCTTAAAGTCCCTTATTGGACATGTCTGTTCCAAATAGGTTTCTCACCTAATCTGTGCCTTGTGCTTTTATCCTATTAACAGTGTGCTCCCACCAGAACTAGCGCGAAGGTGCTGTCACTGCAAACTCCGTGTGCTCTGTCTGCAGGAAAGAGAGCAGTCAAGCTGGAACCCAGTTGGAAGCTTCCTCCCTGCTGGCTAGCTTTCCCAGAGCCGGAATGTGCTTTGCAGGCTTTGGGACAGAAAAATCATAAACAAGCTTAACTCAGCTCTGGACCCTATGTGCTACTGACTGACCTGCTGAGCCATATGCCACCGGAGCAATAGTTTCATGACCATTAAGGGAATAGCCAGCTGCTTTTGACTGGATTTGAGGCTAGTTCTCCTTAAGGAGATTCACAGCTGGTACTAAAATCTGTTCAATAGACTGGGGAGCCGCTAGGCCCTATTGTGGAAGATTCTCCTGTTGTTTTGCTAAGTGGACATGGTGTGACTGGCAAATCGCCTTCTTAAGTTTTATGTCTGTGTCAATCCCTTGGTGCTCCTCTCAGCTTTGGTCACAGAATCTATTTTTTTTTTTCAATTAGTGGTAATTGCAGAGACTCCTAACTGGTCAAAGTGTTAAGAATTGGTGAAGACTCAAAACTAAATGGGACATGATGTCATCCCAAGGGTCAGGGAACATGGCGGGAGAGGAAATGGAAAGAAGAGACAGAAGAGGTGGTGGGGCTTTTTGGACTACTGTCTTCATTCAGCCAATGTCATGCTCCACACTTATGAGCCCGGAGCAGCACCTGCACAAGTCCGGGTGCCTCAACATAGCGTCATGGTGTTTCTACCTGGTTCATGATCAGAGAGGCTTCTGGCTGAGGAATTATTGCTAATGGCAGAGACTCATGTCTGGTCAAGGTGCTAAGAGCCAGTGCTCACCCATTACCCTCCGTCTGAGGCTCAGAATATTGCAGACGATGGCGAGGAAAGATTGTGAGAGCCAGACAATGGGGAGGAAGGCTGTGATATAGTGTCTTCAAGGGAATGGAATGAGCATTGTTCTCATGAACTCCAAGCAGTTGCAGTTGCCCGAGAGGGCCTCCACAAGACTGAGCCCCTAAACTTCCATTCCCCACCAGAGCTCTATGTGAAGTGCCCGTGGCTGAAACCTCCACTGCTGTGGTTTTAGGATGCAGAGAAATGAAGGCGAAATTGAGCCGGAAGCTTTTTGGTGACTGGTGAGCTTGATTGTGCCAGAATATGCTATGAAGGCTCCAAGGGGAAGAAGTCACATGAATCTCCTGACCCTCTAACGACCTGCCAAGCAATATGCCCACCACTGGAGTAAAAGGGGGTAACCTATTATTCTGTATGATTGATATATGATGCCAAAAATGTATCTATGCCTGTTGTGTGATAGACTGTTCCAGGGCAAATGCTTATTAACCCCAGGAAGGGAAGCCACAACAGACTACTGCTTTTGAATGGAGTTTAGTCCAGCTGCCCGGGAATTTCATACCTGGTCAGTAAAGCTTTTCAGTAGTTACTAAGGAGTGACTAGACCCTGGGGAGGGAAGAGCCTACTATTGTCATAGATGGGGTTGGGGGGGTCATGGAGTCTTGTCCTGCCTAGGGGCACTACCCGTCATGATGGGCTACCAGGGGAAGGAAGTCACTGTCTTTAGTGTGGTACCACATACCACTGTCAACTCAGTCATGATCCAGTGGGTACCTTCACATCCCTGCTCATGTGAGCATCCCTCCTTAAGTCCAGCAAGTTGTAAAACAAGAACAAAATGTTCTAATAGTGGAGGAGGGTGGGTTGGCAGTGATAGGAAGAGGACAAGGGAGGATCGGGGAATAAGGCTGATCCCAAATATTTATATACATTATACAACTTTCCCAGAGTAAACCCATTCAAAAGAATACTTGGCATGCCAGTGTTCTCTCAAGGATGAGTTCTGGGCTCAATAGACCCAGTCCCTCTGAGAGGATTTGGATGTGGCTAGGGATTGCTGTTAGGTCTCCATGAAGCCTCCTGGCCTCATGAAGACTCGCCCTTCCTTGAGGATCTATTGGCAGTTAATGGGGACTGTGGGGGAGTGGAGAGATACTACTTTTAGTTATAAAATAACTGCTTTATTGCCCATGCTCCTTTAAGCAACCCTGATTGAATTCATTAGATCAAACACACAAGAGACAACTAAGTGGGTGGAAGTCTGGTTGGGTAGAGGAAGGGCATTAATGAGAATAGGAGGGGGCTCCAAAAGGGTAATAGGGGCTAAATATGATAAAATATATATGTGTGTATGAAATGTCATAATGAAACCTATTATTTTGTATAGTTAATATATACCCAAACCAGGTCGTTTACTATTACATGATAGACATTTCCTAGGGAGATGAAACACACACGTTTACCCCAGAAAGTGAACTCATAGCAGATCCAAGTAGGGGTTGCACACAAATTCAGCTTGATGATCCAGTGACTTTTGTTGAGGTTGCTTAAAGAGGTGGGATCACTTTAATGAATCACTTTGAAAAGCAACTGTGGGGCTGAAGAGATGTCTCAGAGGTCAAGAGCAGTGGCTGCCTCTCTAGGGGATTTGGGTTCAGTTCCCAGCTCCTGGGCAAGCTCATGGCCTCTGTAACTCCAGCTCAGGGCATTAGGTACCCTCTTTGGGCCTCCATAGACATCAGCCATGCATGTGGTATGAGGTAATTCATTCAGGCAAGACACTCACACACATAAGGAAAAAACAGAGTGCCGCATCTCTGTAAAGCTGGCTGCAACCCAGGAAAGCTGTGAGCCGGAGCTTCTGTAGGTTTACCGGCAACTCACAGTCCCGGGATCTCCTCTCAACCTCCGGTTCTGGGGTTTTTCCCACACCAGTGGTGGTTTATGCCTTTTGGCCAACCAGGGAGCGTCATCCCAGAAACTTGCAAGTTTCTTCCTTTTTGGACTTGTGATCTTTTGTTTACCTCCTGAATGAACCTTCCTTTCCTGCAGGGAATGTTTTAATAAAGAAGAAATGGCCATACATCATTTGCAGAGCAGGAATTTGCCCTATCCACTTGATCTTAGGAGGCAGACTGAGAAGCTAGATTTTGAATAAATTCCCACATTGTAGCTCATAATGAAATCACGTGACCAACTTCTACCTTCTAGATTGCAGTTATTCATCTTAGTTTTTGGTCCATGATCTATTGCGAGTTGCTTGTGTTTATTATGATAAATGCACCCAACTTAAAGTTACATGACACCATTTATCTGTACAGTTGTACAGTCCCGAAGGCCCATCATCTCCACAGTGTTTTCAGTATCCAGTAATCAGTGTACCCACTTAACACTAACTGTCCAGCCCTGCTCTTCATTGTCCTTTTGTCTCTGTTGGTGTGATGATCTAGGTATATTGCACAAATGCAATCATATAGATTTTGCCCCTTTGCCACGGCTTTATTGTTCGTAGCTTAATTTCCTCAAGGTTCTTGCATATGGCACTGAAGGAAAGGGGTCAGGGGAACTTGGACAAACTTGTTCTGATCTGGAAAACAGGGACTGGCCATTTTAAGAGAGGTTCCTCATTGTTCTGGGTTTTTCTTTATCTTGAACTTTGCAGTTCTTACAAATTGCTAAGAGCTATCAGGCTGGGGACCAGCATGGGAGAGGGGGAGGAGACCAGCAAAGGAAGGGCCCTGGAAGCTTCTAAGAAGTCTCAGTCTTTAGTTCCCTTGATGGGAGTTACTTGTCCAAATAAAGTGTGTTGTTTCTGTTCTTTCTTTGTGGCTTTTGCCTCTTGGATGCATAAGTCTACAGCCTTTATACTCTCTCCACACATCACCTCACTCTCCTGTGGCTCTTCTTTCTTGAATTTGCAATTCTTTTTCCTTCCCACAGAATGAGCTCAGTGGTACCTTAGATGGCCACCCTTCCCCCATGAAACCTCAAGCAGTTCTACACATCATTGTTTCCTTCCTTTGTAAGTCTGAATAATATTCTGTGGTAGAGCTAGACCATATTTCTCCAATCTTCTGTCTTACTTTGGGGTTGTTATGAATAATGTTGTGTCTGTGTTCATCTAATAATCTGTTCTTGACTCTACATTTTTCTGAGACAGTCTCAGAAGTAGAATTGCTGGATTGTAGGGTATATCTGGGTTGTTTTTTTTTTTTTTTTGGACAATTTATGTAGCTCAGGCTGGCCTTGAACTTGTGATTGAAGAAGAGTCAGGAGAACTTAGGCCAACAAGAAAAACAGAAGCAGGCTCCTTTAATAGGTGCTTCTTTCTTCCGGGGTTGTACCCTGCACACCCCACACCCAGCTAGAACATTGTACCTGTTACAAATTGCAAATGGCTGGCAGAGACAGGATGGATGGGGAGAAGGGGAAAGACTCTGGGGTTGGCAGAGCCTGGAGATCCTATAAAATGTCCAGGAGACTCAGTGTCTCCTGGTGGGCCCCCAGTTCTGGGACCTCCTCCACCCCCATGACTGCAACTGTCTGCTCTAATAACCTTTATGGTTTTCATTCTCTTCTGTCTCCGGCTATGCTTTTCTACTCCACTTTTTTAGCATTTAGCACCCCGTTGCTTCTTTCTGATTGAAATTTGATCTCCTGCTCTTCCCAGACATCCAGTCTTTTCTTTGCCCCATGGGAATAAACCCAGTGGATCTCTTCAACAAACAGCTCTCCTCCCCAAACACACATAACATGACTGACCTGCTACAGTTTCCAGAGTGCTGGGATTTCAGGTCTTGTTGAAGGGCTGGTCTGTGCCATTGATGTGGGTTTCTTCTCTTTTGTCTATGCCTATATTTGAAGGTTTCACCTTTTCAGGGTGCCCCCTAGTTTCTTCATGTTCTTCCTGAGTATTTTAGAAAATTCATGCTCTTGACTGCACTGTCCAATTGCCCCACTTTATCTTCGACTCCTGATGTTCCATTTTCTATTTGTTCATTCAACCTGAAAGGCTGTCTCATGCGTTTTCTATGTGGGTTACTGAGTTGTTCAGTGCTATTCTCATTTAAGCTTTGAATTATCATCATTAGTTTTCTTTACTGATTTTAGGTTTTACATTCTGGGTTGTCTTTCTCATTTCATTCAGCCTTATGTTGTGTTTTCTTGGGCAGTTCTTGGGCATTTATTTCCCCTAACTACGCAGAGACACTTCTTTGTGCCTCCTTTGGGCTCCTTGAATTCATTTATGAAGTTGATGACTGTTCCTTTAAGTTCTGCATCCTGGCGTTCATCTAGGTAATTCTCACTAGAGAACATTTCGATAGGACGGGCTGATTCCAGGGGCCTGGGCCTATTTTCTTGACCTTTGAGTCTTTGGACTTCTTTCATTGCTTAGGTATCTGGTGTGGAAACGACAGACTGGACTGGTAAACAAAATGTGCTAGCAGGCCTAAACCTGAAGGTTGGGAAAGGTTCAAAGGGGCCTATTAGACTGGACCAGGGGGTGTGGTTGTGAGGCCCCTGGCTGGGTCTGGGGACTGCAAAGGGTGCAGGCAGGATAGGGTTAAGAAGAGTCACTAAGCTTGGTGGGAGCACAGGATACTTGAACCAAAATCAGCTTGGAACATGAATGGGTATGAAGTATTCTTAAGACACTTTTATTTTTCTTCTACTGAGAGTTGAAATCCTAATGTTGGATTCATATGTAAATGTATTTTACTTTTAATCGTGTAAGAATTGTTTAGAGAGACCACCTGCCCATCAGTCACCTTACACGAAGGGCTGCCTAGCACCTTGTGGAATGGAGTCTAGAGTTCCAGGTAGCTCTCCCAGGAGCTACCTGCCTATTTGGCATTCTGCCTACCATATTACCTGACACTGTTTAGCCGACCCTCAGACTCCAGGCAGGGCCTTTTGGAACCATTCCAAGCACCTACCAGACATCCGACTGAGGTGCCTGGCACCATGTGGGGTCTCACCCAGGATTCCAGGCAGGTTCCACAGACCCATTCAACCCACCCATCAGTAACCTTCTCACTTAGCTACTAGGTACCACCTAGAGACAGACCTCGAACTCCTGGCAGGGCCACCAGATCCACTCGACTAGCTGCCTATTGGTCAGTCATCCTCTCCGCCAAGCTGCCTGTCTCGGCGTGGAGTCTGTCCCAGAATTCCAGGCAGGTCCCCCAGACCTATCCCACCTGCTCACCCAGCAGTCACCCCCTGTGCACCCCGCCACCTAGAACCCAGGAGGTGATTTTCTCCCTATAGACATCTCTGCTAGCAGATTGTTTGTGCTGACTGTTGTAATAAGAGCAGTGGGGCTGCGTCCCCAGCACCCCGGCTGCCTGGCTAGCTTATGCCCGAAATAACAACACACAAACTGTATTCATTTTAAACACTGCTTGCCCATTATATCCAGCCTCTTCTCGGCTAACTCTCGCACCTGGACTAGCCCATTTCTAATAGTGTGTGTAAACACCCCAAGGTGTGCTTACCGGGAAGATTCTAGCCTATGTCCATCCTGGGTTGGAGCTTCCTGGGAGAGAGGAGCTTGGCGTCTCTGCTCCGGAGAGCAGAGCTGTCAAGTCTACCCAGAAGAGCTGAGCATGGCGTCTCTGAGCTCACTTCCTCTTCCTCCCAGCATTATGTTCTGTTTACTCCTCCCACCTATGTTTTAACCTATCAGGGCAAGCAGTTTCTTTATTTAATTAACCAATGACCTTCCTCCATCAGCTGACATTTAAAGAAAGTTCATATTTTCTTCAGAATGTGTGCTGAGAGAATTTGAATTCTTGCCCTATTGTGTGTTGGAAGGCATGAAACTGATTTCTGTCAGTTTGGTGGAAGAGGGCCCTCTCTGGTCCTCTATGTTGATGGGTACTTTCTGTGCCCATGAGTTTACTCTATCCCATGTTTGTAGGTGTTGAATTACTTAGCTTCATGAAATACCGAGGGAGTGTAAGAAGGGTATAGCTCTTTAAGACAGGGAGTTCATTTAAGGTGGAAGCTTATTTTGAATTTTGGAGCTGAGTGAATGGGGAGATGCTCAGAAGAGCTGTTGTGGCCTAGATAAGCAATTTCCTTGCAGAAGGCACTAGCTTGGGCTGCCAGTGTTTTGGCTCAGGAGCATTAGTGGTCCATATTCCCTGAATGGATGGGCTTAGGAGCTGATACTGGAGTGTCCATTCTGAGAAGCCATGGCTGCTACCCTGCCTTTGCAGGAATCCCTATGGGCATTGGTGAGGCAGTGGTAGGTCACCTCTAGCCTTGCTCTAAATGCTTTGCCTGTGTTTCATTAGAAAATAATCTTGTCGCAAGCCTGAGTCCCTGACAGTGTGGTTAACTAGTTTCTCTTGTAAATAAAACCTAGGTTTATGACTACAAGGGGCTTTTGTTTATAAATAAGAAATGTTATTACGTTAGTGTATCATTTACTTTCTGTTGCTGTGATAAAAACCATAACCAAGGCAAGGAAGTCGTTTTTTTTTTTAGGTGGGGGCTCACAGTTCCAGAGAGTTAGGGTCCATAACTTGGGGAGACAGCACAGCCGCAGGTGGCAGACATGGCTGCTGGAACTAGAAACTGGGAGCTGAGAGCTCACATCTCTGCCCACAGAAATGGAGAGGGCTTATGGTTTTGAAACCTCAAAGCCTGTCTTTAGTGACGAACCTGCTCCAACAAGGCCACATTTGCTAGACCATTCAAGCATCACCATTAGCTGGGGACCAATTATTCAAACATCTAAGTCTGTTGGGGAGGGCACATTCTTATTTAAACCACCACAATTTGTGGTTTTGGATCAGCACCCCTTCCCAAATTCTCAAGATTCCTAAAGGCTGTACTTGGGCAGCCCAACTGTCTGCTAGTCTTCTACCTCTTTTCCAAATCTGCCTGTGGATGATATCCCCTTACCTTTAATCTGGAAAGGGAAGGAAATTTAGCTGGTACTATGTGGTGAGAGGCTTTGGTTTTTTCCCCTATTGTTGTTTGCTTTTCTGTACCTGTCACCAGTGCTGTCCTGTGGCAGCTTCTTAGGAGGCTCATTGCTTCCTAAGATTTGGCTCCTCCAGAACTGTCTGCCATGCCTCCAGCTCTCAGAGTCTAGAACTTGGGTCTAGGTTAGGTACAAGGTGTTTTTGCCCTGATGAGAGGCAGGAGGCTAGAAGTACCAGGGACCCGATGAAAGTGCCGGGACTTTCTAAGTGGTCTCTCAAGGCTCAGCTTGTTTCAGGATAGCACTGGCAGATGGAATGGGATCAGGTGCCATGCCATGCTAATTCTATGCCTGGTGAAGAGTTTTCCAACCACTATTGAAGGAAGGCCATTTGTGAGTGACTGGGGACTTTCCATTTTGTGGCTTCCCAGACACAGAGGTCCCTTCTATTGGTGAGCTCTGGGCTTGTGCAGTACTTGCACTGCTTGTACAGTAGGGTGAGACATAACAGTGAAGGGGTGTTGGGCATTCTCAATTCCCAATGGAAGAATAAAGAGACCACTGGCCAGTGTAGAAAGGCATAGGTGAGATGTATCCAGGAAGCACCAGGATTCTTCTTTTTTCCTAACTAGAATAGTGGCAAATTACCTCCAGGTCAAGGAGCCAGAGGTGTGCTCCACAGAGGACACATGTCCGGGAGCTGGGGATGACCTCAGGAAAATAGACATTGCATTCCAAGTACCTTGAGATGGGCATTCCAGCCTCTTGTTCATAAATGCTGACCTCTATGGATTTGAGACCTGTGCCCTTAGACACAGAAGTCTGTCTCTGGCCCCTTAGGCAGGCATGGTCACTTCCCACCCAACTCCATCTTTGCCTCTAGGATACTTGTTTCTTTCTATTACTGTATTTGCATCTCGTGCATAGATTTCCCACTGCATTGTGAACTCTAGACTGCAGAGGCCATATCTCTCTATTTGGAGAACTCTGGTGTCTTGTTCCCACTCCAGGTCAAAAGGGGAGCTTAGAGACTTTGATGAATGAATACATTCATTTACATATATGCAGGCAAAACACTTCTAGACATAAAATTAAGAGAGAATAGCATCAGCATGCGTTCTGCCCAAGGTTAACTGTGTAGAAGATCAATTATGGGTGCTGTTTATGTCCTAAAAGTTTTAACAAAAATGAAATACTTAGGGTTATATATAATGTATTTGCAAACAGTCATATGCTTAGTAATCAAATGAGTTTTACTGGTGTACTAATATCTGTGAATGTTTTTAGAATGTATGTGATGTCTCATTCTGATGATACCATTTCCAGTGGGTCTGAGAAAAGGAGTTCATTAATACTGAGTTGGACAACGGCAAGTAGCTGTTCAGAATTTCTAGATGAGACTATAGTGGACTGGCTGAGTTCCAAGCTAGCCTGAACTCTTACTAGTATAAATCCGGTGCTGTCTTATGTTAGCTATGTGACTTGTAGATCACTTAGCATGCTTGAGCCTCAACTTCCACCTTTTGTATTAGATAGTGCTTGTCTCAGTTGAAATCACTTCCTCCTATAGGATCATCAGGACATGGTCTGGTAAAGGTGCTTAACCACTGAGCCTGGTGACCCGAATCTAATCTGGTGAGCCCACACTATGGAAGTAGAGAAGCAACTTCCACAAGTTGTCCTCGGACCTCCACGTGCGTGCCACAGACACAGACACACACGAACACCCTCTTTCTCACACACAATAATGTTCTTATGAAAAGTAAATATCTAAGTAATGAGAAACTGGAAGACAGCCTAACCATGGCAGTACCCACTTGTGATTCTAGCTAGAGGGAAGCTGGGCAGTGGTAATGATAAATTTCATTTTAGGCTGGGTTAAGTGCTCTGTCTCAAACAAAATAAACCCAAGCTATAAGGTACTCAGAGTAATAGTGCCCCCAAACAGCAAGAAAAGAAAATAGCTTGAAAGAGGGAGAATTTCATGTTTATAAAGCACATTCTTGATGTGATTGCCAACGAGGAGTCACTAAGACTTTTAAATAATGCGGTCAGTCATTTTTGGCAGTGTCATAAAATACCGGGTTTTAGTGAATAGTTCACAGCTGACTAGTTCCCTCTACTGGAAACCAAAGGATTGTTGGGCAATTGATAAGCACGAGTTACATCTGAGCTAACTTTTGTTTTTATACTTGGGAGATAATCATTATATAAAAGTCTTTCATATATATATATGTTAGTGAGCTTTAATATAATTATCATAGGAAAAATGTTTTTGGGGTGCTGGGGAGATGACTCATCAGTAAAGTGCTCCTGCCCAAGCAATAGGGTCTTAGTTTGGATCCTAACATCTTATATGAAGTGAGAAGGACAGCACCTGTCAGTGCATGTCCTGAACACTAAAGCTGGGGGGAGGGGATCCCTCAGCCTGATGGCCAGTCTACCCCTCCCTTGACAAGCTTCCAAGTTCAACGAGAAACCCTATCTCAAAATGCAGAGTGAAGAGATTGAGGATGACACCCGATGTCAACCTCCACAGATGCTTGACCACACATGTGTGTACATACATGTGTGTGCGCTAGCATACACATATGCTTACATAGATGAATGCATCTGTTCATTAAATGCATAGAAAATTTTGGTCTGCCCCCTTAGATTTGTTATGGTTATAGAAGGAATAACTGTTGAAAGCATAAATATTAGTTTTGAGAAGACATTTTCAGGAAGTATGCTACTTTTCCTTAACGAAAGTTACAGTGATAACAGGCCCCTCCCTCTCCCGAGTCTCACTTGCCTGTAAGTGTTACACATTGCCCTTACTGGAAATGTAATCTCATATTCTACATACAGACAAATAGATTGAGGCACGAGGAAGCGCAGTGCCTTTCCAAAGATTATGCAGTCACTGACAAGAAATAGTCAATACATCTCTGTGTTCAGTTACTTTCTCTTGACATGATAAAACCTGTGACCACAAGCAACTTGTTTATGTAAGCATACAACCTATAATTCACCCATGATAGCAAGTCAGGGCAGGGACGCAAGCAGAGACCAGGGAGAAATGTCTTTTGACTTGTTTTCCATGGTTCCCTCAGTTTACTTTCTTATATCAACATGTACAGGGTTGCTGAGGTGCCCCTAGCATCTGCCACGCAATGGGATTCTGAGATACATCCAACAAAACCGTGAGAACTTGTCTTAAACTCAGGGGTCTCTGAGTGTGTGCTCCCTCAGAATTGTTAAAATCATCGCTCCCGTTCTATCACAGTGTGAAATTCCTTTGTTTTTCTGTGGAGACCATCAGGCTTGTGGATGGAGATGGACTTTTCTCATTCCCTTAGGTTTGTCTCCAGCATTTCTCTTTCATTGGATGGGGAAATTCTGGTGATGTCTCACTTCTTATTTCTTTGTCCGTCTTTCCGTTCTTTTCTGAATAATCCCTAGGTTGTCGAGCTGCTTACTGACTATGGTGCTTAGCACTGAGCCTAATGCATGAGGATGATGTCAGCAGTGACACGGGATGCCTGCGAGCAGTGACGGGGGATGCCTGTGGGCAGTGACATAAGGGTGCATGTCAACAGTAAAGAGAGGTCTTTGCCTCCCTCAGACCACAGATGACATGTCTAGCAGTAGAGACTCTATGTCTTCCCACAAGTCTTATCAAGCCAACTGAAACCCTCACGATGTGTTCACTGTTTGAGTCCTGTTGTTCATCATATTTCTCTTGTCATAAAATTTCACTTTTCTTTAGTACATGCCATCATTGCAATCATTATCATTTTGGCCTGCCCGGCTTTTAAAATCAATCTTGGCTGCTCTGAGCTACTACAGAAGCTCTGCATCGCCGTTTCTTGTTCTGTTGCCGTGGTCTTCGGGAGATTCATAAATTGCTAGCACTGAGGCCATTGTAAGAAGTGGAAATGTTTCTCGGTTTAGCTCTTGACAATATTAACAGTGCTCCTGTGTGGGGACATAAATCAAATCCCTAGGAAGCAAGAGTGAGCTTCTCTGAGGGCCAGGGGCTTCAGTTTTGCTGTACCACACAAGCAGACAGAAGGGCTGTCTGGTGACTTTGAACACTGGTATATCAAAATGGCTACTGGGGTTTTAGTTTGTTTTGTTTATCTTTTCAGGGGATGACTTCTTACTAAAACCAACTCATCCTGTGCCTGTCAAATCATGGAGATTCAGCTTTCTCTGTTTGATTAGTACTAGTGTTTATTTTTCCAGGAAAAGGAGAAAGAAAGGAAAGTGTCGGTGTGTGTTACAAAATGATGAGAAAATACAGGAAAGGAAGGAAGTATCCAGATGGATATTATCAACTATAAAATAAACATAAGTGATGGGGTTGCTGAAGCCCAAGGGGACTCTGTCTCCTCCTTTTCAGGAAAGAGAAACGTTGAAGAATGTGACAAACCTATGAATATGCTCCCACCCCTCACAGTCCTCCCCACAAACTCAAGATTTCTCACAAAGCTTTGGTTTCTGGCAGGAGCATGAAGCCACATTTGTCTTGTCTCCTTCTGATTCAACAATCTTCTTGTCACTTGGCATAAGCTTCTTAACCTTGCATCAAAGGTTTTAAGTGTCTTGAATATCCCCATTTCTCAGATCCTACATTCTATGTGGAAGACCCTGATTGCTTCTCTCTACTTAGGGAGGACAGATTGAGTCAAGCTGATATAGAGATCTTGGAAGATGATACTCCTTTTAAATGATATTTTAAAATGTTGGCAAAGCATTTCAAGTGCCCAGTAATGCACAATCTGTCCTTATTGCATCAGGATTCCTTCAACGATCATTTTTTGCTATAATGTCGTAAACATTAAATAAAGCCACTAGATAAACAGTGGTTTATGACAGAGTTAGGCAATTTATGCATGTCCCTATGACCTTTCAAAGTATGCAGTTTTCTTCTTTATAGCAAGCAGTTGAGTTTCTACAGGCTGTTAGGACACTACCCCCAGAGCAATTTTAGGTACTTAGAAGCTGGCCCTTCTCCATTCTGGGAAATCCCATGAATATAACCACTTAAAATTCTGCTTTACAAAGTTTCAAGATGGGGCAGGCCTAGGGGTTCAGGCCTGTAATCCTAGATGTGGGGAAGCCTGAGACAGGAGGATTGCCATTTTAAGGCCTGTAAGAGCTACAGAGTGAGTTCAAGGCTGACCTCAGCCATTTACTAAGACCCTTTATAAAGATGAAAAGTAGGCTAGAGTATGGCTCAGTGGTGTAGCACTTCTTCAGTATGTATGAAGCTCTGAGTTCAGTCTTCAACACTACGCATGTGCATGCATGCACGCGCACTCTCTCAATTTTCTCTTGTCAGAGTGACTGTTCCGTCAGTAGTTGTAGTGAATCACTCACTTGTGAAGGTTCTCCACTTACATCTACATAGCATATGCATGTGTATTTTTACTAAGAAATAAATATTTGCTAACTTGGGGGAAGCTGGGTATCTTCAGTGTTGTTTCTGTCCAAATGTGTGCTCAGCAGCACAGGGCCCCAGCGCATCCTTCTGCTGGAGCTGACAGTTCTTTATCCTCAGCATCTAATTGTATGCTACCCTTCCATTATCTTTAATGACTACTAAAGATGGGTTCCTGCATGAGTCCTTGTTGTTAGGGAGACTGGATCCTTTCACATGGTTATTGATGTCTAATGATACAGGTTTGTGTCATTTTATTTTCAATAGTTGTTAGGTAAGTTGCTTCTTAAAATATGTTTGCAAATGGATCTTATTGGATCAATTCCTTTGTTGTGACAAATGACTGTCTTCATTTGTCTTAGGCTTTGTTTCACAAGAAGGTGTTTCCACCATGGAAGCTTTCCCCAATAGGTTGAGCATCCTATGGCTGGGTCAGACTCCATTCACTGGAGGAACCAACTTCAGCATTCTAAGTTTCAAGCTCTTAAGTATGTCCGCATTGGTGGTTGTAACCATTTTCAATGGATGGTCAAAATTCTTGTTCTGAAGTTTAGAATTTCAAAGTATCTGAAACCTGCTTAATGCCCTCCAGAAGAGAAGACCGGCCTGCCTCTAATCAACCATGCCCATGTAGGCTTCTGTGAAATTGGCAAGGACCGGGTCAGGAGAGCCACTCAGACCGTAAGAGAAGCAGGGTCTTGGTACACAGGAAGGCACAATGACAGACAGATACAACACACAAGAGAGTGGTTGGATTCTGCTGCGATTTTACTGAATTCATGTTTTCATTATATAGTATTCAAACAAAGAACAAATCAGAAGGTCATATATCATTGGTTGGCACAGTGTTAAAGCCTTGTTTAGTCACATCAGCGATTTTTAGGAAAAGCATAAGACATCCTTTGAAGAGGAACTCTTGTCCTTGGGAAAGTAAATCTCAGACAAGTGGCTTCATCTTATCTAAGAATAGAAAGTTTCTGTCTCATTATTGCTATCCATGGCCCTTCCTCTTTCTAACCCTTTCTTTATTTCATCTAGTGACCAAATATGCCTGACAGCTCTCTGCATTTGCTGAAATATACTTTTTTGTACCTTCTTATGCAGCAGACACTATGGGGGTTGGGATCTAGCAAGCCTATCCATAAAGTTCAAAGTATACTATAACTCTCTTTGTCCATCAACATTAACCCATCTAGTCCCTTGCTCAGCATACACCGTGTATGACAAAGGTTCTGCTATAGTCTCACACATTCCCATACTGTGTTTCTTTATCCCGGAGCTATTCCTGAAGAGATGATCCTTGTCTTGTAGATATAAAGACTATCATTATTATAAAAGAGATTGTGCAAAGCCCATATCCCAGCTAATCAAGAAACCCGTCTATGCCTCAAGGGCGGCCAATACCAGGCCATCTGCCATTGACCTCCAGGAAGCCTAGTCCCATAGGACATGTAGCTCCTGTCCGGCACAATGCCATATGTCATGTCACACTACCACACTGGAGTTGGTGTGGCATGAAATGTTCTTTTACTCAATTCCAGTGGAGCAAGCATCTGCTGAGGATTTCCTGTCTCCCCAGCACTATTTCTTGAATGGTCTCATTTTCCCTTGCCAGAGCCCAGTGAAGCAGATAGTCCTGTTACTACCACCTGTCCGATAGGAGGATCGGAGTTAGGTAGCTTGCCCAGTGTTGCACAGCTAAGAAGTAGCAGAGGCAGGGGTCTCTTCTGCTGAATCTTCATTCTTAAGCAGTTCTGTCTAGGGGGCTTGCAAACTCAGCGTCCATCCCACATAGCAATAGTGTGACTATGGGTGATATCATTTGGGGCTGGCTAGTTTCATGTCAACTTGACAGAAGCTAGAGTCCACTCCAGAAGAGGGAACTTCAATTGAGAAAATGCCCTCCATCAGATTGGCCTGTGGGCAAGCCCACACTCTTGGTTATAATCACTGTGGGAAGGCCTAGTGTAAGGATTTTTCGAAAGTCATTTTGGCTATTGGGAGCCATGGACTACCACAAAGTCACACCACACAACAGACCTCATTGTAAGAGATTAATTGAGGGAAAGAACAGAATTAGTAGGGAGGTATCCTACGATAGGAAACATGGTTTGGTCATTAAAGCTGAGTCATGGGGGCAGGGATTTGCAAGACTTGACCAAGCCAGGAACAGGATAACTTTCCTTTAGTCTATATCTTGGGGTCAAGTCATAGCCAGGGTGGGTTTTTTTCCTGGCCCTTTTACCACACCCCTGGGTGTGTGTGGTCTTGGGTGCTATAAGAAAGCAGGCTGAGCAAATTATGGGAGAAAGCCAGTAAGCAGCACTTTTCCATGGCCTCTGCCTCAATTCTTGCATCTAGGTTCCTGCCTTGAGTTCCTGCCCCAACTTCCCTGGATAATGAATTACAAATTGTAAGATGATATGGACTCTTTCATTTTCCAGTTGCTTTTGGTAGTGGTATTTTATCACAAAAGTGGATGAAAGTTACCCTTTTAGGATGAAATTATCCAAAAGAAAGGTGTTTATTTAACATAAAACAACAAAAGTTAAACTCGTTATAGAGTCATAAGGCTAATGTACAAATCACCGGACGATTATCAGCAGATAAATGCTCACAACCAAATGGTACCTGCCTGGGGCTGAATAGAGATGGGCCTGCTCCTTGTTCATCTGACTTCATAAACTGATGGAAAAACAGAATAGGCCAGTGTAGATGGGCTTCATAGACTTCTCTTCCGTGAGAGGCTGCAGAAACCCCTTTTCTGTAGTAGTTCACTTTCTGCCTTTCGTTTCCATTGATCACATAAGCTGCAGTATTCTTAAGAATAAAATAATAGACATGCCTTCCTTCCTGAGGATCTGAACAGAGAACTTCGGTCATTGTTTAGGTCTTGTTCAGGAAAGAGTTAGGTAAACACACTCCACAACAAAGCAGTTTGCTTGGGAGTGGACTGAGCGTAAGTGATGAAGTCAGTGGTAGCATGTCATGGTGATTCATGCTTGGCATCCCAACAGGGAGACTGAGTCAGGAGAGTCAAGGCCAACCTAGGCTACACAGCGAGTCTCACATCAGATTGGGTTACACTGTGAGACCACTTTCTCAACAAACTAAATGCCAAGTTAAAAGTATTCAAAAGTAGGCAAGATGACTCCGTGAGTAAAGGCGTCTGCTGCCGAGTGTCATGACACAAAGTTGTAGATATTTCAGGACTGGTGGTACCCAGAGGCTGGACTGTTGTGCAGAGACATGGGTGCTGAGTGCCGTTGTCCCTCTTCCCTATTTTAGTCTTGCCCCGTGGTCACTTGCCTTTTTATTTGAATTTTTATTTTTAGTTCTGGGATTAGACCCGAGATCATGCTTGAAAACTCTTTCTGTCCTCTCCTCGCTCTTCACCCTGTTGAGCGAGACTTACTTCCCTTCACAATTGGCTTGTTTACAGTGGTCTGTTCTGCTAATGACTTTGTTTGTGACCCACTGAACACTCATGAACATTTTGTTCAGCTGGGAGTGGTGGCACCTCAGAGCAGAAAGAGGCAGAGGCAGTCAGATCTCTGTGATTTCAAAACCATCTGGTCGAATTGCAGGCCAGCCACACATAGGCTGTGTAACGAGATCTTGTCTTGTCATTTTTGTTGTTGTTGTTAAAAAGGACTTGTTTGAGTCTTGTTTAGTCTGTGTAGTTTTCTTGCTATTTATGTCTGTTGATCTGATTTGGTGGTAGACATAACTTAGGTTTTATGAAGTTTCTCTTACAGTTTCATCCATGTGTACAATGTGTTCTCCCTTCCATTCCATCCATCCCCTTTATCTCCTCCACTTATCAGTCCTCACTCCTTAGCATTCTCCTTCTCACATCCATATCTTTTTGTTATTTTGCAAAATTCTGAATTCAACCAAAGCCATCTGTGTGACCATGGTTTAAAGCTAAATGCTGGAGCCTGATGACTGGGTAAGTGCCTTCTCTGTCTATGACCGATGGTGCCAGGACCATTTCTTAAATGGTTCAAAAATTAAACTGTAAGGAAACCTATAATTCTAAAATGTTAGGAAATAGATAAGAAACAACAACAGAAAAAGGTCCAAAGCAAAAACTGAAAAGTATTTGGACCAGTAGATGGCAGTAGAACATTGATTTTCAGTTTAATATTGCAAGACACAAAACTAGCCAAATATTAACAAAACAACAACAACAACTAATGGTCACCAGTGTGGTTTAGATGTCTTGCCAGGCATGGTGGTGCCTGCCTGAAATCTCAACACTTGGAAGTCTAGGCCGAGAGAATTGATGTCAGTGTGAAGCCAGTCTGGGCTCCATAATTATTAGACGTCTCAGAACAGTGAAGACAAATAGCTCAAAATCCTCAGTACTTTAGTTAGTGGTGATGTATTGACATTGGTTGTAAGACACGGCAGTAATTCTGATGAATAAATGCACTCTATCAATGGAAGTTGTTAATGATGGGGAACTGGGTAGGACAGCATGAGTATCCTTTCTGCTATCTGCAATTTAAAAAACAAAAACACATTGAAACTGTTCCCCAAATAGTTTGATCTATCTATCTATCTATCTATCTATCTATCTATCTATCTATCATCTATCTATCTATCTATCTATCTATCTATCTATCTATCTTTTTCTTTTGAGACAGGGTCTTACTAAATAGGCCTGCCTGTCCTGGAGCTTCAGTATGTACACCAGGCTAAGGTGAAACTTATAGAGATCAGCCTGCATTTTGAAATTATTTGTTATTTGGAAAATCACTCTTGTCATAGACTAAGTAGAGAACTATTCTCAATTGCTCAATCGTTCTCCTCTTGAAAACTTACATCTGGAAATCTTTCCAAATGAGGCTGTAGATACGCCAAGTTGAAAAGATGCAAAGTTTTTGTTTAAACATGAAGAGAGATACAAGTTCAGGTGTCTCCTGCAGCTCTATGTTCTTTATACAGTTATGAAATCAGGACAAAGTGTCATAGATCAGTCACTCCCAGGTAACTGTAGAAACAAGTCCAAGAAAATCCCTGCCCTTTTATTCAACATTTTTCTCTTTAGGGGTTGTTCTTTGTGGGCATTGCATCACGGCTGTGGACGCTGTCGATCACAAGCCCATGTAGAGTCACACGACTGTGGAATCACAAAACCTTGGCCCACAGTAAGGGAAGATTGAGCATGCATTGAGCTAAAATTAATTTAACATCAAATGCGGAGTGAGTCTGGGCGATTCTGGCAGAACTCGGCAGTGTTGCTGGGCAACTGAGCTGCAGTCTTGGTTCTGAACACACACAGGACATGTACACTGCACGCTGTCACTCGGCACAGTGCCAGGTAAGACTGCCTGAAGCCCCTGGCTGCAGACTGGAGTCCGCCGCACGCTATCAACCACTGTTCTTTGACTATATACTTTTCAAAGGTTAAGAGCCAGCTCAGCTGGTAATGCGCTTGCTCATTCATGCAGCCCTGAATTTTCCCAGAGCCCATGTAAAAACCCACTGCGGTTATACATTGTAATCCCAGTGCTGGGGACACAGGGATCCTTACTCCCTCTAGCCTATACTCTAGCCTACTGCTGAGTCACAAGTGATTTCAGGTCACTGGGAAAACTTGTCTCAAAAGTCACGGGGAAAAGTTTGGATGGTGCTTTAGGAATAACAGCCAAGGCTGACTCCTGGCTTCTGCCCACACATACACACATACCCACACACTCAGACACACACAGAGGCAGACATACACATAGATACACATACATACAGACACAGACACAGACACAGACACATACACATAGATACACAAACATACAGACACATACACACAGACATACACATAGATACACTTACACAGACACACACAGACATACACATAGATACACATGCATACAGACAGATACACACACAGAAGCACACATAGATACACATACATAAAGACACACACACAGACAAACACATAGATACACATACGTATTGACATAGACAACACAGACACACATACACACAGACACACATACACACAGACACACACATACAGCCACACACATGCAGACACACACATACACACACATACAGACACACACACAGACACACACATACAGCCACACACATGCAGACACACACACATGCACACACATACAATAAGACACACACAGAGACACATGGATAGACAAACACACAAACATACAGAGACAGATGGATAGACAAACACAAACATACAGACACACACAGAAACACAATTGCATAAAGTTGTGCACACACAAACACAAATAAAATTGCTATGTTCCAACTCCTTTCCTACACATTTTTTCACATGTTTGCTATTAAATTTCTCACAATTTACTGTTATATAGAGACGTGTGTCCACTCGACTAACACTGTACAGTTAAGTAAATTACCTACTTTCTTCATGTCTTCTCTCTTAAAATAGTTAATGAAGCCAACATGCATAAATGTGTTAGCCATCAATTGAGCATGGGCCACGTGCCAATAGCCACACGCCCAAAAGAAAATTGATTCTCCCTTTCTAGCTGGCACCAATGGTCAATAGTGCTTCCACCTGAGGTGAGGCCTCACAAATCCCTCCTCCATCCATGCTAGAGGGTTGACAGGCTTGATCTTACACAAGTCATGTGCAAATAAGCACACTGGCTACAGGTTCATGAATACAAGGCCCATGTGGTGTCCAGGAGACAACATGCCACTTTCAAGATCTTTCCCGAGCCTTTGGGGTGGGGTGGGGGATGGATAGAGATGCCCAGTTTAGGGCTCAGAATTAGGGAACTTAGGCTCAGATTTTTGACTGTTTATAAGTCTCTGCCTTAACCATTGCCTACAGGGAAAAATAAAAGATGCTCCACATAAGGTCGAGCACTGTATTGCTCTATGAACGTAACACAAATGTTTAGAAGACAGTTTGACCACATGCTTGTTTAGATAGATAATAGTATTTTCCCTTCAGGTTGTCTATGATCTCACTAGCCAGGACTATTGATGAGGTTTATGTCTAGACATGATATTGCCTGTTTTCTGTGATTCCCATTCTGGGAATGGAATGCTTACCCTGGGTCACTGTACCTTGGACATCAGTAACATATATTTTATAGAAAGTAGCCACAGAGTTCACACTGAGTCTCAGAGGAGCCAATGGGGAAGGACTGTCAAGCAAACCTGAGAGTCAAATGGTATGAAGTCCTTTGAAGAGGCCTAAGTGTATTGTGCATTATGAGAACACAGGAGCCCATGGGAGCCAGAGCAGGAAGGGGAACTTAGAGAGAGCTTCAGTGGCCTCGTGCTCATGTTTTGAAGACTTGGTTCCTAGTGCAGTATTGAACAGACACGGGGCCTTCAAGGCCAATTGAGTCTTGGAGACCCTCACCTAATGACTGGATGAATCTATGTATGGATTTGTGGCTTGAGAATTCTCCAGAAAGCAGCATTTGAACAAGAGCCAGCCCCTCTTGGCTTACTGGATACTGTGAGGGAGACAGCTTTACCCCAACAGCTATGCCCAGCATGCCACAGGAAGCCGCCAAATATGGTCTGAAACCCCAAACAGCTTGATACATCACACCCTGTTCTAAGTGGACAAACTCAGGCATGTCTCAGTGATGCAAGCTGGCTAGTACACCTTCCTCATTCACATCCTGTCCCCTCTGTGTACACGGGTCCCATGAAGACAGCAGTCTGTTTAAATGCAATTGTCATGAAGAACACCCTGAGCTGGAACTCCCCAAAGGCATTGCAGGCAGGATGGTTGCTGTGCTCTTTTTTGCAGATAGGGAAAAAAAAATCAAAGGGATCGGTGAGCTTTTGAGTAGTATGGGTTTGGCAGACAACGAATGTCCCAAGGTCATTGTTTGGTAGGTAAGTTTTGCTGGTGCACAAGATGCGCCTTTAGCAGCGGGACCCTTCCTGTCATATGGAGCTGCTTCCCTTTTCTGTCTTGTCACATAACCTCCCATTCAAGACATCTAGCTCTTTGATTGACATCCCTTGAACATCCACTGAAACAGCCATATCTGTGGGTAGGCTTTAGAAGGACTCTCCTGGACATGGATCCGAGATGGAGAATGTCCTCAGAAGAGTCACCTACGGAATGTAGTGAAGGAGTCAGATTCACCAGCTACTCTTGGCAATGCTGGAGAACATGCTCATGCTACTCCGTGACTCGCAGTCCAGAACTGTCTACTGAACTCTGTCAGGCTCCCCTCTGGCTGATAGTGCCACTGTTTCCAGTGGTCATTACTACATGGTCTGTCAGGGTCTGAAAGCCACACAGATCTGCATTTATTTCCTGCAGGTAGCTCAGAGTCTGGAACATTCAGAAGCATTTTGAATGACTTGGTACTGTTGGAGGGACCCAGAGAGGCCTCCCCATGTCCTTGAATTTTGCCTTTTCAGTTAACTTCCAACACGACATGGAAGAACCCACCACCAAAATGGTGACAGCTTTCCAGAAAGGAAGTGGAAGAGAATTTCTGTGGCCATCTTTCCCATTCAGAAGCATGTGAGAAACACATATCTAAAGTAAAAAGTGTGCTATCTTATATCTCCTACCACTGTAAAGCACAGAAAGAATAGACTGGGGGCCATGTGCAAGAAGAAGCAGTTTGCAATGACCAGAGGTGAGCCTGGCTCCAGTAACTTTGAGCTTTGGCTCACAACCTTAGTTGGTCAGTTCTTTGGTTGAGTACCAAAGTGCAGCTCGCTCTAATGAGTCTGCTGACCCAAGTCCCCACTTAGTGGGGTGCTTAGTCCTTCCCATAGAGTAAGCTGAATAGGATCTTTGTTAATGCGAATCCCAGTTGACAGGAGACCCTGTGCATTGCGATCCATACCGACTAGGTTGCCCAGTGATTAGACTACTCTTTGGAGTCGCCCAGTGCTTGTTCTGTCTCATTGACAGGGATCAGTTTTGTCTGGAGTCCTCATTGATTGAAGTCCCCACTTCCTTACTGGAGTTCTCTGGGGTTGGAGGCTTCACTGACTTTAGTAACATTGGAATTCCTACTAATTAGAATCATACTCATAGGAATCCCTGTTGACTGAGAAGGCTGATGTTTCTTACCTTTGGCTTTTTTGTCTTGCTATCCCTCCAAGAATGAAGCGAGGGGACCGTGAAGAGTCAATAAACAAAGGGAAATTTATTTGCAACATAGGTGCCATGATTCAAACAGAAAACTAAAAATTCAACCCAGAAAGCAGAGACTAAGACCCTAGCAGGCAGTAGGGTGCCTATGAAGAGAGGTTGGAAAAGTTAAAGCTGTAAGCTCCAGGAAGCTACCCAAGAGAAGTCTTCTTTGGAGACCAAGTCTCAGAAGCAGGAGGTCTCAGAGGGCAGAAGAGCAGGCCAGTCTGTCCCTGCTGTAGAGAGTCAGTCCCTCAGCGTGTGGTGGCAGCCTCTCAGAGGCTGAGGCAAGAGCCTGGCTCCTGTGAGGTGTTTGGAAGGAGCCTACAGTTTTCCTCTGTCTTCTTCCATTAGTGATCCTGAGTGTGACTTTGTCGTCTCCCGACTTTTTTCAGAGGCAGGGAGCCAGAGGCAGGAGCCAACAGAAATCTGTAAAGGCAAAACTGAGATAGATACAGTTTGAGAATCTCCTTGCCCTGTCTATACATTGGGAGTAAGGAATAGGGGCCAAACAGGGAAAGACCTGTCAAACTCAGAGAAGGGAAAGTAAAAAACATAAAACTACCAAAACGGAGACGGGGGTTTGGGGTGGTGGTGGTGGTGCCGGTTCTGATGCTTCAATCAGGTCTACTGCTCTGTCTCCTCTCCATCCATACCACAGAGGAAACTGGAAAAGAAGGGGGCAAGGACACTGTGGTTTTCACCTGGGTTCAGTTCCTCGGGTTATTTTTTTCAAGTCTACAGCTGCTGATTCAACTTGAGTCTCTGTATCTCTTTCTCTCCTTTCAACCCAAATCCCCTGGGGCTGGAGTTCTGGATGGCTAGAATATTCCCTGGAGAACCTGTATCATTTGCTAAGGCCCTCCTTACTGGAAAGGTCATTTGTCCTGGAATGAGAAACACACAGTAGTCTGGGTTTCCCACATGTGTGCCTCAGGGTCATGGAGCTCAGTGCACTGTGGCTGGCCGCTTTAAATGCAAGAACACTCACGTCGGACACTTCGAGTGACTGTGACCACCCTGCTTTGCACCGCTCTCAAGGTGGGTCCTCCTGTCTGAACTTGTTGACCTTTATCTTCCCTCCCCATCACTTCCTGTTCTTATCGCATAGACCACCCCCCTTCCTGGGACCTCATCATCCTTAGTCTCCATCCTCATCCTCATCCTCTGTAACATCTTTCTGCTCTTTACTCCGGTTTCACGAGCAGAATGGCTCTGCACATTATGGTCTGTGATACCCGCACTTCTGGTTTTATAGGATCTTTTTATTATGTAGTAGTAGGCAATAATAAATTTAAAAAAACGGCAGTAAATGGTGGAAGAAACAGCAGGTATAAGAAAATACCTCAAATTGAGGGAATTTACAAACATTCTAGAGATGACTGGGGTGCTCAATTGTGAGAATACATAAAATGTAACAAAACTAGGGGTCTGAAATCGCCTGGGGAGCCCTACGAGGTAGCTAGCTTTGAGCTCTTTGTGAATGAGGGACTTCTGGCTTTCCATTCCCACTGCAGGCATTTCCCTATCAAGGGAGAAACCACGGTAACAGCTGTTACAGATTGCCGTCTCGATGTTCTCAGAGACAGTTTTTACTATTGGATTGGACTGTTTTGCTTTTCCCTTCCTCGCTTGTTCCAGAATGTAAGGGGACAACCAACCCCCAGAGCAGAGATCTTGGAGGACGCTTTGACAAATATGGTTGGGGGTTCAAATGTGTGTGTTGGGAGTTGGGTCATTTTCCACTTCCGGATCTAGTCTTTCGGTGACCATCAACAGCACATGCAATGTATTTATAAACGGGTAGTGGGATTTATCTTCTGAGGTGCCAAATGCGCTGGTAGGCATGACTTAGCCATTGCTTGATGTCTGGATCTAGCCTCCAAATGCGCTTTGCCCTCTGAATGTACAAATTTTACTCTACCAATAGACAAGGGCATGAGAAAAAGCAGAGATAAAACCAAATGTCGAAATGTACCTGGCTCACTTCATTCAATTGTTCTTGTAAATCTCCCCTTGCCCGCTCACTTCTTGGGAGACATGCTCATCTGACAAGTCTGACAAGGGTGCGGATTTGTGGAGGTAGCATGCACCAGCACAGTCTTAATAGGCATACCCCAATACTCTTCCTCCCTCCCTTCCAGCCCACGGGCTGGCCTGAACTAGATGCTGATGTTCAATTTGTTCTCTGCCTTCTCTGATAAACTGTGGGAAAAATCTGGTTTCTTCCATGTGCCCCCCTCCACATTTTCTTAGTGAATAAATTCACAGTTCCATCATAGAGCCTTGGTGGGCTCTAGTCCAAATGGCTGTCCTCTCCTGCAGAACAGGGCATTTGTCTCTCCTCTTTGCTTTTCTTGGTCTTTATAATCACTATCAGTTCATACTGTGATCTCCAAAGGAAGGTTTACTGGTCCTTCTCCTGGGGGGCAGAGGGAAAGTGGCAGGGTCTTCAGTAGAAGGGAAAGGAAAGATGCCACCCCTGGGTTCCTAGGCTTTCTTTCCTTGGTTCTAATAGCCATTGTCCTGATGTCTGGCCCCTAATTAGGTGGTACCTGGCCATGGTTTCTTTAAGATTTTGTGTATTAAAGGCTCTTTTATGTCTTGAGTATCAAACCCATTATCTTTCATGGCTGCCACAATTTCAGAGTCAGGGCAGTTTGTGTCTTCATTGCAATTAATTGTTAACGTCTTTTTGCCTTTTGTAGCCATGGGTGACCCATGAGATTTTGTACAATTGGCCTCTGCTTTTACTGTTGGCCTCTGAGTATGTTACTAATAATGGACTAATAATGCATGCTCCTTAACTCTTTAGGAAGCTTATAGGGGGCACAATTTTGCACTTGACAAAGTTGTTTCCTAAGCTCTGACAAGGTGGTCCCTGCAAACAGGACAGGCACCTGTTGCCATATTAATAAAAGAGGACCCCCAAAGTCAGATGTCTACTTGGAGGTCATTGTAAGGAAATTCCAGAAAGACGTCTGTGGGGAAGGAACAAACTTTTCATGTTGCTTCAGTCTTTGTAGCCTTTGCACAGGCTGGAATTTAAGTTATTTTTACCCTGCTGCTCCCTTTCCATTAGGACAGTATCAGGACCTAGGCGTCTCTGTAGGCTAAGTCTTCATCAGGGGCAATAGCCTAGAGCAGTTGTGTGGCCTCTTCAGGGCAGTGGTCTCCTGAATGTGATTAAGTAACTGTTTTCCTTCAGTCGCTTCCATGAGTGAGAAAGTGCTCTGTTGGGTTTTGATTCCTTAGAGGAACAAAACAACGGTAGGGATCAGACAGGCCTCACAAGGGCCACACCTGCATTCACTGGTTTGAACCGCTTCTCCTGTTGCACGAGAACTTGCTCAGGGTCTGGTTCACCTTAGGATAATAATTGTCTCTTCATCATGTGTGACAGGCACAATATCGGGCCCTGCTCTTGTCTTCTACTGTCCCTACTCATTGTAGGTGGGAATGCTACTACAAAAGAGAAAGAAAGCAAAAGAAGAAATGAAGTATGATAGCACAAGAAATAAAAATAATTAAAAGGAAAGAAAAAAAGGCAAATACTAAATACCACATAAACGACTAAAAACTAGAAAACCAAAACAACCCAGACCATTAAAATGAGAAATCCAAAAATCAGCTCGCAGTTGAGTGAGGTGGAAGGATCATAGTTCAGAATGGCTGAGTGTGAGAACATGAAAAGGTAATAAAGAAATGAGAAAAGATGAGAATAAAAAGAACTGTCACACCCCAAAATAAATAGCAAATCATTAAAAGTAAAAACTCAAACTGAAACTCCAAAGCAAACACCACATGTTTGCCAAATGAAAGAACACCCAGAAAACCACAAAAAGTTAAACCAGAAAGAAAAATTCAATAAATAATTCAATAAATCCAGAAAATCTCAAATTCAACCCAACCGGACAAAACCAAAGAAAATCAAAACCTGGCTAAAAGCCAAATAGCTGTGACCCAGACCCAGAACATTCCCAGAGGCAAATGAATTTGTTATAAGGGGGGGGAATGAAAGTAAAATAAATACCAAGGTATAATGAAAACTAGAACAAAGAAAACCAACACAGACTAAAAAAAGTAAAAAAAAAACCTAGGAATCAATTAGACAAATAAGTAGGAGCAGATGAAAACAGAAATAAGTAAAGCAGGCCAAGGAAAAGCTGATCTAGAGCCTGGGGAGATGGCTCGGTCCACAGAGGATGCTTGTTGCAAGCCTGAGGTGGTGGGTGATAGACAGTACCAATCTCAGTAAGACGAGCCAACAGATGTGCACCGCTGGGTCTCCTAGGCTGGCCAGCCTAATCTACGTGAAAACTCTAGGTCATTGAGAGACTTGACTTCAACAAAGGCCATACCTGTAGTCAGTCAGTTGGGCTGAACTGTCGCCTCCAGCAGCAAGCTTCCTTTGAGTTCAAATGGGGAAACGCTTGAAATCCCAATGGGGCAGCTATGCGTGATCTAGGAAGGAAAGTCCTTTCTGTGTACAGTAAAGATTCCCCAGGTGTTGGCATTCCTGAGGGGCCTTCACTATTCTCCTGAAACTTACATGGCTACTGGAGGCCTGTCTTGCTCTGACTTCTGGAGAGGTGTGAATGTTCTGCGTCAAAGGATTGTCAACACAGTGACTTGATCTGACGGGAGTGGGGCTGGGGAGGGGACTGGTAGTAGCACCAGGACCTTTCCCAGGTTATGAACTGGCTTTTTGGAGTCTATTCCTTATGATGGGATACCTTGCTTAGCCTTGATACGGGGAGAGGGACTTGATTCTGCCTCAGTTTTGTATGCCAGAGTTCGTTGACTCACCAATGAAGGCCATATCCCCTCTGAGGAATGGTGGGGTAGGAGATAGGAAGGGGGGACTGGAGTTGGTATGTAAAATGAAAATTTTTTTAGTTAAAAAGTTGTCCCCATGTGTGTGGCAGGGTGGTGGTAGCAGGAATAGGATTTCCCTTAGCTGGACTGTGGGACAGATGACAGTTCTGACATTGCAAATACTCCATCCATGCCTATTCCTTCCTAGGCTTCTCAGAGGCCCTGTTGTGTGTGAAGAGCTCTCTGGTGGCATTGAAGGGGGGACACTGGGCATTCACCTTCGAGCAAATGTGCTGGACAGGCTTACACTTCTTTCAGGCTGATAGTAAGTCAGAGGAAGTTATGAGTACTTATATTCATGTGTGTTAACTCTGCAGAAGCCAGCTCTCTGGAAATTTAGGAAGGCAAGATCTAGAAAGTGTTCCGATGTATCTTCTTTTGTCTGGGGAAGGGTGGTCATCACCAATGGCTCCCCTAGGTCCTGTTCTCACTTTTGGGGGCTCTTGGGTGCAAGGGCTTTAAAAAGCACCTGGTATATATATTTATGTATTTATTCTGCACAGGGATCCAATCTGGACTTAGTGAGTAGAAAGTCTCCTCCGCTGTGAGCAGACCCTGGCCTGGGCTGAAAGTTAGATGGGCTGGATTCTTCCTGGGTAAAGCTTGATAGGTGCTTTCAGATTGCTGTGATATCTAAGAACTTCTGCCTTTCTGCCTACTATTTTGAATACATGTGCATGCGCCCAGAACCAAATAATTGGGCGCATCAGGGCTGGCAAAAAGTCCTGTAAACTGTCCAACAGCTGTGCCATAGTTCCTGCTACCCTGATGATCTTTGGGACTATGACCACATTTCTTCTCAATTAGATAACCCTGCCTGGCCAGGAATGATTTTTAGTCCCTTCTCACTAAGGATGCGTGTTCTCTGTCTGTATAAAGACTGTCTTATGCTTTCTATAAGGTTTACTTGGAAGCTTATTGAGCCCCATGGGTAGTTTAACAGTATGTGCACATGTCGTTTGAATTTATAAAGTATGCACTTGAGATTGACCTTTCCTTTATTAAAGCACTATTACATAGCACTATCTTCTAAATGGAAGAATTGCCATGGCTCCGGTGTGCCAGATTTCAAAAGATCATCCCAGCTTGGCTTGTTGACTATTGATCTGTGGATGTTATTATGTCTCAGAAAATGCCTAATTATTTTTCCAGGATGGAAAAGAAAGCTGGAAAGCTTAAGCAAGTGATAGGGGTCTGAGCAAGTTATATAAGGTATGTCAAAGGTCAGAATTTGACACATTGATGTCAAGGCTCTGTTTAAATCAATGGAGTTATGCTCTAGGTTTAACCCTTACAGAACAAATATGTTTATTTAACCAAAATTTAAGTGTTTGGCTGTAGCTGTCACTCTGCGTGTTTTACTGCCATCCTTGAAGGCCATACTAATGTGGTCAGAAGGATTAAAAGGGAGAATCTATTCCCTCTTGCTCTCCAAGGTCAAGTACAGGCACAAGCATCTCACCAGATGTTCTTTGACTGTGGAATCACCTTTTCTTTTGTTCAGAAAGACTGTGGAGATGCCACCCGCTGAAGTGGAACCAGTGTCCAATCTACAAAGAAGAGGGTCAAAGCAGAGGGAAAATGCCCTCTATGTTTCCAAGCAAAACCATGGCTAAGCCTTTGAATTATCCTCACATGGAATGAACACAGTTGTAAAAGGAAGGTTAGATGGTTCTGAGGTTTCTCTTAAACCCAAGTCACCCTCAAGGACCATATCCTCAAGTGGCCTTGACAATAAAAAATAAAGAAATAAGTAAATGTAGTTATGTCCACTTGCATGGTCTTAAACTCCCAGCAGGAAATATAACCAAAGAATAAAATGATTGACTCTTGTGTTTCTTTAACAGTTTAAGAAAGCACACTCCCTAGACATTAGGTTTAAAACCATATGAGATGTTGTTTAGACAGCTATTTCTCATTGGCAATTTTATTCTTGATAATAAAAAATGTTGCCCAGTTATCAGATGTCATGACCTTGGCCCAATCCCACACTGCTGTGTCTACCTGCAGTCAAGAGAGACAAGTCCACTATTGTTTTAATGATCCTTTGATTTCCGAGTTACATTTCTTTTCTCTCTCGTTCTTTAGAAGCCATGTGAGAGAGACCTCACTGTGATTCTGGTCACTCCAACAGTTATCAAGGTATCTGGAAACAGATCCTGGGTTCATCATGCTCCATCTCAGCCTTGGATCAGTTGCTACTATGTGGGACTTTTTCTGAAAATGCTCACCTACGTTGGTCTGTAATGTGGTGGCCTAGTATCCACCTGTCTACTCCTTCAGTCCTGCTTGTAAAGGTGGCCCTTTAGATGCAGCCATATTGCCTGCCAAAACAAGACTAGCTCCAGGAGCCTGCCTACTTCACGAGTTGTTCCCTCTCTCTTGGACTGACAGTCCCCTGTACTACGCCCCCTCACAGCATGAAGCAGCTAGAGCGATCATCACCCCCTTTCCTGACAGCAATTGGTGTCAGTCTCTGAGGGCGGGAATAAAGGAAAGTTAGATGGTCATAGGTAGACTAGGAATGGAAGAGCAGGCTTCCTGAGATGGCGGCTGCTTACTCCCAGAAGTCACTGTAAGGAGCAATGGCAAGAAGACATGGGAGCTGAAATGAGGGGGAAGGGGAAGGACATAGGGACCCTAGATAGCACCCATCAGATCCCTCGAGAGGATGTCTAGCCCTTGGTCTCTCCCATTCTGAAGGAATAAAGCTGCTGCTTTCACTTTCTCCATGGCTTAGTCTTTTGTCTTCTCTAACGTTCAATTTGTTTGTTCATGCAAGGGAACAGCTCAGTCATCCACTAAACATCATCAACCTCCTTATGCAAATCATGCATGCGCTTCCACAATGCCTCACGTGAAACTCATAGAAGTGGATTACCTTAGGTCTGGAGGGACATAGCTTTCATTAACTTTCTCTCAAATTGCAATACTAGCATGTCTAAATCACTCAACTTATTAACCACTGTTACACACACACGAGAGAGAGAGAGAAAGAGAGAGAGAGAGAGAGAGAGAGAGAGAGAAAGATAGGGAGACAGACAGGCAGACGGAAAGAATATGAATGAACGAATGAATGCAGATGATGAGAGAAACTTAGTATTCAGAATGTGAAAAATTACATAATAAATATATTAACATCAAAGGAGGTATGTTTATAGTCCACGTAATGTCAGGAGTGACTCTGTAAGACAAAAGAAGTGTATATAATGACTATACTATCTGATCAACAAATATGTCCTCAAGAGGAAACCTGATTTATCACAATGCTTTGCTGCGGTGAGAATGCCTTCCCTGGGGAGTCACGAACAGCACCTACCCCTTACAAGTGACAACTCAAACAAGAGTCCACCATAGTTCACACTGAGGAACCAATATGTTGGGCTTACTTACAGAGGATGGGTGAGGGGATGTTAGCAGGAGGCTGGGTGACCCTGAAGCAGTTACACTGACCTGTCTTCACCCAACATTGAGCATTGAGCGCTTCCACATACCACACAGAGTGAGCCCTTTCCAATACAACATCCCAGACTAATACTCTAGGATGTTCTGAGAATCCAGCCTACAAGGCCAGGAGCAGCAAGGGCAAAAATGACTCAGGAGTGGTTGGAAACTCCAGTGAGCGTCTGATGACTCAGCATCCCATCCTTCCATGAGGGAACATCAAGACTCAACAAGTCCAGTTCGGACAGACCACTGAGAGTCAGTGCAGCTCCTGTGATGAAGATGGGGGCTGTTTTGTCGAAGGACGGTGTGCTACAACAGCCTGAATATTGTACTGTGGACATTAAGTACAATGAAGGGCGGATGGTGGGAGCCACTTTTCTCACCAATGGAGCAGAAGGTGGCTGTGCTAACCACTAAATTATGAACGCCTCTCACTGCTGGAAGGGAAGGAACAAATTAAGGGAAATAAGTTCAAAAAACCCATGTGATAATGTGCAAGAACTGCAGACAACGTGTAGCGCCTGCACTACAGGACAGTTCATGAGCAGGACAAGGGGCTGGAGACTGAAACACATAGACACACAGAGACACGGGTCATCCTTGAAACAAGAATGCCAACTTTATTGTGCTCCAGGGAAGCTTATATAGGGACCCTTAACTGATAGCCTTGCCCCAGCTCTTGGGATTTTCAGCTGTAAACCCACCAGGTCTCGTGCTCAGAGCAGCTGCAGGCACAGGAAAACAAGTTGTTTACTCTGTTTTCTCTGGCAGGCAAAGGGTCACAGAAAGACAGGGGTCTGAGAGTCTGCAGCCCCAACAAACATGGATTGATCTTTAGACTAATAGAAATGATCACAAAAAGAAATATTTATAAATAGGTATTCTATACCACACATGTATTTTCTTGCTTGGTTGGCTGTCAGCGACTAAGCAAAACAGCTATAAGCAAGTACAGCGTAACATCTTGGTTTCAAATATTCTCTCACAAAAAGGACCAGGGTTCCTTGAAGAAATAACTTCTCTGGGGGCAAGGAATGTGCAGAAGGAACCTAGGACACATTGTATCACAGTGCTATACTACAACTGGGTGGAGCGAGGGAGAGAGAAATATCCACATCAAACCCTCTGAATAGCCAAAGCCTGAACACTTTGTGGAAGGCAATAAACCAGGGTTGAATAATGATCAAAAAACATAAATTCTACTGGATATTCATATTGATAAAATGGTTATTTAGCAGGAGCGAATTTGTACAGAAGAATTGAAAACAATCCATGGAGACCCTCAGGCCCAAGGACGAGGATGCGTAATTTCTTATTTGAAACACCTGCGGCAGAGTTCCTTCCAGCGTTCACTCCAGAAGGGGTGGGAGAAGAGTAGGTTGACCTCAGTCACGTGAGTACAGCTAATGTCACAGTGAGTGCAGCACTCACAGGATGCAATGGAAATGGACCCTCCCCTCTGCAGCCTTCCTCCTCAGTTTCGGTCTCAGCATGAGAAAACTCTGCAAAACCCCCTACCAGTCAGCACCTGCTGAAGTTGTCAGTGTCCTCATGAGCAAGGACAGCCTCAGAGATCTGAAAGTGAGAGGTAGGCTAATGGGCAGGATGAGCTACCGAAAGGGTTGAAAGGGCATTTGGGAAGTGGTGGACTGCAGGGAGTAGGTGTGGGCTCACGGATCAGGGTAAGTGTGGCACATAAGACACTTATAATGGGGTCATGGGTAAAAGGCATGTAAGACGCTGCGTTTATCATCTCTAAAGGCCAGAAGTGATTCTAAAAAGAAATTCTTCAAAAATGGAGGAAGGCAAAGGGAAGTGAATGTTAGCAAACATTAGAATAGGGCTTATGGAAATAAAGGCACAGATCGAGCCCAGCCTGCTGGCTGTTTTTGGGGATTAGGATTGACTGATGAAATTCAACAGTGCCATTCTTTTATAGGCTGTCTGTGGTTGTTTTTGGCTACATTGATGGGGCAGTTCCACCAGAGACCATGCGGCTGCAAAAGTTAAAATGTTGATCATCAAATTCCTTACAGATCTAATCTACATGGGAAGTAGAAAAAGATAAGATCTCCTAAGTAAATTAGGAGCATGGGGATAATGGGAGAGGGTAGAAGGGGAGGGGGGAAGAAGGGAGAGGACTGGAGAAAAATGTATAGCTCAATACAAACAAAAAAATGAAAAACAAAAGGTTGCTTATGGATGAGAAGTGAACATCAAAACATGGGCTCCAAAGGGGAGCTCCTGTTAGCAATAACACAGCCTGGGGACTGGGCAGAGGCAGCTCCTTTCCTGCCACTTCTCAGGGGCTTCTTTCTCATTCAGTCCTCACATTCCTCCTACACTGCAATGCACACTGTTTCTCCAAGTCAGGACCTAGAAGCATTTCCCTAAATGCCCCTGAGTTCAGGAGGAAACAGGTAGAAAGGCAGGAACGGTGGTTCTTACACTGCCAAAGGTGCTGCGAACACATCCCAGGCTGTTCCTGTTTCACCAGTGTGTGCCTGTGCTGAGCAGTGACATTTTGGGAGGACAGGCTGGAGATCTCCCAGACCTAGGAGTGGAATCAGCCCACTCAACCAAGGTCATTCCTTAACTGAAGCCAGCAAAGAGTCTCATGTCAATCAAAGTCAACGAGATGTGATGATGGCAAAGATGTGGGGCCGTTTATAGATGTTTCTGTACTCTTCTAGGACCACATAACAATACATGGCTTCCAGTTTGGTGGCATCATGGAGTGAGCACCATCTGGTATTCACAGTTGCTCGTCTGCATAAAAAAAGAGGGGGGGATGATGTGGGACAATGGTTGTACCCTGTAAAGATTTGTTTCTTGTACTTACTTAATAAAATACTGTATAGCCAGTAGCCAGGCAGGAAGTATAGGCTGTACAACCAGGAAGGAAGTAGAGGTGGAGCAATGAGAACAGAAGGATTCTGGGAAGAGGAAAAATTCAGTTTGCAGTCATCATCCAGACACAGAGGAAGCAAGATGTGACTGCCTCGCCAAAAAAGGTACCAAGCCACGTGGCTAACACAGACAAGAATTATGGGTTAATGTAAGATGTAAGAATTAATAAGAGTTAATAAGCCTGAGCTAATAGGCCAATCAGTTTGTAATTAATGTAGACCTCTGTGTGATTCTTTGGGACTTAATTGCTGCAGGACTGGGCGGGACAGAAACCCTGGTCAACACTCATCTATCTTGAGCTCACTGAGGGTCAATCCTAATATCACATTCTAGCACCCCAGCAAGGGTAATGAGTTCAGGTTGTGGGAAACATCAGTAAGTTGCTGCATAAGGGCACTGTTCATGGAAATCTTTTTGTGTAAAATAATAAATCTTGTCATCCTCAAGTTCCTTATGTTCAGACATTCTGCACAATTATAACCTAGTAAAAATTTAACACTCGAGTCTGATTTTTGACAATTTAAGAACCCAAAGCTGTAACAGTGTCAACTGTTACTTATATTGTACTTTGAATATTTAAAATGTATTATAAAATGTATTCAAATATGATTATGCCTCTACATTGTGAAGAGTTGTGCACAAGAAACGATTCCTGCTCTTCAGGAATGGGAAGTTACAAATGGAAATACAAACTGTAAGGAACACAGACACAGGTTGTGATCAAGGACCTTCCCTGAGCAAAAGTCAGGCAAAAATATCCCAAAGAAGCAGCAGAACATATAAGCCCTGATCCTGAGCAAAGTACATCCATTTGCCAGCATAGTATCCTCACTACAACCTTTTGAGATGGGAGCATGTATTTCCATTGTATAGTGACCAAAATCACAGCAATAAAGACCACACAGTGAATGTTGGAGCTGGCATTGCATAAAGATGGACACACAGCTCCACACTGCTGCTATGCCCCTGGTGCAGGGCGCTGCTGCTCTCCTGGTATCCCACTCTCTACATCTGCCAGTGCAGGCTGTTCCATCTCTAGAAACCCAGCCAACCAGGGACAGAATTCATCCGTTAGCACCTTCAGTTGGCCGTTCGTTTTAATTTTAATTTTAAAACCCTCAGAAGTGAAATCACCACTTTACATAAATACATGGTACAAAATGGCAGAACAATGTTTAGAGCCTTTTCATAAATTATTGAAGATTGTGCCCTAATCCAAAGCCAGAATTAATTTAACTCATTTTTATGAAACCCTAGTCTGAATTTTTTTAAAGACGAGCATCCTGACAGGGTGCAATCCTAAGGTCTCTCATGAGGAATGGCACAGAAAATTATTAGAATCTTTGTTCCTATAATTAAAGGATTATGTTTCTACAAGAGCAGAAAACTGTGAGCAGTTAAAACAGGTCACTTGATAGTGTGCGGTGGACTCCAGTCTGCAGCCAGGGGCTTCAGGGAGTCTTAGCTGGCACCGTGTGGAGTGACAGCGTGCAGTCCTCATGTCCTGTGTGTGTTCAGAACCAAGACTGCAGCTCAGTTGCCCAGCAACACTGCCGAATGCTGCCAGAATAGCCCAGACTCACTTCGCATTCGATGTTAAATTTTAGGTCAGTGCATGTTCAATCTTCCTTCACTGTGGGCCAAGGTTTTGTGATTCCACAGTCTTGTGATTTTATGTAAGGTCGTGGTCCAGAGTGTGCAGGACTGTGATGCAGTGCCCACAGAGACCAACCCCTGAAGAGATGATATTGAAAAAGCAGGTAATGATTTTCTCTGATCTGTTTTTTATTTTTAATTAATTAATCTTTTTTTTAAAAAAATGTTCTTCTCTCATTTTACATACCTGTCTCAGTTCCCACTCCTTCCCCTCCTCCAGCTTTCTCCTTCTTCCCCCCTACCTCACTCCCATCCATTCCTCAGAGATAGCCTTGCACTAGCCTCATAATGGCTCCCACAGTCAGGATATCTCTTTCCTTGCCCTTCCTCTCTGTCATTACCCCGTCTCAAACACACCATTCCCTCATGTTCTCCTCCCTCTCTTTCTCTCCTCTCCCTCCCTTCCATCCTCCCCCCCAACACCCAATTTTCAAAGGAGATTTTTATCTATTTCCCCTTCCCAGGGGCATCCATGTATGTCTCTCTTAGAGTTCTCCTTGTTACCCAGCTTCTCTGGGGTCGATAGACTAAACATTAAAATACCAAATAATCCAATTTAAAAATGGGGTACAGATCTAAACAGAGAATTCTCAGCAGAAGAATCTCAAATGGCTGAAAGTCACTGAAGGAATTGCTCAACATCCTTAGCCATCAGGGAAATGCAAATCAAAATGATTCTGAGATACATCTTACACCAGTCAGAATGGCTAAGATAAAAAAACACCAATGGTAGCTTATGCTCAAGAGGATGCAGAGTAAGGGGAACACTCCTCAATTGCTGGTGGGAATGCAAACTTGTACAGCCAGTTTTGAAATGAGTATGGTGGTTTCTCAGAAAATTGGGACACAATCTACCTCAAGACCCAGCAATACCACTCTTGAGCATATACCCAAAGGGTGCACACTCGTGCCACAAGGACATTTGCTCAACCATGTTCATAGCAGCATTATTCGCAACAATCAGAATCTGGAAACAACCTAGATGCCCCCCAACCAAAGAATGGATAAAGAAACTGTGGTACATTTACACAATGGAGTAGTACTCAGGTGTAAAAAAACAATGGCATCTTGAAATTTGCATGCAAATGGATGGAATTAGGAAAGAAATCCTGAGTGAGATAACCCAGACCCAGAAAGATGAACACAGTATGGACTAACTTATAAGTGGATATTAGATATAAAGCAAAGGATAACCAGCCTATGGTCCATGCATTTGTTTTTATTTATTTTATTTTATTTTATTTTTTTTTGTTTTTCAAGACAGGGTTTCTCTGTAGCTTTGGTGCCCATCCTGGAACTAGCTCTTGTAGACCAGGCTGGCCTCGAACTCCCAGAGATCCGCCTGCCTCTGCCTCCCGAGTGCTGGGATTAAAGGCGTGCGCCACCACCGCCCGGCTTCATGCATTTGTTTTTAAAATAATTTCCTGGATGGGAGTGATCTGACATCTATGAGACTTTGCCTCTTCTAATTTCTGAAATGAGTAAAAACATAGAGATAATCACAACAGAACAACTGAATACTTCATTGTGCTTATCTTCATGTGTAAACAAAATGCTTCCATTTGTATATCTAAAAACTCAATTTGAAAGATTTCCATATCTAAGTTTAAGGTGAAGAATGATAGACAGTGAGTTTTGTACTTTTTTTTTTCTATCACAAAAGTGATCTTCCAAATAACAAACCAGAAAGGAAATTATCAAGAGGGCAGTTTCAGATTGCAAGAGAGATTCTGCATATAGTACAAAGAGCTCTTATGATGTCCTACCCAGTTTCTATTGTCAACAACTTACATTAGGATGTTGGGTTTCAGCCATTAAAAGTAGTGCTTCATGTTGTAACTAATACAAATACATCAGCAGTAACTAAAGAATAGAGGCATTTTTCTGTACGTATCTCTGTCACTCACTATAGGTGTCATCTATCTGTCTATCATCTGTCTACCTATCATCATTATATCTATCTATCTATCTATCTATCATCTATCTATCTATCATCTATCTATCTATCTATCTATCTATCTATCTATCTATCTATCTTTCTTTCTATCTGTTTATCTTTCTATCCATTTTTTGAAACACGGTTTTATTATATAACCCAGGCTGTGCTGGAGTTCACCATGCAGCCTAGGTTAGCCTGAAACTCCCAGCAATCCTTTGCTTTCATCCCCCCAGTGCTGGGATTGCTGACATTCTCACCATGCCTGGCAAGACAGTTTTAAACCACACTGTGACTATTAGTTTTTCCTCAACATTTGGCCGGTTCTCAGTCTTTCTAATATTATGCTGAAAACAATGTTCTACTGCCATCTACTGTCCCAATTTTTTTCTCAGTTTTGATTTCTAAGATTTTTGCTTTCTTACTTCTAACATTTTAGAGCTATAGATTTCTTTTCAGTTTCATCTTCAACTACTTCAAAAAAAATAGATGACGAATATACTGAAACTTAGAGCGGTCAAGTCTCACGGGAAGCTGTGAGCGACCCATGAGCTCCCTCAGATTTCACACACTGATGAGCCCTCACATACCTAAGGTCCTGGAGACATAAAGTGAAAGGAGGCAGAGTCAGCTCTGCAAGGGTCTCTGCATCTAACACAGAATCAGGGATATTATTACAACACACTGTCTTTAAGTCCTTCCAGAAGACTGATAATGCATAGTTACTTTAGATTCTAGGTGGGAACACAGGAATAAGGCAAGATCTAGGGACAGTTTCTTGTCTGAACTAGTCTTAAATGACCAGTATGAAGGAACAGGGTAAACAGAAAAAGAATTGGTAAGAAAAATACTCCAGAAATAACTTGAGGAGCAAAAGTAAGAAAGTGTCCTATATGTGAGAAGAATGTTTGCCTGTGTGTGTGTGTGTGTGTGTTGTTTTGTTTGTCAAGACAGGGTTTCTCTGTGTAGCCTTCGCTGTCCTAGAAATAGCTCTGTAAATCAGGCTGTCCTTGAACTCACAGAGATCCATCTGCCTCTGCCTCCTCAGTGCTGGGATTAAAATCGTGCACCACTAACTTTAGAATGTTCTTAATGGTGAGTGTAAGACAAAGGTAGATGACAGATGAGGATGGACAGGTAACAAGGACCAGATGTGGAGGAGGAATGTGTATATTTTTTGTATCTCTTTTAAGAAAAACAAGCTTTATCTGTGAGATGATGGAGGGCCACTGAGAAGCACTGTGCATTGCTTTTCTGGGAAGATGTTGGAATACATTGCAGGCTGGTAGAGGTCACAGCTTCCCCGCGGCCTGGCAGCTTATCTCATTAGCTTGGCAACGCGGCTTTCTGCTCTCTACCTTGCCTTATCTAAAGCACTGTACCAGGGGCCTGGAGGACTGACCTTATCTGGAAGCTGTCTCTAAACCAGATGCCTGATTCATCGAGCTTGACCCCTGTCACAGATCCCCGCTGAGAAAAGCTAGGAGCTCTGCTATAGGGTCCTGCTGCTACATACTAAGAGGACTGTCATCATTTGTGCTCATGAACCACGTACAAAGCTTCTGTCACCCCTTCTGCCTGTCTCCCCTCTTGACCCAGTGGCCAACAGAGAGTGGAAGAGGACCCCACAAGACGATATGAATAAGGCCCCAAGGACAAGCCGAAGGAATGATTTTGTCCATGTTCACTTTGGTAAATCAATGAGTGCATTGAATTCCTTACCTGAAGTGTGGCTGAGGGGCTACTTAAAGCACCATGGTGAGGGGTTACCTACACAAAACCTGGGTAACGAGTTACAACAGCATCCACCCATGGTCCCCAAACAGCTACATCACTGAAACATCTCACCTTTTCATAGAAGAATGACCTCCCCAAAGTTGTGGAGATAGAGGTTCACCACTAGTCAGTCAGCTTTCTACTTCCTGTACACTCCAAAGACCACAGGCAGCTGGGGTAGAATTACATGTATCTAGATGGGGCAGGGGAGAGGAAGGGACTGTTGTCTCAGGTGAGGATCAGATGTCCCCTTCCATTTCTGGGAGGGAATGTTAATAGGCAAGTCTTATGTGGCGGACTTCATCTGCTCTGTTTAAGATGGTAACAACTACGATCATGTCATATCTGGGAGAGTGTTCTCTAACAGACAATGTGAAAGGGATTGCCAGGATCCATTGAGTCTCCTTATTTAGTGATACGAAGATAGATGCACTAGTGATCTAAGAAGAAGCAGTGGAGATGGCAAAGCAGAGATAATCGGCATGGATAGAATGGAAATGGCACTGGGAACATTTGGGAAGTTTCTAATTATTGGGCCACAAAATGGAAGATAAAGAATCAAGGATTACCTAGGAGTTTTGGAGACCAAGACAACAGGGGAGCTGTCAGCCCAGAGTGAGTATTTACAATATGCAAATTGGTAAATGCTACAAATCAAGAAAAAAATTAAAGAAATATTTACCATCACATTCCTGAGTAAGAAGAGG